>OY728166.1:563049718-564249718 GCA_963277665.1 Viscum album | reverse complement strand
TATTACTCAATCATATTGAGTATATTATTGCTCTAAAAGAATTTATTTAGAGGATAAGGTGGTGGTGGGTTAAAAAAATATCAACCAAAAGGTTATAAACAAGTTTAGATCACCGTATTAACCATAACGTTTAGATTTAACTCTTAGTTAAATAGATTAACATTTACCATTTTTTGTTGTATTGTTATAATAAATGGTTAATAAAAATTCTATAAAAATCCAAGAGAACACCAAGTGATTAATTATTGATATATCTAACCTTATATAAGTCCTTTGACTAAAAATTATATTTTTAGGAATATTATATCAATTAATAATTTAGTATTTGTTTTAAAAACTCATTTATGTCAATTTTGAAACTATATGGTATTTTGTTTTGGTGAAAGTCATAAGAACGTTATGACTTTGAAAAAAACATATTTAATCTACACTAAAAATTCATAGTAACCTATAAAATTAATGTAATTTATCATAAGTATCAATATAAATATATTTTTATATTTATAATATTAATTAGTTTACGGTTTCATTAATATGGTACTTACTACATCAATATTGTGTCAGAAATAAATTTAATTATTTAATGTCTCAAAATTATAAATAAAATACAATTATGTAGGAAATATTTTTATCAATCTAATTAATATTTATAGTTAAATTTATATTATGTATATCCTTTTACTAAAAATGTTTTAGTTATTAAAATTTTACTTTAACACATTTAACTCTTTTTTAAATAAATTAAAAATAAATGTCCTTATTTAATCAAAGTAGACCAAAAAGATCATATTTTATTCATAAGGATGATTATGGTCTAAATAAACTTATCTAATAAAATTAGGACCTGTGTTAGGGTAATTAAAAAAACATTTTTTCCTTAAATTTCCCTATTTACTGTTAATCGTGGTAAATAAAATTCAAACGTTACTATTCACCAAAAATTATTTTCATCCTATTGAACAAAATTTTACTTACTGATGTCAACTGTGTCTCTCGGATTTTTTAAATTCAATTCACAGAAGTAGAAAAATTACATTTTTATGGAAATTTTCAAATGTGCATAGAAGGTGGGTAAAAAACGTAAAATGTTCAACAAAATTATACACATCTAATTTTATTATAAATTGATTACAATGAATTAAATTGAAAATATATAGGTGTTATTTATCTATTTTGAGTGAAAATAAATTAAATTAAATTAAATAAATATTTAAATAAAATTTAGGTTTTGAACAATAACAGAGTGTTTTTCACTATACATCAAAAATTGAACGTTTTTAGATAATTACAAAAAATTCACCGTAAACTAATTTTTATATTATGAATCCAAAAATGAATTCTATTTAAGAAAAATAAAATTTATAAAAACTCAAAATGTTGGTAGTACTGTTCATAACGGCTAGTTTTATTGGTTTTTTTAGGCGACCGCTTCACATGGTTCAACAACCAGCGAGGCCCCCGTTGGTCCTAGAGACATTTGGATCGATGCCAGGCCAACATGTCTGCAATCTCAACTTATGAAAACACTCACGTTACGCACATGGCGCACAGTTTTTCTGATCATTCCCCACTCCTCATATCATTATCATCTCGCCAAGACCATCATAACCACGTTCAGTTTTATCATCACTGGACTAATATCTTAGGCTATAGGGATCTAGTTTGGGACTCTTGGGTGCTCCCGATCTAGGGTCATACGTGGTTCTCTATCCAAAACAAACTAAGACAACTCAAGAAGAGTCTTCAATCCTGGGCGAAGGATTCTCCAGCGTCAGATAGAACTCTCTAAGTGGTCATGCAGGATGTTGAACAGATTGAACTGTGTCTTGAGGAGGATTGGAATGATCAGTTCTTTTAGGATCTTGCTAGCAAGAAGGATCTCCTCGGGGATATGTTGTTGAGGTAGAAATGCATGGGTAGGGAGGAGGCCAGGATTCACTGGCTTAAAGTGGGTGATAGGAATACATATTTTTTCCACTCCAGTATCAAAGAGATGAAAAGGTGGATAAAGCCGAACATTGTACTGGGGGACATCTCTTTCATAGATGATAGGGAGGTCATTGGGGCTCTCACAAAGTCACACTCCCATGCCTTGCTTTTTGACCCTATTAACACCTTTCCTAATGGGTACAGAGGGGGAAACATGGGGCTCCTCGACCACCATCAGCCTATCTTCTCAGACTGTGATAATGAGGCCCTGAGTGGTATTCCTCAAGAAGACGAAATACGTGGATCCATGATGGCTCTGAATCTCGGTTGTGCGGCGGGTCCTGACAGCTTCTTAGGAGGATTTTATAGAGCATCGTGGGACATCGTGAAAGGGGTGATCATTGCGGCTATCCAAGACTTTTTCAATGGCGGGCCTCTCCCCAGAGTGGCATGTGCAACAACCGTGGTTCTCATTCCCAAATCCAAGTCTCCCAAATCCTTAGAGATGTTTTGTCTGATAAGTATGTGCAACATGTCATACAAAATTTTCGCAGGCATTGTTAACGCAAGGGTGTCCATCCATCTTCCCAGGTTCATCTCCCAAGAACATCATGGCTTTGTTAATGGAAACTCCATTCATGGGGTGATCAGATTGTCACCAGAAATGATCTGGGACCTCAATGTTAAATCTCATGGTTCCAATATGGAGTTTAAGTTGGATATGATCAAGTCCTATGACTGGGTGTAGTGGAGCTTTATAATCAACGTTCTCACAGGTATGGGCCTCTCTCAATGGAATACTGATATCATCTTCCACTACTGTAGTTCATCCTGGATGTTGATTTCGTAAATGGGAAATAGTTTTGGCTTCTTTAAAGAAATTTTTGGGCTTCATCGAGGACACCAAATCACATTGAGTGTATTTACCATCACCTAGGATGTTCTCAGCTGCCTCATCCACTACAAACTTTCCAGAAATATCATCATGGCCTTCTGAAGAAGGATGCACTCCCCAGCTATTTCCAATCTCATGTTTTTAGAAGAATACATATTTTACCTCAATGCATCCAGAAGGTCTGTGTGTGGCCTGAACAGAGCTTTGGAGGTGTATTGTCACTTGAGCAGCCAGATCATCAACAAAATTAAGAGTGACTTCTATATCTCTAAAACACACTCTGACAGAGGTATCCTCAATGTGGGTAGCATCCTGGGAATGAAAAAAGGAAATCCTCCCATGCCATATCTTGGAGCACCAGTCACGAGAAGGACTCTATGTATCCGTGATTTTGACTCCATTGTTTGCAAAATCATAGTGAGGGTTCTTAACTAGAATTATTTTAACCTGTCATTTGGCGGCAGTATCGCCGTGGTTAATTGTGTTCTCATGACCACCCTGATTCATGCCATTTCGGCCATTATGGTCCCCAAGGGAGATATCCGCAACATAGACAATATTTTTTGCTGTCTTCATATGGGACCCCAAGTATGAGGGCAGAAGGGACTGGGTTTTTTGGCATAGGATGACGCAGCCTATCAAGGAAGGCACTATCAGCATTTGAAATCTACAGGATTCCATCAATTGCATTCATGCAAAAATGGTCTGGGAAGTGTGGGAGAAGTGTACCTTAAGGGGTATGAACATGCATGCATGCTACATTAAGAATGGGGGTGGTAGGGACGGGCAATCCAACCCTTTCTGGAGTGATATTTTTCCTCTAGTGAATGACCTCAAACCTTATGCTGGTGGGATCATCGGAACAGGGGACACCTCCTTCTGGCATGACAACTGATGCGGGGGGTAAAATGGTACCCACGGTGCCATGTTACCAACATTTCATTCCAAGAAGCCAGCAAACACCCATCATTCATCAGTGTTGACCTTGACAAGAACCGGAGGGATCTGTTTTACCTCATTGACCTAACCCCGGCTCTCGATCGGTGTGTGTTCACCCCATCCCCATCTGGAATCTTCACGTCCAAAGACTACCATCAGGTGTCTGTCATGAAAACAGCAAGGGATTCTTCGAGCGATGTGTAGTGGGATAAATCTATCCCCAAAAAATTTTACTTCCTTAATTGGCGAATCAGTCAAAGTTCCAATCAAACCAATGAGATCATCAAAAGGTGCGGGGTGTGTATGGCCTCCAAATGTGTTTGCTGTATGCAGCAAGAAGAGGAATCTTTTGATCATTTTTTATTTTAAATAGATTAGGTGTGTGAGGTGTGGACATTCATTGGTTATTTCACTGTATTTTCTATTTCGGCCATGGTGGATCATTCTTTCTATACATGATGGTTTCATGGATCGGGTGTTGAGGGTCTGGATAGAAGAGCGCATACATTGATGCTTCATGTTGGATGCTGGATTTTGTGGTAGACTCGGAATGTGTACTTGCACAAAGGGGTGACCTCCTCTGTTAGAACCATCATCTTTCAAACTAAGAGCCTTCTACTCGATATGGCATGTGTCCTCAGCACTTTGAGGAAGGATCCCACTCTGCAAAATCTTCTTCCTACCATGTGTAATCCCTCTTCGGCCCATGATTATCCCTCAGGTAATTGGGTCTGATGGACCCCCCCCCCCCCGCATCACGGATTTAAGCTCAACACCGACGACTCCTTTCTTGCGGGTACCATTAGTGGTGGGGGTATCATTCATGATAAAAATGGATAGGTTCCTTTTTTCCTTCTCTATCCAGTTAGGCTAGGGCACACCTCTTCTTTCAGAGGAGAATACCATTCTCATAAGACTCTAGGTGTGAAGCCAAAGGGGTGTGGTTCCAGTGTAGGTGGAAACCAATTCCATGCTCCTCTCTAATGCTCTCCAGGTCATCTGCAACGTTCCTTATGCTATCATGTACATCATCTGGAAGTGTCGGGGTTTCCTTGGCAACCAAAAAAAGTGTCCCATAACTGGTTCAAGGGTCATAAATCGACCAACTATCTTGCTTCAATTTTTTATTCAGGCCCAGAGTCTTTTCTTTTTCAAACCCCCCAATGTCTTAATACAATGGGGATCCAAATTATTTTAGGGAATGTCCTCGGTCTTCACTATTTTAGAACCCCATTGTCTCTTTTCCTTGGTTTTTTGTGGTACTTTTTCCCCTAAATAAAAAATATGCAGTATGGATTATTCATGATGTCTTGGAATTGGCAAAGTGGGATTATTTTATTTTAGTGACTAACTAGATTTTTCATTAAGTCATACCAATTTTTTTATAGGATATGCCATTATAAGATACCATATCTAAGGAGTTATATTGTTTTAGGATTATTGTGATATGCAATGTGCCATATTTTTTCCATCCTTAGATATGTATATGTAATGATGATTTGGAAATCAATCGATAGAGAGTTCTTATGATATAATGTCAAACACTATGTATACGTTTTTCATGTTTATTACTCATGGGTTCTTGGTTCTTGAAAAAGAAGACATATGTTGGAGATAACGTTTTGTATTGATGATCTAAAGTTGATGCTCACATCCTAGATAATATATATTTATAGTCTTCAATCAGTGATGATTTTAAAACAGGTTTTCGAGTATACATGGCATAATCCCCTTCTCTATATCATTTGGGATCTCATAGTCTGATGTGGTGAGGGAACGAAACATGGTTGGGTGATTTTTTCTATATAACTCTCTCTTATATAACTATCATCTTCTTCTTCACTAGACGTAGAAACCTCCATACAGTCAGACCACAAAAAATGGATTCTTGGTGTCTCCTAATGACCATGATGAAGTATTTCTTGATATTTATGGTGAAATATATATGTTAGAAACATATTTTTTGATCACCTCTCTATTTGAAGGCATTTGAGCTTTGAGAACCTATCTATATAGTGATGTCTTAGGAAGCTGAGGATTTTCATACCTATTGGAGATATCACCATTGATAAGATGGCCAAGAAGGATGTTTAGGGTAGAGCATATGAAATCTATCTCTATACAACCATGAGTAATGATATCAGGGTAATTATCACCTTGCGGTTGAGTTGATGAGTGATTAGATACTTGGATAATTGAGAATGTGTCTTTAACAACATCATGGAAAATATCATTTTCTAGATTAGGGATATAATCCTCATTATATGTTATGGCCCAAATACGATGACCTACCATTTGAGATTGTGTAGGGATATGAGCCTATTGTGTGACGGATGCTAGAATATATTGATAAATATATAGTGATATGGGAGTATTCTCTAACTAATACAAAACCTAGTGGAATATGATTGTGAGATTATTCTTTATTAGTATGAATATGATAATTAATGTGGGTGGTTTTTTTAATATACCATTCATCCCTGGAAGAAGCAGGGGTATGAACCTAGTTCGAATATAAATTCTCCATTAGAATATGATGAAGGAATTTCATAATGGGAGAATGTATATAATAATATTCTTGTATATCCTTAGAGGGATTTTGTTGCAGTCATTCATTTGATGAAGTACTGATATAATCATTGCATCCATGATCTACTAGAACAATTCAAACAGCTTCACTAATAAGAATGTGAGCCTCCCTAGAGGTGTCTGATTCTCTCACTTGGTAGGCCTCAGTTAGAATGATTATAAAATCCTAATCATTAAAATTTTGGATATGCTTCTAGTGTTTTTTATCAAGGACATGAGCCTATCTTGAGGGATGTTCTACTCTCACTTAGTATTCCATAGTCAAAATAATAATATTATACAGATCCTATTCCTTAGAGAATGGCTCTATTCTTTTTGAACAGGAATCTTCCTCTTCTTGAAGAAGTTTATTCCCTATAATTTTGATCCCTAGATTTAATGTGAATATGATCCCCGTCTGGTGGCTTGTAATTTACCATAATATGTCGATAAACCTCCTATATGAGATAAAGAATGTGGGATTACACCAAAATATAAAATTTTTCATGTAGATCATATTATTCTACTACCTTGGTTGAATGGATTTGATTATGCTTGTATACTTGTATCAATACCATTGCCAAAATATTCCCATAGAGTTCTTCATCTATCTCTAATATCTAGTGTAATTCATGAAAATTGTGTGCATGAATGATTGATTGGAAATTTTTAAATCCACTAAATTTTGTAAGATATATTTGATTTGTGTATGGATACAATCCCACTTATTCCATCCATGTCCCATAATCAAATGATGATGTGATTCATACACAGGGTTAATGATATGTGCCTCCCCCATTATTTTTTATGCAACATTTCTACAAAAATTTTCTGATTGAGAAAGGATATCTACATTCTCACTAGCTAAAAGTAAAATTGTTTGGTGGGATTCATTATTCGAAGTGAGTATATGATCCCACTCCTTGTTATTTAGATATTTTTTCACCCTATGTGTCTTCATTGTTTCTCATGCATGTGTGGTAGATGTTGTAATGTATAAGGTGGATCCCTCTATAACTGACTGTGGAAAACTGAAAAGATTTTGTGGGTGATGGTGGTTGACAAGAACCCTCCTCAATGTCTCATAAATTGGTAGAGATCCATTTTAGACTCCTTTATTGAATGTTATCATACGCTGATGGTGGTTATTTTCCTGATTTGGGGATAATATTCTAAAGCAGTTGGAGGTGAAAATGAGTGCAACTGGTTTTAATGTAACAATATTAGGGTGATGTAGAAATATCTGTTTTTTGAATTTATAGCCCCTTATTAGTATTCTCAAGGGTTTTTATTGTACCATGTTTACCATATTTATAAACAATTTAATTCAATATCCAACAATGATATTTTCGAGCATGCGAGGACGTTCTGTGTTTCTCATAAGTAGAAGACATATCTACTTTTGTAGACTGATTAATAGTTGACTACATTATCTTAGGTCTATTGTTGTTTGTGAGATATGTATCTTCAGTCGGAAAGAATACAACAAACATTTTCATTGATCATTTCATTATTGTATGAATGATGCATGCCCAATTATTTATTTATGGGTACATAAATATTCCTTAATATCTCCAGACCAATCAGTATACTTGGATTGACGTATCATATTGATGATGAAATTATTTATTGAGAACCCCATCTATAGAGGATAAATAATCTCTCATATTATTTTATTGAATCATGTTATATTTCAAAAAATTTGTGATAGATATGAAAAAATGGTATGATGAATGAAATGTTGTTCATTTTTATATTTAAGAGACTTGCATAATGTTAATCATTTTTAATGAAAAAATTATTTATGATTTCGCAGTGATTTATTTTGGGGAGTTGAATGTGTTAAAAAATCATTTAGTTTGAGTTTTTTAATTTTTTTTCTTTTATATTAATCTCCCAAGATTTTCCACATACATTACATTGTATAAACATTATTTCTAAAGGTAGCTAATAAATTGTTGTTTCAGACCAAAAAAGACTTGGGAGCTCTCATTTGCTGGGAATAAGGGAGGTTGGGCTCCTCACCCAGTTTTGTGGGAATATTTTTCTATTCTAGGACAATCATTTAGATTTCTGAAAATATCATTATACTATTCCAAATTTTGATACCGAACTGGTTACCCTAACAAAATGAAAATGGGTTGAATCCTTTTATATGTAATGGTGATTCTATTAGTGAATCCCTATTTATGTATCTGATGGACTCTATCAAAATTTGGTTAATAGGTATATTATTATATGTTTAAGCCATCTAAACATGTACTCTAGAGATTTAATCCACAAAATGAGGCAATTAATATGTCAAGTATGGAATTGAACCACTTTAAGGCACCCTACGTATCCTACTTATAATAGGAATCTAAAACCACGTATTTTGTTAATATAAAGTACATTAATTCATGTGAAATGTGAATATATGTTAGCTCTTAGGAACTGGGTATTAATATTGAGCCTCAGGGTGGAATCCATCGTATCCTACTTTTGGTAGGAGTAATAGTCATCATAGTTTCATCGCACCTTAGGTCATGACCCGAAGTGTATTACCTTATAAGGGGAATTTATATCATTCCACTAATTGGGTAATACACACTATAGTTTCCTTAGTTGAAATAGGTCTATGGTGTTAGTGTGATAACGATTGTAATTTCTTAATCCAAAGTGATCCATGATTGATGTATGAAACAAGTTATATCATGTTATTAGTCTTATAAAATTTGGATGTGGTGCATATTCCCTAGGGTGGCCCCTAGGGTGTTCAAAATAGAGCTCATGCCTTAGTAAGGTGTCCAAAATATACTGATTATAGAAGGGATAATATATATCATTTTTTGGTTTCCTTCTCAATTTACTGGTGTATGGAGAATAATGATCTTTCTATGGGGTGATTGGGTCCTGATGGTTGGAATGTTAGAGACATGGATGGGAATACATCGAGGTGGATTACCATTACTGTTCGAGACATTATAAGTTTTCTTACATTGCTTGATTACAGTAGGAATCAATGTTCCTGTATTTATGTCTTTGATATTGATGGAAAAACACCGAAGTGGATTCCTATTAGAGCTCGGGACTGAGAGACACAACCTATGGAAACCAGTTATAATAGGAATCAATGTTCTCATAGTAAATTTGATCTCGATTTACATACTATTTTCCAATATATATTCATAGGACAAGTTATATATATCTAGGGATGTCTTCTTAAAATGGATGAATTTTCTTCCTAACTTGTTTAGGTTGTCAATCTAACATACCTGATGATTCAGTGACACATAATGGGAACTTTGTTTTTCTGCCTAGAGATACTTACATGACCCATTTGACTATTCAAAAAGATTTTTCATAATCTAAATTGAATTTATTGATTCCATCATATGATCATTGCTAACATGCAGGTAGGATGTCTCAAGACTATGATGACTTGTTTGGGGGTATTTATATGAACTAGGATGAAGTTTCTCCATGGTGGCACTTGACCTGGATAACTTTTCTTAAGGGAATAATGTGATTCGGGCTGACATGTCTTCGTAACATCATGATAACTATATGACATGTTCTTGGGATTCCACATAATTTGGGAAAAATATATATAGGCCATTGCAATATTTTAATGTCATTTACATAATATTTCACAATACATGGGTTTCATGCTCAGAGGGTGGCATCTGACAGTCATGACATGTCAATACGAGATCGCTTGATCATAATGGCATGTCAAGGGAGTGTTGTGTAACTTTAGTGGAATTTAAAAGTGACGTCTCATGATCTTAGAAGATCATTTCATGTGAATGAATATTATTGAATATTTATTTGTACAGTTATTCCATTTTTTCAATCTTTTATTCTTTCATTTATTATATTTGTTTCTCATCTATGTTTCATCTATTAATTTATTTTTGCTCTCGCAAGATCAATCTAACACGAAGGAATTTTCTCACTTAATCTGGATGACATGGCTAATGTTTATCATGTTATATATAGAGTGATCATGTGATGTACCTATGAATATTTCACAAACATTTATGTCATTCCATATATTTTACATGGTGGAAGAATTTCTCAATCATGTGATCTGTTGTTCCATGAAGTCCATTCTTGTTTTGGGATGTGATATCAACCATAGATATCCTTTATTATGATAAGGGGTAGGGGACTTATAGGGACTTATACACTAAATATATGATTTCTTGAATGGTGAATATGTCATGAATATGAGATGGATTTTGTGTGAGGAATTTTGTTATCACGTGATTTTACATATCCAATCATAGGACATATGGGGGAGTCACAAGATTATTAGCTACCACGATAATGTAAAACAAAAACATCTTTATTTTAATTAGTCCAATCCACGGGATTTTTACAAGACTTTTGTACATTCAAAATATATACTATATGGTTGTCCCCCCTATCCTAATAGCATTCACACGTTTTGGATACCCATTGAAAGTATTTCAAGTGATCAAATATGACTCATTTGAGGATATTCATGAGAATATAGGGGACATGTCATGGGTGCATTCATACAATCATGTTGACATCTCTAAAGGCCCTCATAAGGTCATGATGGATTGTAAAAGAGTTTCATGAGATCAATGGCGATTTCATTGTTTTTATAACACAATTTTCATGAGAATCAGCATAACATTGCCCGTCAAGAATCTCTTGTCATTCCCAATTTTTAATTACTTCTTTTTATTTCTTGGAAAATAGTTCTCATGAAACCATGTGGGTATTGATGAAGAAAATATCTCTCCGTATATGTGATGGATTATGTTAACAATAATGATTATTTCTCATGACACATGGTCATTTCCATGGTCAACAATTCTGTATTTCTATCGAGCCAAAGGGGTTCTGTAAAATTCACTAGGCATGTCCGAAAATTTTTGCATAATTAAAACGACATGTCAATAAGTTCTTATATGAAAATTCTGATATATCACAATGGATGTGAAATTTAGTTAGAATAATTTGATCATGTCTATAGAATATAAATTACTACATAAAGTCTCTATCATTTTGAATTTTAATTTTTAAATTTTATGTATTTTTTTGTTTTTTGTTTGGTGCCTGTCAATTGACAGGTCTCTTAATTAGAAGAGATTTTATATCGGCCTTTTATACATAACCAGTGATTGTATGGAGAGCTTCAAAAAAATAAAAAGTCTAGTCAAAGGAGATTCATATGATATATATTAGTATATCTGTGGCACTATAACTATTTTCATGAACTTATGAAGGTCATGTGATCCCATTTCCTTTTGAGTGTTATGCTTTCTGCCAGACTTTTTCACCTTCTCCTTTTTTTTATAAGTAATATAATACCAATTAATTATTTTTGCGTAATTTTATGGTATTTTAATGGTTTTTGTTGATTTTTAACACCCACCACAACAAATGAACATAAAATTTCTAAAAAAACAATCAAACACCGAAGCCTTATCAAGGGTTAGTGGTCTACAGTTTACATATGACAAGCATATCATAAATGACCAAGTAATATCACTTTTTTGAGTTTCACCTAAGAACCCTTTCACATGTAAGACAAAAAATAATTACATAGAACATTTAAATTTTTCATTAATTACTAACTCCACTATATCCATGTATATAGGGAGACATTAGGATTATATTAATGATGCACTCCTTGACGGGATAATAGTAAAGACACCCTAAAATCAAAAATCAATGCTTGGATCAAATAATTCATAATAAAAAGGATCTAAATAAAGAAACCATAGTCTCTGAGACACACCAATCATCATTAAATATATCATTATACTAGAACCGCATGCATATACAAGTATGTAACATACATAAAAATGATATGTATTTAAATATAAAAGGTACTACCTTCCAAAATATTGTAAGAGTCCACTAATATAATATCCTAGTTCAATTTATCCTTATTCACATAAAATCATAATATGAGTCAAATAATCCTGAAATTATGGTTATTATAAAATAGTTGTGAAACACCCAATATAGTGGGAGGAAAATTTCAGATCACAATACCTATTCAAGGGGAAACCTCTTCTTATAAAAACATATTAATCCATTAAGATATAAAGGATACATCATATTGGGTGTAGTAGTGCTATTGTGAATATGTGGAATAAAATATTTATTTTAAAAATTATTAATATACAATAACATCATAAACAGATGATATTGGTCCTGAACTAGGTCCTAAAAAAGTAGGTTATAATGAATATTCTCATTGAGGTTGTCATAAACTCACAACATCCTAAGACATTATGTTCCAAACTACCTCGAGTTATAATAATAAAATCTACATTAATGCCTTCATAACATATCCCATTTAGTTATGGTGAGATTCCATTTTCCTTTACAACCATTATAAGATGAACCCCTTATAAATAGTATGTCACAACTGTGCTAGGAGAAACCATCATCCCCTAGTCATATTGAGACAAATTTATTTTTAGTAATTTTTTTTAAAATCCCAACCATCTTAAAATTAATTATGATCCATCCTAGTGATTTTCATAGGTTTGTATCTAATTGGATTATAATAGAATATTTTTTAAAACCCATGGAAATAAATAAAAATTCCCAATTACTAAATCATTGATAATTGTTGTTGTATTTATTTATTATAATTTAGTTCTACCACTTCAGAAGGAGTCCTTCTTTCAATGTTGTTTCAATAGAACCTAATAATCTTTGAATATGGACATTGATTTTTTTATTCCATAATATATAAATTCAACCAAGGATTCAAGGAATAATATAAAATACAAAATTAAAAAAAGATAAATTCCATTTATTACTTTTTAATTATATTATATTTTAGTTCTTGTATTATTTTTGTTTTAGTTTTTTCCATGGGCTTCCATTTGTGAGGTTTCAATGTAAAATATATTCAAATTCAGGTTTATAATTATTATTATTTTTATCATTGTTACTAATGAGACTCTTTATTTTGGTGAATCCTTCTTATAAAACATGGATTTCATTTTTTGAGGGGATACAACACTTAAAACTAATTAATGTTAATTTAATAGGTTCTGAAGACTTTCTATACCTACTATAGGCTACATATCAAAGAATCCCTAGATAGTTATTATATCGTTTAATTTGGGAAATATTGAATAAATTATAGTTATTAGATTTGATATTTTTTGGTTGGTTTATTGATACACATACATATTTTAAAAGTTAAGAGTCCGATCATTTGGAACATGTTTTGATAATATATCATTCATTAGGGATTATTTGGATTTTCGTCCAATACTCCATTAATTGGTTGTTTCATTTTCATTTATTTTAAACTTTGATTAAAATTTTCAGTTAGGTCACTATATTAGAATAATTTTATTTTAGACTATTCACATAGATGGTTATCTTTCATGTTTACTTTGGTAAACTTATTTGATCATAAATAGTATCTTCCAACACCAATCCAGAAAATAAATAATTTTATTTTGATATAACCATAGATAATTAGTTATTCTAATTATGTATTATTGTATGATTTGATAAATATCAATATTATTAATATGGGAAAAGATCATTTTCTAATGTTGAATGGAATTTTCAGTAACAAATACATGTAAATTTCATTAATGTCCAATTATGAGATTTTAAATAATAATTTAATTACAATCATTATTTTTTTCTTTTCACATTGATATTGAAAAAAAAATTAAATTTCAACATTAGAGATTGTGAAATGAATTTGGAGAAAGCTTTAGATTACACACATCATAATATAATGAGTTTTAGAAACTAGAAGATATTTAATTGAGGTTATCTATTAGGAATAATAATTTCTCTAAGAAGAATCTGTTCCCTAGATGGTCTAGAGGTTCATGAAATTCTGTAATAAGATCCTATCACATGGTAATAAATAGATAATTTATAATAAAGTTTGTTGAATTATTTATAAAAGTAATCAATGGGAATTGTAATTAAAGTGGATAGCTATCGATGAGATGAAAAAATATGATAAATATTTGAATTTATAACTTTATTTGAACAGTTATGTACTATGTTAATTGATTTAAAATAGATATTGAGATGTAAAACAATGATCATTTTTACAATTTCTTAAACATCATATGTTTAATCTTATGGATCTAATTATAAAATTCCTAACATTACTAAGAAGATAATTTCACAAATTTATTAATACAGTTTTTTTTCAAATTTTAGAGAAAGGGAACATTCTCCACATTTGAAAAAGATGAACTAAATTATTGAGATAATTAATTCTAGAAATATTATCATCAAAAATAGATTAATTGTATGAGAAAAAATAATCCATAAAAATTATATTCTTTGTAAATTATATTCCTATAAATATTTTAATTTATTCACCAAATCATATAATGAATGAAAAATAATTGAGTAATTTTTATAATACGAATTTAAATAAGTTATCTATTGTTATGAATAATTGTTGGAGTGGTAGTGAATATCCATTATCGTCAAATTTTAGTAGTGATATCAATATAGATAATTACCAAAGGATTATTTTATTTCATAGTATATAATTTTACAATTAAATATAGTTAATATAAAAGATAATCATAAAATATATTTTTAATTTACCACTAGAAATTATTTTTTATTTTAGTTCATATGATGAAGATCATTGAACATTAATTTTTTGTAATGTAAATATATATTAAATTCCTATTAATGAAAAGTATAATGTTGTTGAGATATTTTAATTAAGATAGGAATGATCATTCCAAAGAAATTGATTATATTTATAGGCTTACCACTAGGCTAGATTCTGAATCTATGTTTGTTTTAACTAGTGAAGATTTTAACACAGTTGTGAGTTGTTGCAATGTTATTAGTACAAAATATATTCCACTTAATATTTATTATACCCTAGAGTACATTGCTATGATTATATGATAGTAAAAAACAAATATTAAATCTTCCATTATAGATATCATATCCAAAAAATCTCATTTTTAGTCAAAATATTCATTTCAAATACAATAAATTCCAATTCAAAATGTGAGAGGAATTCACCAGTGAAAGGTTAATTCATAAAAACCTTTTAGTCATTTAGAACTTATAGTGATTAAATTTTATGTGTTTTCACAATCATTAAACATTGTAGGGATAGATAATTATGGTGTCACATTTTCTTGTTTTCTAACCGTAAGGGAACCATTAATGTTTTTCTACCAATATTTTATCCTTTTATCAAGACACTATTTAAAAAGTAATGGTGATTATTGATGGTTTTTAATTAGAACCATTGAAGAAGGAAAGACAAAGGAAAGAGTACTCTCACATGAACACACTATGAGAACTAGCTCCATCTCATGTAGGAGAATGATTCCTGGTAATATTTTCAATCCATTAGTGGATGAGTCTGATTGGGATTATGATGATTATAACCATGGAATAAAATATAAATTTATACATAAGAGTATTATAACCTTGGTATTTAATTTATATGAATGAATAAGTTCATTAAATTTAGGAAATATTTTTAAAAATAAAATATGATCTTACTTTCATATTAATGAACTTCAATTAGTTTACATAAAATGACTAATATGATCGTTAATTGTTTTGAAATGTATTTTTCCAAAAAATTATTATTTATTGAGTACTTATTTACATTTCAAGAAACATATAATTAATTATGGAAAATTATATTTTATATGTATAAATTTCCTAGTCCAATTTAGTTTGTAAATGTTATTAAATATGAATTATAATAGTCAATATTTGAAGATGTCATTTCAAATAAAAATAGGGTTTAAATTTATTTTATTTATTTATTAAAAATATTAAATTTATAAATCTTTTAAATTAAATTTGAAAAAATTATATCAATTTAAATTTTTATTATATCAATATTATAATAATAATAGTTGTTTTTATCTTCCAAAAAATAATATTTTTCTGTTACTAGTAAAAATTATTATTTTGGTAAAATATAACACTTTTATTACACCAAAATTTAAATAATTTTTTTGAAGCATAAATTGATAATATATATATATATTATAATTAATATTATTCTTTTAAAACTACTATATTTAATTTTTAAAATAGATTGTTAACATCAATTAATCTCAAGTAACATTTCAAACTAAATACATTTTCTATGACCTTATATAAAAATTACTAATTCTAAATTGTCAAAATTAAATATAAAAATTTATTTCATATTTTAGTTAATTATTTTAAAAAATTTAATACATTTAAATTTTAATTACAATAAAAAACATAATATTCGTATTATTAAGGTTAATTTCCTTGATAATAGTGAACGAATATGGTTTTTTGAATAATGTTTTATTAATATAATGCATTTTATCTTGTGAAGTAATATAAATTGAGTTAAATAATGAATATAATATTTTTTTAAATCAACATATATTTATATAATTAATTATTCCATTTGTAATAAATAGTAAATAATATAAAAAAAATAATTGTTAAAATTTATTTTTTTCAAAAAAAAAATTATCTATTATATGTATATATATATATTAAATGGTGATATTATTATATTTTTATAAGGATTTAGAATTATTGGAGATTAATTGTTTTGAGAAACATAGAAATTCTGTTACAGAGAATACCATATATTTTTACAAAAAAAATATAAATTACCTAATTATACACTAGATTCCAATGTTATAACAAAATTTTCAAAATGGAAAAACATATTTCAATAGAATTAGTATAGGTTTAAATGATGTGTTTGATGAATTTCTTAAAGATACCTAGACCCAAACCACCATAAATTCTATTATTATGATTTTTTTATTCAATGACCTAGTAATATTGTATTGATATCATGGATGTGTAAAGGTTATACCCAAAAGTTACATTTTCTTCCCATATAATATGGAATCACATATACCAATATATTGTTACCCTTACTATTATATTTACAACATAATATTTTACCTTAATACCTATACAAAAATTTCTTTTTTTTTAAATTATCCATTTCCCTCTAGAGATCCACATAAGACATCACATCCATGGAGTTATCTATGAGAAGATAAAATCTCAAACCTATGCATTACATTTTTTCAATATTTTATCCTTATTCATAATCTTACAAATTTCACTCATACATAAGAATATAAAGACACCAATATCAAAAATATAAGTTGATTTAATTATATTAATGATACAATCATTATTTAGTGACTGTATTTTTGTATACTACCACCTCTATGAACTAATGTAATCTATTTGTTTATAACACCTCTCATGGTTTGTTTTAATTAAGGGATTAATGAAAATATATTATATATTTAATATAAATATAATTTTGTAATTTCATTTTATCATTCAAATATTTTTCCCACATTCATCAATAAATGGAAACATTAGTCATGAATATGTGTGGAGTACCAACAACTAGAGAAATGAGATTCATTTTTAATCACCACCCATCATAGATGTATGTAAAAATATATTTACATTATATTAATTATTTATATAAGTGTAGATAAATTATTGATAATATGTTACTATTTTACGATTATATCTTCCATGTTCAATATACATTTTGAGTTACTAAAAAATTGACTGAATAACCTCAAGTAACATACATTGTTAAAAAATATATAATAAAATAATTGAATATGCTAATATAAAGTATATATTGAATTAAATAAATAATAATATGTATCATAAAAAGTTATCTAAGAATCAATTTTGATTCTTCATGATATTTGGAAAATATGTAAAAAAATACAGAACAGGGTAAGGGTTTTTCATCTCAAATTCTTCTAATTGAGTCATGTTTTGTATTATGAACCCAATTTCTCAAATTTGGTGCATATATAGATTAATTATGATGTAATAAATTGAAATTAAATTTATTCATGAAAAATAATGTTTTTTAATATTTATCTCATTAAATAGGTATTGTATTTAATACCCCGAAAATTGTAAGGGTTTCTTTGTCTCATTTCTAAATCCATGAGAAAAGTTTTATATCTCACACCATAATTTATTTTCTATGATTTATTCACATGAATATTTCCATTACATTAATTTAAAATATATTATTTAATGGTACTTTAATTTAATTTTCATAGTAGCCCTATCATTATTAAGTAACCATTAATGTATGTGCTATTAGAAACTAAATTGTCCTTCAGTATGTTATTATTGCTATTCATGAACATACTTTATATATGTTTGGTAAATTATTACCTTTGACTAAATTATGTGGTATTCTAAAAAATTTCTTTAGTAATTTACATTTTTAAAGTATTACCCCTTTATAAATGTCTCTAACATCCTTAATTTGGGAATTCATAAGAGATTTGTTTTACTAAAATTTCATTTCCTCATGTTAAAATGTTATTTCATGAGTTTAATTAAATAATGATTTATATATTATTATAATACATAAATTATAAGATATTTTATGTTATACATATTACTAAAATTATTTTTTTACTCAAATGTGATTTATCAATGAATTCAACTTACTTATAAGTGTGATATTTTTTTTAAAAAATATCAAATCATTTAAAGTTGGTTATTCCTATTTTTCCATGTTCATTATTAAAAAATAGTTTTATATTCACATTTTCAAACTCAAATACAAGTTATGTAATGTGGCCTACATATTACTCTTACAAAATTGGCAAATTAATGTTTCCCTGCCTCTTTTATGAGGTGGGTTTTCAAAAAATTTCATTTTAGGAAATTTAATAATATTTTAATATATTAATTAATTTCGTTCATCCTTTACTATTTTTATAAAAATCATTTCTTTTAAAGTTTCATTTATATTGAATTCTAAAAAATATAGTTTTTTAATGTTTTCTGTTTCCCTTCATGAAATTTCTTTTGAATGTTATGTGTACATTTTTATTTTAAAGATTCATTAAATTTTTTAAAATTTTCAAATTTATTTAATCATTAGGGTTTATCACTTATGATGTTAGATTTTCATCAAAAAAATGTTTTTATTTATGAAATAATTAATTTTGGAAAATGCTGTTTTTTATATCCTACGGTTTCTTATATTTCATTATTTTGATTATTAAAAATACTTATTAAACATTTTATTGTTATTTAATTATTTAGGATAAGATGGTTGTTTTTCTGAAGTGGAATACTTATGTATGAAGTCTCATAAATATTAAAAGGGTTCAACATAATTTCGGTTGTTAATAGATATGTTCTATGATACAAACACCTTCCATTTTCATGGACTGGTCACTATATTTTGTTCAAATATTCTATATTAAAGTTCTTAAAATAGTATATCATCTAAAAATGGAACATCATGTTCCAGAAAACTCTTGGGTTCATGATAATCAAAATTTCATTATTCACCCCCACTCTGATGAGTATTTTTATCATTCTTGGTAATTATATTCCTGGATTTTCAATGACCATTTTTTGTCTCTTCTAAAAGACTGTTAACATTAATAAGGGTCATGATTGAAAAAGAGTGGATGTTTTGTTGTTCCTACTGGGGTAGCCCCTTCCATTCTATTAACTATTTTTTCTAAATGGAGTCCAGAATTTACAATTTTTCTTCCTTCTTTTCGTTGTGGCAACACATTTCCTTAATTAGAGTCAGAGAGATTTCATGTGTGTACAGAAGGATTTCCTGAATGTACCCATGATGAATCGTTCTCTATGTGTTGGTGATAAGGATTAAATCTATAATTATATTCACTACAAGGTTAATTTTTGCTACATTATTGAATTTCATGGAGATGGATATTCGGTAAATTAGGGTTGGCATCAAAAACATCATGTAAAACATCAACTAGAATAATTTCTTGTTTCCACTGCTTATATGCCTCCCCAAAAGCTTTTCAAAACATGTCTCATCAAAGGGTATTTTGATTATTCACAAAAAGTCCAACCTGTTAGAGGCAGTGTCCATGATAATGCATGAATACAACAAGTTACGGATCCCTATTCCTCGTATCATCTATGATCTAGGGTCCCTCCTGATGTTGTGGAGGTGGTGGATACCTCTTCTTATATATTTTCATTATTGGTTATATCTAATTTTACAAATAACTAGAAAAATGGATGGGATTTTGATAATGCTTTTTTGTGCTATATTACTTATAATTAGGTGTCTCCAAATCATTTAGTGGGGAATGATTATTCTCTTAGAAATAATAAAGGAATGAACTAATTGTGGGTAGAGAAATATTCAATATTTATTAGGTGATAAATCCAAAATCATAAAAGGTCAATTGGAATAACCACGGTGAGGCCTCATAATAATGTTGTTCTAGATATATCACCATTTTACATAATATTTTAAATAATAGGACTGATGAAATGTCTTATATGAGAGATGGTTCTATTAAAAAAAGACTGTTAATCATAAGTTGTTGGATGGATTTCTCTGTGGTAATAAGGATATTTTTTCTGGTAAATTTGAATAACTAGTTTTCAAAGATGATAATAATCTATCATCATCTAGACCAAGAATCTTGGTAAGGAAGTTAAATCATAGATTTTCCCATGAGGATATTAGAATCCTATGGGAATATGGATTTTTGACCAAATATTGACATCCCTTTTTGAGGTCCTATCCGGAAAAGTAGTTATGCCCTTTTTTACTAGGTTATCATTTCTACTTCTCATAAATAATATAATAGAACTAGGAAGCATCCACCATTTTACACATTAATGATATTATCACATACCCTCTCCCCTTCAAAAAAGTCTTACATCCAAAAATATGGTACATATGAACTCATATTACTTTTTTCTATAAGAGGACCCAAACAAGAGGTTAATTAATGTAAGACATTTAATGGTGCAAATGAAAAAATATATGTTTTTTCCTTCAAAATAGGAATGTTTGAGTATATCAGAATGTAAAGGACACTTATTTTTTATTTTGATTGATCAAAGTGGTGGTGTATTAAAAATCATTACTCTTTTGGTGTCATTATTTATCATTTGGTTTGTTAGTAAAACAAAAAAAGTGTTATCTTCTAATATAAAATAAATAATTTGTAGTCGTATATTGAAATATTTTTTAATAGGTTTTCAGGTGAGCTGGTTTATGAAATCATATTCTCCAACATTATCTATGAAAAATTTTGTGAAATAAATATTTTTTATACTATGATTTAATTAATATCCATATTTCTATATTCCTATGTTTATGGTCCTGGACTCATGTTTAGTTTCACATGATTCTGCACACCTTTCTTATGATGACCCAAACTACTCATAAATAAATTTGACATTTAATAGATGAACTTTCATTATATAATATATTTATTCAAACAATATAAATTTAGTTCCAGTTCCATTAGAATCAAGGGAAAATAAAAATCATGTTTATTGGTGTAATCCCTAAATCAAGATCCACATACATGGTTCCTCAATCATCTAGGTCACATGTCCTCAAGTGTGCCTTCCCATATGCCACAGGCTTTTGACTAGTAGTTATAGTCCAATGGCGGTACATTGGAAAGACTATACCTTCATCATCGGAGTAGAAAAACTTTATAAGAGATAATAAATCAATCACCAACAGAAATATTATAAATTAAAGGAATTCAAATATAATGATAAATGAAAAAGGTATCAAAATGAAATATACTACTATGTGTTCATGTCCCAATGATTGTACATAATAAAAAATATAAATACACCAGGTAAAAAATAAAAAATACCAAAAAAGAAATAAAAAATCTTCAAAGGATAATATCATGATTCCCATGAGCTCCAGCTTAATCATATTATAATGTTCTCCCATATAAAATGTAAAAAAATAAGAATAATCCATGAATCTGATCATTCTTCTATGATGTATGTTTGGCCACCCCAGTGCAATGGAAGCTAGAACAGGGTGTGAGATACACATAGTAGGTCACCACCAATGGTGTCTAACTCTATCCATTTATTGAGTATAAAAATAATGTAGTGTCAAAGAATGAAAAATGAAAATAAAGGAGGAAAATTAATAAAGGGGAAAAAAGAATTTCTCATGTTCTATAGGGACACCTTACTAACCATACATGCTTTGACATAAATAGAATATCTTAGAACAATAACACATGTATTTATACACATACGTGTAATCATATATATATATACACACACACATAGATATACATGTATCATTAAGGACCGAAATAGAATGTCCAAGGCATCCACATAAAAGTAGTATAAGTGTAATTATTTTAATTAATTCAATTAATGATGGCATTATAGGTGGGGAAATGCATCTAAAATGATAAAGGTATAACAATTTCATAGGACCCTGGGTAAAACAAAAGTAATCCATGAATAATGATTGTCTATAAATGATGGGGAATCTCTAGGTAGTCACATGTATATGATCATAATACCACAAGTTGGTGAGGGACCCAATGTATCTAGACAAGGTGTCCTTGTAAACTTATCATTAAAAAGATACAACAGTTAATATATTACAAAAAATAAAGAAAAAAGTTATCCTATAAGATCATTTATGGAATTCTAAAAAGAGAAAACAGACATGTCATACAAGGGGTAACATGATTTTGTCTCTTCTACTAGTCTATCCATGTAATTCAATAATGATGAAACCCATGTATCACTCATAACAACTAATTTCCCCATGAGATCATACAAGGAGTTTTGTAGAAATAAAATTGATGTATCAGCAAGACCATTTAGAAAAAATCTATCATATGATCCCATATTGGGAGTTATATGTAAAGGAATTATGTTTACCGAATAAGGAATAAGGGATATCATATAGCCTATGATACCATCCTAGGTGATTCATGAATTGGAACCCCTATATTTCGCAATTTCAAATAGAATAAAATTGAACTATTATCCCACCCATGATGTTTTTTGAAAAACAAACCCAACTATCAATCAAGGAGTAATGAATATCATCTAGGCTATGAGCTTTTCGAAGGTGTTCTATGAAAGGGAACCCCAAGCATCTCTCAGAGAATACAGAATTATATTATTCATTTTAATTAATGCAATAGGTAAAGATATGGTAGTAATAATTACTTATCATAATTGCTTGATGTGTATTAATGTGTCCAAGTCAAAGATAAATCCATATCAAAATTCAAAGATATGATTTTATATATTAATTATTAAATAAAAATCGTAGTCAAATGGGACGTTCCATACATTTTGAAATATGAAATATTCCCAGTAAATTGAAAATTAATTTATGAATATATTGAGTCAATTATGTGTTTTTTATTAAAAATATGGGGGAAAGGGATGAAACCCATATTATTTTCAACGTACAATGTAATTAGTCACTCCATTGACAATAATTAGAAGGTTAAAAGTGAAACATCATCCATAATTTAATTCCCCAAAACAAATAAACTAAAAATTCCAATTAAACACAATTGATATGATTGAATAATTTTCATCATCAAGCATAAAGTACGGTAGCTCTGAATTTTTTTATCTTAACCATTTAATTAATTTAAAAATTAATAAATGTTCCCTGAAATATAAAGAACATACCCAAGGGATGTTTTTTTGAGTATAGAAATATATTTCCATTATATATAATTGAACATACCACAATAAGTGGTTTCAGTTGAGGTGACTTTCCTCCAACCATGTAAGATGGTTCCTGGTCATTCTAAGTTTTTTTTAATTTAATTCATTTTAGAGAAGAAATTCTCAAATGTTAATGTACGTATAACATCAGATGATGTTACAAATGATGAGAATATTAATGGAAAACATATATACCACCCCATACCATATACCGAAAGATTTATAGTAATCCATTATGGGCCTTTAAATCATTATGAATAATGATAAATCTTAACATTATAATGCCCCTAACCCAGAAGCCCAGAGTCGGTGCATTATTATGTATCATTGGCATGATCACAAAAACTCAAGTCTCGAAATACCAATTAGTTTAGTAGTCTTGGAAGAACTAGATACATTCACAAGGTTTACATTACATCATAAAATGGAAAACTACAATAACTTTGTTTCTATAGACAACACTAAGATCCCATAGACCATCCCTGAAGGTTATTCATAATATACTTCTACGCATGTTGGGAAAAATAAAACATAGAAATGGGTGATCTTAGATTCTCAGTAAGGATAGCAATATAGAGAGAATTTCATAAATAAGCATAAACATTTGAGGCAATGTATAGACCAAAAAAAAGACTTTTCAAGATAAATTTCATCCTAATATATAAAATATAAATCAAAATAATGCTATTTACTTAATCACATGGATATTCTACTAGTTGAATAATCACATGCAATATCAATACCCACTTTCATAATGATGGAATGGATAATGATAGACATTCAAAACCACATAGTCAAGGCCTTCTTCCAAGACTACAAATAAGATTTTGTCAAGGACTTGTGAAAAGAATCTACTTTGTCTCATGAGACCTACCGATATATCGAGGAGCTATAGCAGGCTCCACCCATCATTTACTAAGTACAATTCCTTACTCATATTATAAGGTTTAAACATAACAAAAAAATCGTATTAAAAATAGAATAAGAAATGCTAATACTTTTTCCTTAAACCATGAATGGTGTAAAAATAACACACCCACAGTTAACCATACCACATAACCTTCAATATAATATGGATGTTTTGAATCAAAATAAATCAACTTCAAACAATATTGAAATCCATCAAAGATGTTGACATAGATGAAATCAAAAACTTTTTTCGAGAAATATCTCTTTCTATTTTGAAATAATTAATACGTAATATAATTATAAAAGAAAACATTTATATTTGAAAATATTCTTATAAGCTTTTAAGGGAGGCATCGATGATTTTATAATGGCAGAAAATAGTCGCACCCGCCGTATAAGTGAAAAAAATATTCTTACCTTAATTTTGTTGAAAATGTCATAATGTACCTTGTTTGGAAAACGATGGAAAGAGTCCTTTAGAAACATCTTATAAAAGTCAAACAAGGTTATAATTTACTTATACCCATAGTCTAGTATATAGTAAAAATATTTTGAAATACATTTTTAAGAAACATGGATATGGATGATAAAGAGGTCCTAGTAGATACTTACGTAAAACCAACCTTGAATAATAAAGAGATTATAGAATTAACCCATAACTTTTACTTATCATTGGTTGAGGTTATGTTATCCTCATGTATAATGGTGAAATTATTTTTATTTAATTATACAAGAATCATATACATTAACATTAGATCATATATGATCTCTTAACATTGCTTTGTTAATAATATCAGAGTATTATCGTCATTTCGGGTGATAACTGATTCGTTTTCATTTATATGATTTGTTATGTAAGAAATATCTGTTAGGGAAAGGATGTTTCTTATTCATATTCATAATTATATTAAGTCTCTAAATATTATTTTTAATAATATAATGAAAATTAGTTTTGAATGGATACAATTGGGAATGAATCTCATCGCGTTTGTGGAGACGGTAATCCGTACGTATGCATGAGTGAAAATATCATTATTTTTATATTAAAATATTATATAATTGGATGGTATATAATATAAAAACAATCATTATCATGTTATATTTATTATTTAAATCAATTACCCATCATTATTATACCCATCTAAATAATAATGTATTAAATAACATTTACAAAACGATGTGGAGACGGTAATCCGTATGCACCCACATATGGTGACATGTCATTCAAATGATGGATAGAATAATGAATATGGTTGTACCAAATTTATAATAACATCACAATATATATAATATACTAGAGTTATTATTTTATAATGGAAATAACAAAGAAAGAATAAGTGGAAGAAGAAAGGAACTTGAAAGAAGTGGTGAAATATTTACCTCTCCTTCCGGTTTCTCCATTGGATTTGATCAAAATGGCTCATTAGGATAGTCTTATGACTAATGGAAGGCCACTAGGATGAAGGGAGAACCGTTGAGAGGGAATTTGGGAAGGGTTTGGCTGATCAAAATGGCTTTTATTGTGTGAATTAGGGAGAAGGGGGAGATCCCTTTTATAAGAGGGGTGAGGGGAACCTTAGGAAAAGCCAAAAATATTATTTTATAATAAAATAATTTACGGTTTATAATGGCTAAGAAATGAATTATTTAAAGGATAAGGTGGGTCTGAGTTGCAAAACACTCAACCAATGGGTTTTATTTAGGTTTGTGTCACTATATTAACTTTATCATTTAGATTTAACTCTTAGTAAAATAGTTTGACATTTACCATGTCTCTTTTTATTTTTATATTATATGGTTAATAAACAAACTATAAACAACTAAGAGAACCCCAAGTAGTTAATTAATGATATAACTATCATTATATATGTATTTTGGCCAAACCATAGATTTTTGGGAATAGAATATCTAATAATAATATAATATTTGTTTTAAAAACTTTTTTATGTCAATTTTGACACTACATGGTATTTTGTTTTTTCTAAATTTATTACTATATTATTACTTAAAAAAAATTCTTATAATCGACTATAACATGTAATATTAACCTATAAAATTAGTGCAATTCATAAAATGTCTCAAATTACATTTATTTGGATATTTATAAAATTAGTTATTTTAATATTTCATTTGTTAAGTAATTATAGCATCATCATTGTGTCATAAATAAATTAAATTATATAATGTCAAAAAAATATAAATAAAACAAAATTATTTAGGAAATATTCTTATATTTATAATTAATATTTATAGATGAATTTATATTATGTGTAACCCTATACTAAACATGGATTAATTATTAATCTTTGAATTTAACACTTTTAACTCTTCTTTGAATTAAATAGTAATAAATGTATTAATCTAATCCCAGTGGACCTAAAGGATCATATTTTATTCTTAATGTTGTTTTTCTTTGAATTATAACTTTCCATTAGAATTAAGACACATTTTAGGGTAATAGTAATATCATTTTTACCCTTAATTTCCCTATTAACTTTTAACCGTGGTAAATAAAAGTAAAAAGTTACAATTCACCCAAAATTATTTTCATCTTATTGAACTAAATTTTACATGCTTATATAAACAGTGTATTTATGATTTTTTAAATTCAACTCACACAAGTTGTAAAATTATGTTTTATATAAATTTTTAAATGCTCCTAGGAGGTGGGTAAAAGACGGTTAAAAGTTCATTAAAATTTTTATATATCTAAAATTATTATAAATTGACTCCAATGAATTACATTGAACATATATAGGTATTATTTATCTGTTTTTACCTAAAATAAATTTAAATAAATTAAATAATTATATAAATAAAAAGTCAGTTTTATACAATAACTCAATGTATTTCACTATTCATCTAATGTTGAATGTTTTCTGAAAAATACCAAAAATTCACCATAAGCTAATTACGATATTCAGAATCCAAAAATGATGTCCATTTTGAAAGATAAAATTTATAACATTTTAAAATGTGGGTATTACTATTCATAACGGCTAGTTTTATTAGTTGTGGTGTGTAAGAACTCGAAGTTGCATGCAACACACGTTGTTGTATTATTGAAAGAGAAGAGTACCATGGAAGCTTGGGGTGTTACATTCTCCCCTCTTTCAAATAATTTCATCCTAGAAATTTCTATAATATTACTGCATAAAAATACTTGGGTGGTTCTTCATCATAATATTCTCGGGTTACCATGTTTCCTCTTCTATCTTATTGATTCTCCATAGAACTTTTACCAGACAAGTCATTCGGTTTCTCAGCACTCGCTCTCTTGTATCAAGAACCACGACAGGCTGTTCACAATAAGATAGATTGGGTTCCAGTTCTAATTCCTCATAGGTGAATACATGCGTTGGTTTAGGCATGTATTTTCTCAATAGTGGTACATGGAATACATCGTCAAATTTGGAAAGACATGGCCGCATTGCCAAATTGTAAGCTACAGCCCCAATTTATTCTCGAATTTCAAAAGGTCTGATGTACCTAGGACACAATTTTCCCTTCTTACTGAAACGTATAACACCCTCCAATGGGGATATATTCAAGAAAACATGATCTCTTACATGAAATTACAAATCCTTCCTTCAGTTATCGACATAGATCTTCTACCTACATTGAGATACTTTGATGAGGGTTTGGATTACCTTCACCTTTTCAATCATTTCCACCACAAGTTCTAGGCTTATGAGTTTTCTTTCACCAACATCATCCCAATGGGTTGGTGTGCAACATCTCTTTAAATATAACTCTTCATATGGTGCCATCTAAATACTTGAATGGAAGATATTGTTACAGTAAAATTCTACCAGAGGTAAATATTGATTCAATGTACCTTGAATGTCATGTGAACATGATGTCAACATGTCTTCTAGGGTTCGAATATTCTGTTCTAATTGTCCATCAGTTTGGGGGTGGTAGGCAGTGCTCCAACGAATTTCAGTATCCAGGGCTTTCTGAACACTTTTCTAGAATCGTGATGTAAAATTTGGATCATGATCAGAAACAATCGATAGTGGTCCTCTATGAAGTCTCAAATTTATTAGTATATAGTCTTGGTAAACATTCAAGTGGTAAATCTTCCCATATAACAAGAAAATGTTTTGACTTGGTAAGATGGTCAATAATGACCCATATTGCATATTTCCTTCTTGGAGACTTTTGTAGCCCCATGAAAAAGTCCATCGTGATATCATCCCATTTCTATTCAGATATGGGATGAGGTTGCATGACTCATCAATTATGTTTTCTTCAAGATTTCACTCATTGACAAACCATACATATTGACACCAACTCAGCAATCTACCTCTTCATGTTCTCCCACCAAAACCGTTCCTTCAAATCTCTCTACATTTTGGTGCTCCCAGGGGCTATAGAGAAATTGGAACTATTAGCATCATCCAACAATTCCATTTTTAGATCAGGTATACCAGGAACACAAAGAATCTTCCCAAATTTTAAAATTCCATCTTCCTAGACAGAGTCACTTAATCTCTCATCATTCACAACTTTAATATTATATTAAACTCTTCATCACCGTTCTGATAACTCTTTATCCTTTCAAGTAAATATGCTTTCTAAACCATTTGAAAAAGTATTAATGTTTCACCTTCCATTGTGATTCCCATATCCATCTTCACAAGATCCATGTATATAGGATCCTTTTCAACTCCTATCTTATTCAAAACTCCATGATACTTTCTACTCAAAGAATCATCAACCTTAGTTTCCTTATTCAGGTGGTACTGAATCGTGAAATCATAATCATTGAGCAGTTCAAGCCATCTCCTTTGCCTCATGTTGAGTTCTTTCTATGAGAAAATATACTTCAAATTCTTGTGATCGATATATATCTCACATTTTTCATCATAGATATAGTTTATCCAAATCATCAATGAAAATGTTATATCTTCTTACTCAAGATTAGGAGTTGGATAGTTTTTATCATGAATTTTCAGCTGTCGTGATTCATAGGCAATAAACAATAATTCTGCATAAGGATACAACAATGTCATTTCTTTGAAACATCACTATAAATAACAAAGCCATCATTCACCGATGATAGAGTCAAGATAGGATCATTGAATAATGTTCTCATCAACTCTACAAAACATTCTTCAGACACTTTTTTCCAATAAAATTTATCTTCTTTTTGTTTGATCTTTGTTAATATATTAGCCAACTAGGTAAAATTCTGGGCTAAACGTCGATTAAAACCTGCTAAACTAATAAAACCATGTACCTCAGTTATACTCATAAATGCTGGCCATTCTTGGATTTCCATGGTCTTATAAGGATCAACATAGATTCTATCCTTCGAGACAATATGGTCAAGAATATAAAAATCAGGTATCCAGAATTCACACTTGCTAAACACCCCATATAATTTGTGTCTTCTAAGAGTCTTCAGGATAATTCGCATGTGATTTTCAAGATATTTGTAGCTTTTAGATTATACCAAGATATCATCAATAAATACCACTAAAAAGTGCTAAATATATTCCATGAAAAATCTATTCATTATATCCATGAAGGCAAAGAGTGCATTAGTCAATCCGAAAGGCATTACTCTAAACTCGTAATGCCCGTACCTGGTTCAAAATGTTGATTTTGGAATGTCTCCCTTCTTCACACACAACTGAGGATATCCCGATTGAATGAAATCCTTTGAAAAGTATTGATCTCTATGAAGTTGGTTGAATAAAACATCAATGTAAGTTGGGGGATACTTTTTCTTTATTGTTATAGCATTTATCTCCCTGTAGTCAATGCACAACCTCATATATCCATCTTTCTTCTTATCAAAAAGAACAGGGGATCCCCATGGATAAAGACTAGGGTGAATAAATACCTTATTACTCAATTAATCTAGTTGTCTCTTTAGTTACACTAATTTCACAATGGCCATTCTATAAGGGGTCTTCGATATGGGCCTTGATCTAGGAATTAAATCAATAGAAAACTCAATTTCTTGTTCTGGAGGAATTTAGGAAAATATTCTGGAAACACATCAACATATTCTTTCACAATAGGTACATCCCCAGTTTGTACATTCCATTCCTCACCCATATCTATTTCATTCACTTCCCCCATAATAATTTAATATAGTTGAGCTATTGGGGGTGGATCTTGATAAGAATTAGGTGGTGATGATTTTTCTGTAATGATAAGGAGTTCTTTATCATCGTCATAAAAATATTAGCCTCCTTCTTCTTACAATAAATTCTTTCATCATGGTCCGAAAGAAAATCTATACCAAGGATTATATCAAATTAAATCATTGGTATGATGATGAGATCAGTAGATATAGATCATTTATATGCCCTAATGGGCACTAATTCACAAAACAGTGTTGTAAAAATACTTCCCTTATGAGAGTTTTGACTGACAACTCCCTTATTGAATAAAATTGGAAATATCTATTTTTCATAGCATACTGGGAAGATAGGAAACAATTTGATGATACATAATCAAATAAATCATTAGATAAACTTTAAGAAACCATTAAATTACCTACCACTCCATCTTTAAGAGCATCAACCTTAGCAAAAGTGATAGTATAATCTTGGCCTTGATCCCTTGGCCTTTTCTAAGGTAGATTCACCTAACTCTTAAGACATTAATTTTATATAATGTCCCCTTTCTCTTCAATTGTAGAATTCATCTTCGACAGCCTCTTTCTTCCCCTTGCAATCATGAGTTGGTGGCCTTTTTCACCACACTTGTAATAGACTCCCATTCCCTTCAGGCAAGTACCAAGGTGTTTCTTCCCACATTTACTATAGGATGGATATTCAACTTTTCCATTCTTCTCCTTATTTCCATTTCCAGAGTGTTTAGAAGATCTATTCTTCTCTTTATTTTCTTTAAAGTTGTATGAACTAGTGAATTCTTTTTCTGTCTTGATAGAACCTGAGACAATATCTTCTTATGAAGAGATGGATTGTGAGACAAATGATTGAAGTAGAAATGGTTTTAACCCATAAAATAAATGATCAATATTATTTCTGGGGTTACGTATATAATGTTTACCATGCCTCGCTATCTTTTTAATTTCAGCTTCATACATTCTGACATTCTCATCCTCCTATTGCCTTAGACTCATAAATCACCTTTCCATATTTTCTCGATGGTCATGAGGAAAGTATCTTTTGATGAAAATTTATTTAAACTTCCTACAGTCCATATTTGAAAATTCATCATCTTCCTTTGGGTTTTGAGTCAATGGCCACCATTTATTACCATCTCTAGTGAAGTGGTAAACTACCATGATAACTTTTCCCTTTCGCTACTCCCCATGGCGTGGAATATTTTCTCTAAAAAATTTATCCATTTCTCAGCTACTAGTGAATTTGTAACCCCATATAATTTAGGTGGTTTTTGGTTCATGATTTGATATAACATTTATCATCCACGATGTAGAGGAAGGTGCTCCATATGGGTAAGGTTATTATTCATAACCTTGGAGTGTTTTCCTAGTATGGTGATTAGCTGATCAGCACTAGTTGCATCACCAGCTCTACTATAATTATCTTGAGTAGGATGAAAATCCCTACATGGATGGTGGGAATTGATACAATTTACATTCCTTCTAGTAGGCGTAATTTATAAAAAATGGCATACATTAGACTAGTTTAGGAATCAAAATACATTATTCAAAACATGTAAAAAACTTAACAGAAAATGAACAATTTATAGATATAATCCATAATAATAAAAATGTTTTCTTTTAAGAAGTATATACTCATAAACAATTCATGATGGGTTATAAAGAAAATGATAATTATCCTAAGAATATCCCATAGGAGTGTCGTATCCAAGAGTGCAACAAGGCCCATTGTCGTTCACCAGTTCCTGTTCAAGTCTAGCACAAAGCGGTGTTTTCATGTTTTACCCCTAGTTACATCTTTGACAATGCTGCCTCTACATGCTCGTATCCAGGAAGTGATGTATTTCTTGGAATACTCATAAAATCTCTACGATACCAAAATTCTAGGAAATTCTTATATACTAGTCCCCAAAGTCCATCTTAGGGCTATGTGCTCAAATCATAGTTTATCTCAATCTTGTTTTCCATGGTTTGTACTAAACTTCCTATGATACTAACTATAACGCCCTAACCCCAGAAGCCCATAGTTGGTGCCTTATTAAATATCATTGGCATTATCACAGTAGATCTTGTCACGAAAGACTGATTAGTTTAGTAGCCATGGAAGTACCAGATACATTCCTAAGGTTTACATTACATCATAAAAAGGAAATCTATAAAAACATTGTTTCCATAAACAACACTACGATCCTATAGACTATCCCTACAGGTCAGTCATAATAGAAATTTTCTCATCATGGGAATAATAAAACCTAGAAAGGGGTGAGATCATATTCTCAGTAAGGATGACAATATAGTAGAAACTTTCATAAATAAGCATAAATATTTATGAAAATGTATAAACCTAAAACAACATCCTTTTCATCATAATCCTCATTATACTGTGGAAATATAAATCACAATAATTCCATTTACGTACTCACATGGATATTTTACTAGTATAATAATCACAAGAAATATCAATAGCCACTTCCATAATGATAGAATGCATAATTCCATACTATCATAACCACATAGTCCAGGCCTTGTGCCAAGACTACAAAGAAGATTTTGTCAAGGGCTTTTTCCACAAAACTAGTTTCTCTATTGAGACCTACCGATGCATCGAGGAGCTATAGAAGGCTCCACATGTCCCTTACTATGTCCATCGCATTCCTCATATGAAAAGGTTTAAATATAACATAATCATTCGTATTAAAACTAGCATAAGAAATGACAATACTTTATCTATAAACCATGAATGGTGTAAAAATAACAAATCCACAATAGAACCTATCACATATCCTTCAATGTAATATAGAAGTTTTGAATCATAATATAATCAACTTCAAATAAGCTTAAAATATATCAAAGGATGTTGAAATAGATGAAACCAGTCTTTTTTAGAGAAATATATTTTTTCTATTTTGAAATCATTTAAAAGTAATATAATTATAAAATTAAAAATTTATATTGGAAAATACTCATATAATATTGTATGGGATGCTTTGATGATATTATAATTGAAGAATATAGCTGCACCTGTCATATAAGTTAAAAACGATTCTTACCTTAATTTTTTCAAAAAGGACATAAATGCCTTGTTTAGAAAAAGGAAAAAATAGTCCTTTATAAACATCATATAAAACTAAAACAAGGGTATAAATGAATTCATCCCATAGTCTAGTAAATAGTAAAAGTTTTTGGAACTAAATTTTTATGAAACATGGATGAGTTTGATAAAGAGGTTCCCATAGATACCTACGAAAAAACAACCTCAAATAAAAAAGTGATTGTAGAATTAAAACTTACCATGTACTTTTCCATGGTCAAGGGTAGGTTAACCTCCTATATAATGGTGAAATAACTGTTATTAAATTATAAAATAATCATATCAATCAATGTGATATCATATTTGATCTTTTAACATTCCTTTATTAATACTATCTTAGTATTATCGTCGTTTCGGTTGTTAACTGATTTGTTTTCCTTTATATGATTTGTTATGTATGTAATGTTTGTTATGGATAGGATGTATCTTATTCATATTAATAATGATATTATGTCTTTAATTTTTTTCAATCATCTAATGAAAATTAATCTTGAATGGATACGATGGGGAATGAATCTCATCACGTTCGTGGAGACGTTAATCAGTAGGTACGCACGAGCAAAAATATCATTCATTTGACATTAAAATAATATATAATTGGATGGTATATCATATATAAATAATAAATATCATGTTATATTTATTATTAAATAAATTACACATCATTATTATAACCATCCAAATATTAATGTATTGAATAATAATTACACCACGACGTGGAGACGGTAAGCCATACGTACACAGGTATGGTGACATGTCATTCAAAGGATGGATAGAATAATAAATATTGTTGTACCATATTTATAATAACATCAAAGTATATATATGATACTAGAGTTATTATTTCAGAATGGAAAAAACAATGAAAGAGGAAGTGGAAGAAGAAATTAACTTGAAAGAGGTGATGAAATATTTACCTTTTCTTCGGGTTCATTCTTTTGATTAGATCAAAAGGGATCCATAAGATGGATTTTTGACTAAAGGAAGGCCTCTAGGATGAAGGGAGGACCGTTAAGAGGGTATTTGGGCGGGGTTCTTGACATTTACCATGTCTATTTTTATATTTATAGTATATAGTCAACAAACATACTATAAACTTCCAAGAGAACCCCAAGTGGTTCATTAATGATACACATATAAGTATATAAGTCTTAATTTCAAACCTTTGATTTTTAGGAAATTAATATCAATTAATAATATAATATTTGTTTTAAAAACTATTTTATTTCAATTTTGACACTATTTGGTATTTTGTATTTTCTAAATTCATAACAACATTATTACATCAACAAAAATTCATCTAACCAACCCTAACATGTCATATTAACCTATAAAATTAGTTCAATTCAAAAAAAGTCTCAACTTTAATTTATTTGGATATTTATAATATTAATTATTTTAATATTTTATTAAATAGGTAATTACTGGATCATCATTTGTCATAAATAAATTAAATTATTTAATGTCTAAATAATATAAATAAAATCCCAATATATATTAAAACTTTTTAGATTTCTAATGAATATTTATAGTAAAATTTATCTTACGTGTAACCCTATATTAAAAATGGTTTATTTATTAAACATTGAATTTAACACTGTTAACTCTTCATTGAATTAAAAAATAATAAATGTCTTAATCTAATCCACGTGTACCTAAAGGAACATAATTTATTCAGAAGATTTTTTTTGTCGGGTTTTACTTATCTAATAGAATTAGGACATGTGTTAGGGTAATAATAATATAAATTTTACCCTTAATTACCTTATTTACTTTTAACCGTGGTAAATTGAAGTAAAAAGATACTATTCACCATAAATTATTATCAACTTATTGAACCACATTTTACTTACTGATATCAATAGTATCTGTTGGATTTTTGAAATTCAGCTCATATAAGCGGTAAAATTAAGTGTTATGTAAATTTGTAAATGCTCCTAAGAGGTGGGTAAAAGACGGTAAAAAGTTAAATAAACTTTTTATATATCTAAAATTTTGATAAACTAACTCCAATGAATTATATTGAAATTATATAGATATTATGTATCTATTTTTACCTAAAATAAATTTTATTAAATTAAAAAATTATTTAAATAAAATGTCGGTTTTAAACAATAACTCACTATTTTTCACTATTCATAAAAAATTGAATGTTTTCCGAAAAAAGCAAAAAATTCACCCTAAGCTAATTTCGATATTCCTATTAAAAAAATTAATTCCATTTTGAAAGATAAAATTTATAAAATTTCAAAAAGTGGGTATTAATATTCATAATGGTTATATAGATTGGTTGTGGTGTGTTAGAACTCAAAGTTGTGTACTGTGGAAGAATGGGGTGTTACAAAAATTTAACAATCAATCATATAATTTTGAAAAATATCACAGATGGAATTTTTTTTTCATGAGGGATAATAAATGAAGGAAATAGTTAAGAGTAGTTAAGTTCTTAATAAGGTATATCCAACATGATAAAAAGAACATGGAATAGATATTTGAAGAAGGGGAACCATTGATCCCATGAAGAGTAACATGTGTTGGTAATGAGGTATTTGTTCCCTCCTACTGAATGAAGAAATTTAGGGTCTAATCCCCTACATTATCTTATTGAAATAATAACCCCACTTGTTTCGTTTCATGAACCAGATTAATGACATAAAACAATTCATGATGTCAACCAGATACACAACATTAAATACTTTGTGTAACACCCTATAATTTTACCTCATGAATCTTTTAGGCACCATCCTAGGAAACCCATTCACATTGTGAATGGGATTCATGAGTTTAATGGCTAGAAGTAGCTATTTTTAGTATCTTATAATGATATTTCTTCCATTTGTGTTCACATGAACCACTCTGACTTCCACTGAATCAAAATACACATTGTAAAAGATCATTTTTGGATATTAAAATCCTCATAACATTATTACAATTCTTGAAATTCAAAATAACTATTACACTAATAGTAAATTTTAAATTCCATTTTAAAAATTCCCATGATTCAAAACAAAAGGTGTTACAACACCCCCCCCCCAACATATTATGTCTTGTCCAATAGAGGCCTTGTAAGAATGAAAACATCATCTAACATACCTTGGTAGATGATTTTTTCTAAAATTGATGTGTTGTGTTTTAAATTTCTAATGCATCTAAAAGCTACATCATTTAGAATAATATATATAATTTATTAATATATTGTCAACCTTTTATATTCCAAACCAATAATCATGTAAATTATAAGATGAACCCATCTAAATCGGGAAAAGATAAATTCATTATCTATTTTATCTAGGAGCCCAATGTTCTTTATGCCACATGTTTCAACATTATCTACATATTGTTAGCCATGGTATATCCATAGTCATAATTTCCTATGTATACATCTGCTTCATAATATAGAAATTCTCCTAGCATGATTTTTATGAAGTGGAAAAGTCAATATTAAATTGACAAAAATTGGAATTTTTGTGATGAATTTTTTAAAAAATTATTGGTCACCCTATATTTCCCTCATTTAATCGTAATGATGTTCCTAGTGTGGTTCCTCCCCTTCAACATCCAATAAACAAAAATGAAGGAAATACATGCCACTATAATCTTATTATCTTTAAATTTCTGTTATTTACCTATTAATGAATCAAAATTTAGTACTGGTGAATTTCTTCCAAGGCACTGTATCTTTCATCGAGCATTATCACTGTATTTTACATCCAATGCATAAAAGATAAAACCTTCCACATTTTATCCAAGATACATGTTCATGATTTGACCAAGATCACTAAATCCCATGACCATATTGTGGTGGTGTCTCATTACCATCAAATAGATTATGTTTCTATTCCATTTCATTAACATGGGTATATACCCGATCCAACTCCCTTTAATCAACACACTCTAATAATAGTCAACTGAAAATGAAAACAATTCTAGGGTAACATTATAATCACTTACTGAAGACCCCTGAGCTTATCCAAGTTAGACTATACTCCATAATTTACATGTGATATGGAACATTAGTGATTTATTATTTATTTTCTATTATATTTCTGAACTATCTTTCCCCCTAGATTTTCATTGGGGTTTTTGAGAAGAAATGGTGAAATTTGGAAGGGCAGAATATAGTGTATGGTTGGCGCATGATTATAAGTATCCGTACACCCAGCCCAGGTAACCAGGTGGCCATTGTTGGATGAGGAAGTAGTTATTTTCATAACCAGTGCATTGTTAGTTAGACGATGCAAGGAAGCCATGCGGTAGGACCCTTATCCGATATAGTGGGAATCATGGTCACCAGACAGTTTTTCAAACCCTTAAGAGTAACCATGTGCATAATCCAGCTCATTAATTTTTTTCCCTTTTTCTCTATACACATGATTATAACCCCCAAATCCCACATTTTCTCCCTATATTGGGATTCCTAACCCTATTCATCCATCACCCTCCTCCCACCTCCCAAAGGTCATTGATTTCTTTCTGTATATGGGTTATTCCCCTTTGGATCTTTATGTACATATTCTTCATCCTTAAATTCAACCCATATTATCGGGGTTATTCTCTATTCTCTTTGGATTTATTTTCTATAGTGGACAAGAATTCACTTTTAGGGTTCCATCATGACATTTTGGGTTCGACATCAACTTTTATGGTTTAATTTATTTCTCTTAAGTTACATTTGAGGGGTTGCTGTAGATTTACACTGGTTTCAAGGATTTTTTCAATCCAAGGTAGGTGGTTTTGTGATTAAACATTGTTTAATGAATCAATTACACTTTCTTTTTTCACTTGTCATGTTTTATGAATTATGTGTGTGGTGTGGAAGTGGTTTCATAAAGTATTTTATATTCATTTGGTTTTAAATTGGTTTTTCTTCATGGAATATGGTGTATCTTCTTATGTGAACCGTTTTTGTGTTTATTTTACTTGTTTTATAAAATCTGTAAAAAATTTATTAATGTTTGAATGTGGTGTGAATCTTATATGGGAATGTTTTGTGTGTTTTTTTGAATACAAATGAGGATTTTGGTTGTGCATGTGATAGATTAAGATGTTTATAGTTTTGGTTCACTTATGAAATCTGAATGTGGTGTGTTATGTGAGTTTGAAACATTATTGATCACAAAAAGGGAAGCATAGTTAACTAGTTGGGTTTAATAGAACAAGTGTTCTAGTGATATAGAAGTGGATTTGGCACGACTTCATTAGATGGATTAACAACGATAACACTATCTAAATATTGATGATGATAAGAGACCACTAAACCATTTTGGTGTCCCATTTTAGTGTCTCATGCATGAGAATGATGTATGTCATGGAGTCTATGAAATGTTTCAATGAGATGTGAGGTTCTATAATCCCATTGATAGCTAGTCCAAATATGTTATCTCTTATGTCTAGTTATCATTTTTTATATAGGACTTACCATCGTCTTACTATATGACTTGTTAGTGATTTAAAAATCAAGGGTGTTTTAACTATGATTTTTTTCATTAAAAGTTCATTCACTAAATTTGTTTCTATCATTAAATTTATTTATAAAAATTACAATTTATTTATAATTTAATTTTTGTGTAATGGTCTGGACCCCTCTGTTCTATTCCTTGGCTGAAATTCGGTGTTTGAGGTGTTCTGGGAGGTCAAGGTGACTATTCCCCGACACAGTTCCAAATTTCCAATTTTTTGAATATTTTTTCTTGTTTTATGAAGAGTGTCAGGTGAGTCAGAAATGATGAGTTAGAAATGGTGAGTAACAAATGGTGAGTCAGAAATGGTGAGTCAGAAACGTTGAGTCATAAACTGTGAGTCCGAAACCGTGTGTGAGAAACAGTGAGTCAGAAACGGTGAGTCAGAAATGGTGAGTCAGAAATGGTGAGTTAGAAAGGATGATTCAGAAACGATGAGTCATAAATGGTGAGTTATAAATAATGGGTGAGAAATGGTGAGTCAGAAATGGGTTGACAGCTCATGAACAGTGATTCCAGAACTGTTTCAAACTTTTCCAAATTTCCAGATTTTTTCAGTTTCACCAATTAAACATTTTCTATGATGTAAACCTCATTTATCGCCTAGTTTTAACGTATTTAAAGCCTAATAAAATAGCATAACTCACATATTAATTTCCCTAAGGACTGAGATGCATTTACTTGGTCAAACTGCATGGTTTAATATGATCCACTTTGAATGGGAAATCAAGCGTATCTTAAATCGTTGCTCTGTGAAATCTTCAAAAGGGACAAGATATCTTCCTCCCTTGTTATTGCTCCTTGTTCTCTGGTATAATAAACTCAAACCATTACTTACCTTAAATAGTAATCTTGAGATAAATCTTTTTCCCGTGGATTGGTTTCGTCAACGTTTTTCTTGTTGCAACTGCAACCCCTGTTTCGGTGCAACCAAGGAGTATCAATCGTTCTTCGATAGAAGGTTGGTTTTATCATTGTTATTTCGGTGTTCATCTTCTCCTATTAGCTTTTATATTTTATAGAATGTGATATTCATGTGCTTAATTGAGTTTTCCTGGGTTTCGGTTGGTGTGGTCATACCATGGCATCCTTAGGTGGATGTAGCTGTCGTGAGATGACGTGATCGTGAACCATTGTGTGGATCATTCTTGTATGAATAACGTCAAAACTGTTTGGGGTAGGGGATTAATTTCTTCTCATTTATTATATGAAAAATTATATATTTAGCATTTTTTATCCAACTGGATCGCAAAAAATTGACATAATAAATATTTGAACCGGGAAATAAATTGATATCGATCGAATGTTATTGCCTCTTGTTCTACAAGATAGTGTGATATCTATGCTTTCTTAATTTATCTTTTTTTCTAGATTGAAATGGGTAAATAACATAAACTGGAATTAATTTATAATTTTTCGGATAAAGATAAAGAGGCATGTAAATGAATTTGGTTCTTCTTGTTGTAATTTTTATTTTAATGAAAATAGTGCAGTAAACATGATTAATTTTTTTTTGATATCTTACTATTTAGGTTTCCCAAAGTTGTATCCTATGAAAAATAAATTGGTTAATCCGAGAAGGATCACAGAACTGTTCGTTTGATAAATGATAATTCCTTGTATGGTTCTAAGTTACCCTCTTGATTGTTTAAAGACCAAGGGCCAATTGATGTGATGTTTTTTTCATGTTACTTGTGTTGTGATATGAACCTAGATGGCAGTTGTGATATGTGGGGGTATGGAGGCCGATTGTTTGTGGTTGCAGTTTATGGCTAGGGTGGAGAGATGCATCAGTGTATTCATGTGGGTATCGGGGAGGACACCAGGGATGATGGAACGGGAAGGATGTTAATGTTTGGATACTTGTGGTTTCCTTGATTGGTTATCTGTTTTACTTTTCCCCACTGCCTAAAGGAGTTGTTCTTTCTTAACCTTCTTTTGAAAGAGGTGAAGAAGCATGGGGTATACCACAAGCTTTCTGTGTCTAGCTTCTCAAGTTAGGATGGGTCTGCGCTCTTACTATAGGCAGCAAAGACACGATTGTTAGTACATCTACTCACCGTGTTTTCCCCCTTGTCTATAGAAGCATAGAATTATTTTTTAGAATTCCTTGGAACGTGGGAAAGTAATTTTGTAATGACTAATTGAATAAATGATGTTAACCCAGGGGGTTCGGAGATTACTGGGGCACAATGTTGAGGTTGTGATTTGAAGGAACAATATACTTTGAGTGTGATGCTAATGAACATTAATGTTAGATTTTTATTGGTTAATTATTGTTTAAAGATTTAATTAACATAAATTGCAACCAGTAAAAGGAATGAATTAATGTATTAAATCTATTTAAATGGTTGTGTGCTGATAGGACACCTAGTCTTAGAAGTAACAGCCCTGAGACCGATAGACGTTAGCTGCAGTTGAGTCTAAGACTAGGTTATGCCCATGGTGTGGTTGTGAGATATAGTATATCCTGTAATTTATGTGTTTCTATACACTAATCCACCCTATGAGTAAGTTAAACTGACACCCCGGGGATTAGGAGCCCTGGGGGTGTTTTCCCCAACATTCTGGTGGGAGGATAAATAGCTGACTACCCCCATTAGCCCCACACTCTTCTCTTGGTGCATACATGTGTTGGTAGGCACACAAGTTATTTTCCCCCATATATGTGTGTAGAGGGTTGTAATTGCTTGTGGTTATTCACACACATATATTATGGATATATTTTCCCATGGACTATTTTAGGTGTAACATGTATAGGCTGTGATGTCATGAAGATCCTTACTCGGTGTGTGGGATGTAATGACTTGAGGTATAATACACGGTGTACGATACACTTTATGTGGGCTATATTGGCTCCCAAATACTACCAGTTTACATTGCTTTTGTGGATGTGGTGGTTTTTTTGCATGAGGTTCATGTTGTGGTGCTTCGTTCAGGTGTCTGCGGGTAGGCCTTTTTGAGAGAGATGCTTAGGATGTGAGACGTCGGTGAAAAGAGGAAAACTATTAGGGAATTTGTAGGAAGGTACCCTTAATATTCGTTGTTATATTATATACTTTTTATGCATTATTAGTTAATAGAGTATCCATGGTGAGGTTTATAACATAGTATACCTTTTTAGGTTACATGTTAGCTTCACTTGTTTTTCACTGTGCTTTAACATGCTCTCTTTACATTATCACGAGAGGCTTCGGGGAGGATCCTACTGAGTATATTGTTATACTCAACCTATGTATATATAAACTATTTTTCAGGTCACATGGGGTAGGTTGGAGATCATGCTGGTTTCTACGAGCTTTCGGTTTTAGGAGTTGTTCGGGCTTGTGGTTGTTGCTGTTTTAATTCCATTTTGGGTACTTGAAGTTTTTTCCATTCCAATTATAGTGGTTTTTCATGACATTTAATATTTCTACATTGGATTTCATTCATCTTACTGGTTTAGATGGAGTTTTTTGGTCTCTATATTATCTCTCTCTTCCGCATGTGTTCTCTTAGAGGGTAATGCCTCTCATTTGTGTGATTACTATACCCTTGGTGCTAGTCTCCAACCTGGGTCCTACTGGTGGTGGGACTCATGGATCATTATCTCCCTACTCACATTGTCGGCCTAGGAGGGGTACACATTGTGGAGAGGGGGTCATGATAGATTGGTATCAGAGGTATGGTAGAGATATAGGATGGAGATTTGTGTTAGGCATAATCAAGGTTGCATGGGTTTGTAGGAAAAATGTGTCAATCATGATTAGAAAGTGACGTAAACACTAGAGAGTGACAGGGAAATATCCATTTAGACCCCCCTATGATCTGATGTAAAAACCATTAAGTTAAAAATGTCTACTAAATGAGGTGATACTAGTTGTAGGGTAGAGACCTAGGAAAGTATCATGAAAAATTATTCTTTGTGCCTGTGTTTGAATGAGTAGACGTTGGGATAGGATAACATAAAATGAATAAAATTCAACAACTAATTAATTTATGTTGCGTCTTCCATATTCCAGGTTCAGGAGCTCTAAATGATTTTTATTTTATATATATGGCTCCAGGTAGACGTCCTCATCCGGATCGCATGGATGATGTCTAGTAGGATGTTCTAGCAGATCACCATAGGGTAGAGGTTGACGACCATGAAACATGGAGGAAGATACTCTGAGAGTTTCAGCGCTAGAGTCTGCAGTAGTATTAGGGATCTGTTTCAAATTTAGTCACAGAAGACTGGTTAGAGGATGTCGAGATCAGATTCAGTTCGACCCGTGATCGGAAATAGAACTATGTGTCCTTGGTTGTGACGATGCTGTGTAGAGTAGCGAGGTAGTGGTGGAATTTGTTCTTCGGGGATCAAGAGGAGTTAGCAATCTCATTTGAGGAGTTCTGAGGAAAGTTTATCGTCATGTTTTTTCTTCAACTATGAAGGCTTCCAGTCACTAGTATCTTCTTACACTTCAATAGAGCAACTAAAGTGTGCGAGAGTTTGGAATATGTTTCAAGAACCTTTTATGATATGCTACGGACCTGTTGCAAGTTGAGTAGGCCATGGCGACGCATTTCTCGGAGGATTCGCATCCATTGATCCAGCACCAGGTCACCCGATTTATGCTGAAGACATATCTTGAGGTGTTGGAGAGTGCATAGGTTATTGAGAGGACTTTTCCTAGAAATAGATAGTCACAAGAGGGGAGTCATCATGATTCATCAAAAAGAAGAGTTGTGGTCTAGGGTTTCTAGTTTTCCGGGCAGAAGATTTTCCATTCAGCCGGGGGAAGATCCCAACCCTTCAAATCTCGTTTCTCCAATGGAAACAGCTCTCAATAAAATTCCAAGAGATCAGGTGATTGTGGTGGTCCATCTCATCATCAGCGAGAGTGCACGACCATTCATAGCAGTCATTAGGCACCAGGTGTTCCACTCTAGGTTCCTCCATTGTGGCAGTTCCAGCAGAGGTAGCAGTAGCAGGTTTCGCAAGCTTCAGATAAGAAGAGGGTTTATTGTGCAAGAAGATGAAAACAACATGACACCCATCATCCTTAGAGAGTAGTGTGCGGTTGTGTTGGTGGTCTTCATCAAGGTCAGAGAGGCTGTGGAGCTGGTCGTGGTTAGCATCAAGCTTTAGCGTTGCCAACGCCAGGCGGGCCAGACTTGGTTCGTGGTACCCATTCATTGTTTTCTACCTAGGTGTATGCCTTGTTTGATTCAGGAGAGACACACTCTTTCATATCACCTACCATTTTCCATTCTTTGGGACATGAGTTAGAGAGGCTTCTAGTACCCTTGGCATTGACTACACCAGTTGGAGGTCCAGTAGACTAGTTTGAAGTATGTAGAAATTGTGAGCTAGTGTTGGGGAAACACCGCTCTTGGTGATATTTCCTATATTTACTAATACAACCATATGATGTCATCATCATCATAGATTGTTTGTATTTGATGTAGTATATCGTGGATTGCTTCGGGAGGATGGTTGGGTTCTTCGATGCAGAGGGAGATACAGTGGTGTTCGTTGGCAAGCGAGACCATCAGATGGGTCATTGGCATGTTCTGTCCTCATCATCCATTATGGTTGAGATAATGATGAGTTCTTCAGTGTTTCAATAGTTGGCGGTTCCTAGGTTCGTAGAAGAGTACCCTGATGTCTTTCCATAAGAGGTTGTATCATTATCCCCTCGACAAGAGATCATGTTTGGGATCAAACTACAAATAAGAGTGTCTCACATCTCTATGTCTCTATAGATGATGGCCCCTTCTGAGTTACAAGAGATACATATACATCATGATGGTCTATTACAGTGTGGATTTGTTCGGCAAAGTGTGTCACCCTGTGGTGCACCAGTTTTTTTCATAAAGATGGTTGACGATAATTTTCAGTTGTGTGTCAATTATCATCGCTTAAAAAATGTGACAATAAATAATCGGTATCTTCTTCTATATATTGATGATATATTCGATAAACTGATGGCAGAAAGGTGGTACTGACTTACTGTTAGGTTATCATCATATGCATGTGAGGGATGAGGATATCCCAAAGACTACTTTCTGTTTCCATCATGGGCATTATTAGTTCATTGTAATGTCGTTCGGTTAAACGAATGCTCTAGCTGTATTCATGGGATTGATGAAGGGTTTGTTCTATGAGTTCTTGGAGAAGTTTGTGGTAGTGTTCATCGATGAAATCCTTATGTACTCCACATCTATGGAGGAGCATGCAGAGCGTCTACACACCGTTTGGGGAGTTTTTCGAGAACATCATCTATTTGGGAAGTTGTCGAAGTTTGAGATTTGGGCTTAAGAAGTCCGTTTCGGAGGGCACGTTGTGTCCCAACAGAGAGTAGCTATGGATCCATCAAACATAGAATCAGTTGTGTCTTGGGAATCCCCCAAGACAGTGTCTGAGGTGGGAAGTTTTCTTGGTCTTTCAGGATACTACTGAAGGTTCGTAGCCAATTTCAGATGAGTTGCAACCCCTCTAATAGCTTTTTCTAGGAAAGATCATGAATTATTATGTACTGATCACTGTCGGACAACTTTAGAGTATCTAAAGGAGATGTTAGTTAGTTATCCAGTTCTTTGTGTTCCAGTAGAGGGAGTTCAATTTGATGTTTTCTGCGATGCATTGCATCTAGGATTAGGTTGTGTTCTAATGAAGTAGAGATCAGTTGTTTCTTATGGGTCTCGGCTGTTGTGTTCCCATGAACGTAACTATTCCACCCATGATCTTGAGTTGGAATCAGTGGTGTTTGCTCTGAATTTTTGGATACATTACCTCATTAGTGAATTCTTTGTGGTTTCCACTGATCATAAGAGTTTGAGTTAGTTTTTCTACCAGCGTGACTTGAACTTATGACAACATCGGTGGATGGAGTTCTTATAGGAATATGACTTCGTGATATCATATACACCTGGTAAGGGTAATGTTGTAGCTAATGTGCTGAGTCGAAAGTCACATAGTGATTTTGTGCATAAATCAGGCGATTCTTGGAGAGTAATGGAAAAACATTCAGCATTACATCTTGATATGGAAGATGCTTGGGGCAGAGGTTGTATTTTTCCGATGATGGTACTGTCATCCCTGATGCAGAAGGATGAAGAGTCCAATTGGGGGATCTAGTGGTGGGGGTCTGGAGAGATTGAGTTTTTTTTCGGTGAAGCCCTTAATGATTGGTTAGAGGACGAACAACATTGAGTGTTGTATCATAGAAGGATACTTGTTCCTTTGATAATGCATGATTTGGTTATTAGATATTTTCATAGTTCACCATTATTATTTCATCCTGGCGTGACAAAGATGTACCGATCCTTGAGGAGTCAGTTTTAAGGCCAGGGCTGAAGCGTGTGGTTTTAGAGTTTGTGTCTCAATGTTTAGTCTGCCAGAATTTAAAGGATGAGCACCGTGTCCCCGGTGACTTTCCCTAGACATTAGATATTCCTCTGTGGAAGTATAAGGACATCTCAATGGACTTCGTTACTAGATTACCTCAAGCTTCAGGTGGAAATGATTCTATTTGGGTGGTAGTGGATCATTTAACAAAATCATCACACTTCATATAAATCAAGGAGTCAGGCTTAGTGGATTTTTTTTTGAGGTGGTATCTGGAGTAGGTGGTGAGACTTCATGGATTCATAAGGAAGATCATTTCTAATCGAGATCCACTTTTTACCTCCAAGGTTTGGAGAGGTCTCCAACATGCATTCAGTTCTTAGCTATGCCTTATCACAACCCTTCATCCTCAAACAGATGGTTAGATAGAGTGAACCATCCAGGCTCTTGATGATATGTTACATTCTTGTGTTCCTGATTATGGAAGTTCTTGGATGAGACACTTACCCTTGGTGTAGTTCACGTAAATAATATTTTTCAGTCCACCATCGGTATGGCGCAATTTGAATCCTTACATGTAAGGCCTTACCATTATACATTGTGCTAGACTGGGGTGAGAGAGACATCAATTCTCAGACCAGATCTAGTGCAGAATACAAAAGAGATTGTTCAGGTGATTCGTGAGAGGATGAAGACAGCGCAGGATCGTCAGAAATCATATGTTGATCAAAGGAGGAGACCCATGGAGTTTATGTTGGGGATCACGTGTTTCTGAAGGTAAATCTTCATCCTGGACAATGAATGTAACACCCCAAGCTTCTACGGTACGCTTCTTTTAGAATAATGTGATAGCATGTGTTGTACGCAACACCGAGTTCTAACACACCATAACCAATCACACTAGCCATTATGAATAGTAATACCAAATTTTTTAAATTTTATAAATTATATCTCTAAAAATGGACTTCAATTTTGGATTAGGAATATCAAAATTAGCCGAGCGTGAAATTTTGGTACTTTTCGGACAACTTTCATATTTTGATGAATAGTGAAAATTACTAAATTTTAATTAAAAACAACTTTTTTAATCAAAATAATTAATATTGATAATTTATGAATTTGAATAGCTTTAAAGTATATTTAGAATATATTTTTACCATTTAATTCAATGTTTTTCATTGGACATAATTTCACAATTAAACCATACATAAACAAATGCCAATCTTTTGATAGTTATTATCTCTTAAAAACACGCTTTTTGTTTTAACAACAGGAATAAATTTTAAATTAATTTCTGCCACTTCTATGTATTGAATTTGGAAAAATGAATTCTATATTTGGAATCAGGTTGTTCAAATTGTGTAAATAGGTAACTTTTATTTTTAGACATTTTGGATAATTACTTCGGTAAATATTTTATTTACTATGGTTAAAGGGTAAATTCGGTAAACAAGGGTTAAAAAATAATATTATAATATTACTAAATTACCCTAAAACGTGTCATAACCCTATTTTTTGATACATGGTTGACCATGGGCATCTTTGGGTCGATTTGGGGAACCCATGGATCCACTTGTAAGTGATAGGGAAACATTATTTTAATTAAGTTAAAATGAATACAAAAATGACACAAGCATATATATTTTAGGAAAAAAATTGTTACATAGGGTTATATATGTTGTATTTTAGACTATAAATATTAAATAGAACTATAAAAATCTTTCCTACATAATGATATTTTATTTATAATTTTTAGACATTACATAATTTAATTTATTTATGACACAATGGTGATGCAGTAATTACCATAATTGTGAAATATTAGAATAATTGATATTATAAATACCCAAATAAATATAATTTGAGACTTTTATCTAATTAAAATAACTTTATATGTTAATATTACATATTAGTATTGTTTTAATTAACGTTTTTAGAAGTAATCATTATGTTATGTGTTTCAAAAAAATCAACTATTGAATAGTGTCAAAATTGACATAAAAGAGTTTTTAAAACAAATATTATATTATTAATTGATATTAAATTCCAAAAAATATAAGGTTCGGTGAAGAGACTTATATAATGATAGTTTTATCATTAATGAACCACTTTAGGGTCTCTTGGATGTATATGGTAAGTTTATTAACCATATAATATAAAAATACAAAGAGACATTGTAAAAGTGAAACTAATTAACTATGAGTTAATACTTAAAGATAAGGTTAATATAATGACCCAAACCTATCTAAATGATATTGGTTGAGTGTTTTTAGACCCATATCCACCTTAAAATTTAAATAAGCAACTTTGTATCCATTAGAAACCGAATATAAATTTATTATAAATTAATATTTCTAGCTTTTCCAAAGATGCTCCTCACCCCTCTTATAAATGGGCACTCCTCCTTCTCATTTCTTCACACCTTCAAAGCCTTTTGGTTCGGCCAAACCCTGACCAAATACTATACCAACTTCCATTACTACAACCAAGAGGCCTTAGTTTGATCAGAAATCCAACCTGAAGAGACCTTTTGATCAAATCAAAAGGAAGAACCCGAAGTAGAGGTAATGATTTCACCACCTTTTTCCAAGTTCCTTTCTTCTTCCACTTCTTCTTACTTTGTTATTATCATTTTGAAATAATAACTCCAGTATCATATATATACTGTGATGTTATTATAAATATGGTACAACCATATTCAGTATTCTATCCACCCTTTGAATAATATGTCACCATACGTGCGTACGTATGGCTTACCATCTCCACGTCGTGGTGTAATTGTTATTCAATATATTAATATTTGAATGGTTATAATAATGATGTGTAACTCATTTAAATAATAAATAAAACATTATAATGATTATTTATATATGATATAACATCGAATTATATATTATTTTAATATCAAAAGAATGATATTGTCCCTCGTGCGTACGTACAGACTACCGTCTCTACGAACACGATGAGATTCATTCTACATCATATTCATTCCAGTATAATTATCATTTTATGATTAAAAATAATATTTAAGGACTTGATATCATTCTAGATATGAAAAATATACATCCCATTAATAACAAATATAGCTCACATAATAATGAATAAAAAGTAAAATGAAACCGTTAACACCCGAAATGACGATAATTCTAAGATATTATTAACAAATCAATGTTAAAAGATCATATATGATATCATATTAATGCATATGATTATTGTATAATTAAATAACAATTATTTCACCATTATAAAGGTGTTTAACCTATCGTCGACCAAGGAAAAAGTACAATGTAAGGGGTTTCTTAACTCATTCTTAATTTCGTGAGAATTCTATTGTTCGCCACTTAATTATTGCATGTCGTGTATGTGTACTGCCCATGATTGTATTCATTATGTAATATACTTTAATTTATGGGTATTTACATAATCATGTTATGATCCTTCTTTCATGGGTGTATGTTTCTTAAGGTACTTAATCGATAAGGGAATTTGAAATTTCAATTTCCACTCATTTGGATTTACGCATATTTCATTGATTATATTACCCCAAGATTACGTGTGGAATCACTATTCATTGGATTATGTCATAATTTCAACTCCCCTTCCTGTGGATATACTTTTGATACACATAATCACTCCATTGAAAATTTCTCAAGTTATTGATATGAATTTGATAAGAGTAATTTTAACTCATTCTCTATTTGTTGAGTTAAACATCCAATTCGTTGGTGTTGTTTTTACAAGAATATGTGTTAATGTCCTTGATTGTTTTACACTGAATATCCATTCATATTTAGTGTATTTATATTTTTCACACAGAACTATGTCGTTGATTTATCCTTAACTTAAGGATACGACCTTTATGAGATATTTCATCTCAATTTACATTCCATTGAGACTTATTTGTTGTTATACACCAAATCACTTGTATGTGGTGTATATACTATACTTTTACATTTTATATCATGAATCCCTTTATTCTCATGATATTAATAAGTTTTGATTACCTCACTTATTTGTACTCAAGTGTCTCTCTTTTGGTTAGAAACTCTAACTAAAATACCATTTTTAAATGTTTTAGAGACCTATTCTTCTAAATCTTGCTCATTAATGTCCATGTTTTAAAAAATGGTTTTAAGGATTTATTTATATGGACATTAATGTTTTAAAATTAAAACTCCTTTTGAAAGTTTCAAAGTGGTATGTGACACTTTGATTTAGAAACCAATTTTTAAACGGCTTCTTGACAAATAGTGGGACATTTAAATGATTTCAAGAAAAATGGGGATATTTCACTATAATTTTTTTGATAATTATTTTCTTCTATGTCAATATCCTTCATCATTATCGATTGAGGTTAATATGATACAATAAAATATTCCATATTGTATCGAATGAGTTATGTTTGACTGTGGATGTGCTATTTTTATACCATTCATGGTTTGTGGATAAAGTATTGACATTTCGTATGCTAGTTTTAATATGAATGTTGATCTAATGTTTAAAACCTTTCATATGAGGAATGCATTGGACTTAGTAAGTGACGGGGGGAGCCCTCTATAGATCCTCGATGCATCGGTAGGTCTCATGAGACAAACTAGTGTCTTGGCACAAGGCCTTGGAAAAATCTTATTTGTAGTCTTGGCACGAGGCCTTAGCTATGTGGTTATGATAGTATGGCACTATTCATTCCATCATTATGAAAGTGGTTATTGATATTTCATGTGATTGTTTGACTAGTATAATATCCATGTGAATAAGTAAATGGAATTATTTCATTTTATCTTTGCCATATTATGCTGGTGTTCAAGTTTAAAAGGCTTTTATTTTAATTATAAATTGCCTTAAGTGTTTATGCTTATCTATGAAACCTTCTGCTATAATGTTATCCTTACTGAGCATCTGAGCTCACCCCTTCCAATGTTTTATTTTTTCCCAGGATTATAAAGAAGTAATTTATGAATGACCTGCAGGGATAGTTTGAGGGGATATGAAGACAAAAAGTTTTATTATGTAATGTAAAACTTTATGATTGTATCTAGTGTTTCCAAGGATACTAAACTAATCGGCCTTTTGAGACTTGATCTTTCTTGTAATCATGCCAATGTTATGTAATAAGGAACCGACTCTGGGTAACTGGGGTCGGGGCGTTACAATTGGTATCAGAGGAAGTTTAGTACAAACCTTGGAAGCAAGATTTAGATGAAATCTGATTAGAGCATGTAGACCTAAGATGAACATTGAGGATTAGTATAGAAGAACTTCCAAGAATTTTGGTATTGTAGAATATTTTGTGAGTTTTCTGAGAAATACATCCCTGTCTGGATACGTGCAGGTAGAGGAGGATCTAGCACAGATGTACCTAGGGTTAAGACCTGAAAACACCGCTTTGAGCTAGACTTGAATGGGAACTGGTGCACGACAACGGGCCTTGCTGCACTCTTGGTTACGACACTCTTGGGGGATATGATTTGGTAAATTCACAAGATTAGTATGAACCATTATTAATGGAATACAAAAAAATGCCCCTAAGAATATATGTCTGCAAATAGATAGTGGATAACCTAGATTTTAACATAGGGTACCCCAAGTTAGGATATATTGTTCAATTACAAGATTATCCTATTATGTCTTTTTTTTACATTCTTATTAGATAAGTATTCAAAAAACCTAATTGTATTTTCTTTTGTTAGTTGAAACATGGAGGGAGAAAGATCACGAACAACTCTTCTATCTCTTCCTGAAGAACTACTTACAATTATTATCCAGAAGTCATGCACAGATGATATTGAAACTTTTTCAAATGTCCAAGTTACATGCAAACAACTTTATGAGACATCCAATACCTCTAGCATTCCACGGTTCTTTCAAGGATCAAGTACCGACTATGGGATAATGTTGCGCTCTCAACATTCTTACCATGCTAAGCGTGGGAAGTACCATCAGGGTCCTTTCAAATTATTCACTTTATCTCAAAATTACGATGCACTAAATGATTTTCTAGATGCTGCAGAAGAGGGAGACCTTCGAGCAGCCTATATGTATCAAATTATATATTTATGTCTTTTGGGATATACGAAAACTGATTTACCAAAACCTTATTTTGAAATATTTGAAGATGAATCCGTGAGAGTTTTTCTAAAAAAACTTGTTAAAGACGATGTATCAAAATTATATATAAGATATACCTATTTTTTATGATGCATCGATGCTTCCATCGATATAATCCAAAATGGATGAGGAGTTTTTGGGTAAAGGAAGTAGATGATTTTGAAAAATTCATGAGGTACCATTGTGACACATGAACGCATTCTACCAAAAGGAAAATCTACCTAGTCTCTCCAGAGTTCATGTTGTGATCCATATATCTCTAGTGACATAATACATGCCTAAACCAATGCCTGTACTCGCCTATGAAGAATTATAACTGGAACCCGATCTATCTTATTGTGTAGAGCCTATCAGAATTCTTCATACCAAAGATCAAGTATTGAGAAAACGGATGACTCATTTGGTAAATGATCTATGGAGAAATCATAAGATGGAAGAGGAAATGTGGGAACCCAAGGAACATATGATGAAGAACCTATGTCGAAATGCATGGATGGTGAAATGTTTAAAAGTGTTAGTGATCTTTATTGATGGGATTACTTTGGAATAATTTTCTCTTGTATGTGTAAACCTACAATTTATCATGTGAAAATGATATTTGAGGAAGAATTATCTTTTCTGTTGTGGATATAGTTATAAATAACCATTTGGTCTTATATGATCATTGGGATTGAGGAAATTATAAGTTATTATAATTTGGGATGAAAATTCAAGGTATGAGATAAGATTTGTGGTTAAATTATGTTATGTTATTTTGAGGAATTTACCTCATTTTGGTAATATTATAAAATATTGTTTTTGAAAAAGGAAAACACGTAGACCGTGTGACAACCCATCGCGTCGAACAAAGCTGTGGGAATCGAACCCACAACCAAAGTGCGATTGGGATTTATTGCCTTCCACTAAACTATGTGATGTCCCTGGTTAGTGTGACTATTATTTTTAGTTAAATGGTTTTATTGATCAATAATAATTTGATTTGGGATCTTATGTCTTATCAAATGAATACCCTTAGTATAGGAAAATGATTTGGTGATTAAGTGATAAATGTTATTTTGGAAGTTGTTCACTTTGTTGAGAACACTATATGCCAAAGGAAAATAGAGTAGTATGGGAATTCATTTGAGAAGTAATGGTGGATTTTTATCTATGTTTTTATTGTGGATTTCTAATGATTTGGGTTATTTATGGAAATGATTAGGTTAATTACTTTTATGTATGTGACTTTAAGAGTAATTAATGTCATTTGGAGATACAATTTAACGTGGAAGACTACATTCATAATAATTTTTGGTTTTCAATATTAGTTTTGATTATATTAAAGGATTTTAAGGATAATTGATTATTGAATGGTATTTATTTAACTTTGGGGTATTGTTGGTTTAATTTTGGAAAGTAAGATTAGTGTTTATTTATCTCAAGGAATATCCTTTTGGGGGATCATTAAATCTTGTACTAACCATTTTGGTTTTGATTAATCTCTAAAGACAATGTAAATATATAGTTCATCCTGCATGGATCATGTGATTCTATAGAAGTTTATTCTAGCTCTTCTAGTGTGACCAAGTCTTCTTGAATACTCATCATTTAAAAAAATGTGTTTGTGGTGGAAATTTATTAAATAATGAAACTCTACCTAAAATGTAAGTATATATCCTTATATTCTTAATCAATATCACAAATGAATGTAACTTAAAATAAAAAAAATGTTGTCCGTTTACTTTCCTACTAGGAGACTAATGGACGTTTGTCCCAACAAAGGTTTGTGGCCTTCTTATTGTTAAATTTTTCCTTATCATGATTTCTATCCCTCTCTATCAGAACATGACACTTAGTTTATCATCCATATCCATGTTTTCCTACATGGAATCTGAGTATGGGTTATCATGGTTGACCTTTATACCTCTCTTTCTTTCTTTTAAAGTGATAGTTTTATTGACTCTTTTTCCGATGTGGCATTTTCCATCATATTCCCAAGCACAATTTTAAAAATTTTTAGGACTCATTTTATTGAAGGAGGGGAGAATGTAAAACCCCAATCTTCTACGGTATGCTTTTTTAGAATAATGTGATAGCATGTGTTGTACGCAACACCCAGTTCTAACACACCATAACCAATCACACTAGCTGTTATGAATAGTAATACCTACTTTTTGAAATTTTATAAATTCTATATCTCAAAATGGACTTCATTTTTGGATTTGGAATATCGAAATTATCCTAGGGTGAAATTTTGGTACATTTCAGACAACTTTTATATTTTGATGAATAGTGAAAATTACTAAATTTTAATTAAAAACAACTTTTTAAATCAAAATAATTAATATTGATAAATTATGAATTTGAGTAGTTTTAAAGTATATTTAGAATATATTTTTACCATTTAATTCAATGTTTGTCATTGGACATATTTTCACAATTAAACCAGACATAAACAAGTGCCAATCCTTTGATAGTTATTATCTCTTAAAAACACCTTTTTTATTTTAACAACGGGAATAAATTTTAAATTAATTTCTGCCACTTCTGTGTTTTGAATTTATAAAAATGGATTCCATATTTGGAATCAGGATGTTCAAATTGTGTAAATAGGTAACTTTTAATTTTAGACACTTTGGATAATTATTTCGGTAAATATTTTATTTACCATTGTTAAAGGGTAAATCCGGTTTACACGGGTTAAAAAATAATATTATAATAATACTAAATTACCCTAAAACTTATATTAACCCTATTGGTTAATACATGGTCAACCATGGACATCTTAGGGTCGATTTTGGGACCCCATGGATCCACTTGTAAGTGATAGGGATACTTTATTTTAATTAAGTTAAAATGAATACAAAAATGACACAAGCATATATCTTTTAGAAAAACAATTGTTACATAGGGTTATATATGTTGGATTTTAGGCTATAAATATTCAATAGAACTCTAAAACGATTTAATATATAATGATATTTTATTTATAATTTTTATAAATTAAATAATTTAATTTATTTATGACACAATGGTGATGTAGTAATTACCATAATAGTGAAAAATTAGAATAATTGATATTATAAATACCCAAATAAATATAATTTGAGACTTTTATTGAATTAAAATAATTTTATAAGTTAATATGACATATTAGGATTGATTTAATTAAATTTTTTTGAAGTAATCATTCTGTTATTTGTTTCACAAAAATCAACTATTGAATAGTTTCAAAATTGACATAAAAGAGTTTTTAAAACAATGTTTATATAATTAATTGATATTAAACTCCTAAAAATCTATGCTTCGACCAGGAGACTTATATCATGATAGGTTTGTCATTAATGAACCACTTGGGGGTCTATTGGATGTATATGGTAAGTTTATTAACCATATAATATAAAAATACAAAAAGACATTGTAAAAGTGAAACTAATTAACTAAGAGTTAATACTTAAAGATAAGGTTAATATAATAACCCAAAACTGTCTAAATTCTATCGGTTGAGTGGTTTTCGACCCATCCCTACATTAACCTTTAAATTATCAACTTTGGATCCATTATAATCCGAATATAAATTTATTATAAATTAATATTTCTAGATTTTCCAAAGATTCCCCTCACCCCTCTTATAAAAGGGCACTACTCCTTCACATTTCATCACACCTTAAAAGCCTTTTTGTTCGGCCAACCCCTGCCCACATAATCTCCCAACTTCCCTCACTACAACCTAGAGGCCTTAGTTTGATCAGAAAGCCACCCTAAGGAGCCCTTTTGATCAAATCAAATGGAAGAACCCGAAGAAGAGGTAATCATTTCACCACCCTTTTCCAAGTTCCTTTCTTCTTCCACTTCTTCTTAATTTGTTATTTCCATTTTAAAATAATAAATCCAGTATCATATATATACTATGATGTTATTATAAATATGGTACAACCATATTCAGTATTCTATCCACCCTTTGAATAACATGTCACCATACATGCGTACGTATGGCTTACCGTCTCCACGTCATGGTGTAATTGTTATTCAATATATTATTATTTTGGATGGGTATAATAATGATGTGTAAATCATGTAAATAATAAATATAAAATTATAATTATTATGTATATATGATATACCATACAATTATATATTATTTTAATATCAAAAGAATGATATTGTCGCTCATGCGTACGTACGGACTACCGTCTCCACGAACGCGATGAGATTCATTCTCCATCATATCCATTCCAGAATAATTATCATTTTATGATTAAAAATAATATTTAAAAACTTTATATCATTCTATATATGAATAATATACATCCCATTAATAACAAATATGGATCACATTATAATGAATATAAAGTAAAATGAACCCGTTAACACCCGAAATGACGATAATTCTAAGATATTATTAACAAATCAATGTTAAAAGATCATATATGATATCATATTAATGCATATGATTCTTGTATAATTAAATAACAATTATTTTACCATTATACATGAGGTTAACCTACCATCAACCAAGGAAAAAGTACAATGTAAGGGGTTTCTTAACTCACTATTAATTTTGTGAGAATTCCATTGTTCACCACTTAATTATTGCATGTCATGTATGTGTACTTACCATGATTGTATTCATTATGTAATATACTTTAATTTATGGGTATTTACATAATCATGGTATGATCCTTCTTTCATGGGTTTATGTTTCATAAGTTACCTAATCGATAAGGGAATTTCAAATTTCAATTTCCACTCATTTGGATTTACGCATATTTCATTGATTATATTACCCCAAGATTATGTGTGGAATAACTATTCATTGGATTATGTCATAATTTCCACTCCCCTTCATGTGGATATACATTTGATACACATAATCACTCCATTGATAATTTCTCAAGTTATTGATATGAATTTGATAAGAGTAATTTTAACTCATTCTACATTTGTTGAGTTAAACATCCAATTAATTGGTGTTGTTTTTACAAGAATATGTGTGAATGTCCTTGATTGTTTTACACTGAATATCCAATCATATTTAGTGTATTTATATTTTTCACACATAACTATGTCATTTATTTATCCTTACCTTTAGGATACGAACTTTATGAGAGATTTCATCTCAATTTACATTCCATTGAGACTTATTTGTGGTTATACACCAAATCACTTTTATGTGGTGTATATAATGTACGTTGACATTGTATATCATGAATCCCTTTATTCTCATGATATTAATATGTTTTGATTACCTCAATTATTTGTATTCAAGTGTCTCTCTTTTGGTTAGAAACTCTAACTAAAATTCCATTTTAAATGTTTTAATGACCTATTCTTCTAAATCTTTCTCATTAATGTCCATGTTTTAAAAAATGGTTTTAAGGATTTATTTATATGGACATTAACGTTTTAAAATTAAAACTTCTTTTGAATGTTTCAAAGTGGTATGGGACACTTTGATTCTAAAATCAATTTTTAAATGGCTTCTTGACAAATAGTGTGACATTTAAATGATTTCAATAAAAATGGGGATATTTCACTCTAATTGTTTTGATGATTATTTTCATCTATGTCAATATCCTTCAACTTTCTCGATTGAGGTTAATATGATACAATACAATATTCCATATTGTATCGAATGAGTTATGTTTGACTGTGGATGTGCTATTTTTATACCATTCATGGTTTGTGGATAAAGTATTGACATTTCGTATGCTAGTTTTAATATGAATGATCATGTTATGTTTAAAACCTTTCATATGAGGAATGCATTGGACTTAGTAAGTGATGGGTGGAGCCCGTTATAGCTCCTCGATGCATCGGTAGGTCTCATGATACAAACTAGTGTCATGGCACAAGGCCTTGGAAAAATCTTATTTGTAGTCTTGGCACGAGGCCATGGCTATGTGGTTATGATAGTCTGGAATTATGCATTCCATCATTATGAAAGTGGTTATTGATATTGCATGTGATTTTTCGACTAGTATAATTAAATGGAATTATTTCATTTTATCTTTTCCATATTATGCTAAAGTTCATGTTTAAAAGGCTTTTGTTTTAATTATGAATTGCCTTAAGTGTTTATGCTTATCTATGAAAGATTATTCTATAATGTTATCCTTACTGAGCATCTGAGCTCACCCCTTTCAATGTTTTATTTTTTCACAGGATTATGAAGAAGTAATTTATGAATGACCTGCAGGGATAGTATGAGGGGATATAAAGACAAGATGTTTTTTTATGTAATGTAAAACTTTATGATTGTATCTAGTGTTTCCAAGGCTACTAAACTAATCGGTCTTTCGAGACTTGATCTTTCTTGTGATCATGCCAATGTTATGTAATAATGCACCGACTCTGGGAAACAGGGGTCGGGGCATTACAGTGAAGGCCTGGTCATGAGAGTAGGATTTCTCCCCGGTTTTTTGGGCCTTTCGAGGTTTTACCTCGTGTTGGAGCTATGGCCTATCGAGTAGCACATCCCCCGTAGATGATTCAGATACATGATGTTTTCCAAGTATCACAACTCTGTCATAATCTTTATGATGACTCTCACATCATAGATTGGGGGAGATCGATGTTGATGATGATGAGACCTTTGAGGAGCGGCCTGTGGAGATCCATGACCGCAAGGAGAAGGTGTTACATGGGAATTATATTCAATAGGTTCGTGTCTTGTGCCGACACGGTGGTATGGAATAGAATACTTCGGAACTTCAAACTTGCTCAGTACCCAAATTTGTTTGATGTTTAACTATTTTCATGTGTTAATGTACAGTTTTTGGTTGTAGACCTTTCGTGTTTAAGAGATGGTTTTCTTTTGTTGCCTCTTATGGATTTCTCTCTTTTGAGAGGTATCTCGAGGAGTGGTTGTTCAGACGAATTTTATATTTTTTTGGGTTGGTTTCTGATTCTCAAGGATGAGAATGTTTTGATAGCTATCAGATCCAATGGTCCAGACCTCTTTAGTCCATTACTTGGCTGAAATCTGGTGTTTGAGATGTTTTAGGAGGTCAAGGTGAATGATCCCTAAAAAATTTCCAAATTTACATTTATGTGATCCATATTTCCAGTTTTATGAATAGTGTCACAGTTAGTCAGATAGAGTCAGTCAAAAATGGTGAGTCAGAAACGGTTAGTCAGAAACGGTGAGTCAGAAATGGTGAGTTAGAAACGGTGAGTTGGAAAGGGAGAGTCAGAAACGGTGAGTCAGAAACGGTGAGTCAGAAACGGTGAGTCAGAAATGGTGAGTTATAAACGGTGAGATGGAAAGGGTGAGTCAAAAACGGTGAGTCAGAAATGGTGAGTCAGAAATGGTGAGACAGAAATGGTGAGCCAGAAACAGTGAGTCAGAAATGGTGAGTCAAAAATGGTGAGTTAGAAATGGTGAGTCAGAAATCGTTAGACAAAAACAGTGAGTCAGAAAAAGTGACTCACAAACTGTGTGTTAGAAACAGTAAGTCAGAAATAGTGAATCAGAAATGGTGAGTCATAAATGGTGAGACAGCTCATGAATAGTGTTTCCAGAACTGTTCCATATTTCCTTTGCGAAATTTCATGATTCTTCTGGTTTTGCCAATTTAATGTTTTTATTAACATAAAATGATTTTATTTTCTTTTTTTAAGGGATTTAATGTCTAATGAAATCAAATTATTCCAATATTAATTTTTCTGAGGTCCAACATGCATTTCCTTGGTCAAACTACTTGTTTTAATGTGATCCATTTTTAATGGGAAATCATGTGTATTTTAAACTATTGCTCCATTAAATCTAAAAAAGGGACAAGATATCTTCCTCCCATGTTCTTCGTCCTTGTTATCTAGTGAAATAATCCCATCCCTTTCTTTCCTTCCCATATAAATCGTGAGATAAATCTTTTCCCATGGATTGGTTTCCTCAATGTTCTTCTTTCTATAAGTGCACCCCCAGTTTTGGTGGAACCAAGGAGTATCCATTGATCTTTGATATAAGGTATATTTTATCATTGATCATTTGGGGATCATCTTCTCCTATTCTTCTTTCCATATTATATCATGTTATCTTCATTCTTCTAATGGATTTTTCTTGTGTTTTTGTTGCGGTGGTCGAACCGTGGCATATTTGGGTGGATGCAGTTTCCGCGAGAGGAGGCGATCATGAACCGTTTTGTGGAAAGTTCTCGTATAAAAAACATCAAGAACTGTTTGAGGTAGGGGATTAATTGCTTCTCTTTTATTAAATGTGTAACTGTATGGTTAGCATGTTTTTTCCCACTAGATCTCAATGAAATTGACATAATAAATATTTGAACCGGAAAATAAATTTATATAGATTGAATGTTATTTCCTCTTGTTATTCTAGATAGTTTGATATATATGCTTGCTTCATTTATCTGTTTGTTATTGATGGAAATTGGTAAAGAATTTAAACCAGAATTATTTTATAATTGTTTAGATTAAGATAAAGATGTATGTAAATGATTCAGGTTCTTATTGTTGTAATTTTGATGATAATTAAAAAGGTACAGTAAGCATGTTTAATTATTTGTGATAGCTTACTGTTTAGGTTTCCCAATGTGGGATTCTATAAATAATAAATCGATTAATCCAAGATGGATCAAATAACTGTTGGATTGATAAATGATAATTCGTTGTAGGGTTTTGAGTTACCCTCTTAATTATTTTAATGCCACGAGCCAATTGATGTGATATTTTTTTCATGTTTCTTATGATGTGATGTGAGCCTGGATGGTAGTTTTGATATGTGGGGGAAGGGAGACCTATTGGTTTTGGCATCAGTTGACACATAGGGTAGAGAGATGCATCAGTGTATACATGTGGGTGTTGGGGTGGACACCAGGGATGATGGAACAGGTTGGATGTTAATGTTTGGATTCTTGTTGATTCCTTGTCTGGTTATCTAATTTACTTTTCCCCATGGCCTAAGGAAGCTGGTCTTCCTTACCCTTCTTCTGAAAGAGGAAAAGACACATGGGGTATACCATCTGCTTTTTGTGTTTAGCTCCTCAATGGAGGATGGATTTATGCTCTTACTGTAGGTGGAGAAGACTCAACAGGTAGTACATCTACTCACCATGTTGATCCCCCTTGTGTTCAGTAGCATAGAATGTTTTTCTAGATTTCTTGGGAATGCAGGAATGTAATTCTCTAATGAATATCCGAGTAACTGATGTTTACCCATGGGTTTTGGAGCTTGGTAGGGCGTAATGTTGAGGTTGTGATTAGAAAGAAAAATGTACTTTTGGTGTGATGCTAATGAACATTAATGATATATTGTTATGGGTTAATTAATTTTTAAATAATTAATTAACATAAAGTGAAACTGGTAAGAGGAATGAAATAATGTATTAATGCTCTTTAAATGGTTGTGTTCTTATAGGATACCTGGTCCTAGAAGTAGCAACACTGAGTCTGAGAGCTGTTAGCTGTAGTTGAGTCTAAGACTAGGTTATGCCCATGGTGTGGTTGTGAGATATAATATATCTAGTACAATTTGAGTTTTTATATGCTACTCCACCCTGTTAGTAAGGGAAACTGACACCCTGGGGATTCTGAGCCCTAGGGGATGTTTTCTCTAACATTCTGGTGGGAGGATGAATGACTGACTACCGCCTTTGGCCCCACAATCTTCTCCTGGTAGTTACTTGTGCTAGTAGGAAAACTAGTTATTTTTCCCCATATATGTGTGTAGAGGGGTGTAATGGCTTGTGGTTATTCACACACATATATTCTGGATATAGTTTCCCATGGACTACTATAAGTGTAACGTGTATAAGCTATGATGGATTGAGGATCCTTACACGGTGTGTGGGATGTAATGGACTGATGTGTAATAACTGACGTATGATACATGTAATGCGAGCTCTGGTGGCTCCTAGAAACTACCTGGTTACTTTTCTTACGTGGACATGGTGGTTTTGTTGCATTAGGTGCATGTTGTGGTGCTTTACTCGGGTGTCTGCAGGAATGTCTTTTTGGAGAGAAATGATTAGGATGTGGGATGTTGGGGAAAAGTGGAAAACCATTGGGGAAGTAGTAGCGAGGTACCCTTGATATTCTTTATTATCTTATATACTATTGTATGTGTTACATGGTGAGATTTTCTATAGTGAGGTTGGGAACATAGTATACCTTTTTAGGCGACATGTTAGTTTCACTTGTTGTTCACTTTGCTTTAGCATGCTTTCTTTACTTTTGCACGAGAGGCATTGGGGATGATCCTACTGAGTATACTGTTATACTCAACCTATGTATATATAAACAGTTTTTCATGTTACTTTGAACAGGTCTAAGATCAAGCTGGTTTCTAGAAGCTTGCGGTTGCAGGAGTTGTTTGGGCTTGTGGTTTCTGCTGTTTTACTTCCTTTTTGGGTACGTGTAGTTTTTTCCCTTCTAGTTGTAGTGGTTTTTCATGACATTTCATATGTGTACATGGGATTTCTCTCATATTACTGTTTGAGTTGGGGTTGGTTGGGGTCTATCTTATCTCTCTCATCCGCATGTGTTCTCTTAGAGGGAAATGCATCCCATCTAGGTGTTTACTATACCCTCGGTGCTAGTCACCAACCTAGGGCCTACAGGAGGAGGGACTCGGGGGGTCATTATCTCCCTTCTCATGTTGGAATCCAAGGAGGGGCACATGTTTTTCTGAGGGGGTCATCACAGAGTGGTATCAGAGGTCTGTTTGAGGGATAAGATGAAGATTGGTGTTAGGAACAAGCGAGGTTGCATGGTTTGGTAGGGAAACAATGTCATTCATGTTTAGAAAGTGATGTAAAAACTGGAGACCTGCTGAGACATAGGCGATTATGGCACCATATAATCTGATTTACAGACCATTTGGTTTACAATGACTACTAAATGAGGTGATACTAGTTGCAAGGTAGAGACCTAGGAAAGGATCATGCATCATTATTTTTTGTGCCTTTGTTTGAATGGGTAGACATTGGGATAGGATAACCTAAAATGAATAAATTAAACAAACTAATTAATTAATATGTGTATTCAATATTCTAGTTTTATGAGACCTAACTAAATGTTATTTTATAGGTATGGCTCCAGGTCGACGTCCTCATCCAGATCACATGGAAGATGTCCGGAAAGTTGTTCTAGCTGATTGTCATAGGGTAGAGGTTAACGACGATCACACATAGAGGAAGAAACTCCTAGAGTTTCATCACTAGAGTCTTTAGAAGTATGAGGGATCCATTTCAAATGTAGTCATAGAAGATTGGTTAGAGGAGGTCGAGATCGGGTTTAGTTTGATCTGTTCTCAGAAGGAGCACTGGGAGACCTTTGTTCTGACGATGCTGCATGGACCGGTGAGGCAACGGTGGTCCTTGTTCCTCGGGGATCATGAGGAGTCAGCAATCTCATGGGAGGAGTTTCGAGGCAAGATTATAGTAGAGTTTTGTTGTTCAACTGCGAAGGATTTCAGTCACTAGAAACTTCTTACCTTTTGACAGGGTATCTCTAGTGTACGAGAGTTTGGAATTCATTTCAGGAATCTTTTACGATATGCTTCGGACCACTTGCCAAATGAGGAGGACATGGAGAGGCATTTCAAGAAGTCTTTGCATCTAGAGATCTAGTGCTAGGTCACCCCATTTACATTGAATATATATAATGAGGTTATGGGAAGGGAAGAGGTTGCTAAGAGGACGTCATCCAGAACTGGATCATCATGAGAGGGTAGTCATCGTGATTCCTCACAAAGCATAGATGTGGTCCAGGGTTTCTGTTTTTCATGGAAGATGAGTTACCATTCAACAGATCGTAGGTCCCATCCCTTCACATCTCATTTATCTAGGGGAAGTAGCTCTCTGGCCTATGCCAAGTGATTAGGCGCTTTTTCTTCTTCTGGTGGTCAAGTTCATTAGCAGCGATAGTGCACAAACTTTCAGAGTAGTCATCGTGCACCCGGTGTTCAGCTCTAGGATTCTCCGTTGAGGTAGTTCCAATAGTGGTAGTAGCAGTAGGATGCACTAGATTTAGATCAGCTGAGGGTAGATGGTGCAGGCATAGGAACACCCTGTGATTCCCCTCATCCTCAGAGAGCAGGGTGTGGTCATGGTGGTGGTCTTCATCAGGGTCAGAGAGGCCATAGAGGTGGCCGTGGTCAGCATTATGCTTTCGTATTTCCAGTGCCAAGCTAGCCAGATATTGTTCGAGGTAAAATTTTCTTGTTTTCTAACTTCTTGTTTGCTTTGTTTCATTCAGGAGTGACACACTCCATCAATTGTCCAACCCTTGTCCATGATTTAGGAGATGAGTTAAAGAGGCTTCTAGTGCCCTTGGATTTACAAATGATAGTTGGAGGTTGAGATGACTTGTTTGAAGTATGTAGAAACTATAAGCTAGGGTTGGGGAATCACCAATCATGGGGAGATTTCCATTGTTTTCCAATACAACCATATGATGTGATCCTTGGTATGTATTTTTTGTATTCAGTGTAGTCTATCATGGATTGCTTTAGGAGGCAGGTTTTGTTCTTCTATGTGGATGGAGATCCAGTGGTGTTCGTTGGTGAGCAAGACCCTCAAATGGGTTATAGGTATGTTCCATCCTTATCATCCATGATGGCTGAGATGATGTTGAGTTCTTTAGAGTTTCAACAGTTGGTGGTTCCTAGGGTCATAGAAGAGTACCCTCATGACTTTCCAGAATAGGTTGTAGCATTACCCCCTCGACGAGAGATTGAGTATTGGATCTAACTACAACCAGAAGCCTCTAATATCTCAATTTCACCATATTGGATGTCCCCTTATGAGTTACGAGAGATAAATATGCAATGTGATGGTCTGTTACAATGTAGTTTTGTTTTACCAAGACTGTCACAGTGGGGTGCACAAGTTTTGCTAGTAAAGAAGGCTGACGATAGTTTGCAGTTGTGTGTCAATTATCATCTCTTAAACCATGTGACAATAAAGAATCGTTATACTCTTCCATGGATTGATGTTTTTTAGATAAAATGAAGGGTTAATGTTGGTTCTCAAAGATTTACTTGTTGTAAATATATCATAAGATGCATGTGAAGGATGAGGATATCCCAAAGACTGCTTTCTGTTGTCGTCATGGGCATTATGAGTTCATTGTAATGTCATTCGGTGTGACGAATGCTCCAGTTTTATTCAAGGGATTGAGGATTTATGTTTTCTATGAGTACCTGGACATGTTTGTGGTATTTTTCATCGATGACATCCTTGTTTACTCCACATCTGAGGAGGAGCATACATAGCATCTACACATCGTTTTTGGAGTTCTTCAACAACATCAGTTGATTGGGAAGTTGTCGAAGTGTGAGTTTTGGGCTCAAGAAGTCCAATTTTTCGGTAATGTTGTGTCCCAATAGTGATTAGTTGAGGATCAATCAATGATAGAATAAATTGTGTCTTGGGAATCCACCAATACAATGTATGAGGTGTGAATATTCCTTGGTCTTCCAGGTTACTACAGGAGGTTCATAGCCGATTTCTCACGAGTAGTGAACCCTCTGACAGCTTTGTCTAGGAAATATAAAGATTTCATATGGACTGATCAATGTTAGTATTATTTTGAGTATCTAAAGAATAAGTTAATAAGTGCTCTAGTTCTTTGTCTTCCTATAGAGAGAGAGTTCATATTTATGTTTTCTGTGATGCTTCGCATATGGGGTTAGGTGTGTTCTGATGCAGTATAGATTAATTGTTTCTTATGGGTCTTGGTAGTTGCATCCCCATGAACGTAACTATGACAACGATGATCTTGAGTTGGCACTCATGGTGTTTTATCTGATGTTGTGGATACATTACCTCATTGGTGAACACTTTGTACTTTTCACCGATCATAAGAGTTTGAGGTATGTTTTTTCCCTGTGTGACTTGAACATACGATAGTGTCGGTGGATGGAGTTATTACAAGAATATGATTTTGATATATCATATACACCTAGAAAGGGGAAAGTTTTAGCTGATACGATGAGTTGAAAGTCATGTAGTGATGCATTTCCTAAATATGGTGATTCCTGGAGAGTAATGGAAGAAATGTAAGCATTAAATCTTGATATGGGAGAAGTTGGGGGCAGAGGTTGTCTTTTTCAGATGATGGTAAAGTCATCCCTAATGAAGAAGGTCGAAGATTCCCAGTTGGGGGATATAGAGGTGGAGATCTGAAGAGACTGAGTTGTTTTTTGTGAGGCCCCTGATGGTTGGTCGGAGGGTGAACTACCCCCAGTGTTGTATCCTGGAAGGCATTCTGTTCCATTGAAAATGCACGAGATGGTTCTCATAGAGTTTCATAGATCACCATTAGTGGTGCATCCTGGCATTACAAAGATGTACCGATCCTGGAGGAGTCAGTTTTGGTGGCCTGGGATGAAGTGTGCAGTTGCAGAGTTTGTGTCTCGATGTTTAGACTGCCAGAAGGTCCAGGCTGAGCACCGTGTTCTCAGTGGTTTGCTCCAGCCATTTGATATTCCTTAGTGGAAGTGGGAGGAAATCTCAATGGACTTTGTTACTAATTTACCTTGTACTCCAGGTGGAAATGTTTCTATTTAGGTGGTAGTGGATAGTTTAAAAAAATCGGCCCACTTCATACCAATCACAAAGTCAGGCTCAGTGGATGTTTTTTCGAGGCAGAATTTAGAGATGGTGGTTAGACATCATGGATTCCCAAGGTTGATCATTTCTGACCGAGATCCTCTTTTTACCTCTAGGGTGTGGAGAGGTCTCCAACATGATTTCAGTTACCAGCTATGACTTAACACTTCTTTTCATTCACAAACGGATGGTCAGACAGACCAAACCATCTAGACTTTGGATGATATGATACGCTCTTGTGATCTAGATTTTGTAGGTTCATGGATGAGGCACCTACCCTTGGTGGAGTTTTCTTACAATAAAATTTTTCACTCCACCATCTGTATGGCTCCATTTGAAGCCCCGTATGGTCGGCCATTCCATTCTCCGTTGTGCTGGACTGGGGTGGGAGAGTCAGCAATTTTTAGACTAGATCTTGTGAACAATACAATAGAGATGGTTCAGGTGATTTGTGATAGGATGAAGACTGCACGATATTGTCAAAAATCATATGAAAATCAATGGAGTATACCTTTGGAGTTTGATTTTCGCGATCACGTGATTTTGAAGGTATCTCCCCATCATGGACAACAAAGGTTTGGTCCTTGGAGTAAGCTTTCTCCCCGGTTTGTTTGGCCTTTTGAGTTTTCAGCTCGTGTTGGAGCTGTGGCAGATCGAGTATAACTTCTCCCATACATGAGTCAGATACATGATGTTTTCCATGTATCACAACTCCTTCATTATCTTCATGATGACTCTCATGTCATCGATTGGGGAGAGATTGAGGTTGATGATGATGATGCGAGCTTTGAGGAGCGACCAGTGGAGATCGAAGACCTCATGGAGAAGGTGTTGCACTAGCATTCAATTACCTTGGTTCGTGTCTTGTAGTGACACAATTCCATGGAAGAGAGTACATGGGAACGTGAGTCATAGTTAGGTGCTCAGAACCCAGATTTGTTTGATGTTTAACTCTTTTCATGCAACGATGTACACTGTGTGGTTGTAGACATTTCATGTTTATGAGATGGATTTCTTTTTTTCCGCTTATGGCTTTCACTCTTTAAAAATGTATCTCAAGGAGTGGTTTATCATACCAATTTTTTGATTTTATTTTCAGTTGGTTTTCAATTCTCGAGGACAAGAATGTTTTCAGAGGTATATGATATAATGGTCCAGACCTCTCTATTATATGCCATGGATGAAATATAGTGTTTGAGGTGTTATGGGAGGTCACGGTGGCTGATCCCCCACAATTTTCCTAATTTACAGTTTTGTAAAGAGTGTTTCTAGTTTTATGAACACTGTCACAGTAAGTTAGAAATGATGAGTCAGAAACAGGGAGTCAGAAATGGTGAGTCAGAAATAGTGAGTCAGAAATGGTGAGTCAGAAACGGTAAGTCAGAAACTATGAGTCAAAAACGTTGACTCAGAAACGGTTAGTCAGAAATGGTGAGTCAATAATGGTGAGTCAGAAAGGGTGAGTCATAAATGGTGGGTCACAAATGGTGAGTCAAAAATGGTGAGTCAGAAATGGTGAATCAGAAACGGTGATTGAGAAACGGTGAGTGAGAAATGGTGAGTCTAAAATGTTGAGTTAGAAACCATGAGTCAGAAACTATGAGTCAGAAATGGTGAGTTATAAACGTTGAGTCAGAAATGGCGAGTTAGAAATGATGAGTCAGAAACAGTGAGACATCTCATGAATAGTGTTTCTAGAACCGTTTCATATTTCCTTTGCCAAATTTCCATATTTTTTTAGTTTTTCCAATTTAACATTTTTTTTGACTTAAAACAAATTTATGGCCTTGTTTTAAGGGATTTAATTCCGAATAAAATACCATAACTCCTATATTAATTTTCCCAAGTCCTAAAAAGAATTTACTTACTCAAACTACATGGTGTAATGTTTTCCTCTTTTAATGGGAAATAAAGTGTATCTTAAACCATTGCTTCATTAAATCTTAAGGATGGAAAAGATAACTTCCTCCCATGTTCTTCATCCTTGTTATCTTGTTCAAGATGCTCAAAACGTTATTTACATCCCATAGGAATTGTAAGATCAATCTCTTTCCCATGGATTGGTTTCCCCTATGTTCTTCTTGCTGCAAGTGCACCCCCTCTTTATGTGCAACCAAGGAGTATCCATCAATCATTAATATAAGGTATGTTTTATCATCATTCTTTTGGGGTTCATCTTCTACTATTCTTAATTCCATATTATAGCGTGTGATATTCATGCTTCTAATGGAGTTTTCATGGGTTTCAGTTGGTGTGGTCGTATCGTGTCATCCTCATGTGGATGAAGTTGTCACAAGAGAAAGGGATCGTGAACCATTGTATGACATTCTCATATAAAGATGTCAAGAACTGTTTGAGGTAGGGGATCTATTGATTCTCTTTTCTTATATGTGCGACTGTATAGTTTTCATGTATTATCCGACTAGATCACAATGAAATTTACATAATAATTATTTAAACTAGAAAATAAATGATATCGATCGAATGTTATTACCTATTGTTTTGCAAGATAGTGTGATATATTTTCTTTCTTCATTTATTTATTTGTTCTTGATGGAAATTCGCAATGAACATGAAGCATAATTAATTGTTAATTATTTGGAAGATGATAAAGAGGCATGTAAATTAATCTTGTTCTTCTTGTTATAATTTTGATGTTAATCCAAATAGTGCAGTAAGCATGTTGAATTATTTGTGATAGCTTACTATTTAGGTTTCCCAAATTTGGAACGTATGAATAATAAATCGGTTAATCCAAGATGGATCAATGAACCAGTGGTTTGATAAAAGATAATTCCTTGTAGGGTTCTAAGTTGCCCTCTTGTTTTTTAAAGGCCGTGATCCAACTGATGTGATGTCTGTTTTCTTGTTTCTTGTGTTGTGATGTGAGCCTAGATTGTGATTGTGATATGTGGGGGTAGGGAGGCCTATTGGTTGTGGCAGTAGTTGACACCTAGGATGGTGAGATGCATCAGCGTATGCATGTGGGTGTTAGGGAGGACACCAAGGATGATGGAACGGGTTGGATGTTAATGTTTGGATTGTTGGTTTTTCCTTGATTGGTACTATGTTTTACTTTTCCCCACTTCCTAAAGTAGCTAGTATTGCTTACCATTCTTCTGAAAGAGGTGAAGACATGTGGGGTATACCACGTGCTTTCCCTGTTTATCTTCTCAAGGGAGGATGGGTCTACGATCTTACTGTAGGAGGAAAAGAATCGACGGGTAGTACATCTACTCACCGTATTGAGACTCCGTGTGTTTAGTATCATATAATGTTTTTCTAGAATGCCTGGGAATGTAGGAAAGTAATTTAGTAATGAATAATTGAATAAATTATTTTAACCCTTCGGGTTTTGGGCTTGATGGGTCGTAATGTTGGGGTTGTGATTTGACGGGATAATGTACATTGGGTGTGATGCCAATGAACGTTAATGTTGGATGGTTTTTGTTTAATTGATGATTAAATAATTAATTAATGTAAAGTGGAACTGGTATAGGGAATGAAATAATCTATTAAATCTCTTTAAATGGTTGTTATATTATAGGATACCTAGTATTAGAAGTAGCATCCCATATTACAAGAGACATTAGCTGCAGTTGAGTCTAACAATAGGTTATTCCCATGAAGTGGTTGTGAGATATAGTACATCCTGTAATATTTGTGTTTCTATACCATACTCCACCCTGTCATTAAGGGAAACTGACACCCCAAGGATTCTGAGCCCTGGGTGGAAGGGGTTTCCCCATCTTTCTGGTGGGAGGATGAATGGCTGACTACCCCATTTTTCCCCACACTCTTCTCTTTTTATTTACTTGTTCTAGTAGGCAAACTGGTTTGTTTTCCCCATATATGTGTGTAGAGGGATGTAATGGATTGTGGTTATTCACACACATATATTCTGGATATTGTTTCCCATGGACTACTATAGGTGTAACGTGTATAGGCTATGATGTCTTGAGGATCCATACTCGATCTATGGGTTGTAATGGCTAGAGGTATAATACACAACGTATGATACACGTTATGCGGGCTATGGTGGCTCTTAGAAACTACCTGGTTACTTTTTATAAATCTATGTGGTGGTTTTGTTGCATGAGGTACATGTTTTGGTGCTTCGCTCAGGTGTCTGCGGGAAAGCCTTTTTGGAGAGAGATGCTTAGGATGTGCGATGTTGGGGAAAAGCAGAAAAACAGTGGGGAAGTAGTAGAAGGTTACCCTTGATATTCATTATTATAATATATACTCTTGTATTCATTATGTGGTGAGTGTATCTATGGTGAGGTTGGGAACATAGTATACCTTTTTTGGAAATGGGTTAGTTTCACTTTTTGTTTACTGTGCTTTAGCATGCTCTATTTACTTTTTCACGAGAGGATTCAGGGAGGATCCTACTGAGTATATAGTTATACTCACCCTATGTAAATATAAACTATTTTTCAGGTCAATTGTGGTAGGTTGGAGGTCAACTTGGTTTCTACTAGCCTGTGGTTGCAGAGGTTATTCGGGCTTGTGGTTCCTACTGTTTTATATCCATTTTGGGTACTTGTAGTTTTTTTCATACTACTTGTAGTGGTTTTTCATGATATTTCATATGTGTACTTGGGATTTATTTCATCTTACTTGTTTATTTGGAGTTGGTTGGTGTCTATCTTATCTCTCTCATCTGTATGTCTTCTCTTAGAGGGTAATGCCTCCCATCTGTGTGATTACTATACCCTCGGTTCTATTCGCTATCCCGGGGCCTACTAGAGGCGAGACTCGGGGGTCATTATCTCTCTTCTCACATTACCAAGCCAGGAGGGGTACACATTGTGGGGAGGGGTTCATGACAGTTTGTATCATGGAATCCTTGTTGGGTGGAATCCTATAGGGCGGGAACTCACACCTTACTAACAACCTTGTCTGAAAGTGGAATTGGTAATTTTTTATGCGTGTAAAGGTAATGATTTTGGAGATGGATGTTCGAACTTCTAGTATTCCTTCATGGTGTGGTGATGTGGAGGGATAATTTACGTGTTTCCCCTCTTTCCATGGGTGGTTTTTGAGTTGTCTTTTGGTCTTTATTTTTGATGTATCCTCTTTGGTATTTTTGAAACATCTAACTGGAAATCAGAAAATTGTTTAAGGAATTTTTGGTTGTAATTTTCAGTTCATGTTTATTTATATATTTTTTGTTATTTTCTACTTTCATAATTTTCTTAAATCATTCCCATAAGGTATTGTTGATACTCAGTCTCTTGTGCTAGCCCGGGGGGATTAGGAACACCCTTCCGGACATTCAAAAGATAAGGTTAGGTGCTCGTTCGGATAATGAACTGGCTTGGTTCATGAACAAATGATACTAGTGGAAGGCCACTCTTTTGGGTCACGTTATTTGGGATTATTCTAGATTGAATAGATCTAGGATTTTCAGTGCTTCTATTTTTGGTTTTGGGTAGGGGGAATGGACAACACGCCTCATGAAAACCCTTGAGTCACCATGGGATATTGTGATTTTTCTTTAACATATCTTCTAGGTGGGAGATGCGGGCAGCAAAATAAATGTGGACATAGGGTGATGGTGAAGTGGGTGGGTCTTTGTGTTGTCATGAAATTTTTTATTTATTTGTATTTATTATTATTTCTAAAAAAAGTTCTGATTTGGTTGTATTAAGGATTTTTCTTCTGAATATTGCATATTTTAGAAGCATGCCTCCCTGGAAAATTCCAATGCAATTGAGGGAAGGTTCAAGAGATTTATAACCCTGACCTCTGGATCATAGGTTGGTAGAATAAATGGTTCAGGATATTCAGGCTCTAGGAAAGTGAGTGTTTCTTAGTCTTTCTCTAGTTAAGGGTGTTCATTCCTGTCATAGGAAAGAGAAATCACAAGAGTGTCTCAAGAAAAAACCTCCTTGATTCTGAAGTAGCACAATGCCTTAAGAAGAGAGGGAGTGGATTGAGAAGATATAGCACATGATTGAATAACTTGACACTCCTTAGGAAGTCAGAGTGAAATGTACCTCATTTCTGCATGAAGGACCCAATCGTAGGAAGTGGGACTATATGGGTTACATGGGGATCCCAGACAATATGAGTCAGAAGGGATTCAAGTTAGTCATCAAGGTCAAGTATGGACCTAAGGTCTTGTGGTATTTTCGATCTCGAGGATATTTTGATCTTGTTCGGGGGGACAATATATTAATAAAGTGTGCCAACCGATTTTCTGAGCTAGTTTGGTATGCCGCAGAATTGTTATCTAATGACCAGATTATAACATAATGGTTTGAAAGGGTTCTGCAGCCGAAGATTTATTTTATGTCTTTTGGATCAATATGAACACCTACACTGAGGTATTTGATGGATTTTGTATGTTATAGATTGACCAAAAAGGTAAACAGGTTACCCTTAGGGAAATTTTAGTGATGGACATCGAGAGTTCATTCGAGAACAAGAGGAAGCGTGATGAGAAAGGGACGAAGGGAGGTGGTAGTTCCTGTCATCCTTCCAAGAATTCCTCATCATTGGCATCTAATGAAGGGTATGTGTGGTTCCACTAGTGCAGGATGGTTGGAAAAATCGTGCATGTGTGTACATCACCTCTTAATCCCTATCATCAATGTGGAGTTATGGGGAACATGTAGTGTTATTGAAAGACGATAAGCCCATATAAGAGTGGGGTAGGATCAGTGGGCTCTAGAATAATGACATATCAGTCATAATTGTACAGGATTGTTGGATCAATGTTTGGTGGTTATGGTGTTAGGACTAGATATTCATCTGAATAGATTCCATTTACGGTAGAGCCATTGGGTAGTGGTCATGTCCAGGCTCAAGAAGATAACATACATCTTCATGCAATAGATCATGTACCATGGGGAATATATTTGGGGCCCTCTACATTTTAGGTACAATCCTAATTTCATATTCTATAGATTATATTAAATTTGATAATCATGATTTTCTTCTTTTATATCTCCCCACCATGTGAATTTTTTGAATTTTCCCACTAAGCAGATGTTGTTTGTAAGGAAGTTAGTAATGTTGTTGGGTAATAAGAAGGAGTATGGTCTTATGTATATTTCTTGTGTGCTTTATATGTCAGGGGTTAAGATGGAATGGGATTTATTTTTCCAAGATATTGACCTATTAGATGTAATCCATTTCATGGATTGGTTGGTGTTCTTCCAAGTTCACATAATGTTTTATAGGCGATGGGTGAGTTTCAGGAAACCTGATGTGAGTTCTCATGTTTTTCTTAGAGAATGGGATTCTCAGTCAGGTTTTAATGTAATTTCACTCCCATAGTTAACAAATCATGATTTTCAATTATCATTACACATGTTAGAGAATGATGGGGATGCTCCTGTGGGAATATTACTTCATGTAGTGGATGAGTTCCAAAGGTACTTCCAAAATATGTTTTAGGTTTACCCCCAAAGTAGGATGTGGAATTTTCAATTTATTTAGCACGGGGTACAAAAACAATATCTATTTCCTCATATCGTATTTCCCCTATAGTGTTGAGGGAATTAGAGATACATTTGAGTGATTTAGAACCCAAAGGGTTCATTTGTTGTAGCGTCTCTCCATGGGACGCCCCGGTCTTGTTTGTGAAGAATGAAAATTGATATATCTGATTGTGTTTCAATAACTAGAAGATGAATACAGTAACCATCAAGAATATGTATCATTTACACAAAATTGATAACCTAATCAACCAGAAAAATGATTGATGGTGGTTCTTAATGATATGATTTCATTTTGGTTTCCACCACATCAGGGTATGAATTGAAGATATTCTAAAAATGGATTTTTGAAGTAGGTATGTCAACTTTGAATATTTGGTCATGCCTTTCGAATTAACAATTTCTATAGAGGACTTCACGTAACTCATGAATAATGTGTTCCACTAGTATACTGACTCTTTCATTTTTGTATTCATAGATAACATCCAATTTTATTCTATATATAAGGAAGATAATAAACTAAATTTTTTGGATCATTATGGGAAATCTTCAGGATCGTTGACTATATGAAAATTGCTCAAAGTAAACTTTCTAGATTATGGAAGTGATGTTTCTAATCAATGGGTCCTCAGAACAAGGGTGTTTAGTGGAACATGAGAATATAATTATAGTTATCTCATGGGGGAATCTGAAGAATGTGTTTGAGATCATGAGTTTCTTTGGACTAGCAGGTTATTGTAGGATGTTTTTTCAGGATTTATCTCAGTTTTTTTATTCCTTGATAGTGATCACCCATAAAGCAGTGAAGATTGTGTGGATCCCAAAGATTACACATCCTTTGAGGAGATGAAGTGGTGGTTGACTATGTCACCTGTGTTGTCCTTTCCAGAATTAAGAAAATAGTACGTCCATTATTGTGATGCTTCATTTATGGGTCTCAGTTGTGTTCTTATGCAAGATGCTCATGTGGTAGAATATGGATCTTTCCAACTTAGACCACCTGAAATAAACTACAAGAAAAATTAATTAGATTTGTCTATGGTGGTGAATTCCTTAAATATATGGCATCATTATCTTTTCTTAGATATTTTTGGTATATTTATATCAAAAAAATATTATCCTATATTTCCTCCAAAAATGATTTGAACATTAGGTAGCACTAATGGATCATGTATCTATAGGGGTTGGAATTTGATAAAGTCTATACCTTAGCTATGTTAAATGATGTTGAAGTCAAAATTATTTGTAATGTTTCAGTGCATGGGTTGATGATGTCTAGTGATGAGTGGACCATGATGGGGCTCGTTTCCCAGATTCACATGGAGAGCACTGAGCACATTGGTGGTTCCTTCTTGGTTGTTGTTCAGATGAATTATACTCTTCTAGATTTGATTCTGCAGAAGAATCATGGCGATGAGATTTTCTAGCAGTCTGTATAGTTTCATTATGGTGGAAAGACATCTTATGATTGTTTATTTCTCCCAAGGGTGTTATTAATTACAAGGATATTTTTGTGGTGTTATTGACATTAAGGAAGGTGGTGATGTAGGATAGCCACATGTATCAATGGGTCCTAAAATCTAGAGAGTCCAAGATGTAATATGATATTCATCGATAGTTATGGTGGCCAGAAATGAAGTGGGTCATATTTAACATTGTATAGAGATGGAATACATGTCATGTAGTGAAAGAAGAGAATTATAGGACCTCTGGGTTTCTTCAACCTTTACCCATTCCTAACTAGAAGTGGGAAGAGGTTTCCCCAGATTTTAATATTTTCATGACTCTGATTCCTTGAGTAAATATTTACATTTGGGTGGTAATTGATTTATTACCAAAATCATACCATTTAATTCCATTAAATGATTCAATAATATTGGTTGTGAGGGATAGGTTGTATGTTTTCAAAGTCATAATAATTCATGGTGTTCCATGGAAAATGTTTTTTGAATAGAGACCCCAATTTTACCACTCAGGTTTGGGAAATCCTTCAATAAGAATCAAGGGTGAAGATAAATCTATGTACGAAATACCACAGAAAAATAGATGTTCATATGGTGCACTAAAATAATATTCTAGATTACATGATTCCTACATATGGTTGGAATTTTGGAGGTTCACAAGATAACCAATTGGGATTGGTTGTATTTTTTTACAATAGGAGTGAATAATAATAAATTAAAATGGATCCTTTTGAAGTGCACTATGATCATCCATTCTGGTCTCCTCTGTGTTGGGATGATTTTGGTGATACCTCATTGTTGGGACCGATCCTTGTGCAAGACATATCTAAGAAGTTCATCTTGATCTGGTAGCCATTATTGACAAATCAAGGTTTCCAAAAATATTATTCCAACATGAGGATATAGGATTTTGATATTTACACACGATATTAGGTGCTCATGAATGTAACACCTCCCATGGGATACCATTTCATGGGGAAGTAGTGAAAGCTAATTCCTTTGTATGTCAGACCTTTTGACATCACTGAGAAAAATATCAGGTTTTCATACCAATTGTCATTTCCTTCTTAGTTGATTTCAGTTCATGATGTGTTCCATGTCTCCCAATTGAAGAAGTAAAATCCATATCTTTCTCATCTGTTTGAATGGGATGTGTTGGAGATAGGGCCAAATTTTTCATTGTTTGAATTACTTGTTCAGATAGTAGATTCCGAAGATAATTTGAATTTGCGTAAGTCTATTCTATTGGTATGTGTCCTTTGGAAACATGATCATGATACACATGAGACATGGGACTGGAAAATAGGGATTTTAAAAGATTTTACATTCTTGTTTTCTGATCAAGATTCAGGTTGGCTTTCCAGGGAATAAACATTTTCATGGTGGAGAAAATAGTCACATTAATTATTTCTTTTTCATGTATTTTTTTATTTTATTTTTGGTATTCCATTTTTACCTATATTTTCATTATGATTTTTTTGAAAAAAAATGTGAATTTTGGGGGATAAGGGCATATAAAATAGTTGCCAGATGATTACAAGTAATCGTGTACCCTACCCAGGTAACCATGTGGTAGTTGCAGGCCAAGGTAGTTGCTACCGCATGGTTGAAAAAAGGTTAGTCAGACCCTTCAAGTTAGTCATGAAATAAGACCCTTCTTGAATAGAGCATTTAGGAAAGTCACTATGTGGTCTTCCAAATAGTGCGTACAAACCGTGTTCCGGGTCAAGATCATTAAAAAGTTGGGAATTTTCTCTCTACACACAATTTTAAACTCTAAATCACTCATTTTATCCCTACTTTTGGGATTCCAGACCCTAGGTGCACCTTCGACCTCCTTTGGGGCCCTAATTGCTTTCCAGATGTTGGGGGTTCCTCCTCCGATCTTCATGTTTGACTCTTTCCACCTCTTATGCGTCCCCAATATTTGGGGTTTCATCTGTTTTATTGGTATTCCTTTCCTCTAGAGTTTAGGGCTTCTTTTTTAGGATTCCATCATGATATTTTTGGTTTATTCTCCAAGTTTAGGGTTCAATTTGAATCCATTATGATATAGTTGAGGTGTGGTTGTTGATTTTCACCGGTTTTAAGGGTTTCTCCCCCCAAGGTATGTGATTCACTTCTTAATAATTATTTGATGAATTTATTATTCTTTGTTTTTCAATTAGGAATGTTTTTTGATTTAGTTCTGAGGTGAGAAAAAGTTTGTTTGAAAGGATTTGACAAACATTTGGTTTGAAATTCGATTTTCATCATGAAATTGGGTGCATCCCTTAAGTGAACCCTTATTGTGTTTCATGAAATGGTTTTAAAAAATGTGTAAGTAGTTTATTAAATTATGAATGTGGTGCGAATCATATTTAGGGATGTTTTTGTTGTGTGTTTGATTCTAAAAGATGATTTTTGGTCTGAAAGGGATAAAATAAGACATTTATTGAATTTTTTGGCTTCTGAAATGTGAAATTAGTGTCTTATGTGAACTTGAAACATGATTGACACGAAAAGAGATTCCAAGGTAACAAGATGGGCGTAATTAAACTAGTTTAATAGTCTAAACAAAGTGGATTATTCCTAGTTTCACTTAGTAGGATTGATGATGACAATACTAACTAAATATTGATGATGATATCAGACCACAAGGACATTAGGGTGTCCTCTCCTAATGGATCATGCTTGAGAATGTTATTAGTCATTGTTTCTAAGCCATGTTTCACTGACACACAAGTTTCTAGTGTCCCATTGATAGCAACGTCCTAGAGTGCATCCCTCATGACTAGTTCTATTATCGAATATCACACCATCAATTGGCATATAGTATGACATGATGGTTATTTTAAAATAAATGGTGTTTCATAAAAAAAATTCATAAAAATATGTTTTCAAAAATTGTTCATAACAATCCATTTGTTTATAAAACAAGCATGTTGTTTATCATTTTACGTATTTAGCATGGAATCCTTGATTTGTGGAATCCTATTGGAATTAATATCCCAGGCTATATATAACCTTAGGTGAATGTAGACCTCGTAATGTTTGACGGTGGTAGGGGTAAAACTTTTGGAGTTGGCGGTTCAAGTTTCTAGTGGTCCTTGTTGGTGTGATGTTGTGGAAGTGGTTAGTGGGTGTTACCTCTTTTTCCATGTAGTGGTTTTTTATTTAGATTTTGGTCCTTTATTTTGTTGTGTCCATTTTGGTTTTGGTAGAAACTTTAAACATGAAATATAGAAAATTTTAATGTCTTGTTTGGTTTTGATTTTCAGTTCTTATTTATTTATATTTATAGTTATTTTGTGCTTATCAAATTGGGGTAAAATTTTTCCAACATGCTATTATTGATACTTGGACACTTATTCCAGATCATGGAGATTGAGAATGCCATTTTGGCCGTGCCATGGACCAGGTTGGGGACCAATTCGGATGATGAACAGGCTTGGTTCATGTCATGAGATGCTGTTACATTGTAGAAATTCCCACAAATCAAAAATATTTATTGATAATTGTGATAATATATATCATTATGACCATGTCATTGAGTTATATGTTCTCTATGATTCATTCCAAGTAATTATGACATTGGAATATCAGTATCACACAAAACAACACTGTTGCTAATATTATCCACAATCCCATAGAAAAAACCAAAAGTAATTTCTTTATTACTCCATCAGAGGGATTAAATTATTTAATTTTTTCGTGCATAAGAGGAGAGCTCTTAATGTACACTAAATGTTGTCAATATAGGGGTATGATCATTTATAAGATGAGGGTTCACCAAAATGTTAACAATGATTACCCATAAGACAAGATACGATCCCTTTACATCCATTTTAAGGTTTCTGACATGGTTTCTGACCTAACATATCAAAAAATTAATAAATATAATATCCAAACAATCATTGTCCAATTCATTTTAAATGATCATGAATATAATTTCCAATTTTTCTTCATTTTCATACCATGTTGCCCAATCGACCAAGTATTTGAATTTTTTTTCTAATAACTAACCACATAGACCATCCAAGACTAATGGTGTCTATAAATGTTATGTAAACATCCAACCATTTTATTTTCGTGCTTTGTTGTTGGAAAAAACACATTTCCAAACTCATCATCCCAATGGGAATTCAAAAGCATAACAATGAATTTCCAACTCGTCATGTATGGTTGTGGTCGGTCTACTTATAAGGATACACAATAACCTATTTGAGGTGATTTTATCCACATATGGTGTGTCCCAGATAATTTTTAGTGGGAAATAGATCACATATAATTTCACACATTCCATCAACCACTAATCACAGGTACTGGACTAGTCCAATATGTTTTTAGTAAGGGTCATTTTGAAAATAAAATAATCAAACCATGTGAATGTATGCTAGATCAAATTGAAATTTACACAATGGTTTCATGCCCTCCCATGATGTTATCATGCATTTCATTAACAAATTTTTAAAATCCAAAAATTGTGGGACCATTATTTCACAACACCTGATCCTTTTATATCATCATCCCAAACCTCATGAAAATTAATATTTCATTAAATTCCATAGTCACTCATCCTAAATGTTGAAAAAATTTAAAATATTGAAACTAATGGATTCATTATCTCCCCCTTACTCATATAGTTTACTATACCATTTTTATCATGTTGACATGTACCATGTATATCAAAACATACCCCCTGAGTTTTTTAACCCCATAACCCAACATTTACAATTATCCATAGTCCAATCATCCATATGAATCTGAGTAAATTATAGATCATAATAATGATATAGAACAGAATCTAATTACCCCATATGACTGTTAACATGGATGAATATTTAATCATTTTTCTTATCCATGATAAAAAATAGGCATCACATTACTTACCAACTGGTTGACCATGCAATAGGATTCTCTAACCTATTGAAATGTAGCATCAAATGATGACATAATCCTAAAAAAATTCCCACTTCACCACATGGCCACCTTCCCATCCAAAGAATAATTTTTTAATCCCAAATTCACACTTCAGAAAAACATCACCAAAAAGGACTGTAATGTTTGATGTGGTTAACAATCACATAAAAAGGAATTAATTGATGAGGGTGATACCTTAACTTGGATAAACCCTTAATAAGGAACACGTGTTCTCCTCACAGAATGGTCATTGTAAAAAGGTAACTTTTATTATCCTCCAAACCCCTAATCTCATCATATACGAAATATTCAAAAAAATTATAGGAAATTTACCCATTCCACTCAGCGATATAACTCATAGAAATATATAAACAAAAATTAAAGGTGGGTTGAAAATTTGAACACCATATTAGGTTTTATTAAAACCATTTAGCTAACTCACATTTAAGAACATGAATTACCTATCATAAGAAAAAATTTCTTGGTAAATTATTTTTGAAAACACCGTAAGGAACACACACATGATATTTCCTTAATCCTTTGAATAATTATTTATTTATTTGTCATTCTATAATAATTGTGAAATATATTCCATAAATTCATTTTAATGATTTTATTTATCCATAAAATTCCTCAATTGGTCTTAATTAAACAAAATGACAATTATGGTCAATAGAGGAAAGAAAAATTTATGTTTTAATTGGAATTTTATTAACTAAGGGATCATATAATAATTCTCAAATATATAATAGATGGTATTTTATTAAATAAAGTGGATTAGTTCTGTAATATGACACTATAAATTTATACATATCCCATATAAGTGGTTGCTGAAACATTAAATGACCATACTATTATTTTATTAATATACCACCATGGGGTTTAGTCTTGATTAATTTCACGGTAAAGGAGACTAATAAGGGTCTCGTCAAGCTAATTTGGGATCAGATTTGTCCTAGCCACAAGTGTGACGCTATTAAAATTCTGAAACACCATTAATGATTTTATCTCATAAACTACATGCACAAACAAGCTTAATTGGTTATATTTGGGAATTTAGGAATTTAGTTATATAGTTCATCATGCACAAGTGATACTATTACAATCCCGTATATAGAAAAAAAATTCCTTCAATAATTAGATTTCAACAAAAAACATATAAGTACCATAGATTAGTTAGATGAATTACTATTTACATACTATAAAGGTAAATACACTTATAAATTAAAACATGCATTTATATAATAACAATAATTTGTTTTATTTGACTTCAATCTATATTATGTTCATTTTTAATGATTTAATTATATATGGTACCCTTTAAAATTTATAAGTGCCTATACACCTTATAAAGTTGTATTTGTCCCCCATTTATCCAAAACTATAAAAATTAAAGACTATGTGATTAATGGTCCATGGATAAAAAATATGAAATATTTAGGGTAAGAAGAATGCCACTATCATGCTATTTCAGAAAACATCATTTAGGTTGATGCATGAAATTTATCTAACTAACGAAATATTATAATTGAAATGTGGAATCCTCAAAAATTTATAAATATAATAAAGAATGGTAATAATAATGGTAATCCACTACATAAGAAAGTATTTATAAAATCATGGTATATATGCCAAGAATGCTAAATAGTCACCAAAACGTGGTATACAAATATGAATGTTACGAAAATACAAAATTTACATCCAATAAGTTATTATGATATCATGTAATGCAACCTATATGAAATGAAATTTGCATGGAATATGAATCTCAATATGCCTAAAATAATTTATGCACTTGTATATCTTTTTCATACCCATAAAAGGTTTAGGTACCCAAATATCATGAATCATTAATCAATATAATGTGAACCAATCACCCAAAGTGAAATCAAAATTTACTTTAATAAGAAACAGAATGATCCAAAGTACTTTCCATGATCACTTTACCTTCTCTCCATGTGTGGGGTGTTCACTCAAAGAAACATACAATTACTAGTCGCTGAAAAATTCATAATATCCAGTCTAGCATCCCAAAATAATATAATAATGAAAAGAATTATTTGATACCCCTTTGTAAAATCCTAACACATGAACCACTAAAATAGTGCCATAATCCTTTAGGTTACATGACCTCAAGTGAACCTCCCCGAATGATATAGGCTACAGACTAGCATTGAGGCTCTAATAGTGGTATGTTGGGGATTCCATACCCTCTTGATTAGAATATCATAACATTATATGTGATTTTAAACTAATCAATAGTGGAAATATTATAAATGAAAGGTAGCAGAAGATAATAATTATTGATAAATTGGTAAATTCCAAATATGAAACAATTTATACATGTACATATGATCTTGAATAATAAAATGGTAGGAATACATCATTTCATAAATAAAAAGTTCAAAATAGAAAGTCACAATACTCAAATTTTATCTCCAAGAGAATCCTAAGCTCAATTACAGTCCAATGAACCTAAAATACCATGTATAATGTAATAGAACCATTTTATTCTATATAGCTGGGCATATAACCATGAGGTCTATTTAGGTGCCTTTGTGTAATGACATCTCAAGCAAGCTGTGAGATATACTCCGCATTCAACCACATATTTTATTTTATTATGTATTGTTTTTTAATATAAAAATACATCTTTGTTCAATAATATCAATTTAAATATATAGAAATTATACTGTGAATGATAAAAAATTTCGGATCTTGTTCTTTGAGGAACCCTAGCCAACCATACATACATAGGCCTAAAATGGAATTCCTATATACATTCCTACATGTATATATACGAATATTTGTTAACATACATGTACACATTAATATAACTAAACAAAAAGGGACTTGTGTTAGAATTCCAAGGAATAAACATAAATTTAGAATATGTTTGATTTATTTAGTTATGTAAATTAACCAAGGCATCCATGTTTTGTTAACATATCCATGGTGATAAAAGTATAACATTTGTACAGGGGAAAGTGAAACCCCATGGATTCCTTGAGTAGAGAGTGTATATAAACCACAAAGTAACAATATGTAGTAACATATATCTAATCATAAGATCTATATCTCGACAAGGACCCTAGGTATGTACAAAATGCATAATATTAATCAAACCATCTTAAAGACACCCAACTAGTAGAATGTAATAAACAAGATCAATATCAGTTATTTATCCCTTGATCCGATCTTAGGAATTACATAATAATGAAACCCATTTATTGAAAAAAGATTAATGTAATTTCCTATATTATATGATCCCTTACATTTCATTATATATTGAGGATACACATGTATCACTTGTAACCTCAAATTTTACTATGATCTAATCCATGTTGTCCCATAAAATGGAATCCCATGTATCACCAAGAACATGTTGAATACATCATGTAAATGAGCTTATCCATGTAATTCAATTAAAAGAAAACCAATGTTTTTATCTAGGTGTATGGGATATCATATATCTTATGATCATGTCCATGGAATTTTATGAATATAAACCATAGTATTACTCAGGTATAAATAATATTCATTTAACCAATGAGCCCATATGAGTCTCTCTGTGAAAAGAAAACCCAATTATCACTCAATTTGTAAGGTATATCATCTATCCTATGAGCATGTCCATGGAATTTCGAGAAATTGAATCCCACATATCACTGAGGTTATATTTAATTAATATAATCATTTAATTTAATCTAATAGTGAATGCCATAGTAGTAAAAAATGATTGTTATAATTCACAGATGATTAATAAATATTCCTTGTATAAAATAATTCTACATAATAATTCAATTATAAATTTAATCCATTCATTTTTTAATTAAATTTAGATGGCCAAAAGAATGTTCATACCTTTAGTCATATAAAATGTATCCATTTAATTTATCCCTTTTATTTAGAAGATGGAACGCCTCTTAGGTGGTTTTTATCATAAAATTGGGTGATGTGATATAAACAATATCATTGTCAATTTACTATGAAATTATTCATTCCATTTATAACAATAAAAATAAAAATAGAAAAACATGATCCATATTTTAATTATTTAGGATGCATCCATTAATCATATTATAATTTAACTAAAAATATATATTTTATGGAATCTCATTGTCAAACATAATGTAATGCACAAAAGAAAATTATTTCTATATAAAATATATTATTTATTTAGTAATTTAAATATATTAAAATACATTTAAATAAATCCCCATGTAGTGATTTAATTAATAGAAAAAGTGTAGTTCCAAAGAATATGATCCATATAACCTGAAGATGTTGTTCAGGTTGAGGTCACTAATTTCAAAATATTTTAGAGGCTACAATTTTACATTTGGATAATTTAATTCAATTAAACTCAAATTTTAGAAGCAATGAGTGGATGTTATTAATCTAGAACAAAGGTACATGTTATAAATGATGAAACATTTAATGGAAAAATATACACAACCCAACAAAAGCCAAGGAAGTTACACTCACCCCTTATCAGTCTCTAACATGATCTGAATCAGGGGAAATTAGAATATTTGGAAAACTACCTTGATATATTGAAAATGATCTCACATGGATTTAGCATTATAGGTGTGAAGATAAATGAATAAAGGAAGAAAGAGTAATTTATTTCTTTTTGAGGGCTATACAATACAATAAATGGTTCTAGAATCAGAGCTCTGAAATATGATATACAAAGAACCTTAATAGAGGGAGAGGAGTTGTAGCCAATAGTTGGGTTCCCTCTTATTGAATTATTTAAATAATGGCCAAGCTGATGTAATTTTTTTTAAATAATATTCCTCAATTTTTATTTCATGAATCGTTTTATTGATAGGAACAAAATTTATTAAGTGAATCAGGTTCACATTTTCAATTCCTTAAGGTAATCCCATAAAATACGAATTTATGAACCCTCCGAGATATATCCTATAAAATCCATTCACATCGTGAATAAGATTAATGATGTGAATGGAATACAACAGCTATTTCGAAGATCATCATGTTCCCTTTCTTTATCTGGTATGACATGAACCCATGAGACATCCATGAATCATAACCCAGATTAGAAAACACAATTTATAGAAAATAAAACACTCATAACTTAACTCTGATTCCCAACATTAAAAAAATCAATCCACCAATGAAGAATTTCATATTTCTTCTGAAACATTAATATTGATTGAAAGAGATGATGTTACATTAGGTGATCTAAATAATTATGCACTATGTTATACATAACTATAACAAATAAAAGATATATTATTAATAATATTTTTATTTATATCCATGGGAATAGGGACACCAGATATAGTGAGATCATATATGAAGTAAGTTTAAAAATCCTAGATAACAATATAACATTATCATTAGTGTATGATAATATGAGAATAACATTTGAAAACCATACCCTCCATATAATAGATAAAAAACATCCCATCTCTTAAATATTATAACATTATAAGATATGGATAATAAAGTAAATAAATAACATGATTCATGAGAATATATCATAGGTATAAGAAATAGATGTGTGGTAAACACATATGTATTGAAAACTGTTTCCTTAGTATTCAAGTATCTTTTCCATTACTATCAAGTTGAATGGGTTCATTCATCAACCCATTTTTGATTCTAATTTTCACTCCCAAGACTATAATTGTTGATAAATTCCTATACTAAATTATGTTCATTCACCATTCTATATTTATTTATCCCATGAGAATTCAATATTTACTAATGAATTGGAGGGAAATATAGGTCCCACCCATCACATAATGAAAGGCATACACATGAGTACCATAAACAAATTAAATATTCTCATATTATAAAAAATCATAATAAATTATTTTTATAAAACAATAATCATAGAATATCTCATAGAGAGAAACTGGTTTGATAAACATCTCATCAATTAATCATAGAATTAACTATGTAAATTGAATGGGTTTAAAAAAATATAATCATATTAATCATAATTAATATAGAGAAATAATAATGATGGAATTATTGGAATATATCCCTAACAAATATTAAGTATCATTAAATTATTATATAATAGATAAAATATTATTTTTAAAGGCCAATAAAAAAAATTCTTAAGAAAGATAACCCTTCCACTATTAAATCACTTATTTAAAATCATAAAAGTTTCCAAATATTGAAGGATTACTTTTCATTTAAAATGACCTGTGAAACATATAATGCAATCTTATAGTTTTTTAGCAATCATGGTAGAGGAATACATCGTTCATTTTATAGACATTAAAATGAATATTCCTCTAACTTTTCTACTAGAAATGTTGATGATCCTTATAAAGAAAAATATAAGTTTGTTTTTAAATAATATTGTAAAATATTTAAAATGGATAAAAATATCTTTAAAAATTTATAGACCAATGATAAAAATTTTATTTAATAATTTTTTTAAAAATCATGGAATTGAAATAAAATGATTTTCTACCAAAGAGATAAATAAAGTTAATTTTTATTAAAAAAATTATTTGAACTATAGGGTATAGAAAGAGAGAGAAATGATTTTGAAATATGTATTCAATATAAATAAAAATATTATAAAAAAATAAAAATTTCTATTTAGATAAATATAATAATATTCTATTATCATAAGCATAATCATAAACAATTCATATAAACATAGAGATTATTAAATAAAAATGTTATCACTTTGTTAAAGTTTTAATTATATACCCTGTGATGGAAAGATAAATATATTGATATATTAATGAATATATATTTTATAAAAAATAATAAAATAAATTCATATTAATTATATAAGACACACAAAATAAAAAATGTTCAATTTGGTATGTGTCCTAATGAAATAAAAGTGTGATGAAAATACCTTACCTCAATTATTAACACTCTTCAAAAAAATTAAAAAACGTATATAATAAAAATATTTTTCTTATACATATTTTTCAAATCAATGATAATATATACAATACCATATATTATTTATTTATAAACATTTATTACCTATTTATTAACAGTTCCTTGTTAAAATCACATTTCAGGTTATAAATGTGTTACTTTTCATGTTTGTTTTTGGGTATTTTAGGTCCTTATAGGTTGATCAGGGTTAAATCATGTACTGAATATTAATAATGACATAATTATAATATATATTAATTATATACATATTTAGTGTAATCCGTTACATTTTGTGATATAAACTGAATTCAATTATTTATAGAGTTGGTGGGGATATGTAAGCATGAACGAAGTTTTCATTTTTCAATGGATGGAATAAAATAATGGTAAATATTAAACCACCATTACAAAATCATTTTTATTTAATATATATAAATATATATTATTTTAATCTATCCATATTACAATCCATATCAATATAAATTTAAAAAACATATCACATCGCTTCTTGGAGGTGGTTGTCCACCCATATTCCTGAGCGATGTTATTGTTTTCCAACAGACTAGAAGGTAATTTGAAATTTGTGATATTATACTTCTGATATTATACATATTTATTAAATATAATATATAATAATTAAATTCCTTATTATATTTATACATGAGAGGCGGTGATGGTAAAATATTTATATCTATTTGTGAGAAGATAGTCTACTATACACACAATCGATGGGTTTGTTTTCCACTTAATGGAGGGGAATATAGATAGAGAAAATGATTTTAAAATAATGAAACCATAGTAAATTTTTAATAATATTATAACTAAATCATCATACTTTAATGATATTTCATGTTGGTGGCAGTTGGAATAAAATAATGAAGCTCGGTTATGAAGCATATATCTTCTTCAGACATCCTCTAAAGGTTAGTAGCAAAAGGCATTACAGAAGAGTTCCATAATAAATATAAGGACTCCAAGACATGATTAGAGAATTATGGAAGCTATTTGAGAAGGTCTATTCTCAACAAAAAGGAATTTTAAATCTAAATAAGGGATGAGAGGGGTTCCCTTTAATAAGTAGTAGAGATGACACATATGGAATTTTTTAAAAATAAAAATAAATAACCATGATTTTTACAATAACCAAGGCTCTAACATATATTATTATTGAACCATAATTTATGTACGGTCTAAATATATCCATAATATTGTATTTTCACATTTCTGTTGTCATTTTTACCCTTATGTTTTTAGTGTAACCCTTGGTAAATACCTTTTAACCTTAACCAGATTAATTAATTTTTACTATTTTTACTATACATGAAGAAAAAAATAATTTTAAACCATCATATAATATAAATTACTCCTATTAAAAATATGGTTTCCATTTTTTCAAATTCAACTCAAATAATTTGTAGAAATTAATTTAAAAATATACATATAAATGTGCCAAAAATGGTTTTCCAAAGATAAAGATTTCATATGATCAAATAGTTTTAATTTATATATTCAATATAAAATTGTTTTCAATGAAGTAAATTCGATTAATTATGATACAATCAAACTATATTAAAATTTTAAAACATCGGAAAACAAAATTGAGCTTTTAAATTAATTAAAAAAATGGTAGTTTTCAATAAAATTCATCATTATTCCGTATTCATAAAAAATAAAAATATCGGAAAATTCAAAAAAATAAACAACTCCTAATTTTGATATGTAGATTAAACATTGTAATTAATATTTATATTATAAATTTGATAATATTATAAGGATAAATTTCATTATCTTTTAATTAAAATCAATGAATTTTAATTTAAAAAAATTATTTTTCATGTATTTAATTAATTAGAAAATAGTACGATATTGAAAATATATTTTCATAATCTAAATTTGTTATAAATATATTTTAAAAAAAATTACTCCTCTTCGTTGTGATGTTTTTATTGTATTGGTTATAATTTTCTTGTTTAAATAATAATGATAATAATATATCATAGTTCGTTAACACATTGTTCTCATTGTAATGAAAGATATCTATTAAATTATATTTATTGGAAATATTATTTCATAAAACATTTCGGTGTTATATTTCCCACGATATTTGTTTTTTCATTTGAGATTACATTCCCTTTTATTATGAATTATGGAAAAAATATAATTTTCCAAGTTCATTTAATAATAAATTTCTCAACAACTCATATTTTTATATTATTATGATATAACCCTTGATAGAATATTCATAAGTCATAACATTATAAGTATTCATGATCCCCCAATTCCAATGTTTTCTTTATCTAGGTTATAAAAATTAGTATATCCTTGAATATGTCTACAAGTTGATCTAGTGTTGATTTATATTTTGATAAATGTTGACAGGTATCATAATATAATTTACATAGGTAGTTAATCATCAATGAATGAAAAACATTCATAATCATGACTATGAGATGATTTAAAAGTTGTACTATTTATTATATTTTAATTTGGGAAATTCATGTAGACTCACCTCACATTGTTTCAAAACTATTTTGTAAATAATCTTTTCTAGCATCAGACCTCAGATTTTAGGTGTGGGGAAATAGAGTCAGTGTCAGATAAGGGTTTATTTATTTTTTAGGATTAGTGTAGTTATTTTTTGGGAATAAAATAAGAGTAAATTTAGGAAAACCACATATATATGTATAATGCACCTGTACAAGTATGTGATAACTTAATAATTTTATGTCAAAGTACGTATTATGTGGTTATCAAAACATTACTTCACTATCTGTATATGGGAAAGAGCTATGGTTATTGCATAGATATACCTATGGGAAATAATCCAAAATAGGGATTGTGGGGTATTACCTCAATATTTACATAGATCAAATAATAGAACTTAATTTACACATTTAAAGACACTCCTTGTCACACCCAGTTTATCAATTTCATGATTTATTTCAAATTATCTTCGGGTTCTTAGATTTTTCATGGTTTCTAGGTGTTTTGGGTTTGAAATTTTTTTCCCTCTAATATAGTTGATCTATGAACTTAATCTTGGGGGACTTCTGTAGTACTTGTCCTCCTATTTTTTCAAAGGGGTGGTATGAGGTTGTGGTGTTTTTTAATTGGATTAGTGACACACCGAGTGGCACAACTTGTGGGGTAAGTTGTTGTGGTGGTATGAACCCTTGAGTTGGATGAGTTTTGGGGTGAAAATGATGGTATCTTTTGGGAGTTATTATCCCCTATCATTGGCCTAAATTTCTCATATGTTTCCCCCTTGGACCTGCCTGAAATTTTGGGCAAAGCATCACTATTTCTGAGGCCAGAATAGGACGCACGGTTTTCCCACATGTTTTACTAAACTATGCATCCAAACCATGAAAGGGTGTATTGGTCATTAAAATATTTTTTCCATTCCAAATTTTCCATTCTGTAATAAACCTAAATCAACCCATTTATTTCCCATTTCGAGCCCTACCTCCTTGTAAAGCTTCCAAGCTCTCTCTACCACCCATGGAAGTCATTTTTAAGGGATATTTGAAAGGGGAATCTTCAAGATCATGCATGTAAGTATTTATCCCCATGATTTAATCCATTTAGTAGGGTTTCCTCCACCTTTTCAAGAGTTTTATAATATCTATAAGCTATGGTTCATACCTACGGTTTAAAATTGAGCATTTTTTTGTGAAATACTGAGTTTTTAGGTTTCTTTTCACTTACTTGTGGTGTGGTGGTGGTGCGGTTGATGATTCGCACCATTATTTGAGGGTTTTGATAAATTATGTAAGAGGTTCCATGTGTTTTAATTTCTTGATGAGGTGGATATTTTGATTTAATTATTTTGAATGTTCATTATATGATGTGCAGTGTGTGAAAACCATTTTTTATGGAGTTTATTAAGCAGTTAATTTTATAGTTTCATATTTTTTAATTGGGTTTTTTGTATGTGTATCTCATATGGTAATGTTTGTTAAGTTTTATAACATGTGAATGTGATTTATTATATTTTTTTGGGCATAAACTTATGCTTTAGTAGGGTATGGGTGTGTTTTTGGGTTTAAAATATTGGTTTTGAAGGGGTCTTAGGTTCAAATCCTTATCATGCTTCTTCAAAGTGTTCAATGAAAATTATCAATTGTTTAATGAGTTACAAAGAGTGTGAAATGATTTTTTTTTTCTTTTTTGTTGGTTTATGTTCTTAAAATGAGTTTTTGAATGATATAGTAGTCAGGTGTGATGTCAAACGTTTTGAGAATGTTTTGTAATTTGTTGAGTTGATTTATTAAATTATGATGTAGGTGTGAAACATGTTTTAGGGCTGTTTCATGTGAGTATGATGACAAAATGAATTTGAAGTTAAAAAGGGTATTATATGGCATGTATGTATAGGATATTATGTAATGTGTACCATCATGGAAATTTTTTATAAAAATGTTTAAAGGATTTGTTGAAGTGTTAATGAGATGTCAAAAGTGTGGTGGGCTATTTTCATGTGAGTATGATTTCAAATTGAATATGAATTGAAAGGGGTATTTTGTGACTTATGTGATATACATGTGGGCTGTCTGGTGAATGTGTGATATTGAAGTGGTATTTTCATTTGAAAAATATATTTCATTGCTTATTGAACTTGTTTTAGAACAAGAAGGAAACCAGGCTATCTAGGTGGGTGGACGTGTATTAGTATACTAGTTATCCCATGAGGATTAGACTTAGTTTCATGTAGGGAGTTTGACGCTGGAAACACAAACTAAAATATGATAATAAAGATGATGGGGGACAACAATTTTATGTGAATTCTCCCTACTTGTGGCTTGAGTGCATGAGAATTGATATTGTGATGGTTAATTTCACTAAGATACGAGGTACATGGGACCTACAACAAGTTTGTACCTAATGGTTATTTCCAGTTTATAATTCTCATTAGATGATTTAGGTTTACCATCAGTATACAATATGTGGGTATAGAAAATTAAGCAGCTTTTTCATTTAATTTAAAATGTTTTGATACTTTAATGTAGCCCACATAAAAACTATTTTTATTTAAAGTTGCATCATTTAGAAACAGTTACTAGCATTTCATGTTATGAAAAAATTCAATATTTTTATCTTTGAATACTTATAACATAGAATATATTAGTGGTGGTATCCTACTGGGATTTGTCTCAAACCATTGTTTCATATTTGGGTGTAAGAAGACTTGGTTATTTTTTTGTCGTAGTTCTGGGTACAGTTGTTGTGAAAAAGGTTTAGGTTTTTAGCGGTCCATCGTGATGCGGTGTTGTAGAGATGGCTTGAGGGCGGTGCCTATTTTCATCTGGAGGTTCTTGGGATATTTATTTTCAGTTTCATAATTTGTTTTAGCCTTTTATTATTGTTTTAAATTATTTAATTCAGTTATAAATTATTGTAAAAGATTGTTTTGTTTGAAAATTATAGATATGGTTTATTGGATTTGATTTTTGTTTTCTCTTCATAAACATGGGTAAATCATTCCCAAAATGCATTTAATAATACCTAGGATCATTTTTTAACCCATGGGGACTCTGAACACCCATTGGGCCTTGTCTTATGCCCTGTTTGGTGCCAATTTTGATGGCAACCAGATTCGGTTTGTGAGAAAAGTTTTCAGAGAAGGATCATTTTTACTCATTGTGTCATGTTATTTGGGGTGTAGTTGGGATATTATGATGCATGGATTTTTTGAAAATGAAATTCCAATTATGGGATGTGTTCCTAGATATCACACATAATAATAAGATGTGAGTCACCCGAGGAAAATGAGATTTATCTTAGTGCATTGGTTTTCCTGGTTTGAAGATGATTTGGAGAAATGGAAAGTGAGTTGGTCTGACGGTCTCTGTGATCTCATAGTCTCTAGAAATCCAGGAGGAGATTGGAATATATCCCTAGATTATTTTTTGTGATGCTGAAGTAAATTTCATATGGCTTCCAACCATATTTCCAAGTCTCCCATAGAAGCATGTTTCCCGTCGTATTGTCTTGTGTCCTTTAGATTTGAAATCTAGGAAGATTCATTTCAAGGAAATAATGGAACAGTTTTAAGAAGCGTAAAGTTTGTTTGAATTTATATTCTAATAAAGGGTTAAGTGTTTGATTTTTGAAATGGGGTAACTAAATTTTTAGAATTGTTTTGAAATGGAAAATAGTTTTTTTACACCTTTTTTGAAAGAAAGAAATTACATTAAATTAGGTTTTGAAAAATAGTTTCTAATAGGGTTCTATAAACTATTAAAAGGTATTTTAATGGGAGGAGATGTTTTGAAATTGATGTGAATATCTTGAAAGTGATTTTTCATTTGAATGATTGTGTCTTTCTGAAATGTTTTGTGAGATGTAAATTGGGTTTAATTTTGTGTTTAGCGGGTTTGAGAAAAAGGGATGTGTTTGTAGACTGTTTTGGTTTTGAAAAGTGGAATGAATTTTTGATTTACCCATTGGTGTATTTGTGAGTAACAACATTAATGTGTTATATGGGATGACATTTTGTTGATGGCATGGCTTGATGAGTTATAGGATTTATACAAGGAGGGTGCCCATTATGCACAAAAACATGCATGTGTGAGGGCCACGAGGTACCATTGGTGGATATGCTAACCACTGAACCCTTTATTTAATTAAATGTTTTTAAAATAAAACATGATGTCTTGATTAATAGTTTGTGATGTTATGTATTAAGTGTTTTTGGAAATGTTGTTGGGGATTTTTTATGTCTAAGTATTCTTCTTGTCTGAACCGTGTTTTGGGTTTGTGTATGCTAGGTAAGTAGGGTTGAAGGGCTAGTATGTGGTATCTTATGAGAAAGTTTTAGGAAGCCATTATGGTTGTTACCCTCATGTGTTCATCTCCATTTTTTGGAATGTTTTCTCTAATGTACCAACTTGGATGGGTCCTTGGGTTCTCTTGTTAGATAAGGTACACCCCCATTAAGGGTTATTGCACAAATGAAGTGTAACTTGGATTTTTTTCTATTGGCCAATCCACAAGTTAATAAATATAAAGATTATTTTCTTGAGATCTGTAGAATTATTATATAAACTTTCATTTTTTAGTGGGTTTGGGAACCTTTTATAGTGGCAGAGTGCTCGTGCAAGGTTAAAAGAGACCTTAGTTTCTAATGTTAACTAATTCGTCGAAGGTGGAAGAGGTCTGGGGTTGTTAGTGTGGATGAGTTTCTGGATTTTGTCTAAGAGGGCGATTGGGTCCTTTGTATCCACTTCAAAGACGGAGATCACATTAATGTGGGAAATCTAGTCATGAGAGGTTATTATGGACACTTTATAGAAATTTTTGATGTTTGGGGTTATTGTAATGTCCCATCCATTTATTATATATATATCAGTCATATTGGTCATGTTCGGTGATATGTTGTGATTTCATGTGTTCTATTTAATATAAAGGTGAAGTTGTATAATATTTTGTGAGTCTTTGTTTTGTCAGATGTGCATCTCATTTTAAGAGATCTAGACATCCTTTGATTAGAGTAAGGTGTTTCTACATATCCTTCCATGTTTGTGTTTATCATCCAAGGAAATAAGGGGTTTTGTGTGTGCATCATCGAATAAATGGTTTCAATGAAATGTCAGGTTTTGGTAAATTGAGTTTTGTAATGTGTTATGTCATGGTAACCCCATATGGTGTTGTGGTGTAGTGGTTTGTAAAACCAAAAGAAGAAGTTCCATTCAAGGGTTTCAAAATTCTAACTGTGAGGCCTAAGATTCTTCAATCCTTTGAGTTCGAGCCATAGGTCCTGGAGAAAAGATGATGCTTAGTCAGGGAAAATCCTAGGGTTGTTCAAACCATTGTAAAAAATACTATCCTCAGTATAAAAGATGGTAATATTTGAAACCTCTCGTGTCTTCATGTTTTTTTGTTGTTCCTCTTTTATTGAAAGAGGTGGGTGGACCCTGTAACCATGTTATTGCAGATTTCCATTCCTTCCCCCTTTGAAATGGTATAATTCAATTCTACGCCTTCTACTGGGGAATCCATTCAGGCCACCCCGTATTATTGTTCTGATCCTTTCTCGGGAAAATTCAAGTAGTCTATTATGGTTGAGAGCCCATTAGTGTCTCCCTATACTAGTAACATATATTAGTCCTTGTTCATGGAAATGCGGTATGTAGTCTTGTTCATATGTATCAAACTACCAACAACTTCCTTTTATAAATGTGTCAGTTGGAGAATGCCCAACGGTTTAGTTAAAGAAAGGTAAGTGTATCCGTGTTCAACATTGTTGTCCATATGGGTATGTTAATTAAGAAAAGTTCGGATAGTGTTTGGGGAAATTTATTTAGGGATAAATTCTGAATGTAATTGATCATTTCAGGAATGTGGTTTATGTTTTGGTTTGTGATGGTATTCATTCTATAATTGAGCACATGAGGTGTTTAGGCCTTTGGGGGGGATGATGTTTAGAAAGAGAGTACATATTTGATTCTCTATTTGGATTTTTTTTTATTTGTACTTTTTATGGATTTCTAGGGGTGTAAAGATTTGGGGTGGGGAGAATTGTAACACATGGATTTTAAATTCTATGATTTTTTTCAAATCCTCTTCAGGTACTTTGCTTTCTCTTAGTTTATGGGTGTTTCAGTTATGAAATTTCAGTTCCTCATCTCTTATTGATCTATGAACATCATCTTAGGAGACTTATATGGTACTTGGCCTCCTCTTTTTTCAGAACGATGTATGATGTTGTGGTGTTTTGGAGCTTGATTAGTGACACTCCTGGTGGTACCAATTGTGGGGTAAGTTGTTGAGGTGGTTTATAACCTTGAGTTGGATGAGTTTTGGGATACAAAGGATGGTTTATTTTGGGATATTTTTTACATATCATTAGCCTATATTTCCCCTAGGTTTCCCCCTTAGACCCCCTGAAAAAGAAGGAAAAACATCACTTTTTGGGTTGCTAGAATAGGCCATATGTTTTGGTCACACAATTTATTAAACTGTGTAACATAACTGTGCAAGGGTGTCCAGGTCATTAAAATCATTTTTTAATTACAACTCTTCCCTTCTAGAATAAACCCAAAGCATCCCATTTCATTCCCAATTCATGCCAAACATACATGGAAATCCCTTAAGATCTCTTTCCCTCCCATGGAAATTAATTATAAAGCAATATTTGATAGTGGAAGCTTCAAATTCTTGCAAGTAAGTATTTATCTCTTTGATTTCATCATCTTTCATAGGTTGTCTTCCACACATTCATGAGTTCTAAAATATCCAGTAGCTAGGGTTCGTACCTAGGGTTTACCATTGAGACTTTTTAGTGAAATTGTGAGGTTTTAGGTTGACTTTCACTTCCTTATGGTTTGGTGGTGGAACAATTGATGTATCGCACCATGATTTTTGGTTTTCGACACTTTCAAGAGGTGATTCTACCTGTAAGAATTTCTTGATGAGTTGGAATGCTTGATTTAATTATTATTAATGCTCCCTATACACTATGAATTGTGGAAAACCATTTTTGATGGATTTTTTAATCGATTATTTTTATAGTCCCATTTTTTCAATAAATTGGGTGTTTTCAATGTGTAACTTTTGTTTTAATTTTTGGGATTGTTTTATAACATGTGAAAGGGATTTATTAAATTTTGTTTGGGATTCCAATTCTACTTAAGTGTTGTTTTGGGGTGGTTTTGGGTTTAATATAGTTTTTTGGAATGGGTTTTAGGTGTAAAATCATTTCATGCTTCTTGAAAGGGATTTATGACTTTCTAAATGGTTTAATGAGTTACACAAATTGTGAAAAGGATGTTTATTTACTATTTTACTAGGTTTATGTTCCTAAAATGAGATTTTGAATGATAATGTGGTTACCTATGATTTCAAACGTTTTGAGAATGTTTTGTAATTTCTCGTGTGATTTATTAAAATATGATGTTGGTGTGAAACATGTTTCTGTGCTATTTCGTGTGAGTATGATGATAAAATGAATTTGGAGGTAAACATTGTTTTATGTATCATGTGAGTGTGGGAGGTTATGTGATGTGTATCATCATGGAAATGTTTTATAAAAATGTTTAAATAATTTTTTGTTGTGTTAAATAGATTTGAAAATTGTTTTGGGCTATTTTGGTGTGAGTATGATTTCATAATGAATTTGAATCCAAATGGAGATTATATGACATGTGTGATATACATGTTTGACATTTGGTGAATGTGTCATGTGAAAGTGTTATATTCATGTGAAAATTATATTCCATGGATTTTTTTACTTGATTGTGCACAAGAGGGAATCCGGACTATCTACAGGGGTGGACATGTACCGGTATGCTAGTAATCCGTGGGGTTTGGTCTCAGTTTCATGTATCATGTTTGAAGCTGACAAGACTAACTAAACTATGGTGATTATTATGATGATGATGATGAAAGGCTAATAGGTTAGGGGTATTCTCCATAATAGTTTTTCGTGTGCACGAGAATGAATATTGGGATAGATAAATTCACTGAGGAACGTGGTACCTGGGACCCACAGTACTCTCGTGTCTAGGGGTTATTTCTAGTTGCTTGTGCTCATTGGATGATTTATGTTTACCATTGAAAAATGTTATGTTGGGATAGAATATTCATTATCTTGTGTGTGTTATTTAAAATGTTTTTATTCTTTAAAGTATCCCACTTTAACACTATTTTTATATAATGTATAATCTTTTAGAAATTGTTACTAGTATTTAATGTTATGAAACCATGAAATAATTTTGTCTTTGAATTTTATCACAAGGAACTTAATAGTTGTGGAATCATACTGGTATTTGGATCACACCCTAATTACACCTTTGGGTGTAATAAGACATGGTTAGTTTATTGTCGCCGGTTTGGGTATAGATTTTGTTCCAATGGTTCGTGTTTTTTGTGGTCCATCGTGATGTAGTGTTGTGGAGATGGATTTTGGGTGGTGCCTCATGCCATGTGGAGGTTATTGGGCTGTCCATTTTGGGTTTCATCATTTGTTTTAGTCTTGTAATTTTTTTTAATTATTTAATTCAGTTGTGAATTTTTATAAAATACTCTTTGGTTTTGAAAATCTAGATTTGGTTTATTGGATTTGATTGTTTTTTTATGTTCATAAACTCGGGTAAATCATTACCAACATTCATTTTTTGATATCCGGGAACTTGTGCCAGCCCGTGGGGTTCAGGAACTGCCTTTGGGACTTGTCACGGGCTAGGTATGGTGCCAGATTTGATGGCGACCATATTCTTTTTCTGAACCTCCTTAGGAATATTTTTTGATATTACACCTATTTTTTATATACTATAATGAATTATATAAATATATTATTAATAAATTTTAATATTATATGGTAATTGAAAAATTAATGTTGAACACTATAAGTTGAATAAAATAATTCATGTTGAGCCAATGTATTATATGTCAAAAAACAATGGTATCATTAGAGATGAAATCTTTCAATTTAGGGTTTTAAATTTTTTTATTTTGGATATATCGAAAACAATTTTGAGTTTAATTGTTTGAAACCCGATAAAAAATGATACTAATGTAGATAGGTTTCTAGAAACCCCTATATCTTATATCCGAAAAATGGTGAATACTAAAATTATTAAATAATTTTATATTATTGAAAAAATTAGTTGCCTACTATTACCTTATGTTGTAATGATAATATCATCATATAAATTAAATCTCAAACTTTTAAACCATTTTCATTAGTGTGTCATAATTTTGTTTATTCAGAAATATTATTAAGATTATATAAAGAATCTATGGATTGTTCTTCATGATTTTATCTTTTATGTTTTGTGAATATTTATTAAATATTATTGGTACCCTGAAGAGTTGTTTTTTATTAATTAATATTTTTTGTAGATAACTATTGAAAAATAAATTAATTAGTTAAGGATAAATAATTGGTTTAATATATCTCTGAATTTGAGATATTAACGGGTTTATGGATTTTATAGAACAAGTTAAACAATATTGGTAACCATGGTATTTATTATCGATTCATGATAATTTTGGTTCATTTCATTGTATTTATTTATTGGGGTATATATTTATTTTTGCAAGACTTGTTACCATTTGGGGTTTAAAAATAGTTCTAATTTTACAATGAATATATGGTTTGAGAGTGGTTTCTCATCTTGGTGATTTCAATAGATTTGAAAAAAATATGCTATGGAGAATATATGACTAGTCTATATACATAAATGGGTATATTATCTGAATAATTTATAATATTTTTTTATAAATATCAATAACTAGATCAACCCTAAGAGAGTATGGTAGAAATCATGTTAGAGGTTATACCTCGAATGATAAAAATGTTAAGAATAACCTCACATACACCTTTAGTACATAATAATTTAATGTTCAAGGATGAAATATTTTTATGGAGGGTGAATTTAAGGAATTTATATTTAATACTTTTCCTTATAATTAAGTTACTATGTTCGATAACTTTCACCATATGACTAACTGAAGTTAAACCAACATGTAGTTTATTTGGTTAAAATATTAATTGTTATTTATGACTATTAAAAATATATATTTAATTCTCATGAAACAATGGATTAGAATTTATTGAAATATTTATAAAAATAAAATAAATTCCAATTTTTATATTAATGAAAATAAATTAGTTTACTTAAAATGAGTAGAAATTTATTTACTATTTAGAAATGTATTTTTTTAAACATTACTTTTTTATATAATATAATTTTATTTTTCTGGAAGATTGTTTTTAGTGATGATAAATTATGATAAATATGAATAAAAATTGAAAATGAACTTGTTGGTAAGATTATTAAATTAGAATAATAATAGTTAATATTCAGAATCAAAATTTTCAAAGATATATTTTTTATTTTATTTTATTATTTTATTCATAAATATAATGAAAAAAATCTGGAATTTTAATTTTCACTAAAATAACTTCATTTTTTAGTTTCTAAATCAATAATATTAGAAAAATATTCTTTTGGTATTTCAAAAATAAATTAATTTTTGGGAATACTAAAAATATATACTTTGTTATAACCTTTCTCATTAATAATACATGATTGATTTAAAATTTTCGAAATTATTTTTATGTAAGAAACATATATTTAATAACAAATATATTTATTTTAAAAACCTATATTGATTATATAAAACTCAAGTTTGACATTATGCATACAGATACTATTAGTCGGAGTAAATTTAATTAGTGATATAATGGTGCAGCAATTTTTTAAAATGAATTTTTTATTAATATCATGTAATTTTTTATAATCAATTAATTTCATATAATTTAAATTAATATTTTAATATAATGTTTAAAACTATTGAAAATTATATTAATGCTCATAAAAATTATAATCAATACCATATTAGATTATGAAAACATAATTCCAAAAACTCATTTCCAATAAATAAATTTTTTTATAAATTTTAAATTTAATTTTAAATTTTTTTTTCAAATATAAAGAAAATGAATAAAATAAAATGGAGTTTAAATTTAGTTTCATATATTTTTAGGGGGTACATTATATTTTTCTAAAAAATATTAATTAGTTTTTTAACTACTAGTTACTAAGGTAAAAATAAAATTTATAACATGTCAAAACCGATGATAAAACATTCAGATCATAAGGTTTGGATTGTAATTATAATTTTTTTGTCAATATAAGATGAATCCACACTCTATTAATACTAAATTAGTGAGTTATAGAAAATGGAATATTGTAATGAAATTATGGATGAGTAAATAACATTCCCAGAAGTTCATTTATCTTTACTTATAAAAGGGGATCACCTCCACCCCTCCATAGTCACACTTCCATTTTATTTATCAGTTATGATTTTCCAAAAGAACTACAACCAGATGTATTTTGATCAAAAAAAATACCCTATTATCTAGAATTCAGAATAAGTAATTCCCATCATTGGAGATCTCTAAGAGACGATCAAGTCTCCAATAAAAATATTACAGTCTTTGGAATCATCTCTCTTTAATATCAATCTTCAAAATTTATTATATAATGGGAAATGAAATGATATTAGTATAATTAATATATATATATATATATATGTCTTATTACATTAATTGAAAAATCATTATTGTTTTATCTCTATCAACTAAGGAAACCAAAATCATCCTTATATTGTGTGAACAAACTACCATATCCATGAAGTGGAACCATGTGTTTTTTTGTAACGACCTATCATGGTTTTTTATGTATAAGTACCCATGAATTTGGACGTACAAATTGCGGGATGATGACAAATTTACTAAAATAGACACAAATAGACACACACACAATCCAAATCATGTGGATTACATGATTCAATGTTCCAAAATAATAGAAAATGACAATGAAAAAGATCAAAAATAATATCATTGGTGTGTGTAAAACACCATTTTATTTCAGTAATGATTAATATTTATAAACGAACATAACATTTGTCAATGAAACACCAATATAATCCATATTAATTATATATAAACCCATAAAATGGCTTCAATAATCATCAGAGACACCTTACTTGTGTTATCCAAACATCAAGTATTCACCAAAAAAACCCATTCTGTATTTATTCTTTCAATCCATGTCCACTACAGCACGTCGTCATGTAAAATATCATGAATGTGAGGTTTTAATGGAAAAATGTAAATAAATTATTAAAATATCATATTCTCGAAATATTCAAAATGCTCTCATCAATAGAATATATTTATCTATGATGTAAACCATTGTGTGTAAAATGATTACAAGAAACATAGGGATTGATTCATCTTAAAATAATTTTTATAATGAAAAAACCCATAAAACATGTAAATAATTGATTTCTAATAATACCACATCTATTAATCAAACTCATATGCAAATAGAGATATCACAATACACACCTTCTAATAATTTTTATGAACCTTAGATTAAATGCCACTAAAAAAAAAATTTGAATTGGATTTTTGTCAATACATATTCATGTATTATTTAGTATAGCACAACTCAGGATAAATGCATTGAGAATTCCATCTATAATCAGTGGAAAATGAGATAATAGGCCCCTCGATATCCCATTTGGTGACTACGTCAACCCTTTATCCAGACAATATTATGATTCCACATATACACATTATCATTTGAATCCTACTCCTAGTAGGCCTCATCATTGATTTTAATCAAACCCATTATTTTTGAATTCATAGATTATATCATTTAAAAATCTATAAATATACCAAAATCCTTAGGTTTTTAAACTATAAAATAATCCAAGGGTTCATGTATATCTTCATAATTAGAGACAGAGACCATGTTTTCCACTGAACATTCTGTAGGACGGACCATGGTTGAGGTTGAATTTTTTGAATCAATCAACGTAACCATGGAGCAACTAGACATGGAACCCTTCATACATTAAAAACCAGGAAAAATATCAATACTTCCTGGATAGAACATTGGTGATACTTAAATTAAAAATATATAAATTTTTTATTTTATTAGAAGGCCAAATGTTTTATTTTAGGTATAAATATATTATCTACAAAATCCCCATCCACATCCATACTCAACTTAGCCTATGAGTATGTAATAACTGTGTCCAGATCAAATCAAGTGGAGGGTAAAATTTAAATTTCAATTTGATTTGAATAATCTAATTTCAATTTTCCATTTGGATTCCTTTTCCATGACAACCTTATTATCCATCTATAATTCACGACCAAATTTTGATTATACAACATGTTCACAATCAATTTGGCCTTCCTTTATACCATAATTTTTTCTATTCGATTAGTTATTAATTTTCCTATATCATAATATAGTTACACTTGTTTATCTAGTTAAAAATATGTTTTAATAAAATGTTAATTATTTTATAGATTCATTCACAAAAAAGTGTGATATTCTAATGAAAAAAATATCATCTCCCTTAATGTTGGGGTTTCAACACTTTCAATGCTCATTATCCCCAAATACAATTTAATTTTTAATTTAGAAAAAATGTGTATGTTTAATCATGAGAACTCTATATTTTATATCTCATATTTTTGAATAAAAATTTCATTACCCATTTTATTTTTTCTGTTTTCAATAAAGGAATATCAAGATATTCCATTGGATTTTCATTCTTTCATAACGAAATTTCATATCATCTTATCCATTTTTTATTACCTTTATTTCATATGATGGATATTTTATTTGAAAATTTTTTCAATATATATTTTGAAATTATTATATTTCGTTTCATATTTTTTATAATTTAATTTTAAATTTAATTTATTACATTATTTTTTGAAAGATGTATTTTTATTTTCACTTTTATTTAACATCAATGTTTTATCATTCATGTTGTGATTTTTATTATCAACCAATATTTTTTATTATGATAAAAGCATTATTGTAATACTATATTTTCAATATTTTATTTTATCTTTTGTTCATGTTATGTGATTCTTTTTATTGGTTTTTGAAAGTCATATTGTTTTAACGGGTTCTTTATGTTATGCTTTATGTTTTCATCTAGCAATGCACATATGCACAGATGTATGATATATGAAGTCCAATATCACTCACTAATGAATTGGTTAATGTAACATATCACACAATATGATGACATTTTTCATGAATGAGATGTGTAAGGAATTATTCACAATTTTATGTTTAAATGATATGTGATATGTTTTGTAATCATGTTTTTTGTTTGAATGAAATGTAAGAAACTATGTTTGGATATTAATGAATGAATATGGTACAAAAAATATTCATTTACACTATAGTATATGATTATTTTTTAGCGTAAATTATTTGAAAAAAATACTATTCAATGACATTCCAAAATTCAATATTTCCATGATTATAATCCTTTACTCATTTTTATTATCTCATTATATAATAAAATGTTTCCATAGTATATGTATGTTCATTTTAGATTACTCAACCTTATATCACGACTTATTGATAACTCATATTTTTTCATGTTCATTATATATGAAATTTCTCCCCTTATCTGGTTTAATAATATTCTTATGATTTAGTCCTAATTACATGTTGAATTCTCTTCCCTTACTGAGTGGCCAATCTCACCAATTTCATTTATTTTCCTTCTATAGGTTATAAATATGAGTGTAAACCATGAGATGTTTATTAATAGATCTAGTATAGATTTAAAAAGGGAGAAATAGTCATAAGTATCATACAAAAAATTTCTTAAGAAGACAATCCTTCGACACTAATCTATTCATTCATGGTATTGTGAGATTATTTTAGAGTTTTAATGATTATATTATTTTAATGTCGGAAAACAAAGATGGTTTAATCATACATTGCCAAATTCTAGATTTTTATTTAATTGTTTGCAGTTAAAATATGTGAGTGTGTTTTTTTGGGATTTTTTGTATATTATAAATTTCAATTCATAATTTTGAAACATATTATAAGTTAGGAGTGAATTTGGTATATTTGATGAACAATTTAATAAATGAAATTTTAGTATCAGAAATTTATGTTTCTTTAGAATATCAACATTTAAATAAAAAAATTATATCAATGAATTAACATCTAAATTATAAGTAAAATCCAATTATGTGATTATGGATACCTATGAACATTCAGAATGAAAAATTTACCAATATAATTTTGAAAGGAATCCAATAGTTATTTTACACTAGAAATCATAATTTATAAACACTAGACCAATGGGTTCGTAGTTTCTATAACATAACATAAATTTTTGTGTGACATGATCAGTCTTGGTTGTGATATAAATGGTTTGGACAATAAAATTTGCATACATAATTTACAATATATAAGAATGAACTAGTGAGGGATAAATAAAACATAAAATTAATTATTCCAAAGTGTAATATCATTTCCAATATAGTATAAAATATATTTCAGGGTTAAAATACATTAGTTTGGTTTTAACTATGAATAAGTTATTTTTATAGTATATAAATATGATTATAATAATAAAAAATATATGTACTAGAGATTAAAAATGTGTATGTATTAGTTATTGATTACATGATACACATTTGTGTATTTTTCAATCTCATAAATTAAAATAACTATAACCATTTAAAACATTGTTATTCTTTTTTTAAAAAATAATAATAAAACATATGGATCATCATTATTTAAATATTTCAATATAGAGAGATTATAAATTTAAAATTTTAGAAAAAAATCTTGTGAACACGGAAATAACAAAATTTTAACAACCCCGTGTACTCTAAAAAATATTTACATGAAAGAAAAATGAAATGCTTTTTGAAATTACCAGAAAACTGTTGTTTGAATAATTGTTTTCTCATAATTTTTTTGATTAAACCATTTATACAACCTTTTAACCAATAATTTATGTAATAAAAGATGTGGTATATGATAAAACATATTTCAAACAATAGACTATGTGGAAGCCCAAAAAATGATACTTTTAGTGATAGTTATTTTAAATATATTTTTTAGAAAATATTATAATGGTATTTTTCATGGTTAATACACCACAAAAATGATTTTTCATGATTTAAAAAAAAACAATGATGAAATACTACATGTCATTATTAGTTAAACTATTCCTTTTAAAAATATTAAAATTACTATATTATGTAAGGAATATTGATATCATTTTAAAACCACATATTTTTTTCAGGCATTGAATCATATCCATTGGAAATTAATACACTATAAAATTGATTAAAGAAATATTAATTACTAAAACCATGTTTATGGATTTCTAATATTAGATAGTTGAGGAACAATATGTATTTTTACCAAACAATCAGTTATTATTTGGGAAAAACATTGGGGTTATATAATTGGGGATGTTGATAAATTGGATAAATATCAATGTTCCACAAGTTATGAATGTAAAATTCTTGGATTATAATCATTATTTCAAACTAAAAGTGTTTATAATTCCAAATGTAGTGAAAATTGGATTGTTTTTGTCTTCGAAATTCATAATGTATTTATTAATAATAATTTTAACACAGAGGTTGAGTGGCCTATAGATCTTGTTGTTAGAGGAGATAAGTGGGTCTTCAAATATAAGTGTGTTTAAAATGTAATTTTGATATAAAATAATTCCAATTAATCTATCATGGGATTTAAATAGATTGAGGTATTAACTATGTTGAATCATTTTATATGATATATAGACTTGATTTCATTCAAAATTTACATTAATTCTTTTCTCACCATAATTTCTCTTTTTTTCCATTTGATGTAAATATTAACTTTATTGATGGAAATGTTTAGGATGATGTTAATGATAAAACCCCTCCTAGTTTAGGTGATTTTAATTTACTAGAATGTGTATATAGACCTGACTTATAAATCAATGGAATTAAACAACATCCATGACCTTGATATGAGGTATTTTATATATTTTTTCTTTAAAATGATTTTAAACATGATTTTTAGGCTCAATATTTTTATAAATAGCGCTTTTAATTGAAAAAACCATCTATAAATATATTTCTACGTCATTAGTAATTTTTAACATAAAAATTTCATTCAAAATTTATTTTAGGTCTTTTGCAATATTATTTTGAGATGAGTAAGTTAATGACCAAAAATACTTTTTAGTCATTGAGTATACTACTAGATCAAAATGAAATATTTCGAATTAGAATAGAAATATAATATATTTACATAAAAAATTTGGGTTTGGATATACAAATAATGTTATTACTATAGTTATTACCCCTTATAATATTGATCTATATGATTATGGGAAACTAATGGATTATAAAATACTAGCATGAATGATTATAATATAAATATTACTTGATAGATAGTTTTCTAGATTTTATGTGATACACATTTTTGTGTGTGAGTTTAAATATAAATTTGAAGGAATATAATTTTAATTTAAATACTTTTATGTCAGAGGTTATAGAATCGATTGAAAAAGTACAACTTAAAATTTTCATTTTAATAATGATTTATTAGACACATTTCTTAGTAAGAACCAATATTCTATTTCACATTACACTACTGAAGTTGAATATGTTACTCCTGATCAGTATAATGATTTTTTTGGATACATCACACAATCACATATTTTTTAATTTTAATTATATAAACTATATTCAATTTTGAAAACATATGTTTTGTTTTTTCAAAAAAATGATCTCTTAATTCGCATGCCTAAAAATATATAAAAGAAACTACATCCCTCAGGATCACCTAGATAATTGAAAAATTATTCATGTGTTTATTGGGACTAAAAATCCCCTTACGAATATATTTTTAAAACCCTTAAATTAGAATATATTTAAATATATTAAATAAAATATAGTTATGATGTTGATAAAATGGTGAAAATTTTAAATTCTTCTTATAATATCACCATATTATAAAGAAATCATTATAAATTGAAGATATTTTTTCTAAGGTGGACTAATCATTACCAGAAAGATGCAGGCCCAGGCCGAATGCCTGGTCCCATAATAATAAATATTCTACAACTAAAACGGATTAGACTATTTTAATACAATATATATAATCAAATTATTTCATGAGGGGTATTAAATATCTTCTTAATGTTCTTTTAACATAGTTCTCTACTTAGTTATACCTTATATTAATCATTTAAATATAAAATTGCATAAATTAAATATATGAATGGGTGAGAATAGATTCAAGGTAAGGGTAAAAATGGTATTTTTCATTCAATTATCATTTCTAACCATAAAATATGAATGATGAAATGATTACAAGATCATAACATTTGAAAATCATACACAATAATTCATATAGCATAATTGTACCATAACTCCTCGGATGTTCATATGACATGAGTCATAGAAGAATCAATGATCACCATCTCTGATACAATATCATAGGCATAAGATCATTTCATATAGAGATAAATAAAAAGTGCGTCGTAATCATATAAATAATTTGTCAAGGATATACAACAATTCATTATTTTAAGAATTGGATTCGATAAAAAACTGATGTACCTAATTTTGGATTGGGATAACCACATGGGTACCATTTTGAGAATGTCTAACCAACAATATACACTAATTAAGCTTCATTTAACCTCCCATAATCTATTTTATCTCACAAAAATAACAAACTATTACCCATTATATTAGATGGAAATAACATAACCACTTAACAGATAATAATAACCCATTAATTTTATGCCACAATATTATAAGAATTACTAATTTAATTATACCATATATCTTGTAAAAGATAATAATATTCATCAAATATTTCAGCATTATAAAAAAACCCATTCATAGAAAAAATATTGATGATAAAATGGGATAATATTCATATTTTATAATAAAAAATATCAAATAATGTTTTAAAGAAGAAAATACCTTTAAAAGATCATATGATCATCCCTTGGGGAAAATTCACTTTTCATTTTAAAATAAATTAATTAAAACTAAAAAATTCAAGAATATTTTGGATAAAATTTAATTTGGAAATATCCTTTGAATCATGTACTGTAATGTTCATGGAAATGAATAGTCAATATAGTGAGATACGTTTTACATAGTGTAAATGCAAAAAAATGGCTCACTCACACCTATAGTTAAAGTACCTCATTTAAAAAATGGAAAGATTATTTTTTTTAAAAGTTTTCATATAAATTATGAAATTGGAAAAAATTTATATATTAAATAATATTATTAAATTAAATACATTATTAGAAATATTATAATGGTATTATTTACCTTGAATAAAAAAATTTCTGAATAAATTGATAAATAAAATTGGGTTTCCATTAAAACACAATTTTAGATATTTGAGTACATAAAGAGATACATATGAAAATAAAAAAATTTAATTAGAAAATATATCTATAGTATAATAATATATTTTATATTTTTTGAATATTTATATTATAATTTCATCAAAAATGTTAATCATAAAAAATCATAGTAAAAAGTCAGATTGTAGAGTAAAACCATAACTTTGAGTCTTCCTTTCTCCTTAGGTGCTTCTATGTTATCATATAATATATTTACAATTATCATAATTTCATGATATAATTATATTCATAATTATAATAAAATAAATTTTTTATTTATAACATATTAACACCTATAAATTATCATAATTTTAGGAGTTAAATAATTCATTTTTTTAAATGTTTTGGTTTGTAACATATGGTCCAAACATCTTGATCATTGTCACATTGTAGAGACCCGAAGCTTGACGTACATGGACATTACATTACTTTTGCGTAATACTTAGTACATAACAAAAACACACACACAAGGACCGTAATAGTTTAGTGTCTTCGAAAACTCGGAATGTAATCTTCTAATCATGGTGAAAGATATTCAACATCTCCCATAAAGGTCTTCCTTTTTTTTCTTACCTAAAACCTTTCTTTATATCCTGGGGAAAAGAAAATATAAAAGGGTGAGCTCAAATTCTTAGTAAGGGTAAACAAAATAAATATCAATCACATTATATTCTTAAGAACATAACATTTTGGAAATCTTAACCTGCAAAAGAGAGAGCATAATTTCATAACATGGGATAAATCATAGTAGTGAAATGAAATCCCAATAATCATAACTTAAGACATGAAACATTGTGGCATACACACATAATCATAGATAATCATATCTTATTAGTCAAGACTCATTGCCAATACTATCTTAGTGGACAAAGTCCATTTCTGAACCGAGTCACCCACGTTTCAGTCCTGTTTCACTGAACCAGTATAACCTACCATTCCAGCCATGTCTATCTCATGAGATATAAAATCTTTACCCAATGCATTGGAGGGAGATATATGTCCCACCCATCTCATAATGATACCATTATTATTTGTGCCACAAAATCATAAACCATACATCATAGCATAACCCATGTAATAAAAATGGGATTCTTAAACATCGTGACATCATAAAAAAATTCATATAAGATAAAGGAATTCATACAAATAATTCCATCACAACATAATCAAATCAATGTAATAATAGGGATTAAAATAGAACCCTTTTATTATCTTAGATGGAAAATAATTTTGATAAAACACTAGAACTCCATTCTTGAGGAAAATATCCTTTCTACTTCAAAAACATTTTTCATTTCATAACATTTCATACAATTCTAAACTAAAAGAATTTGATTAAAAATAAACCTGAAAACTTGTAAAGGAAGATTCTTGTAAATAATGTTTTAAAAATCCATTCATCCCGTATAAGTTTAAAAAAACATTCTTCTCGTACTTTTGTCAGAAAAGTCAAAAAGTACCTCGTACGAAAAACGACAAAAGATTCATTTCATATCTTTTACTAAAAACTCACCGAAGGGTAAAATAGGATTTAAACAATTGTAGGTGGATGGAAATAATATTACATATTGAGGAAACATAGATGTGGATGATAAAATATACCCCAATAAATACTAAAGTATAAACAACCTCAGATAAAAATGAGATTGTGATATTTTCCCTTACCTTATGTCTGATATGATTTGTACGTATCTGAACCTCCTCTTTTTGACGCGCCTTCACATAAACTCCACTTAAAGAACTAAGGATGGTCTTTGAAGAAGAACAGGACCTCTAGGATAATACTAGGGAAGTGGATAAGAGATTTTGGCAAGGTTTGGCCGAGCTTGAATGCTCAAATTGGTATGAGGAGGAGAGGGAGGAGGTGCCCTTTTATAAGGGAGGAGAGGGGCACCTTAGGAAAATCTCAAAATATTATTTTATATTAAAGTCAAATTGAGATTATAATGGTTCCAAAGGGTCTTATTTCGAAGATAAGGTGGGGATGGGTCGAAATCCTCTCATACAATAGGATTTAGACAAGTTTAGTTTATTATTTTAACCTTATCAATTAGATTTAACTCTAAGTTAAATAATTTACCTTTTACTGTGTCTTTTTGTTTTCTTACACTATATTGTTAATAAACATACAATAACAAGCCAAACGAACCCCAAGTTTTTTTTATTAATATATTTATCCTTATCTAGGTCATTTGGCGAAACCGTATATTTTTAGGAATTAAATAAAAATTAATAATATAATATTTGTTTTAAAAACTAATTTATGTCAATTTTGACACTATTTGGTAGATGATTTTTATGAAATTCATAAAAGAATGATATGTTCGAACCAAGTAATTTATATCAAGAATAACATGTCATATTAACCTAGAAAATTAATTTAAGTCATAAAAAGTCTCAAATTACATTTATTTGGGCATTTATAACATCAGTTATGTCAATATTTCATTAATAAGACAATTATTGCATCATCTTTGTGTCATAATAAATGAAAGTTATTTAATCCCTAAAATTCTAAATAAATTCTATGATGTAGATTATTTTATTATATTTCTGGATATAATTCATGTTCTAAGTTTCATGAATTTTATCACTAAATTAAAATTATTATACTTATAAGATTTAAGAAAGTGACATGTTGTCACATTCTTTGGTTTTAATAATAATTAAACTATTTTCATGGAAAAAGTCCACAAAATGAATCTAATCCGACACTTAGGTTATATGGGTCTACTTTTCGCCATCTAATATGATTTTTCCAAGTGTTAGGGAAATTTTATAATCTTATATTTACCCTTAGTAACACGATTTACCTTTAACTATAGTAAATAAAATTTACCGTAGTTACTATTCACAATGCCAAAAAAAAGTAGCTTATTAACATAATTTGGACCCACTGATTCCAAATATGGAATCCATTTTTCCAAATTCAACACCCAAAATATGCTGATATTAAATTAATATTAATCCCATTATCGAAAGAAAACGAGTTTTTCTTTAAAACATTACAAAAGATTGAATTGATTTAACCTATGAATTCAAGGTAAAATCAATTCTAATGTAATAAATTATATTAAATGGTAAAAATATATTCTATTTATACATTAAAACCATTCAATTTTATAATTTAACCACATAAGATATTGCGATGAAAAAAGTTGTTTTTAATTAAAATATAGCGTGTTTTTACTATTCATTAAAATATGAAAGTTATCGGAAAAATATCAAAACTTTATCTAATGTAATTTTTTATATCCTGATTCAAAAGAAGAATTTAATTTTGTCAAATTGAACATATAAACATGTCAAAAACTAGATTTAAAATGGGTGCTCCATCAAAAGGCGGCAAAACTGCATTTTTTGAAAAATACTTATTTTACCCGAAAAATATATTTTGTTCTTATACCATGTTATAGAAAATTTGTAAGACAAATAATAATATTATAAGATTCAAAATTTAGTTAATATTATTCATAACATCTAGTTCAAAATAATATTATAATAATATATCGTTGTTTAGTAAATCTCGGTATTGCGTACAACACACGCTATCGAGGAAGGTCGTGATTGCTTGTAATGCAAGCCAAGTCAGAGTTGCGTGCTGTGAAAGAATCCTTAATTGTTTCATATAACAGAATCCAACCATATTTCATTTATATATTGAATATATATATATATACTCAATGTTTCATAGAATAACTATTATCAAAATTGTGTGTAACACGATCCCAGAATAGTGTTGCGTATACTGCAAGCTAATACGGTGTTGCGTATAGCGCAAGGTAATATTGGTGTAGAATACAACACAAGACATTAATTAAATTAAAAGAATATTCTTCATAAAATCTCGGGGTGTTACATTCTACACCCCTTAAAATTAATTTCGCCCTCGAAATTCGTCAGGGTTATAAATGGTTTACTATTCGAAAGTTTCTTTAATAGAAACCCACATCGTAAAAAGGAATACCAAAACCAATCTTTAAAAACAAAAGTATGAAACGTAAAGGTTACCCAAATAAACTAATCACTGGGTTTCTACATAGGTGAAAATATGGATATGGAAGAGAAATATAACCATCATGTTCTGATGGAGAGTGGTAGAGAACATGGCTATGGAAAAACCAGCAATCACAAAGCCATAAATTTGTGATGATCTAGGGTACCATCTGATTCATCGGATATAAGGGAACTAGGACAATTTTTTTGGTTTTCAAGATCATTTACCTAAAGTTGAAGAATTTGAATTAGAATAAAGACTTACTTTATTTTGGTATAATCTCACTGTTGTTCGTGCCTTGAACAATTTCCACTTCATCTCTTAAATAAATGAAGTTGAATTTGTTATTCGTGAAGTGTTAGCAGATCATGTGATAGAATGACAGGTCATTCCATCTGTCTCAATCAAAAGGTTAGCAAAAATTATATACATAAGTCGATATATAGTGAGATTAATCATATATGGTTCTTAAAATAGACTTATACTTCATATATCATACTGCTTAATATAATAAAACTAGTTTCTACTAAACAGGGACTTCTTGTAGGACAGTGGTAGGCGAAAAAGGCTAGTCACACTGCGGTTGTCGGTTCGGTTCCCATAGCCTTGTCCGACGTGATGGGATGTCGCCAGTCCTGTAGGATGTACTTTTTATAAAACTACATTACTATAAAATCCCATCAGTAATATCGAAAAACGTTCTATCCTTAAACAATACTTATCATATGTCCAACATAATCCATTCTAATATTTAGGCTTATCTAAAATACATTGGTCCAAGCTCATAGTATAAAGAAAATGATTACTTGAAATGTCATCAACCAAGACTGTGAATACCATCATTTATCCCCCATATATATATATTGTTGGTCACATTCCAATCATGTGAATACCTTAATCATGTATTCTCTTGAAAAAATTAATACCCATTGAACCATAGTGAAAACATGAATGCAGTTAAAAGTTAACACTTTCCACATACCAAAATCCTCAAAATTATATATACTCAAACCATGATATCACTTAGTTCTTATATCAATCATGAGCTCATGAATACTGTTAAACATTTCATTTTATCATTTTCCCTTCATTATGCGCATATCATCTTATTTCAAAAAATATCTCAATCACTTTGAATACCACATTAGACCAATACATAAATATTCGAATACTCCATGATACAACATTATTTTGGAATCCCATTACATAAACACTTAATCATTCCACCACATCGTTGTCATATTCAACATCTCCAATAGTGATCGCATGTGACTTACCTTTTTTCCTTTGCCTTAAGCGGTTGCTCATGTCGATCATCACTAACCCTTGGATTAGGGCATTTATTAGCATAATGCCCCATTTCCTTGCACTTGATTCATTGAAGTGTAGTAGGTTCATTCTGTGTATCCCTTCCTTTTTTTGCATCATTAGATATCTTCTTCCCATAATTGTGGCATTCAAATGCCCGATGACCTTCCTTTCCACATTTGAAACATTTACATGGCCCTTTTAAGACAATGTCCACCATGCTTCTTTCCACACTTTGAGCATAAGGAATCATTCATCTTATCTTCACCATTATTCTGAGATTTCTCCTTGAACTCCGTCTTTCGTTTCATGTCAAAACCATGAGATGGATATGTAACACCAACATCCATTTCTACCTTGATAGCACAATGAACAATTTCATCATAGCTATTGAAGTCTCTTATAGCTAATTCCCTTCGAAGACTTGGTTTTAAGCCACTAAAAAATCGATCAACATTACTTTCAGTTTGGATGATAATGCCAGATGCATACGTTGAAAGTCTTGTAAAATTCGCTTCGTATATAACAACAGATTCATCATCCTTCTTCTTCAGCTCAAGAAACTCCTTTTCCATCTTTGTTTGAATAATATGAGGGAAGTACTTACTGAAAAACATGTTCTTGAACTCGTCCCATTCCATGGACTCAATTTCATCTCTTGGCCTCGTATTCTTGATAAGATTCCACCATTGATCAGCTTCACCTTCAAAACAATATACTGCTAAGATGACTTTATCATGTTCAGAACATTGAAGAACTGAAAATATATTTTCAGTGGTACTAATCCATTGTTCAACAACAAGTGGATCGGAAGACCCACTAAAAGAAGGTGGACGTTGCCTCATGAAGGACTCAATAGAATGTTGTTCCCTTCTCTGCTCATTTGGAAGTCCAGAATGATTTATAGCTTATGTAAGTATAGCAATAAGATTCTGCACTCCATCTCCCATAACACTTGTTTGTTCAGGAGGACAATCAGTGCATTGTCCATTACAGTGATCAACATGGTTCCTTCGGGTTCCAGCCATCGTCTAAAACCCAAAAAGAATAGTGTGAGAGGCAAAAATAATGCTAGGGAAAACAACATAGTAAAGGGGGAGTACACTTAATATCTAACATCTTAGGTTAAATTCTCAGATCGTTACCTTAGTTTTAGGACCATATCCTATACGTATACTTATCCTTAGGAACATCCCTAGACATACCTTATAAATATCTCTAGGGATCTCACTAACGTTCTCACATTCTAGTTTCCAAAGGTTGACTAAACGTTTCCTCTGATACCAACTGTAGAGACCCGAAGCTTGACGTACAGGGACATTACATTACTTTTGCGGAATATTTATTACATAACAAAAACACACACACAAGGACGGTAATAGTTTAGTGTCTTTGGAAACTCGGAACATAATCTTCTAATCATGGTGAAAGATCTTCAACATCTCCCATAAAGATCATCCTTTTTTTCTTACCTAAAACCTATCTCTATATCCTGGGGAAAAGAAAACATAAAAGGGTGAGCTCAAATTCTCAGTAAGGGTAAACAAAAGAAATATCAATCACATGATATTCATATGAACATAACATTTTGGAAATCTTAACCTGCAAAAGAGAGAGCATAATTTCATAACATGGGATAAATCATAGTAGTGAAATGAAATCCCAATAATCATAAATTAAAACATGAAACTTTGTGGCATACACACATAATCATAGAGAATCATATCTTATTAGTCAAGACTCATTGCCAAGACTATCTTAGTGGACAAAGTCCATTTCTGAACCGAGTCACCCTCGTTTCATTCCTGTTTCACTGAACCGGTATAACCTACCATTCTAGCCATGTCTATCTCATGAGATATAAAATCTTTACCCAATGCATTGGAGGGAGATATAGGTCCCAACAATCACATAATGATACCATTCTTATGTGTGCCACAAAATCATAAACCATACATCATAGCATAACCCATGTAATAAAAATGGGATTCTTAAACATCGTTACATCATAAAACAATTCATATAAGATAAAGGAATTCATAAAAATAATTCGATCACAACATAATCAAATCAATGTAATAATAGGGATAAAAACAGAACCCTTTTATTATCATAGATGTAAAATAATTTTGATAAAACACTTGAACTCCATTCTTGAGGATAATATCCTTTCTACTTCAAAAACATTTTCATTTCTTAACATGTCATACAATTCTAAACTAAAAGAATTTGATTAAAAATAATCTTGAGAACTTTTAAAGGAAGCTTCTTGTAAATAATGTTTTAAAAATCCATTCATCCCGTATAAGTTAAAACAAACATTCTTCTCATACATTTGTCAGAAAAGTCAAAAATTACCTCATACGAAAAACGACAAAAGATTCCTTTCATATCTTTTACTAAAAACTCACCGAAGGGTAAAATAGGATTTAAACAATTGTAGGTGGATGAAAATAATATTAAATTTTGAGGAAACATAGATTTGGATGATAAAATACACCCTAGTAAATACTAAAGTATAAATAACCTTGGATAAAAATGAGATTGTGATATTTTCCCTTACCTTATGTCTGATATGCTTTGTATGTATCTGGACCTCCTCTTTTTGACGCGCCTTTACTTAAACTCCACTAAAAGAACTAAGGATGGTCTTTGAAGAAGACCAGGACCTCTAAGATGATAGTAGGGAAGTGGAGAAGAGATTTTGGCAGGGGTTGGCCGAGCTTGAATGCTCAAATTGGTGTGACGAGGAGAGGGAAGAGGTTCCCTTTTATAAGGGAGGAGAGGGGCACCTTAGGAAAATCTCATAATATTATTTTATATTAAGGTCAAATTTGGTTTATAATGGTTACAAAGGGTCTTATTTTGAAGATAAGGTGGGGATGGGTCGAAATCCTCTCATCCAATAGGATTTAGACAAGTTTAGGTTATTATTTTAACCTTATCAATTAGATTTAACTCTAAGTTAAATAAATTAACTTTTACCATGTCTTTTTGTTTTCATACAATATATGGTTAATAAACTTACTATATCAAGTAAAACTAACCCCATGTTGTTTATCATTAATATATCTATCCTTATCTAAGTCATATGGCTGAACCTTAGATTTTTAGGAATTAAATAAAAATTAATAATATAATATTTGTTTTAAAAACAAATTTATATCAATTTTGACACTATTTGGTACATGATTTTTATGAAATTCTTAACAGAATTATAAGTTCGAACCAAGTTACCTATATCAACAAAAACATTTCATATTAACCTAGAAAATTAATTTAAGTCATAAAAAGTCTCAAATTACATTTAATTGGGCATTTATAACATCAATTATGTCAATATTTCATTAATAAGACAATTACTGCATCGTCTTTGTGTCATAATAAATGGTAATTATTTAATCCCTAAAAATTCTAAATAAATTCTTATGATGTAGATACTTTTATTATATTTCTGGAGACTATTCATGTTCGATGTTTCATGATGTTTATCACTAAATTTAAATTATTATACTCCTACGATTTAAGAAAGTGACTTGTTGTCACATTCTTTCGTTTTAATAATAAATAAATTATTTTCATGGACAGAAGTCCATAAAATGAATATAATACTACCCTTAGGTTATATGGGTCTACTTTTAGCCATCCAATAAGATTTTTTAAAGTTTTAGGGTAATTTTATAATCTTATATTAACCCTTATTTACCCAATTTACCTTTAACTATAGTAAATAAAATTTACCGTAGTTACTATTCACAATGCCCAAAAATAAAAAGTAGCTTATTAACATAATTTTGACCCACTGATTCCAAATATGGAATCCATTTTTCCAAATTCAACACACAAAAGATGCAGAAATTAAATTAAAATTAATCCCATTGTCGAAAGAAAACGGGTTTTTCTTTAAAACATTGCAAAAGATTGAATTGATTTAACCTACGAATTCAAGGTAAAATAAATGCTATTGACATACATCATATTAAATGGTAAAAATATATTCTATTTATACTTTAAAACCATTCAATATTATAATATAACCACATAAGATATTACGATGAAAAAAGTTGTTTTTAATTAAAATATAGCGTGTTTTTACTATTCATTAAAATATGAAAGTTATCGGAAAAATATCAAAAGTTTATCTAATGTAAATTTTTATATCCTAATTCAAAAGAATAATTTTATTCTGAAAAATTGAACATATTAACATGTCAAAAACTAGATTTAGAGTGGGTGTTCCATCAAAAGGTGGCAAAACTACATTTTTTGAAAAATACTTATTTTACCCGAAAAAAATATTTTGTTCTTATACCATGTTTTAGAAAATGTGTAGGACGAATAATAATGTTATAAGATTCAAAATATAGATAATACTATTCATAAAGTCTAGTTCATAATTATATTATAATAATATATCGTTGTTTAGTAAAACCCGGTATTGCGTACAACACACGCTATCGAGGAAGGTCGTGATTGCGTGTAATGTAAGCCAAGTCAGAGTTGCGTGCTGTGCAAGAATCCTTCATTGTTTCGTAAAACAGAATCCAACCATATTTCATTTATACATTGAATATATATATATATATACTCAATGTTCCATAGAATAACTATTATCAAAATTGTGTGTAACACAATCCAAAAATAGTGTTGCGTATACTACAAGATAATACGGTGTTGCGTATAGCGCAAGGTAATCATGGTGTAGAATACAACACAAGACATTAATTAAATTAAAAGAGTATTTTTCATAAAATCTCGGGGTGTTACATACATTATATCGAAAACTCTGATATTGAAATTAATATCATATATATTTGTTTTTTAGAAATTGATATTCATCTACTAATGAAATATATAGAATAATTAATTACAATCTTCAGGGAGATGATAGTCTAAATGTACACATGAATGTTTTTTTTATTTTATAGTGAAAATAATTTTAATATAAAAAATAATAATTTTTCATTAAAAAATTTAGCTTATAAAATAAATACCATATAATTTTTTCTAGATTTATCTGTATATCCATCAAATTTTGGTTTTTATGGAAAATATAACTTATCACTATGTGGAAGAAGTAGTCCACGCGTACACAAAAGTAATACATTAATTTTTTATTTCAAGGAAATAATATATAAAATGATTACACTTAATCATATTAACATATTAGAAAATATAATATAAAATATAATATTTTTAGGATAGATAAAACATATCTGGATGATGTAGAAGCAGAAATAAACTCTGAATGAGTCGAGTAAGATTATAACATCTTATTTGAGAGATCCGCTTTGGCTTAAAAAGTTATCCTTAATGTGATAATTGTAGTAGAAAACGAAGTTCTCAAGAATTAATGAAATTAATATAGGATGGTTTTAAAATAGATTATGGCACTAATAAAGTAATAAATGTCTGTGAATAATGGTTGATATGTTTATCCCTTTTATCAAAGAATAGAGGGAAACACAATAAACTATATAAAAGATTTAAATAAAATAATGTCATTTTATTTTAACTGTGGAATTGAATGTACAGTAAATGCGATTTATTTTAAGATAAGGTTCATATAACTTCATTAAATTATATTTAGATAAGTTTATATGAGTTTTTGAACTTATATTTATGTATAAGTCCCCTTGTTAACCTATTTTAACCCTAGCCATCATAACAAGTAATGACTATTTCACTATTCATTATTCCCAAAAAAGAAGGGGTCACTAAAATATTTCTATATTTTGATATGAAATATATTATATATTATATAAATATAAATTTTTAAAATTTTAAAACATTAACTATAATATAAATTCCAAAATTCAAAAGAAAATATTTTTAAGATACAATGGAAATTAAAAATAGAAAACTGAATTTACTATCATTCCATTCCATTGAAATTTTTTTAGATTAATGTTAAAATATTTCACTAAATATATAATCCCTATATTTTATTATAATTATAATTTATTAATTATATATTTTTTCACTAATATAAAAAAAAATCACCTGAAAATAATCTTCATAAAAATAAAGCAAATGGCATTTAAATGATTTTATCTTCATTATTAGAAATTTCTTAACTAATGAAAGATCAATTTTTAAAAATTGAATATAATTTTAATTGAAATAATTTTATAATATTAATCAACAGATTTTTATATAAAAATTCATAACACCTAGAACAATAAATTTCATAAAAATTATTAATTTAATAAATAAATTATTTTATTAAAATTAAATGATTATTTATCAAAAATTATCCAATAACTTTTCATTATTAAAAAATTTCTTTATATAACTCCTATTGTGGTTAATCCTATTAATAACCAATAAACCGAAAAATTTGTTATAAATGTGATAATATAACATGGTTTATTTATATGTGAGGTTCACTATTTATAAATTTATCAAATATATTAAATTTATTTCAAATGAATACATATAAAATCTCGGGGTGTTATATTTTGTTTGTATGTATTCAATCACTTCATAAAATAACTCCATTTTATTCAATATTTCATAGATTAGAATATAATAAATTTATAATGAAAATATTATAAAACTAATCTAAACAAAATTTACCATTAATTATTAAATTTTACATTAATTAACATCTGTGGAGTACATTTTGGTCAATTAATTTTTATTCATAATGAATATTCCCCATCATAGTATCCTTGCAATTATTATTATGATTTATATTTATTAATTTTATGAAATATGAAATTTCCATTGGATGATATAACGTTTGTAAATTCATATTTACTCTAATGGAAGAATGGTTTGGGTTATTTCTCACCCTTACAAAATATTTTTTTCATTGAAAAAACTGTGATGACTATACAACAATGGATTCCAATTGGTGGTGAATATTTAAGAGTGTCATGGGGAGACTATACCATTGATAATCATAGTCATACATAATAAATATAAATAAAATATAACCACCCAAAATATTATAAATAAAGATAATGTAAACATAATGTTTATATTAAAGTGAAACATGTTATAGATATAAATTAAATGTGGTACCAATGTGGAATCCCAAAATGGTTTATATAAAGTATAAAATAAATTACAATCAAACACCACAAAATCCTATGAATTCCATTACAGTACCATTAAAATTTCCATGATCCAGAACTCAACATTCTTTTATGGGACCCTTAACCATACCTGGATTCCAAATCATAAACTCAACTCATGCATCGTGATTATTGATTAGGTTGTGAGTAATAGAATCTTATAAGAAACAACCAATTCATTGATAAAATGTGTTTAAATTTTTAACAACATTACTCAATAACAAGTGAAAATGTGCAAGAAATCATTAAAAATATTATGACTATCATTCAAGTTCTAAGAAAATCAACCACGAGTCTCATATGTACCCTTTTTAACTTCATTACATAAGGATTGTAATGAAGGATATTGAAAATAACCAATAGTTATCAATAAGGATACTGAACATGTATCTCAAAAGTCTCAAGGAATTAAGATGGACTAGGTCACACAGTCTATGTATCCTACCTCTATTATAGGTCATGCCTCCAGATCATAAAACCCAATCACAGTTATATGTTGAGCCTCAAGGATTTTATATAACTTTTATTCCTTTGGATTGGAAAAAAGGTCATTATAACCCTATTATCATTAACAATGGTTAGTACCCAATTCCATCATTCCACTACCCAATGTTTTGGTTCGTTGAAATCATTATAGCTAATCAAGCATACCCTTTACCCTCTAAGGGATATCCATTTCATGATGGTTTACATATTTTGAGTACCAATACAATCACCACTAAAGGTATTATAATCGTACATTATAGGGTAGAACAAATATAGAAATTTCATAACATGGAATCATGATATTTAGTGGAAACAAATAATAAAATGTTTTAAAAATTTAACAAATTAACCACTCACAAAATAATACTCATGGAATCAAGAATCATATATTGTTCTCAGAGGTTACAGAAACTCACATATGATCACTATCAATAATGGAAATCAATATATTCTAGCACAAGTATCATATCAGGGAAATAATAGTATAGAAGTGAGATAAATCGTAAGTAACATATTATCTTCTTCTTTTTAATGAAAAACTATATACCCAATTAAAAAGTGTTATCTGGGTTATAAATGAGCTCTTACCAGATGGATCCCACACACCAAGAGTCCCAATAATGGATCCCAACTCAAAAACATGAAGGTTATAGAACGATATTGATAAAGATTCTATGTTTAACTGTTTGGATCAACACAATCAATCAACTTCATATCTATACAAGATGAAGCAATATTTTAGGTTGAACACACGAGAATCCTCCAATAGTCTACATCCACCACTATTTTTGAAATTATCAATGAATTAATCCTTAAATTTAAACAATATAAATATACTATTCCATTAAATGACATAGCTACGATTTATATATTTGTGAAATTGTAGATCTTGAAGAAACATAACCAACATATATTTATGGAACACATACTATAACTAATATTCATCAACATTCTTGGATATACAAATATTGAAGTTAGTTGTATTTAAATACATTTTGAGAAGAATTTGAAGTTTATAGTATAAAGAGGGATTAATTTACAATGAAAATTTTCTAAAAAGTTTAATTAAAGACCATTTTTCTTTATTTTGTGATAATTAAGCCCCATGAACATATATTTTCAACACAATTTTCAAAACAGTGTGCCTACTATTAAAGGATTTATTCCTATTTAAGGTGGTTGCATGGTTTGGTAACATGATTTATCAAACCATGATCCAAAAATGATTATTTCCATTGGAATGTATTTTTGGGATTATAAGGTGATCATACACAATTTTATAAACCATTCACATTAACATTTACCCACTCCATGTTCCTAATCTATTAATACCAAAATTTCTTAGATAACCTGTATGGTTTTAAAAAAACCATTCATCTACAATGAAATTGTAATAAAGCCTACAAGACACTCTAAAATAAAGCAGCAACACTCAAAAATTATTTCATTGAAATCATTTCATAAAAAAGAAATAATGGATGAAAATAACTAATAAAATAAGGAATGTTCCTTGGTCATTACAATCCCACACTCGAAATTCTTATCACTCCTGAGAAGAACTTGAAGGCATATTTCCTAAAACACATATGATAATCATTCCACATATCTTACTCCCATCCCTATAATTCTACCTAGATCCATTTGTATGACCATAAGATTAGAAAAAATGGAATTTTATTACCCAAAAATACCTTATTTGTCTAGTATTAAATCTTCATCAACCATTCATTAAGCAAATCATTAGGATTTAGCTTTGTGTTCACTTATTCCGTCACCTATGAAGGATAGGGAATGTACCTTTGAAGTTGAGACACATTTACAAATTATTACCTTAGTAGGATATAGTAGTATGAAAATAATTATCCATTGTATTTATATGAATATAAATTTTGAATAGTATAAAAAATCTCAAATCCAAAATTACTTTATTCCATAATCATTGATACCCTTGATAATGAGACACTTGTATGAATACAATATCACCCATAGAAAATTCCAAATAAAATCACATTTGGTTGGAATACATCAACTTATTGATGTGAGTTATGCTCAACTACTTCCTAATCTAGTGCATGGACAAGGAAATCACCTTTACTAGGCACTACCTCACCATAGCTACAACACCAGCCATATGCTAACACAATGATAAATTACATGGTGATCCATATACTACCTTAGAATGATCCGTACAAATTGAATGCAATATGATATTATTGTACACTAATTAAACCAATTATAGATAATCATCATGAAATCCATTTAAATCCGACATACATTTGCACAATATATCATCCAATATCTAGATTATCCCAATATAATAACCATTAGTATATATATGATAGGACGTACTCAATTTCAGAACAATATCTAAATACTTCTTTAAAACCTATAAAAACTATAAAGTGTAATGTGAATCTCAGTCCAAAAAAATGTGTTATAATATAGTCAATTATAACACCCTTAATGTGGTAGAATTATGTATATTAAATTACTTATTAAATGAGAATCATTCGCACTGACATGTACAAACACTAATATTTCTCTCAAGATTCCCATCAATGAGTGATTAATGTAGTAAACCACAGAGGATATTATACTTTTTCACCAGAAATGAGTTATTTACAATGATAATTCATGGGAATACACCAGGGAACCTAATTCATTAAAATATCACTTCATTGTAGTTAACAATATAGGGTAGTGTCACTAACACTCCTATTTCACTAGCCCAAACAGTTGGAGAACTCACTGTTACCGTTCAACATGGAACTAAATATACTTTCTTTAAATATTCATTCATCACATATAAGGGTGATAAGAACATGCACCAAAATGGTGTTTTTTATAAAAATAATCATTATTTCTACATAGTATTAGACTTCTATATGATCACATTATTTAACCTTCATCATTTAAGTTAAGATATGGAATAATAACTCTATAAATCACCGGAAGGATTTTTTTTTGTTTCTGAAATTGTCAATTTATATAATTATCTATCTACTGGAAATTATTTCCTATATTGATATTATGATGTAAAGATAAGGGTTAGTATTAGTAATTTCAATTCCTTAATCGTGCCAAGTATTCTCTATGTTTATTGTGTTCATCATACCAAAAAATTTGTGAATTTACTAGTGAGAGTTATGAATCATAAATCACCTATAATAAAACTATCACCATACATCAAAAGACTAGTAATTGTGTGGTATGAGACAGTTCGACATAACACCTTTAATTTTGAACCTTCTTGGGAATAGAAACCATTACTTTCGTACATTCATGTGTCCCTCCATCCATTATGCATCATGGTCAACAAAACTGCACTAAATTCCTATAGTTGAATGGGTCCACATCTCTTAAAGATATATCTCATATTAACTAATTCTTCTAACTATATTGAGACTATAATAGAGATCTAATCACATGTTATGTTATAGATAATTTTCAACATTATTGTGGAAGTGCCTCCTATTATAATGGATTCTCGAAAAACTCACATCGTCCAATAATAGACCCCCCATATCACAAGTCTGGGATGATGTATTGAATATTTATCATCCATAATAGATTTCGGCGTATTCCTTGTTTTTTTTGGGGGGGGGGGTAACCTAAAAATTTATATTAGTTTGGAAATCCATTATCAATGTGAACTGCACCACATTTACCCTTATTGTGGAATAACCTGAAATCCATGAGACCTAATCCTATGTACATTAAAAAAATATCCCATCATATTAGTTAATATGTTCCAAAGACTAAACATATGTGATTATCAATTTCATCTCTTACACTCCACCATGGTGTTTTCTTATGCCTTAGAGCACTTCATTATGAACACATCAACTAACATTCATTCTCTTATGCCTCCATTCTATATATAGGGTTGGATTGTATTTTTGGTATACCTATAGGTCAATATTTCTCCCATATATATGGGTTCAATTCAGATGGGATTTCAATCCATGGTTGTATATATTCTTTTGCAACCACCTATATTGTGTCTTTGAACTTTTCATTATGGTGTGGCCTCCTTGTTCTATAGAAAACACCTATAAATCTTTGAATTTTTCAATAAACTCAATTATTTTGCACCACCAAAGTGATTTTGGCCGATAGTCCCCCATTTAGGTTGGTTGAAAATTATTCAAACACTATAACCAAATTGATAAATGAATCAATGAGTCATTAATGACCAATTATAAGACTATTTGACCAATTATCATTGGTTAGAAACAAGAATTGAATAAAATTCACTCATTTTCAATTTTGATTCTTTTTAAGGAAAAAAAGACAAAAAATACCATTTTACTACTAATTTACTAGTGACATACCTTTCCCCTACAAATGCATTTAATTTTCCCTATATAAAATAAAAATTGAAAATTATTTCTATTTGGTAACAGACCCAAAGTGATTATTACTCCGAAAAGTTCTAATAATGAGTTTCGAAGATCAATTAATTGAGGTGAGAAGAAATACCATTATTTGAAGGGAAACAATAGGGATTGGGGGTTATTATAGGAGTTAATTTATTGGATGAAATTGTTTGGAATTAAAAACCAATTGATTCTTCTCAGAATCCACATTGCGTAGTTCCCTTGTTATGATATCCACAACATGATCATGTGTTGACACACACTAAAAAACCATTACTCCTATCGCTATATTCCATTTTATGAAATAATAAAAGATATCAATGTTTGTGGAACATGAATAATAGATATGATATATTATAATATTGTGTATACTATATTTTTCGTAAATAATTTTAATGGTAAAACATAATTAAACACACACAAAATCATCTTACTATATTTTTAAAAAATTCTATCAAGCGTGAGGGGAAGAAATGTCCTCTTCTTGAGTGGTATTCATTGAAAATAAATATTTTTCATTTAATTTCCATTAAAAACAAGAACTCACATGAAATTAGGGACCATTAAGAAGTCGATATTTGATCATCTAATGAAACAGACCAATCAATATCATTGAATCCCTTGAATTTACATTAGGTGTCATTTCAATTGAATGACCCATAGGTCACTGTATGATGAATATATCAAATAATTCAATTCATGGATTTAATGTGGCTATCCTTGGAATGTCTCTAAAACATTAGTTTCTTGAATGGTAGAAAAAAAATTGGATCATGTTTCTATCAAGAAGAGTATACTACTATTAATTTTCCAATACATTTTCTCATCATCATTGCTTCCCATCTTATCTTTTTAAGATATATGTCTTGCCTCAGATAGAGTTTTCATATCCCTTGTAACATCCCAGGTAAATAAATAATAATACATTTTCATATTTATTAATATTTTCGAATTAAATATTAATTTTAATTTATTGAGGTTGCTATGTTCGATATCGTACCCAATACGCAACAAATAGTTTCTTTGAATTCTTACGTTGCACACTAGTAATAAAATAATATTATTTTAAATGGTAGTTAACACGTAGTCGTTAAATTGGAGACAATGAATAAAGATAACTAACATATGGTTATATATGTTTGTTAAATGTTTATACATTTATCCAATAAAAGATAAAGGCTTAAAATAAGAAAAGAATTCAATTTTAGGCATATATACTATAACATTAACTAAAGGTTGACTTTTCACCTTTTGATGGTGAACAGTCCATAAATATAGTTTTGGTCACTCTTATAGAATCTATTGGACCAAAAAAAATTCATTAGAATCATGACATTAAATTTTACTTTGTGTAAATGTTTTGTATTTTTCCGATAAAGTTCATTTTTTAATGAATAATGAAAACTGTTGTATTTTAATTCAAAACCTCTTTATATTATAATTTATTTATATGATTAGATTATCTTTTGAATTGGTTTTAATGTGAAATTAGAATATATTTTTACCATTTTATCCAATGGTGGTCGTTGAAATTAATTTCACTTTGAAATTGGACTTAAACTAGTGTCAATCTTTTGATACTTATTATTTCATAAAAACAGGCAATTTGCTCTGCAATCAGGAATTAATTGTTAAATTAATTAATGTAACTTATATTTTTTGAATTTTGTAAAATAGACATCATTTTTGAATTCGGGATGTCAAATATAGCTTAGGGTGACGTTTTTCTATTTTTCTGAAAAACTTCAATTTTTGATGAATAGTGAAACCACTAAATGGTACTTAAAAAACTAATTTTTTCCTTTAAATGAAAATTTACCACCTTTGTTTTTTGAATTTAAAAAATACAACATACATGGTTGTCATTAAGAATTAAAATTTGGTTCAATGGGATTAAAATAATATTTTGGTGAATATTATCTTTTATGTTTTTAATCGCGATTAGTGGTAATTAGTGTAATTCAAGGTAAAAATATTGTTTTAATAATACGGAATGACCTAGACACATGTCCTACCCTTATTAGATGTGTCATGGCCGACCAAGAAAACCCATGGGTCGATTTGTGGGACCCCATTGAGCCACTTGGTTACGATAATGACATTAATGCCTTTTATTTAAAGTAAAAGTAAAAATAACACAAACATGTATTGTTTTAATAAAACAATTTTTAAATGGGGTTATAAAAGTAATATTTTTGACTATAAATAGTCACTGGAACTCTAAAGAGATTTCCTACATCATGATATTTTATTTTATAATTTTTAGACATTAAATAAATTAAATTATTTATGACACCATGATGATGCATCGATTACCTCATTATTTAACGATTTAAAAAATTGAAATGATAATGTAAAATTTAAGACCTAAACATGTCAAAAACATATTGTATGGGGGTATGTACAACTCATATCACCTTATCCTAGAAATATATAATTTTGGGACCTTTTAAATCAGAAAAATCATTTTATAATAAAGTATCATTTTTTAACTTTCCAAGAGTGCCCCTCCTATCCTCTTATAAAAGACCCCCACCTCTACCACTTTACCCACACCTATCAAGAATTTGGATCTACAAAAACCTACCCATTTTGTCTCTCCACATACCTATATTACTCATAGTAGCCTCACTTTGGGAGTAAGTCTTCCCAAGGAATCCTTTGAGCTCAAATCAAAATGAGTTACCTGTTTTAAAGGTAGCGTTTTCTCTTGTGTTCTTATGTTTTATTTTGCTTCTCCAACCCCCTAAACTATTTTAATTCCTTTATTTTGTAACAAAACCAGTATCTTAAATATACTATGATGTAGTTATATGAAGTATTCTAGCTACATGTACAGACACCTATATTTAATGGTTAAAGAACATATTGTTTCTGTGGATGGTGAGTTTCTGCCTCACGAAATGATGATTGTTCAACACTCATATAACACTTTCAAAGTTGGACATTAAGATTTCACTATATTTATATATGATATATAATATGTTTATGTTTTACATAAGCTTCAGAATTTTTCATTTACAGCATACCTTTATGGTTTCCATTATGGGTAAATGTGATATCTTCATTTTAGGTAGTGCGGACTACCGCCCCTTCAAAGTGATTTGATTCATTAATCCCATATGTGGGATGTATAAAGGATGGAGTTAAAGTTATTATATATGATGTTATACTGTAATTATAATATAACTTTATCTCATTATTATTTCTTTCCATTAAAGTATGATATAGAAATGAAAGTAGCGTTCATGCGTACGTACGGCTTACCGACTCCATGAACGGTGCATTTCATTTCCTATCCCCAAATGTAATGTACTATTATAAGTAAATATATATAATGGATATATATGATGTATGTTACATCTAATATATGAATATAATTCTGGAATTATAATATACATATCTCTCATTTAGTTCAAATTCCATTAATATGACATAGAAATGAAAATAGCGTTCATGCGTACGTACGGCTTACTGTCCCCATGAATGGTGCATTTTATTTCTTAAATCTTAATGATTATGTAATATTATAAATGCATGTATATACTGGATATATATGATATATATTATATCTACATCATGAATATAATTCTTTATATAATGGATATTCTACCACATGAACAACTTGTAATTATAAAGAGTTTATTTTTTACTCAAGTACCAATGATCGACAAAACGACCATTATTAACGTAAATAATTACATATTGTTAATAAAATGGAAATAAGTGATATAAAAGGAATAATGAACTTGAAAAAGGTTCTTAATAAAGTGTAAATTAACTCATGTTTATTATTCAGGACGTTAAAGAACGATCGAGTCAAGTCGGACCCGAGGTATGGGACTTCATCTCAATCTCCATTAATTAAGGCATATTTTGTTTTATACACAACTTTATTTTATATGTTGTATAAACCCCTTTGTCTTTTAATCTTATTCAAAAGGAATATTTTTTATACGAAGCATTTTACTAAACGACAAAGGGAATTTTTTTGTCATACCTATGCGGTGAAAACGACTTCTCCGCCACCGTGACCATTGTTTGAGTTCCGGCTTTCTCTACAAGCCATACTTTTTTAAATGAAAAATAAATACCATGTTTTTCTTTTCATTTATTTTGGTATTGAAAATGGTTTTCATAATGTTTTTATTATATCAATGTGTTGAATTGACATCTTGGGATTGAAATGTCGAAATGTTGTGTTTCTTTTATGTATGTTTTAAGTGATACGATTTTGTTATGGTTCTTGGTAATTGTTATGAAGATGGGTGGTTCCGTGATAAACTAAGGGTGGGTGAGATCGATATAGTTCTCCAATGCATTGGGTAACACGAAGGAGTTAAACATAAAGGTTTCTCCAAAGAGATTTAGTGAATATACTATGATGGGTATTCCAAACGTAACTGTAACACCCCGAGATTTTATGAAAAATATTCATTTAATTTCATTAATGTCTTGTGCTACACCAAGATTACCCTGCGCTATACGCAACACCGTATTATCTTGCAGTATACGCAACACTATTCAGGGATAGTGTTACACACAATTTTGATAATAGTTATTCTACGCAACCATGAGTATATATATATATATATATATTCAATGTATAAATGAAATATGGTTGGATTCTGTTATACGAAACAACAAAGGATTCTTGAACAACACGCAACCCTGACTTGGCTTGCATTACACGCAATCACGACCTTCCTCGATAGCGTGTGTTGTACGCAATACTGGGTTTTACTAAAAAATGATATATTATTATAATATTATTATGGACTAGCCTTTATGAATAGTATTAACTAAATTATGAATTTTATAACATTATTATTCATCTTACACATTTTCTAGAACATGTTATAGGAACAAAATAAATTTTTCGGGTAAAATAAGTATTTTTCAAAAAATACAGTTTTTCCGCATTTTGATGGCGTACCCACTATAAATCTAGTTTTTGACATGTTTATAAGTTAAATTTGACAAAATAAAATTCTTCTTTTGAATCAGGATATAAAAATTTACATTAGATAATGTTTTGATATTTTTCCGATAACTTTCATATTTTAATGAATAGTAAAAACACACTATATTTTAATTAAAAACAACATTTTTCATCATAATATATTATGTGGTTAAATTATAATATTTAATGGTTTTAAAGTATAAATATAATATATTTTTACCATTTAATATAATGTATGTCATTAGCATTGATTTTACCTTGAATTCGTAGGTTAAATCAATTCAATCTTTTGCAATGTTTTAAAGAAAAACATGTTTTTTTTCGACAATGGGAATAATTTTAATTTAATTTCTACAACTTTTGTGTATTTAATTTGGAAAAATGGATACCATATTTGGAATCAGTGGACCCAAATTATGTTAATAAGCTACCTTTTATTTTTGGGAATTATGAATAGTAACTACGGTAAATTTTATTTACCATAGTTAAAGGTAAATCGGGTAATTAAGGGTAAATATAATATTTTAAAATTACCTAAAAAATTTCAAAATCCTATTGGATGACTAAAAGTCGACCCATATCACCTAAGGGTCGGATTATATTTAATTAATTAAATTTTTTCAATGAAAATAATTTAATTATTATTAAAACCAAAGAATGTGACAACATGTCACTTTCTTAAATCTTATAAGTATAATAATTTTAATCTAGTGATAAACTTCATGAAACTTCTAACATGAATAGTCTCCAGAAATATAATACAATTATATACATCATAGGAATTTATTTATAATTTTTAGGGATTAAATAATTATCATTTATTATGACACAAAGATGATGCAGTAATTGACTTATTAATGAAATATTGACATAATTGATGTTATAAATGCCCAAATAAATGTAATTTGATACTTTTTATGACTTAAACTAATTTTATAGGTTAATATGACATGTTATTGTTGATTTAAGCAATTTGGTTCGAAATTATCATTCTGTTATAAATTTCATAAAAATCATGTACCAAATAGTGTCAAAATTAACATAAATTATTTTTAAAACAAATATTATATTATTAATTGTTATTTTATTCCTAAAAATCTAAGGTTCGTCCAAATGACTTATATAAGATTATATATATTAATAATAGACAACTTGGGGTTTTTTGGCATGATATAGTATGTTTATTAACCATAGAGTGTAAGAAAACAAAAAGACATGGTAAAAGTTAAATTATTTAACTTAGAGTTAAATATTATTGATAAGGTTAAAATAATAACCTAAACTTGTCTAAATCCTATTGTATGAGAGGATTTAGACCCATCCCCACTTTATCTTCGAAATAAGACCCTTTGTAACCATTATAAACCGAATTTGACCTTAATATAAAATAATATTTTGAGATTTTCTTAAGGTGCCCCTCTCCTCCCTTATAAAAGGGCACCTCCTCCCTCTCCTCCTCACACCAATTTGAGCATTCATGCTCGGAAATACCCTGCAAAAATATCTTCTCCACTTCCCTATTATCATACTTGGGGTCTTGGTATTCTTCAAAGACCATCCTTAGTTCTTTAAGTGGAGGTTAAGTGAAGGCGCGTCAAAAAGAGGTAATATCCATTATCAATCTTTTTCAATTTCATTCTTCTTCAACTTCTTATTCTTTAGTTGTTTCCTGGTAAAGTAATAACATAAGTATTTCTTATATACTGATATGTTATTATAAATATTAAACAACTCTAATTAACCTTCTATCAATCCTTCAGAAAAAGGAAATCACCGCACGTGCGTACGTACGGAATACCGTCTCCACGCCGTGGTGTAATCTATTTTATGCCACCACTGTAATTGTATGGGTATAATGGTGTAATTAGTAACTATATATGATTATTATAAAGTTATATTGATACTGAAATAGTATACAAACACTTAAACACAATTCCACGACCATGGGAACGATATCATCGCTCGTGCGTACGTACGGACTACCGTCTCCACGACGCGATGAGATTCATTATCCATGTTAACCATTCCAGAATGATTATAAAGTATATATAATGAATAATAATAAAATATATGACATGGTAAATCTACTGGATTTATGTATATATATATATATGTCATCTACTTACTTCCATTCAAGACAATAAGGAAAGGAAAACAACGTTCATGCTTACGTACGGACAACCGTCTCCATGAACGGTGTGTTTCATTTCATTTATCTATCTATTATATATATATATATATATATACTGAATATATATGATATATAAATCATATTTTATATTCTGGAATTAAGTAAATCATGATATATGTAATAATAATGTAAATAACAACAAGTCAAAACACCTACGATAAATGAAACGATTTTACCCAAAACGCTTCTTTAACATGGAATTTACAAAAGAACGAGTAATATAAAGTCATAAGTGACCCATATATGATATCATAACAATTAATATGATTCTATAATAAGTTAATGACATTATTTAAATCATTATACAGGATGTTCGGATACGTACAAAGCATATCGAACATAAGGTAAGGGATAATTTTGCAAATCTCATTTTTATCTGAGATTGCTTATTCGTAAGTATTTACTGGGGTTATTTCTATCATCAATGTCCATGATTTATAAAAGTGTTTTCATGTATGTTTAAAGTCCCTTTTACCCATTTTTTTCTTTTACTACATGGTATGTAAGGAATTTTTCTTCTGATTACGTTACGAGGTACTTTTTTTTGACTTTTCCGACAAAAGTACAAGAAGAATGTTTTTTAACTTATACGGAACGAAAGGATTTTTACGGTTTTATAAAGCCTTATTTTCATGAAGCTTCCTCCAAATGATTTCATAAGTGTTTTAAACAAAATCTTATTCTTGTAAAATATCATGACATTTTTTGAAAAGAAAATTATTTTGAATAAGAAAGGATATTTTCCTCAAGAATTCATTTCAAGTATTTTATCAAAAACATTTTCCATCTAAGATGACATTATTTCATATGTTTATGTTTCATGTATAATTTCTCTATGATTTAAATGGTTTCACTTTACTTATTATGAAAGGATATCCATTTCTTTTATATGGATTATGTGATGATGTCATGATGTTTATGAAACCCATTTTATTTATTGGGTTATTATGAATGATGTATGTTTATTTTCTGGCACAAGTAAGAATTATTTCATTATGAGATGGGTGGGACCTATATCTGCCTCTAATTCATTGGGTAATGATTTTATATCTCATGAGATAGACATGGATGGAACGGAAGGTTGTACTGGTTCAGTGAAACAGGACAGAAATAAGGAGTGAAGTCGGTTCAGAAATGGACTTTGTCCACTAAGATAATCTTGGAAATGAGTCTTGACTAATAAGAAATGATTCTATATGATAATGTGTGTATGCCACAATGTTTCAGGTATTTAAGTTATGATTATTGGGATTACATTTCACTACTATGATTTATCCCATGTTATGTAAATTATGATCTCTTTTGCAGGTTTAGATTTCCAAAAGATATGTTCTTATGAATATGATGTGATTGATATTTCTTTTGTTTACCCTTACTGAGCATTTGAGCTCACCATTTTATGTTTTCTTTTCCCCAGGATATAATGAATGGTTTTAGGTATAAAAAAGGAAGAACTTTATGGGAGATGTTGAAGATATTTCCCCACGATTAGAAGATTATATTCCGAGTATCCGAAGACACTAAAATATTACGATCCTCGTGTGTGTGTTTTTGTTATGTACTAAGTATTCTGCAAAAGTAATGTAATGTCCATGTACGTTAAGCTTTGGGTCTCTACAGTTGGTATCAGAGCAAATGTTTAGTCAACCATTGGAAACTAGGATGTGAGAACGTTAGTGAGATCCCTAGAGATATTTCTAAGGTATGTATAGGGATTTCCCTAAGGATAAGTATACGTATAGGATAGTCCTATAACTATGGTAACAATCTTAGAATTTAACCTAAGATGTTAGATATTGAATTCACTCCCCCTTTATTATGATTTTTTCCTCTAACACTATTCTTTTTGGGTTTTAGAAAATGACTGGAAACAAGATGATTCACGAAAAAGGAGGATAATATGGACAATGGAATGATATTATTCATGAGAAACCAAATGAAATGGGACTTGGAAGTCCAACCATCATTATTATGACGAATCCGCAATCTCATAATATGATCAATAAACTCAAATTTGGTAAGTTTCTTGACTCGACTAATAATAGAAAGATGGCGTTTCATGATTATCATAGAGGAAAGAAAGTTCAATTTCTCATATGTAAATAATGTGGGAAGAGGCGCCAAGGAGAATGTTTCAAATGAACTGGAAGATTCTTTGGGTGTGGAAAATAAGGACACAAAGCTAGTAAGTGAAAAGGAAAAGGTTCAATTAACACCAGGGATGAGGATAATGGTATTTCTACGACATCAACAATGGTTAAATGTTTTAAATGTAAAATGTATGGGCATTATGCAAACCAATGCCCTAAGGGAAAGTCTCATGAAGAGAATCAGTATGGACGTATGGGTAGTATTTATGTGGATGATGATGATGAGACTACAAATGATATGTGAGATGAATGAATTGTTGAAGCTCGGTCAATGGTTTAAGAATGTAGTGGAATGATTACATATTTATCATGTGTAATGTTGTATAAGTAATCTCATGGTACTATGGAATAAAGAGACATATAAGGATTGTTACACTGTTGTCTTTCCTTGAGTTTTGAAAGTGTATGATTAATGTTACCAGTATCCATGAAAGGTTATTCATATTTTTTTGGAATGTAGATGATATGCGGATAATGAAGGGATAAGGAGAAAATTAAATGTTTGATAGTATTCCTGAGCTCATGACTGATATAAGGAAATAGTTATATCATGGTTTGAGTATATAGAATTTTGGGTTTTTGGTATGTGGAATGCATTAACTTTTGACAGCACTCATGTTTTTATTAAGATTCAATGGGTATTCATTTTTCAAGAGATTACATGATTATGGTAATCACATGACTGGAATGTGATGAACAAGATATATGAGGGATAAATGATGGCATTCACGTGATCATTTTCTCTATAATATGAGCTTGGACCGAAGTATTTTGGATAAGCCTAAAGATTGGAACGCATTATGTTGGACATAAGTTAGTATTGTTTAAGGATAGAACATTTCTTTCGATATTATTAATGGGATGATATAGTAATGTAGTTTTAGAAAAAGGACAACCTACAGGACGGGCGACAGCCCATCGCGTCGGACAAGGCTGTGGGAATCAAACCCACAACCGAAGTGCGACTGGCCTTTATCACCTACCATTGGCCTACAGGAAGTCCCTGGTTAGTATAAACTAGTTTTATTTTATTAAGCAGTATGATATATGAAGTATAAGTTCATTTTTGGAACCATATACGATTATTCTAACCATAAGATGGACTTATAACTTTTTATAACCTTTTGTTTGAAAGAGATGGAATGACCCATCATTCTATCACATGATCTGCTAACACATCACAAATAAAAAATTCAACTTCATTTCTTTAAGTGATGAAGTGGAAATTGTTCAATACACGAAAAACAGTGAGATTGTACCAAAATCATGCAAGTATTTCTTTTAATTCATCAACTTTAGGGAAATGATCTTGAAAACCAAAAATGTTGTCCTAGTTCCCTTATATCCGATTAATCAGATGGTACCTTAGATCATCACAAATCAATAGCTTTGTGATTGTTGGCTTTTTCATAGCCATGTTCTCTACCACTATCCATCAGAACATGATGGTTAGACTTTTCTTCCATATCCATATTTTCACCTATGTTCTCCTACGTGGAAACCCCATGATGAGTTAATTTGGTTAACCGTTACATTTCATACTTTAGTTTTTAAAAGCCAAGTTTTGGTATTCCTTTTTACGATGTGGGTTTCTATTAAACAAACTTTCGAGTAGTAAACCATTTATAACCCCAACGAATTTGATGGTGAAATTCATTTTAAGGGGGGTAGAATGTAACACCTCGAGATTTTATGAAAAATATTTTCTTAATTTCATTAATGTCTTGTGCTACACCATGATTACCTTGCGCTATACGCAACACCGTATTAGCTTGGATATACGCAACACTATTCTTGGATCATGTTACACACAATTTTGATAATAGTTATTCTACGCAACATTGAGTATATATATATATATATATTCAATGTATAAATGAAATATGGTTGGATTATGTTATACGAAACAACGAAAGATTCTTGCACAGCACACAACCCTGACTTGGTTTGCATTACACGCAATCACGACCTTCCTTGATAGCGTGTGTTGTACGCAATACTGGGTTTTACTAAACAACGATAGATTATTATAATATTATTATGGAATAGCCGTTATGAATAGTATTAACTAAATTTTGAATTTTATAACATTATTATTCATCTTCCACATTTTCTAGAACATGTTATAAGAACAAAATAAATATTTCAAGTAAAATAAGTATTTTTTAAAAAATGCAGTTTTTCCGCCTTTTGATGGCGCACCCACCTTAAATCTAGTTTTTGACATGTTTATAAGTTCAATATGACAAAATAAAATTCTTCTTTTGAATCAGGATATAAAAATTTACATTAGATAAAGTTTTGATATTTTTCCGATAACTTTCATATTTTAATGAATAGTAAAAACACGCTATATTTTAATTAAAAAAACCTTTTTTCATCGTAATATCTTATGTGGTTAAATTATAATATTGAATGGTTTTAATGTATACATAGAATATATTTTAACCATTTAATATAATGTATGTCATTAGCATTGATTTTAACTTGAATTCGTAGGTTAAATCAATTCAATCGTTTGCAATGTTTTAAAGAAAAACCCGTTTTCTTTCGACAACGGGATTAATTTTAATTTAATTTCTGCAAATTTTGTGTATTGAATTTGGAAAAATGGATTCCATATTTAGAATCAGTGGATGCAAATTATGTTAATAATCTACTTTTTATTTTTTGGAATTATGAATAGTAACTACGGTAAATTTTATTTACCATAGTTAAAGGTAAATCAGTTAATTAAGGGTAAATATAATATTTTAAAATTACCCTAACAAATTTCAAAATCCTATTGGATGACTAAAAGTCGCCCCATATCACCTAAGGGTCGGATTATATTCATTTAATTAAATTTTGTCAATGAAAATAATTTAATTATTATTAAAACCAATGAATGTGACAACATGTCACTTTCTTAAATCTTATAAGTATAATAATTTTAATCTAATGATAAACTTCATGAAACATCAAACATGAATTTTATCTAGAAATATAATAAAATTATCTACAACATAGGAATTTATTTAGAATTTTTAGGGATTAAATAATTATCATTTATTATGACACAAAGATGCTGTAGTAATCGAATTATTAATGAAATATTGACATAATTGATGTTATAAATGCCCAAATAAATATATTTTGAGTCTTTTTATGACTTATACTAATTTTATAGGTTAATATGACATGGTATTGGTGATTTAAGTAACTTGGTTCGAATTTATCATTCTTTTATGAATTTCATAAAAATCATGTACCAAATAGTGTCAAAATTGACATAAATTAGTTTTTAAAACAAATATTATATTATTAATTGTTATTTTATTCCTAAAAATCTAAGGTTCGGCCAAATGACTTAGATAAGATTATATATATTAATAATAAACAACTTGGGGTTCGTTTGGCTTGATATAGTATGTTTATTAACCATATAGTGTATGGAAAAAAAGACACGGTAAAAGTTAAATTGTTTAACTTAGAGTTAAATATAATTGATATGGTTAAAATAATAACCCAAACTTGTCTAAATACTATTGGATAAGAGGCTTTCGACCCATCCCCACTTTAGCTTCGAAATAAGACCTTTTGGAACCATTATAAACCGAATTTGACCTTAATATAAAATAATATTTTGAGATTTTCCTAAGGTACCCCTCTCCTCCCTTATTAAAGGGCACCTCCTCCCTCTCATCCTCACACTAATTTGATCATTCATGCTCGGAAAACCCCTGAAAAAATCTCTTCTCCACTTCCCTACTATCATCCTATAGGTCGTGGTCTTCTTCAAAGACCATCCTTAGTTCTTTAAGTGGAGGTTAAGTGAAGGCGCGTCAAAAAGAGGTAATATCCATTACCGACCTTTTTCAATTTCTTTCTTCTTAAACTTCTTCTTCTTTATTTGTTTCATGATAAAGTAAAAACATAATTATTTATTATATAATTATATGTTATTATAAATATGAAATAACTCTAATTATCCTTCTATCCATCCTACGGAAAAAGGAAATCACCGGGCGTGCGTACGTACGGAATACCGTCTCCACGCCATGGTGTAATCTATTTTCCGCCACCACATTAATTGGATGGGTATAATAGTGTAATGAGTAACTATATATTATTATTATAAAGTGATATTGATACTGAAATAGTATACATAAAATTCAACACAATTCCACGACCATGGGAACGATATCATCGCTCGTGCGTACGTATGGACTACCGTCTCCACGACGCGATGAGATTCATTATCCATGTTAACCATTCCAGAATGATTATAAAGTATATATAATGAATAATAATGAAATATATGACATGTTAAATCTACTGGATTTATGTATATATATATTTCATCTGCTTACTTTCATTCAAGACAATAAGGAAAGGAAAACAGCATTCATGCGTACGTACGGACTACCGTCTCCATGAACGGTGTGTTTCATTTCATTTATCTATCTATTATATATATATATATACTGAATATATATGATATATAATTCATGTTTCATATTCTGGAAGTAAGTAATCATGATATAAGTAATAATAATGTCAAGAACAACAAGTCCAAACACCTACGATAAATGAAACGATTTTACCCAAAACGCTTCTTTAACATGGAATTTACAAAAGAACGGGTAATATAAAGTCATAAGTGAACCATATATGATATAATAACAATGAATATGATTCTGTAATAAGTTAATGACATTATTTAAATCATTATACAGGAGGTTCAGATACGTATAAAGCATATCGGACATAAGGTAAGGGATAATTTTACAAATCTCATTTTTATCCGAGATTGCTTATTCGTAAGTATTTACTGGGGTTATTTCTATCATCCATGTACATGATTTATAAAAGTGTTTTCATGTATTTTTAAAGTCATTTTTACCCATTTTTTACTTTTACTACATGGTATGTAAGGAATCTTTCTTTTGTTTACGTTACGAGGTACTTTTTTTTGACTTTTCCGGCAAAAGTACGAGAAGAATGTTTTTTTTAACTTATACGGCACGAAAGGATTTTTATGGTTTTATAAAGCCTTATTTTCATGAATCTTCCTCCAAAAGATTTAATGACTGATTTAAACAAAATCTTATTCTTTTAAAATTTCTTGACACTTTTTGAAAATAAAATGATTTTGAATAAGAAAGGATATTTTCCTCAAGAATTCATTTCAAGTGTTTTATCAAAAACATTTTCCATCTAAGATGACATCATTTCATATGTTTATGTTTCATGTATAATTTCTCTATGATTTACATGGTTTCAATTTACTTATTATAAAAGGATATCCATTTCTTTTATATGGATTATGTGATGATGTGATGATGTTTATGAAATCCATTTTATTTATTGAGTTATTATGAATGATGTATGTTTATTTTGTGGCACAAGTATGAATTATTTCATTATGATATGGGTGGGTCCTATATCTCCCTAAAATGCATTGGGTAAAGATTTTATATCTCATGATATAGACATGGCTGGAACGGTAGGTTATACCGGTTCAGTGAAACAGGACTGAAATGAGGAGTGAACTCGGTTCAGAAATGCTCTCTGTCCACTAAGATATTTTTGGAAATGAGTCTTGAATAATATGAAATGATTCTCTATGATTATGAGTGTATGCCACAATGTTTTAGGTTTTTATGTTATGATTATTGTGATTACATTTCACTACTATGATTTATCCCATGTTAGGAAAATTATGATCTCTTTTGCAGGTTAAGATTTCCAAAAGATATGTTCCTAGGAATATGATGTGATTGATATTTCTTTTGTTTACCCTTAATGAGTATTTGAGCTCACCCTTTTATGATTTCTTTTCCACAGGATATAAAGAAAGGTTTTAGGTAAAAAAAGGAAGATCCCTATGGGAGATGTTGAAGATCTTTCACCACGATTAGAAGATTATATTCCGAGTTTCCAAAGACACTAAACTATTACTATCCTTGTGTGTGTGTTTTTGTTATGTACTAAGTATTCCGAAAAAGTAATGTAATGTCCATGTACATTAAGCTTCGGGTATCTACAGTAACGAAGACGGTTACTCCCTACGTAAGAATGTTATGAATGCCTCAAGTTACCTTTATGTCTTATGATTTCTATGATTTATTCATGATTTGGTGAGGTATGTTAAAGTGCTTTTGTTTTATTAGTAAAGTATGATTTCATTGATTCTAATGTATACATGTACTCATGTTTCCTTTCCATATTTTTATATCCCTTACTGAACTTTTTATGCTCATCCCATGTTTTTGAAATGTTTTTCATAGGTCAAGGGAAAGGTACATGATATGATGATAGTTTCAAGGAAGTGTCAAGAAAGAATCAGTGTTTTATTTTAAATATGTTTCCATTGATGGGAAAAATTTGTACTATCTTTTATGTAACAACTTTTTTTAAATGTGGAATGTAATGCATGTTTTATGATCTAATTCTCTAAAACTCTAAACCTGAAATGATCTTTAACGTGTATTCTTGAAGTAACTCGTGAATAAGTGATGTTTAAGGATGGGGCCTTATAGTTGGTATCAGAGGTCAGTTTAGATAACTTTAGGAGTTAGAATTCTTTTAAATGATTATCCAAAAATATTTTTTTAATGGTCAAATTGAAATGATATAGCATTTAAACATTACCATGTTGCTTCGCCTAAGATATTTCTCTGATAAGAATGGTTCTAAAATGAGGAAATAGAGAAGATTTTCTTGGAAGGCATACAGAGTATAATGACCTTCCAAATCAGCAATCTGAGATGGTCGGAATTGGAACTGAACAGTTTGTTGCAGTGATGGAACATTTGACTCAGGCTATAAATGGTGGTGGTATCCATCCACGAGATCATCCAAATCAACCACAGAGGAACATGTCCGTGGTGGAACATTTCATGAGGCAACATCCCCCATCATTCAGAGGATCATCTGACCCTGTGCTAGCTGAAGAGTGGATTAATGTACTGGAAATGATTTTTGATGTCATGGGCTGTTCAGAACATCAAAAGGATAGTCTTGTTGATTACCGTTTTGAAGGTGAATCATATCAGTGGTGGTCGATGGTGAAAAATATCAGGGATAGTGATAAGATTGATGATATTGTGCTGTTTTCTAAAAGTAAAGAGGAGCATGAAAGTCATTTAAGGGTTATCTTGCAAACCTTAAAAGAAAATAAACTGTATGGAAAAATCTGCAAGTGTGAGTTTTGGTTGCAAAAAATTTCATTCCTTGTTCATATTATTTCTAATGATGGGATAACTGTTGATTCAGCAAAAACAAAGGTTGTTGAAGAATGGACAAGACCCACAAATGTAACTGAGATTCGTAGCTTCCTTGGTTTGGAAGGATATTATCAAAGGTTTGATAGAAATTATTCATGGTTTTCTAGTCCAATGACTAAGCTAACTTGGAAGGGTGTTAAGTTTATCTGGACAAAATAATGTGATGATTGTTTTTAGGAATTGAAAAGAAGATTTGTGAATTCTCCAGTTTTGGCACTACCTTCCAAGAATGGTGAGTTTGCTATCTTTAGTGATGCTTCATTGAAAGGAATTGGTTGCATCCTAATGAAGAATGATCAGGTAATTTCTTATTCTTCACAACATTTGAAAACTCATAAGGTAAATTACCCTACACATGATTTTGAATTAGCTGCTGTTTTTTTCGCTTTAAAAATTTGGAGGCATCATTTTTATGGAGTAAAGTGTGAAATTTATACCGATCACAAAAGATTAATGTATATATTCACCCAGAATGAATTGAACATGATACTATGGAGATGGATAGAATTAATCAAGTATTATGACTGTACAATTCATTACCATCTGGGAAAAGAAAATAAATTGTCTTATGCTTTGAGTCCAAAAAGTAATGATTCATTACCAATGTTGCGTTTGGAACGCGATCCTTTGGTTAAGGATTTGAAGAACTTTGGCATAGAAGTTGTTGGTGTAGGATGTCCTTATATTTTGTTTCAGGTATCAGTGAAATCTTCTCTATCAGACAGAATTAAGCAAGCACAGAAGCAAGACAGTGAGTTGTAGAAAAAGGTAGAGCTGGTTCAGAAGGGTAAGTTGCATGAATTCAACATTGATAATGATTTTGTTTTGAGATTTGGGAAGATATTGTGTGTGACTTGTGAATCACAGTTGAAGAGAGACTTGTTATGTGAAGCTCATAGTTCTCCATTTTCAATTCATCCTGGCAGTACTATGATGTACAGAGATCTGCAGGAGTATTACTGGTGGGATGGAATGAAAAAAGAGATTGCTGATTTTACTGTGAAGTTTTTGACTTGTTTATAGGTTAAAGCAGAGCGGCAGTTAATAAAAGAGATGCTTCAGCCTTTAGCAGGGGTAGAGTTTAAATAGGAAAATATATCCACGGACTTTGTTGTGGGATTACCGAAGACATCTCGAGGTAATAATGCAATCTGGGTTATTGTTGATCTCTTGACTAAATCTGCTCATTTACTTGCTATACGAGATACTTTTTCCCTGGATCAACTTTCCCATTTGTATCATACAAATATATTAAGGTTACATGGAGTTCCTCTATCCATTGTATTTGGTCATGATACCAGGTTTAATTCTATCGTTTGGAAAGGCCTTCAGAACTCGTTGGGTACTGAATTAAATTTTAGTACAACTTTTCATCCATAATAAGATGGGCAGTCAGAGAGAACAATCCAGACTTTGGAGGATATGCTACGCGCTTGTTCGATGGATTATAAGGGAAGTTTGGACCAACATCTTTCTTTGGTTGAGTTTTTTTATAATAGCAGTTTTCATTCCAGTATACAGATGGCACCATTTGAAGCATTATATGGGAAGCGGTGTCGAACTCCAGCTTTTTGGGATGAAGTGGGTGAAAGGAAGCTGATGGGACCAGAATTGGTAGAAGAGATGGTATAAACATTTCAATTGATTCAGAAGCACATGAGAACAGCTCAGAGAAGGCAGAAGAGTTATGCAGATAACCAGAGGAAGGATCTATCTTTTGAGGTAGGTGATCATGTTTTTCTCAAAGATTCACCATGGAAAAGTGTGATGTGATTCGGTAAGAAAGGAATGTTGAGTACAAGGTTCGTTGGACCATATGAAATTCTGGAGAGAGTTGGATCAGTTGCATACCGAGTGGCTTTACCTCCGAGCTTATCTCAAGTACACAATGATTTTTCTATTTCAATGTTAATGAATTACATGCCAAATCCATCTCATGTTTTGAGCCCAGAGGTAGTTCATTTGAAAGAGAATCTCTCTTATGAAGAACAACCACTGCCGATTCTTGACCATAGAGAGGAAGTGTTGCGGAATAAGGTAATTCACCAGGTAAACGTTTTGTAGAAAAAACATATGGTTGAAGAGGAAACATTGGAATCTAAAATGCTATGAGGGATAAATACCCCCACTTATTTTGATAAGTGAATAAAATTGCGAGGACGCAATTCCCAAAAGGGGAGAAGGATGTAACATCCCAGATAAATAAAGAATAATACATTTTCATATTTATTAATATTTGCGAATTAAATATTAATTTTACTTTAAAGGGTTTCTATTTTTGATATCATACCTGATACACAACAAAGAGTTTCTTTGAAATATTATGCTGCACACTAGTAATAAAATAATATTATTTTAAATGGTAGTTAACACGTAGCCACTATAGTGGTGATAATGATTATAAATATCTAAAATATGGTTATATATGTTTTTTAAATATTTTTACATTTATCCAATAAAAGATAAAGGCTTAAAATAAGAAAAGAATTCAATTTTTGGCATATATACACTAACATTTACTAAAGGTTGACTTATCACCTTTTGATGGAGAACCGTCCAGAAATATAGTTTTGGTATCTTTTATACATTCTATGGGACCAAATAATATTCTTCTTTAGAATTGGGACATCAAATTTTACTTTGTGTAAATTTTTGGTATTTTTCCGATAAAGTTCATTTTTTAATGAATAGTGAAAACTGCTGTCTTTTAATTCAAAACCGCTTTTTAGTATAATTTATTTATATTATTAGATTATCTTTTGAATTGGTTTTAAAGTGAAATTAGATTACAATTTTACCATTTAATACAATGGTGGTCATTGGAATTAATTTCACTTTGAAATTGGACTTAAACTAGTGTCAATCTTTTGATACTTATTATTTCATAAAAACACGCTATTTACTATGACAACGGGAATTAATTATTAAATTAATTAATTTAACTTATATGTTTTGAATTTTTTTAAAATAGGCATCATTTTTGAAATCGGAATATTAAATATATCTTAGGGTGAAGTTTTGGTATTTTTCTGAAAAACATTAATTTTTGATGAATAGTGAAACCACTAAGTGGTACTTAAAAAACTGATTTTTCGTTTAAATGAAAATTTACCACCTCTGTGTTTTGAATTTAAAAAATCCAACATACATTTTTTTCATTCGGAAGTAAAATTTGTTTTAATGAGATTAAAATAATTTTTTGGTGAATAGTAACTTTTAAGTTTTTAATCATGATTAAGGGTAATTAGTGTAATTTAATGTAAAAATAATGTTTTTATAATATGGAATGACCTAGACACATGTCTTACCCTTATTGGATGTGTCATGGATGACCAAGAAAACCCATGGGTCTATTTTTGGGACCCCATGGAGCCACTTGGGTAAGATAATGACATTAATGCCTTTTATTTAAAGTAAAATTAAAAATGACACAAACATGTATTGTTTTAATAAAACAATTTTTACATGGGGTTATACAAGTCAAATATTTGACTATAAATAGTCATTGGAAATATAAAAATATTTCTTAGATCATGATATTTTTTTTATAATTTTTAGTCATTAAACGATTAAATTATTTATGACACCATGATGATGCAGCGATTACCTCATTATTTAACGATTTAAAAAATGAAATGATAATGTAAAATCTAAGACATACACATGTCAAAAACCTATTGAATTGGTTTATTTCGAACTTTTATCACCTTATCCTAGAAATATATAATTTTGGGACCTTTTAAATCCAAAAAATCATTATATAATAAAGTATCCTTTTATAACTTTCCAATAGTGCCCCTCCTCTCCTCTTATAAAAGTCCCCCACATCCACCACCTTAACCACACCTCTAAAGCTTTTGTCTCGGTCAAAAACTACCTATTTTGTCTCTATACATACCTCTATTACTCCTAGAAGCCTCACATTGGGAATAAGTCTTCCCTAGGAAGCCTTTGAGCTCAAATCAAAAAGAGTTACCCATTTTAAAGGTATTGTTTTCTCTTGTGTTCTTATGTTTTATTTTTCTTCTCCAACCCCCTAAACACTTTTCATTCATTTCATTTTTAAAAACACCAGTATCTTAAATATACTAAGATGTTTTTATAAGAATGATTCGAGCTACACTTACACACACCTACATATAATAGTTAAAGAACATACTATTTATGTGGATGGTGAATTTCTGCCTCACGAAACGATGATTGTTCAACACTCATATAACACCTTCAAAGGTGGCCATTAAGATGTCACTATAGTTATATTTGATATATAATATGTTTATTTTTTACTTAATCTTCTGTATTTTTCATTTATGGCATACCCTTATGGTTTCCATTATGGGTAAACGCGATATCTTCATTTTAGGAAGTGCGGACTACCGCCCCCTCAATGTGATTTGATTCGATAATGCCATATGTAGGACGTATAAAGGATGGAGTTAAAGTTATTATATATGATGATATATTCGAATTATAATATACCTTTATATCATTATCATTTCTTTCCATTAATGTATGTGATAGAAATGAAAGTATCTGTCATGCGTACGTACGACTTACCGTCTCCATGAACGGTGCATTTCATTTTTATCCCCAAATATAATGTAATATTATAAGTAAATATATATATAATCGATATATATGATGTATGTTACATCTAAATGATGAATATAATTCTGGAATTAAAATATACATATCTCTCATTTATTTTTAATTCCATTAATATGACATAGAAATGAAAGTAGCATTCATGCGTACGTTCGACTTACAGTCTCCATGAACGGTGCATTTCATTTCTTACATCTAAATGATTATGTAATATTATAAATACATCTATATACTAGATATATATGATATATATGATATCTACATCATGAATATAATTCTTGATATAATGGATATTTTTTCACATGAACAACTTGTAATTATAAAGAGTTTATTTTTGACTCAAGTACCAATGATCGACAAAACGACCATTATTAACATAAATAATTAGATAGTGTTCATAACGTGGTAATAATTGATATAAAATGAATAATGAACTTGAAAAATGTTCTTAAGAAAGTTTAAATTAACCCAAGTTTATTATTCAAGATGTTAAAGAATGGTCGAGTCAAGTCGGACCTGAGGTATGAGACTTCGTCTCAATCTCCATTCATTGAGGCATATTTTGTTTTATACACAAATTTCTTCTATACGGTGTATAAACCCCTTTTAAATTTAATCTTATTCAAATGGAATATTTTTTTATACAAAGCATTTTACTAAATGACAAATGGAATGTTTTTGTCATACCTATGCGGCGACAACGATTTCTCCGCCGCCATGACCATTATTTGAGTTTTGGCTTCCTCTACAAGCCACACTTTTTTAAATGAAAAATAAATACCATGTTTTAATTTTCTTTTATTTTGGTATTAAAAATCGTTTTCATAATGTTTTTATTATATCAATGTGTTGTATTGATATCTTGTGATTGAAATGTGGAAATGTTATGTTTCCTTTATGTATGTTTTATGTGATACGATTATGTTATGGTTCTTGTGCATTGTTATGAAGACGGGTGGTTCAATGATAAATTAAGGGCGGGTGAGCCAGATATAGCTCTCCAATGCATTGGGTAACTTGAGGGAGTTAAACATTAAGGTTTCTCCGAAGAGATTTAGGGAATATACTGTGATGGTTATTCCAAACGTAACCAAGAGGGTTACTCTATATGTAAGAATGTTATGAATCCCTCAAGTTACGTTTATGTCTTATGATTTCTATGATTTATTCATGATTTGATGAGGTATGTTAATGTGATTATGTTTTATGAGTAAAGTATGATTTCATTTATTCTTATGTATAAATGTACTCATGTTTCCTTTCCATATTTTTATATCCCTTACTGAGCTTTTTATGCTCATCCCATGTTTTTGAAATGTTTTTCACAGGTCAAGGGAAAGGTACATGATATGATGATAGTGTCAAGGAAGTGTCAAGAAAGAATCCATGTTTTATTTTAAATATGTTTCCATTGATGGGAAAAATGTGTACCTTTCCCTTGAGGTACATGTTTTATGATATAATTCTCTAAAACTCTAAACCTGAAAAGATCCTCAAAGTGTATTCTTGAAGTAACTAAAGAAAAATTGATGTTTAAGGCTGGGGCCTTATATCCCTGATTCAAATTATTGTAATCATTATAATACCTCCATAATATATTTATTTTTTTAGATAAATATAATAACATCTCTTTATACTATCGGCAAGAAAGAGAAAAATGGAGTATAACAAATTATAATCATCTATATTTTTTACGTCATTATTTATGAAATCTTATTTAATTGGTTTTCATCTAAGAGTATAATTTGTTTTTTCATTAACATAGATGAGAAAAACTAAACCTCTTTTAATTTTATTTTTTGAAATAAATTCTCTTGTATGAAAACTAAGATTCATGAGGCACTACTATAATTTGGAATATTAATGATATGGTTAATGATTGAGGAAACACAAGGATTTACATAGAGTGAATACTTTTCTATAATATTTATGAATGATAAACACATATGTTTTATCAATATATATACTCTATTCAGGTATATCATTAATGATGGGTGATTTTAAATCCATTTGATAGATTTCAAATACCTTATGATTTTATAAGCCTTAAAATAATTGAATAATATCAATCCTTTCAATTAGTGAATATGTTACATCCATATCAATTCCCCCATTTCAATAAATCCATTTAAACTCAATTAATTCATTATTATAAATTTTTTTGAAAGATTTATTTATTAATTTTTTAGTACACCGCCTAGTTTCCGATAACATTATTCTATCCTTTCCCTCAATCAAATTCCCAGGTGTTGTTTTTATTTATATAGTCATGCTAATAATTCATTAATTAAAACTAGATATCATCATTTTTAGCCTATATAAAATAATTTTGTTCTTAAAATGATAAAATATATACCCACTATTTATAATTCATTATTTTAGTGTAGATATTTTCTTTATCGTCTCCAAAAATATTTTTTCCCTATTATTTAATCCCTGCATACACATCTCATTGAAGTAGCTGAAATATTAGTGATTTATTCATACTCTGATTCCCCATCAATGTTTTCATCATTCCTTGTAACTCCCAATGAGCAATTCACTTCTTCATTACTCTCCATATATATTTTTTGGTTGTTTTTATGAAAAATAAACTCATAAATTATTTCATTTTCCCATCATCAACAACCATGACATAATTACAACTAATAATATTATCATGACTTTTTTTGTAAAATATGTATACATTATTTTTTGATGAATATACATTAAATATCCCCCATCACTACAGTGTTAAAATATTCTTCAAATTTACATGTTGAGATTAAATCATTTTCTTCCTACTCTCAAAAGTATTAGATAATGGGTTTATTTCGAGACCAAATTTCATATGGATCTCTCTTTTCATTTACACTTATAAATTATAATTTGGTGTTGTAAACTGCAACTAAACACACTTATTTCTTATATAATTAAGAAATAGATTTTTCAATCCACATAGGATGAGCAATATTGTTGATTATAAGAATTATTATTTCTACAACTGCATTATTTGTTGTATTCAAACATATAATATCAAATTTTGAATTCCATGGTTCTATAAATGTTAATCAATTTGATGTTTTTTGAATTCTGTTGATTAGTTAGTTCAAAAAATTTGTAACTTCACATGAAAAAATATTTTCAGATTTCCTCTAACATATATTAATACCTAAATATACCTTTGTATTTTCGGTGATGGGAATGATGCAGGAAATTTTTGGTATTCATCTTTAAAAATAAGATAATAAATATTTCTATCCATTTCAGTTGGATGAATTGGCCCAAAAACATACAAATACAAAATTACATGAAACCATGATGCTTTTATATTATTTATATTATAAGATTTTCAGAAAATATTCCCATTTTAATAAAAATAACACATGTGAGTGTGATCATATGTTATATGAGAAATATCATGACCTCTATTTCGCATTAAAGACCTATCCAAAGATGATTTTCCAAATTAGAAACAATGTTTATGCTAAAAACATTTACCTTCTTCTTTTTCATCATATAGATAATTTTTTCTTTAGCATGATATATATTTATTCTATTCCCTTTTCCTTGAAGGATAATGGAACAATCATTATCTTTTATGGTACAATAATATAGATTTAACTCTTGGAAATTTATTTGGCACCCAATTTTCTTATATTGAGAATATTTTGATGTATCCCATTGACTATGTGAATTTTTGTTTACTTTAGATCTTTTACTCCAATATCTTTCATCCTAGAAAAATAATATTATGACCCTAGTCATTCACAAAATTAATATCACCATCATTATTGTTCTTTAAATTCATAATAAGTTCTTTTTTTCTTATCATATGTGATATGAATATTCTATTCACATTCCATGAGATCAAATTAACCATTTATCTCAATGAAATATCAGAAATATTATACTTTTCTAAACTCCATTTCATTATTCATTTCAAAGATGAGTATGCCTCTTGAACAGATGACTAGATAACAATATCATCATCTAGCAATGTTGATAACCTATTATAGGTCTATATACATTGTAATGAAGAATTAATCATCCATTTTATTATTTTTTGAATAATTAGATATGAAATTTAAATAATTTTTAACGCCTAATTGTTTTCCAATATATACATTAAAAATAAATATCAATTTAAAACAAAATAATATTTATAAATTAGTACTACATATTTTAATTGATGTTTCTCCTATAAGGACCTCTTAAAAATAGATTATAAATAGTATGTGTGTACCAAAATTACAATATAAAATATTGTAATTATTTTGGACATAGAGTGTTCTGTGGACACATGATTTATTTCAATTCCTCTATTGTAGAGATCTTCCTTCTTTAAAGGAGTCCGTTATTATGTTTTTGAAATAACTCTATATTTTCCTTCATATTTAAATCATTGATCCTTAGGAATTGAAAAACATTCATCTGATGGAATTACATTGTATTAACTTTATGATGATACCTCTATTTTTTCTATTTTAAATCTACGTGTCTATAAATTTTCATGATCTTCACTTTTCGGATACCAATTCATAACATCTACTTCAAAATCCTTTATTATTTTTACTATAAAATTGATATTTATATGAAAATAATCAATAATTATTGTTTTTTCTTCAATATTTTTTAATTCTTTATTATAATTTTATATTCTTCTATATGTGAGTTTTTCAATTTTATACTTTAAATCTATTTTTTATTTCTATTGTTTTTGAATACATATCATAGAGTTAGGTATTACTCTATTATCCTTCATCTTATTTTACCTATATACATTATATTATTGAATATATAACTCAATTTAAAAATTTAATCAAATCTTTCCAATGCCCCCTTTATTCTCATCACACTATCATCATTTCATTAATAGTTTTCAATATCTATCAGCACACTGTCATCATTATGGTTAGGAAAATTTTCTACTTAATTTCCCCCAGAACTGTTTTCTTCTTTAGATATAATATTATATCATTTAAATTATGTCCATTGGGAATTAACTGAACTATATTATTCCATATAATTAAAATATTTTCCTTTACTATCATGTGCTATATTATTTTTCAGACATTGGGATGTAAGATATCCCACCTTCCACAATTTTACCATGTAAGGGGACATTATCCCTTAACCAAATTTATTTCTCTTTTACGATTAGAGTACAATAGTGGAATCACCTTATCATCATAATAAAAATCAAAATTTTCCCTTATTGAGAAATTCATTTAGGATTAAAATTCCACCACCTAATTAAATTAATTTATTCTAGATTCATTGCGTTTATTTTCTAATTCATAACAAACCAAAGTGTTATGAAATATTCCAAGAGTGTCCTTTTTAGACCATTATCTTATTTGACTAAAAAAATTATTGATTTAGGGATGAACATTTACCATGATTCTGTTCAAGATAATTTCTACTTTTAGGTCCCCACAATGACCCTACATTTCTTCAATGAAAATATTCAGATGATCGAAATAGGAATCAATCGGCACATTTTAATTCATTATTATATAATCATAACTATTCAATTAGACCTGAAACATGGATTACTAATCATTATAATCTTTAAAATTAATAGTTGGAATCCATTCCCATATAACAGGTATAGTTTTTCTTGAAATTCATGTTGTGGTATTGATATTGTCAAGATAAATACCCAAGGAATTGATGTAATTTAAATTTGTATCCAACTATTAACAACCTCTTTCAATAAAGTTTCCACTTTCAATATTTTCAGAGATTCCATAGATAGATGATGTATATTCATCCATTCTCAAGGATCTAAAAAATGATTCACACAAATTTTATAAATTTTGATATTTGTTCCTTGAATAATGGTAACTCTTTTATTGTTAACATGTTTTCAACTACAACATAAAGATTAAAAGATTTAATTCCCAACTAAAACCACCTGTTAGAATCATATAGATGATAATTACATGACAGTGAAGGTGAATTACGCTTCAGAAAATTATTTATTACATGAGGACCTTGTTATCTCACCTTGAGAAATAATAAAATTACGGTCATCCTATGACCTTAATGAGTGCTAAATGGAGTAAAAAATACAAGAGATTTTACATGGCTCACCCAAAATAGGATAAATCCAAGGAGTGTGTTGGGAAATGAACACGTTCACCAAATTCATTAAAAGGTAACCAATTTCATGTTAAAAATTATAAGTGGTTTAACTAACACTTTAATTTTTCTACTATAAAGACATAGAAAACATAATGCTCTATTTTAATGTAAAAATAAATAATCTATCATTTGAATATTCCTTATTAACATATAGGGAGGATATGAACATGCACCATAAATATGGTTTTTTTACAACAAAATAATTGTAATTTCTAGTGAGGATTATACTATTGTATTAATCCATGTTTGACCATGTAGCATACAAATTAGACTAGGAATAATATGTCTCACCATAATTAGAACAATAGTTTGTTCATATATCTCCAATTTTTTCACTCTATTTTTCAATGAATATTATCTTCTTTATTTGATGTCAATCCAAGGGTTAGGATTGATTCATATGATTCGTGGATTATAAGAAGTTTCTCTTCTGCTTATTGTGGTCACCATACAACATAATATTTTAATTAATCAAGTGATATTATAACACAAAATACTCCATGAAAAAAACTATCACTATACGTAAGGAAAACAAATATGTGTCCGGGTATGACACACTATTACATAACACCATGTATTTTTTTATTTTATATCATAGACACCATTTTATGGCATATTCATGATTTCCTCCATTCATGATGTGACATCTTCAACAAAACTACGACATTGAGTCTTATAGTAGTAAAAATACCATTATTATAGAGAAAGTTCTCCTCATAATTCGTACTCATAGCTACAGTTTCGATGATCCATAGTGTCTTCTAACATGGTATAGGTTATATCATGGAAAAAAATATTATGGTACATCATCCTGTATGAATGGAGTCCCAAACAAATTACATTTTACAAAAATAGACCCGCCCCGTCATTATACCTAACTATGGAATAAACTAATTCTTATCTGATTAGTGTTAAGATGTAGCCCACATGATGTAGTACGGATACATGAAAAGTTATAGTAGATTTTAAATCCATTCAAAACATGATCTACACTGTGATGACCTTATATATCATGTTATATAAAATATCTGAGTCCCACATCAGAATTCCTTTAAAAAATATCATATTATATAAGATATCATGTTCCATAGTCAATACAAATATGAGAATCAGAGTCCACTCCCTGCATTCAATACGTTTATTATAAGCACTACAAACCACTGAATCAACTATATGTTTACCATTTTGTGCACTTTTCTACCCCACTTCTACCTAAAAGGCAAGATTATTGGCTAGCTTACCTGTGCGACCAACCTATCTACCACATATGGGGGGTTAATATAGATATTATTGTTATTCATGGATGGATATTCATTTTATAGAACAACCACATAGGTTGTTGAAAAGTCCTTATGATTAATTTGTGGCTTATAAGTCCTAGAAATAATATAACTACATCTTATAATTTTTCAAAAAGAAAACACTAATTACTGAATAAAAAGGAGTTTCTGTAAAAACAAATCTTGATGGAAATCCATAAAATCATAAATCCAAATATACAATTTTTATATCTTATCTTATTTGTGAGTCTAAAAAATATCCAATAAATGAGAAACATTCTTAATCAATTCAATTATCACCCAAACTGTATCAGAAATATTCTAGGTTCATGGTAACCTAAACATATTGACCATCATCACATAATTCCACTTCTATATAGATATAAGAATTGAACTAAAAACCCCATTGTTCGTATTCTCTACATTTACCCTCTACCACATAATGCATCATGAAAAAATAACAATTTCCCTCTTTATACTTGTTCATAAGAACATAGATCAAATATAATGGTAAATCTAGTTTAACAATAAATACACCATAAGTTTTGAATCATGATAGTATATCATTAGTTTATCTATCAAGGATATTGGAAGTACTATCTCCCAATATAAAATAATCATGTCATCATGCTCTATTGGCTTTTGAAGAATTGTGTCACTACATGGATGTCATCCATGTATCACTGCACACTCATGATTTTACCTCGAGATATTCATTATCCATTCTACTAATGATGATTGTTTTACAAAGGGTTTACACATTCAAACTCCATGAATCATTGTTTTACCAAAAATAAATTAAAATATCAACCTAATAATATTAATGTATTCTAGTGACTGTGTTAGGACCAGGACGATAAGTATTGTTCTATATAGGTATTGTCTTTTTTCGATGAATTTTAAGATTAAATGGATGTTTAGAATGAAAATAAATCCCCTCATTTTGTTTTTGGTGGAAATCATATAGAACATCATATTCAATAATATTATAGATATAATGAATAATAAAGTCCATCGTATTGAGATGGTATTTTTTGGATGAAGAGGATCCTTAGAATAACCTAGAGGTCAAAATGGAAAAAAATTATGATGGAGGAGAATCAAAGTCGAAAAGAATATAATATAAATATGGCGATGATTATTTAATCTTAGAGTTTTCATAAATCTGATGTATTCTTTCAATCATGTGATGAAATATTTATTGAATAAAGGTCGATAAAAGGTGTTGAGAAACATATTTAGACTGATTGTAATCATGTCAATACTATTCAAGATGAGAAGTAAATAATTATTTTGATTGATAAGCCTCAATAATTTCCATTAAGAGTAAGACTATTTTGAATTTGACAAATATTGTATTCAAATTCTTGAATGAATTAATGAAACATGCTAAAATTATGAAAAAGAAAATTTTTGGTAATGGTTAATATTTTCGATCATAAAATCATCATAATGATTTCATCATATTCTTATTTTTCTGAATCCAAGGTACGTTTGTGGAAAATGTGAGAAACTAAAGGTACTAGTACTCAGTAAGACCAAAATATAAAATATAGAACTCTTCATAGAATGAAAAATAAATAATATGGGAATTGAATGATCATTGGAATTGTATTCAAAAAAAATTAAAACTCTGTTTTTTTCAAAATACCTTCATCATTTGGGTTAGGAACCATCGTACTAAAGCTGATACTGACTAATATTTCTGAAGAAGAGAATATATAGAAGTGGATTAATTAATATGTTCATGTGGGTTAAGAGAAGAGATGAAGAATAATATGTAAAGTTACATTTTTATTAATAATAATGAAGAAAGATTATAATTAAAATAAAACTATATATTTCAATGAATATTGAGATATCTATTTCTTAATATATGCAATTGGTATGGAGAATCATATTGACGAAATCATACAAAGGATATTGGAATGGGATATTACATTTTTAAGGGTGTTTCTCTTAGAAGAGATACATGAGATAATGTTTCTAGAATATTCAAGAATGATCTATAGGAAATGATAATTGTTAAACAGGCTTGATGACGTCATGATGTACCCAATATTTAATGAAACATACAAATTTATTAAATTTGGTGGAGTGGGAATGTTTTTAGGAATCCCTCACTCACAATATTTAGGGTGTTTATAAAAGGGGAAAAAATTACATTATACTTTTCTAATGGAATTACTATTTATAAGAAGAATAGAGACGGAAGAGTGGCGTATAAATTATGTAGTGAAGAAGTGGTTTACAAACATTTTTATTGACAAAACCATGTAAAACTGGAGACAAATGAGAATAGACCAGACGTAAAAATATTTATCTGATCATCATATACAACTGTTTAATCAATTCAGTTGATTATCATATTTATCCACTTACCATATTGGGAAGGATTATCATATTTTGGTGTTTGAATTAAAAAATACAGTGTTCTAAATTTTATCAACCATATTCTAACATATCTATATTTTTCATATTGAGAAATTGGGAAAGGATAATTAGAATATGAATTTATACTCATTTTTATTACAATGTTTAGGACGTTAATACTATTATCTATGTAAAATTTTAGAATTTATTTTAAAGAATATATTTTTTAATATTGATAATAAATAACCATACCATGTTTTGTTACAAAATAATTATCTACAAATTTTTTTCTAGATGTAGCACACACACTCTTGAATTGTTCACATAGTGCTATTTGAGTGAAAGGGATTATCCTACCTGTTGTATTCCACCCAAAAGGATTTTAGTCTTGTGTATTTTAATGTATTTAATCATTTATGAACTATACCAAGTATAGAGATATTCTTAATAAATATTTTACATTGTAAATGAATATTTTCATGTGGATGTCTATTTTTATTTTTTTCAGAAAGGAAATAAATATTTAACTAAAGCTGATGTTTTATTTATAAGCATGGAAACATAAAATAAAAATATATCTCTTATTCAACCCTCCCCAACTTAGGGATAAAATTATCATTATTGGTAACTTTCATCTAGTATTAGTGGGTAGGTTCCCTTAATTTTCCTCTGATGATGTTTTGAGGAGAAATAGACAGATAATTTGAATCAGTTCATTGTTAATGATGTCTTATATTTTGATGGTAATTTCTATCATATATGGAATGATAAAATGTTTCTTATCTTTTTTCTATGAGATATGATGTTATTGAAGCTATAACAGATGATTTTCATCGTATTGATCATAAACTTTCTCTTACATATGTTGATAAGAAGATTCATGAAAATTATGAATGGTTCAATAATTCATTAAAATCATCACTTTATGAATATAAATTTCAAATGGTGAAATGGGTTTCTATACCCAAAGGTATATGAGACAAGTTAAAAAAACATATATGAAAGAAATTTAAATTTAATGAAGGAAAAATTAAAAATCCAGAGGATGATGTTTGAATATTTTAAAATCACTCAGTATGAATATGTCAGTGAATTCATTACTAAGGTAAATAACACAATTATCTCTGTCATATGTCATTATGAAAAGTTAGTTGATTCTATAGTTGTTGAAAATATCTTGAGAATACTCCCTGATAAGTTTGATTTTAAAATTTCCTATATAGATGATAGAGATCCAAAAAAATTATATCTGGATGGTTTCGGTATCACTCTTATAACTTAAGAAATGATTAGGGGGAAAGCTATGAATAGAAAACACAAAGTATATAGAAAATATTCATGGTGATTATGAAGGAAAAGTAACATAAAATTATTATTGAATAAGAACCTTTTGATTCTAATTTTGAAAATGCGGAAGCTAAAAATCATGAGGATATTTTATCTTTGTTTTGGAAAACAAATGTGATGAGTTACATGTAAATATAACAAGAAATGTTCCTTGAAATTGTTTGAATTTGATGAATTTGGGATCTTTGTGGAAAATGTTCCTCATAGCACTAAAAAAGAAGAGAGTGATAAAGAAGAAATAAGTTCATGAAATTCACGGAATAAATTAGGTGATAAAGATTAATAGTTTTCTAGAGGGACATATAAGAAGGACATTAAATCCAATAGAAGGTGTTTCTTATATAATTATAAATAATAAGAATATAGTGATGATGAATATAAATAAAAAACTGAACTTTTTAGTGAGAATAATTATTTTTAAATAGTTAATGATGCATAATCTAGAAGAAATAGGTTTGATGAAGATGAAACACGACACGACATTCATTTAAAAGATGAGTTGAAATAATGATGGTGAAATAATATATGGATTAAAAGAAAAATAAGATGTTTGAAGATCATTCTTCCTAAACAATAATTTATTTTTTTTCAAAAACATAAAGAAGGATTCTTCTAGTGAAAAAATAATTGAATAAATCCACCAATGATGGAATGAATTGTTATGATAATCTGGATTTGAAGCTGAATGAAAATGAAGAATTGTCTTATCTTGTACAAAGAAAAATTATAAATCTAAATATAAAGGTGTAGGTTTCAAAAAATATATCTCTTATATTACTTAATGTTCTCATAAAGAGAAAACTGAGAGGGATCAAAATCAGATACCTTCAATGGATGAGATGAAATATATAATTTTTTCTCAAAATAAGAATGTAGAAATGTTATTTATGTGTCCAAGAATAAAAAAGCAGAGAATTAAAAAGTTTCTAAAAACCATGAGTTTGAAAATGATTCTAATTATTATGAATATAAAAATGTTTCTAATACATCTGATTCTGATGGATATGAAAATTAAAATGATATGAAAAATAATATTCTGAATGATAACCCAAAGGATGGTGGTTCATATAAGTGATAAAAAGGTTATAAAGAAAAATGATCACATCTCTGGTCAGTATGAAGGGTTAGAGAAAAATAATAATTCTATTTATACATATAATATTTTTTTGGATTATAATACCCAAATATTTGTATTGGTTCAGAAAAAAATTACTATTATTCCACACATTTTTGTAGGAAATTTTTTGGGGGTCAATTCTCTCAAAATAAGAAGTCTAAAATAGATATTTTAAACAAACATAAGAAAGAAGATTTGAAATTTGAAAATAGGTTCCATCCTATTGATACAATTTGTGAATGATTTGAATACCCCAAATAATCTTATAATAGGATGTCTTATTTTGTTTCTAACATAAAAAAAGATTATTATAAATTCTAGAATCATGAAGTTATTAAAGAAAATAATGAAGTAATGGATCTTGATTTTGAAACTAGTAATGAATATGTAAATGGAGAATGGAATTGGATTCATGATAGTTGTTTTTATTCTCATATGATTAGAGACTTAATGCTATTGAAAATTTTTAAATAACTGAAAGATAAAATGGTAACATTTTTCAATTATGAATCAGTGAGAATCAAATTTAGTATTTCAACCATTATTAGGTCAGAAAAGATGATATTCAAGAATTCCTTATATGTCGATGTGATAAAACACTACATGATTAGTGATTCCATCTTTTTTATGTGGGTAACAAATATTTTTTCAGAAAAGATGGGTTTTTCATGAAAAGTGAGGAATATGGACAGATTGATACAAGAGTCCAATGTATAAAATGGGTAAATTATTTCAAATTGGTTAAATACAAAAATCATGTTAAATGATTATTAAGAAAGAGAATAAATTTTGGCATAAAATTATAGGACACATGTGTCATAGAATCATGATCAATTTATCATATCAAGATAGTGTCTGATACGTTTCAGATTTTCCAAGAAGAATAGATTGGGGTGTCTATATTTGTAGGAAGGGAAAAAAATAAAAACCTGATGAATAATAATGTTTATATTTATTCAAAACAACACCTATAACTTATTTCTTATGATATTTTTGGTCTGATGAGAAAAAAATTAATTTTTTTAGATAAGTACTTCATCACATTCATTGATGAATTTACTTTCATTAATTGTGTTATATATATAAACCATAAGTAAGATTATCTAAAAATGTGTAAATTTTTAAGGAGATATGATGAGATGGAATATGAGTATTATCTGAAGAAGTTAATAATAGACAATGGTTCTGATTAAAATATTGATGAATTTGAATGTTATCTTAAGAATCTTGAAATTATGCATTAGTATAGTTCCCCATAAAAGCATCATAAAAATGGGATTTCTGAATGAAATATTTTAAGTGTTGTGGTAGTGGGGAGGGCAATGTTATTTGAAAAATGACTTTCTTATTATTATTGGATGAAATCCATGACCACTCTTGTTTATATTTAAAATTGATGTTTGAAAAATCCATTTTCATATATGACTCAATAAAAATAGTTTTATGGGAAAAAATATTTTTTAAATACTTAAGAGTTTTTGGGATTCTGTGTATTATAAAAAATAACAGTGGAAACTTGGCAAAGTTGGAGAACAATGTTTAAGATTGAATTTTTCATGGATATGATCTGGAAGGAAGAGGACATAGATATTTCAATAGTGAATCCTTAATAATCGATGATTTTTATTATCTTAATGTCATTGAAAATGAAGAAGAAATGAAATAGACTAACGAATATAGTGAATCAGATCTAGATAAAGAAACATTTCATAACCATTCTAATAAGGATACAGTTAGTTTTAATCACACTCGAGATGATGAATTGGACAAATCTATTTCTAGTGAAGTGAAAGATACATGAAAATAAAATCCTATGCTATGGAAGAAAATGGAAGATCAAAACATTATTTTTGATCAATGTCATAATGTTTAAACAAGAAAGAGAGGAAATTATTTTATAGATACATCTTTGTATTTAAAAGTGATGATGAATTATGTGAAATAATATCCTGAGTATATGGAATGGCTACAAGACATGAATAAAGAGATGTATCAAATATTAAAGAATGAGACATGGGAATTCATACATAAAGCATACACCAAAAATTTTATATGTACATTGTGGGTTTTTCATATCAATATGAATATATTAAGTGAGGTGATAAGAATCCAAAAACTATTAGTGGGAAATGTTTTCTCAATAATTAATGGTATTGATTTTGATGAAAATTTTTCTTCACTGTAATGGTTATAAAAAATCTTAATTTTTCTTTCTATTTCTACATTATTAAGTCACAAAATAATTTAATTAGATATAATGTCCAAATTTTTGAATGGGGATCGTAAAGGGGAGGTTTACATTTAAAACCCTTATTTATTTTGTGTTGAAATCTATGAAATTTATGTGTAAATATTGAAGATATAATTGAATGGGATGATAAAATATCTGAGAGTATGGAATTACAAATAAGTTACTTGATTAAGGAATATCAGTTTCCTAAAAGGAAGAGTTGATAGTAATCTTTAACTAAAATAATTTTAAGATTATTCTCTCATAATAATTATTTATGTTGATGATATTATCCTTGTTGGGAATTATGAAAGTTCTTTTCAATGATTTTATGATGTAATTAAAAAATTGTTTTATATTTCCATGTCGGGGAAAATGAAATGATTTTTTGGGTTAAAAAAATAGTTGAAGAATAACATTTCTCATTCTAATGAAATTTATGATAAGGAAACTCTAATTAAATTTAATAATTGAAAATTTAAAATCAATTATCATACCAATTTTAGTGGTAAAATTTTGTCTAATGATAGTTAATGTAAGTATTTTGATCATAACTAATTGCGTATATTGACGAGATTTTGTTTATATTTCACTGCATCAAGACATGACGTTGTTAATGTTGTTACATTACGGGAAAGATTTCAGAGTTCTCTGAAAGAATCACATTTAATTTCTGGAAAAATAATTCATAGATACATCAATGGAGAAAAATATTTTACAATTAGGTATGATAGCTCAAAATGTATTGATTTTTTTGGATATTTAGATGTTTTTGGGTAGGGAATGTTGATGAGAGAAGATCCACATCACTAGAGATTTATTTTAGGGGAAAAGTTTTGTTTTTTTGGAATACAAAGATTCAGAATTCTGAAAATCATAATACGATGGAACATGAGTTCATTGTTTCTACTCAACATGCTACCCACATTATACAGACGAAGAGACAATTAAAATTCTTTCAGGTTTAAGTGAAGTTACACATAATCTTTGGTTGTGATAATCGAAGTGTAATAAATCTCACATAAAATATGAAACAACATTATCATTAAAAACATATTGATATAAAATATCATTTCATCAAAGGGAATGTGAATAAGAATGAATTAATTTTGTAATATAATCCATCATCGATAAAATCTGATGATATTTTCAGAAAACCATTACCAAAAGAAACATTTTATAAATTGAGGTTGAACATGGGAATCCATACACATTCTCATCATGGATCAGTTATGAGTTTTTTCTCCTACCTTATATTACATTTGGAAAATTATTTAATGAAGGATAATGGTTTCATAAATTTATCCTTATAGAAGCATGTATATAGTTGGATTCATGAGTAAACTGTTAATCCAACATTGTGTATGTGAACTATTATAATAGTTTTTTGGTGTCATTGTAGGATATAATTTTTTTATTCCATGGTAGTTGATGATGTGGAAAATTTGAGGAAGAATATTTTGAATAATAGTTGAATAGGTTCCACGATCACTTCTTTTAGAAACATCGGTTTCTTATAATTAATTCTAGTTTTTTATAATGATTTATCTCACATAAGAATCTAATTTTTGATAAGTAATCCACATATCAAGGATATAATATTTAGTGATTTATGAATCATTGTTGACAAAAAATAAAAATCGGGAGATTAATATGACCACAAAAATAATTATTATTACGTTCTGGTATTGGCTTTTGTTGTCAACAAATATAAATAAGAAAATAAACCATAGGATGGGAAGAAATCAGTTCACTTTTTTGTGTAATCAGACTAACCACCATGTTAAAGAAGAACAAAATCACAATGGTAGAGAATGTAAATCATATTAAGAAGTTTTTTTCTAGATTAATATGATCATTAGGCTAACCTCATGTCTAGATAGGATAAAAAGATCATAATGGGGGAGAATTAGATTATACCTGAAATTGATATAAGTGTGACGATGCTTTTCTGATTTGAGAGTTCGAATAAATCATAACAATTCTATAAACCATTTCATGAAGGTATGGTAAATGAAATTGGTATAAAAGGTTCTAAAAATAATATTCAGTCGGATAAGAAACTTATTAATCCTATTGAGGTTGAGATAAAATGGATGAAATTGATTGGTATGTCACATAACTTTTCATTTTAGGTCTGAAAATGATGATGCTGATCTTCAACATATTTAGTTCCATGAAAAAATTAATGACACATGCTAGAATATTGAAAAATAATAATGTTGTAGAAACCAAATATTTCCCATCTAAAGACCTTCCTATTGATTTCAACATATTAATAGTTTTTTATGATAGGGAATGTCCGTAGAAAATTTGAGAAAATAAAGGTAAAGGTTTTTAGTGAGACCAAAAGAAAAAAGATAAAAAACATTAGATAATGAATAAATAAAGAAGATTAGTATTTAATGATCATTGGAATCATATTTACAAGATAAATAATAACTATTATTCACTTCTAAAATTACTTAATTAATTGGGTCAAAGGAAATCATATTGAATCTAATATTGATTCACCGTTTTGGAGAAAAGAAAGGTAGAAGGGATTGAATTACATTGTTCATGTGGTTTAGGTGAAGACGTGAAGAATAATCTATTATAATAAATTTTTCATCATTAAAATGAGGTAGATCATAATTAGAATCAGACTGAGGTTTTCTAAGAACATTGATATTATCCATTTGATCATATATGAAATTGGTATAGAGCATCGTAATGATGAAATCATATAGATAAAATAAAAATGGGAAATAAAAAATAGTCTTATGTATCTAAAAGACGTCACTAGTGATATATTGCTTTTAGACGAATTGATGAGGATTAATAATAAAAAATGTAGAGATGAGAAATGATTAAGAAGTCAAGATTCACCCAAAATTCTATAAAACATGAAAATTCTTGTAATTTGGATACACTGGAAATTTTTTCACAAATCCCACCGAAACCATATTTGGGGAGGGTATAGAAGGATAAAAGAACAATTTACATTTGTAATTGAATTACCATTCATTAGAAGTTGAGAAAAGGAAGAACACTTAAAAAACATAGAGAGAAGAAAAATATTCTAGATTGTTTTTCATCAAGAAATCGTGCTGGACCAAAAATAAAGGAGAAAGGAGTAGATTGCAACATAATCAAAAGATCATTGAGTTCACATGATTATTGAGTTCAATCAATTATCATATTCAACATGATATTTTAGTAGGCAAGATTCTTTTAATGGTATTTCCATACCAAATAAGAAAGTGTTCAGTATTGTCTCAACCATGTTCTGATAGATTTATATTTTTTAATATTGAGAAATCAGACTTTGAAAATTGGACTTGGAATATGGATTGACATTTATTAAAATTTCTAGGAATTTATTACCCCCTTATATTTAATTATCTGAATAGTTTCTATGTGTGTTTGTATATGTGAATGTTGATAACAAATCATTGTAACATGTTTTGTTTCAAAAAAACATTGTATAATATAATTTGTTCCAGAAGAAGCACACACACTATTAAATTGTATACACAGTGACACGTGAGTCAAATGGAATATCCTAAACATTGTATTGAACATAAAATTATGAATTTCTATTTTATTTTTGGTATTGTATTATTTCTATGCCATAACAAGGATGTAACTATTCGTATTCAACATTGATCCTATTAACTTCTTTTATTATTGTGGATGTGTGTTCAAAATTTTCCAACTGGGAAAGTAATATTTATTAGGAGGTGAATGTTTTTTCATAAGAAAGGATACATAAAATAAAAATATATAACTAATTCACCTCTCACTTTTTAGTTATAGAATTATCTTAATTGGGAACATTTATACAGATTCTCACCACAATCCTCTATTTTTGAAATTTTCTTACTAGGAGCATTTACAATGAAATTACATTTTAGTAGACCATAGTCCATATCAATGTTGAATTTATGAAAATAGTTCACCCAAACCACTTTCCATTAAATGAGATCATACAAAAATAAGACACACTTAAGGCTCTTATTGTCTAGGAATTTACCGAAACTCTCACAGAATAGATAATATTTCCAATATATTAGAGTGTAAAACAAATATGAAAACTCCCTTTCGTGTATCTGGTAATTCATATCATGAATTCACATATCATATAGCATATAAGAAACTACATAATACCCCGGTATCCTCACTCCTCCAAACCGAAGGCCTTAGGAATTCTAGTATACTTCATATTTGATTTGGGGCCCTGTTGGAATTAAAATTAGATTTATCATCAACCTTCTATTTAGATCATGAAATTCCCTCTCACTCTAATAAGTACATTTAGCCTCCACCCTTCATGTTTGGCCTTATTTTTTCAATTGATATGTGAGACTAATCTTGAATGAACCACATTTAGTAGTTAGCTAATAAGTGGATAATCATGATCTTATTGATATTATGAGGGTGTCCCTAAGACATCACTACTTCTATCCATTCAAGGTCCATAACTTTTTTTAACTCACATATCTCAAGATTGTGGAAACATACATCTTATATCTCGATGCAACACATTGAATTATTATAAAAATTCTTTTGTATAATAATTTTACTCAACATAGATTCAATGTTTCTTAAGTGTAACATTGAATTTTTTGAATATATATGGATATCATCAAGAATTTCCATTTTTAATGATTCAAGATATGGGTGGAAGATCTTATTCATGAGATTTTTAAACAATAATCAGGATTTTTTAAAACTATATTTATAATTTGTTAATAAAATAGTATATACCTTTCCCTAAACCAAATAATATTAATATATTGTTCTCTAATACTAATCTAATGGTAGCTTGAATGAAGGATGGTCTAAGTGATCCAAATTTCTCCCTATAAGTGGTCAAATAGATCATCAATACTAGGTAATGGATATATGGTAATCTTCACAACTTAATTTATCTTATATTAATCCACATAGATCCATATACTACTATCCGACTTCTTGAAAAACAATGTAGGAGAACCCTAGAGCAATGTTCACCTTCTTTTGAAACCCTTTTTCCCATGTCATTATGAATAAACTTGAGCTTAGTCAAATCTGTTTGTTTCATATGATAATGAGGAATCAAAATGGGTTTCTATCATTTTCTGATCTATTATTAAACATGAATTCTCATATATAAATATGAATTAATATTTATTTAAAATACATATTGATAGAGACTGAAAATTGGAGGAATTGAAGAGGACCAAACATCCATTTCTACTGAGAGAGATAAGCCTGATACCTGATACATGATAGCTCTAATCTGGCACAAATGTAGTCCGAATATAATGGAAATTGATATCCCATCACCATTCATCAAAAAAAATATCCCTTCTATTGAATAAGAGTTAATTATATATGAAAATAATATATCTAATCATGGATGATGGTTGTCCAATGACTTACATGAATCTCATCAAACCTAGTCATCTCATGGTATAAGAAATCCTACAAATGTCTATAACTAGAAATAACAAAACAACATCAAAATTTAGATATCTAAAAATATGATCAATTTTCATCCTGAATAGAATGTCTAGAGAAATAAACTTTCAATATAATTTTATCAATAATTAGATACAAGAAATAACTTTACCAGATATAAAATAAAGGGAAAATATAGTATTGAAATTATCTATAGAATAAAAATTGATAATGAAGGTATTAGATAAAATGGTCTATATACGCAATTTATATATATCTAAAACATTTTTTATCACATTTAAATATAATGTATAAGATCTATGACCCTGACCATGAGGTACAAGAAATTAATAAGTTAATGTCATTAGTGGATTCTGAACATTCTACTAATGAATTTTACTAGATTCATGGGACGTTGGTGAAATCATTACTACAACCATGTGGAAATTAACAGCTATTAACATGAACTATAAATATTTTATGTGCATAAACATTAAACAAAATCAATTCTTCCACTGAGGTTCTGTACAGAAACAACATTGTTATCCCACTATCCAATAGTCGAAACAAAGTGGAACTCCCCTTGAGGTGGATAATAAATCCAAATACTTTCAAACCATCCTATTTTCAAACCACTTCTCTTTCATGATATTCTTAATCCTTGTACATGATATAACATTCATTATGAACATATTAATTCATCCTAGATATGCCATAAGGGATGTAAATATTCCAACAACTCAGTCATCCTCTAAGACAATCTCAATAATCAGTGCATTGGGAATATCCTTTAAGTATATAGTTTGGTAAAAAATCCACACCTTCTGTATAATATTAGGGTAAATAATGACCATTATCATAATGGCCTTTTGATCCTAGTTTTTTTATAGTAGGGGAGAAAAATAAACTAGTTCTTTCAAACAAGTATAGTATGTATGTACTGTCATATATCCCTACTAGATATCTATTAATTGATAATCACAGAAAAAATCTAGAATGTAGGGGAAGAATTCCTTAAATAATAGGCTCTTCATGTCCTCCTAATAAATATCTTCAGGAATTATAGCTTATCTCGTGACTGCCCATCATATCATGATGATTCCTTAACACATAAAAGTATATAGCTTTACCTATTGTCCTTTATTGTCTTGAATAAGTCAAATATTCCCTAAATGATTTCAATATAGTTCATAGAATCTTATATTACTCTAGTTCCCTATAAATATGAAGGATTTAGGATCTAGATTTTATATTATTATTGATCCATGGTCTTTTATACTTCTCTTACATGTGTAGGTACAATCTATATGATTTTGGGAAGGTGTATATCCTTTGCTGGAACAATTTGAGTATGTGATAGAGTATACTAAGGTCATTCAACCTCTATAGACAATGGTGGAATTGGTGAATCCTCCAAAGTAAGTGAATTCAAACATATTTATTGGGAAATTTTTCTTAAATTACAATCTAGAATCATGATTTCCAATAACCACATAAGAAATTATGATGTACACTTGATGGATTTATATTGGAATTCCTACCTGAAGATATAACCATAAAAAACACATAACCCCATAGTTACTCACATGAATCAATCTTGGAATTTCATACCCATCATCTAGTCACAATTACATATACACAATACATTATATAATGATTAATATGATGAAATTCAATCCTCAATAATTATATCACTACAACAACAAAAATATATATAAAAGAAGACATAAAATTACTAGGAATTAAAATAAAGAACTTCTATGTATAACATAGTAGTTATATATATATCATGTGATCATACATGCCTTTTCATTTTAAATGAGAAAAAATATTTCAAATAAAACATAAAAAATAATCCCAACACCAATAAAGTAGAGGTTCCATATTCAAGAGATAGAAAGACACAAAAATCCCTTCCTTAATTCCACATAGATAATCTCATTTATACCATATCCCAAAATAACCAACATAGAAAGAATGAAACTATATCTATTATTACATCTTCTAATTCCCAGAACAATATTTGTCTAAATATCCCCAAGGTAGAGACACCACAATACATCAGGAATTCCATCCTATATTAATGATGTTTATGACTAGTATTGAGGGTCTAATTGTACAATGTGAGACAATAGAACTGATAATCATATCCCTGACCCATAAACATAAATATATTTAACATCATGGAATATAAAAATATATAATTATGTAAATAAACTATTGTTAATAAATTCACCCATATCACCCATATAAATAAAACAATCTCCAAAAGGGAAAGATATACTAATGTATATAATTTGTAAGAAGGAAAATAAAAAAAACCATTGAATACTCCATCATCACTATTGATATAGCTACCCTTTCCATGACCATCAATCGAACTATAATCCATGGGCCCATTATCCCTACCTATATCCACAGTCATACTGTCTTCACCCAAATCATGATTCCCATACAATGTATGAGTAATTGAACATAGTTGGAAACTAGTAATTAATCTATAACATTTGTGAAATTTTATAATATGTGTAGTCTAAGATATTTATAAATTCACAAGTGTTGGAATCCTCATGTATTAATCATGTTTTAATGATCACAAATCCTATTACTATTAATTAATCTCAATCTTAATTGACCATCATGTTAATGCTCTCCAATCTCAATAATAACTACACATCCTATTTTTAATGATATCATGTCTTATAGATTATTTACAAGTCTTATGCATGATCACAAATCTCACTTTTATTATCAATCCTTTATATTTATGATTCAAGTTCTCTTACTCTCTACTGGTTAAACTTAATCCATATTCTGCATATTACTGTCTAAGTATAGAGACACCGTGATGTTTGACAAAGTAAGACAGACTATGTACAAGACATAGTCACAGTCACCCTGACACCGTGAAGGAAAAACAGTCACCCAGACATTGTGAAGGACAAACCGAGACCCGGACACCGTGAAGGACAAACCATGACCCATACACCGTGAAGGACAAACTGTGACCCAGACACTGTGAAGGACAAACTGTGACCCTGACACCGTGAAGGATAAACCGTGACCCAAACTCTGTGATCTAGACACCTTAACATAGAGACACAGTGAATCACATACTTTGAAGCATATACCATGAAGAAGACACCGTTTACATAATCACTGTGACACTGTTTCTTAAAATTTTCTCAAAATTATTTAAATAATTCTAACAGTCATATTTGATGGTTTTAATGCAATTAATGATATTTAAGGATAGTTATTGTTATTTTAGGAAACCGTATCCTATACCTATAAAAAGGGAATCATCTTTCCTACTGCCAAAGATCGTGGAATATAAGGAATATTGATATGCAGTACATGATATTGTGTGTGTGAATATACAATGAGAAGAACTTACATATGCACAACAACTCAAGAACACAAGAAAATTGTGATGAACTAGGAGAACCATCTTGAGCACGAAGCATAGATTGCAAGACTTACAAAGAACTCTCATGAGTGCAATCCAACACCTCTAAAGAACACAAGAACACAAGAACACAAGCTGAACTACGACACTCTGTTTTTCAATAGAAAACCCATAGAAGGATTTAGAAGCAATTCTGCTGAATCCAATGAGTCCAGAGTTTCATTTCTAATCACTAGAGCTCTCTAAACTCTTATATGTCCTCTATATTTGATTTTTTATTTACTTTCGAGTAGTGTGGTGTATTCTGTATATCTTACACACACATACTATCTCCTGCACTAAAATGGAGGTTTTCAAAATCCTCACTCCAAAACTCTTACCTCTGGTTTACCCATGTCAACTGTGGAAGAGGTCCTTGTGTGCCCTGGTCTTTTGTTTTGTTTCACATGAAGAACAGTGGTAGAGGTCCCTACATGTCCTGGACAGTTTTGTAAACTGTTGGTAACCCCGATCCAGGGTGGGGATCATATTTATATAAATTTGAGAGGACTATGTCTCAGCTTGATACTAAACCTCTTGTTATATCGGCTATGCTTTTTAGCTTATATAATAAGTTTAATATATATATATATAACTCATTTTCCACTTCTTGTTACTTTGAAATATAAAACAATGTTAAGGTTACATTGATAGTAAAATTAGAAAGTATTTATGATTGTTTTGAACCAATAGGTCAGCTTCAAAAGCCAGTTTAATATTGTGATTAAATTGACTGAGAACTAATAAATAATTAAGAAGCTAATTGAACATTTTAAATCTGTATAAATTCACAGCAGTTTAACTTGTTTTTAAATTGGGGGACTTTAATAGATATTATTTTTTTGTAACAGAAATTTTATTTGGTACTCAATTCACCCCCCCTATTGAGTGTCCACTCTGACCAACATTTTGTATCAGAGGGTTTGCTTTTTTTAAAGGATTTTTGAAATACTCTATCTTTCAACTGTGATTTTAATTTCATCTTTAAAGATCTTAAATTTCTGTTAGTTATAAAGTTTTATCTCTTTATATTTACTTTCTAAAATATAGTTATGGATAATAGACTAGAGGGTGCTAATACTGACAGGCCACATTTCTTTAATGGTACAAACTATGCTCAGTGGAAATTCATAATGAAAATTCATATATAGAGTATGGGTTTTGATATTTGGACTGTTATATATTCACAATATAAAATTACAGAAACTAAAAGAACAACTTGGGATAAACCTACTAAGACTACTTATTATATTAATTGTAAAGCCATGAATGAAATGTACTATGCTCTAGGAGATGATGAATTTAACATAATTTCTACCTGTAAAACTACTTTTGAAATTTGGCATACCATGGGTGTTTCTCATGATGGAACAACCAATGTAAATGAAATGAGATTAAATACATATACTATTAAATATGAAAATTTTAAAATGAAGACTGATGAACCAATTTCTGATATGTATCTCGGGTTTAATGTGATAGTCAATACAATGAATTTACTCAGAAAGGTTGTCCCTACAAAGGAAAAAATTATGTGGATATTGAGGTGTCTACCAAACCGATGGAGAGGCACATCTGTTTCAATCAGAGAGTCATCTGACATTGCTGCTCTACCTGTCTTAGAACTCATTGGTACGATTATGATATATGAGAAAGATCTCAAGGTAAGTATTGAGGAAGAGGATGACCCAAAAATAAAATCAGTGTCTTTCAAGACTACTGCGTCAAAGAGTAAGGACAAAGAAAAAGCTCAAATACAAACTGACAGTTCAACAAGTGAATGTTCAGACTCTGATAGGGATGATGAAATGGCTCAGATAGCCAGAAGGTTTAAGAAATTTTATAGGAATAAGAAATTTTTCAGAAAATCAAATTACAAGGGAACGTATGACAATAAGGGACACTGGAAGAAGGACTGGAAATATCCAAATAAAGGTGATGAAGTTGTTTTCTACGAGTGAAAAAGAAAAGAACATATAAATGCAGACTGTCCAAAAATGACGTTCAAAAAGAAACAAGACTATAAGGACAATAAATACTAAAGAGCAATGAAATCAACACAGAGTACTTAAGAAGACAGCCCAAGTGAATCAGAAGCTACTGATTCTGAAAGAAATCATTCCAACATGTGTTTTATGACTAACACTTCCGAGGATACCTTAGATAATCCTGTTTTAAATTCTTATTATTCTGGAGATGATGCAAAATCTGATTCTGATTCTGAAGACATGACTAAAGCTGAATTATCTGAATATTGTAATATGCTGGAAGAGACATGCAATGAGCTTAAGGATAAATACAAATCATTGAAGAAATATCATTCTCTCACTACAACAATTAAAACTGGACATACTATTGAAAAAGGGAAAAATTCTCAACTCTTATAAGAGAAAACTGAACTAAAAATGTCTAATGAGCAACTTAGAAATGAATTAGAGAAGTTCACAAATGGAAATGATACACTAACTCAAATGCTAGGAAAGCAAGTGGCACCAAAATAAAATACTAGATTAGCCTACAAACCTGGGCAGATAAATATTACTAAGAATAGATTTATTCCTAAATCTGGATAGAATACTGCTAGTTCATGTTCTGGAAATTCATTTGCTTCAACTAGTTACTCACATAGTTATAGATTAAATAGAGTTTATCATTAAAAATATTTTGACTCTAAAAATTATATGAGACCCATAAGACAAATTTGGGTACCAAGATAATTGATTGGTAACCTGTCTGAACCCAAGAAGATATGGGTACCAAAATCATATTCTATCTAAAACTATTTTGTAGGAAACCTGCTTGAAGAGTTCCCAGAAGAAGACATTGTATTTGGACAATGGATGTTCAAGACATAATTATGAGGATTAAGCATGCTTCAAGTGCATAATAAAGGTTGATTAAGGCTATGTCACATTTTGTGATAATTCTAAAGGAAAGATCATCATCCTAGGCCAATTTGGAAACACTAATTCAGTTTTAATTTCCAAAGATTTATTTTTTGATGGACTGAAATATAATCTGCTAAGTATTTATCAATTTTGTGATGATGGTTTAAATTTCAAGTTTGAAAATGATTCTTGTAATGTTTTTAATTATAATTTTTTTTAGTATTCTATTCTTTTAAGGAATGAAAATTTTTACACTGTTGATTTTAATTCCTTACCTAAGCAAAATGTTACCTATTTAAATGATTTTCATAAAGAGTCCTGGTTATGGCATAGAAGATTAGGATAGTGAAATATACACTCACTTAGGAAACTAACTAGGAAAAAATAGTTTGAGACTTACGCAAACATGAGTTTCCAAATGAGAAAGTTTGTAATCCTTGTCAAAAGGGAAGGGAACATAAAGTTTATTTTAAATCAAATAAAGAAGTCTCAACTTATCAACCTATAGAGTTGGTTCACATGGATTTGTTTGTACCATCTAGTGTTTCTATCTTAAATGGGAAGAAAAATGTCTAAGACTTAGTAGATTACTTTTCTAGATATACTTGGTTTTACTTCTTAGCTCACAAATGTGAAGCTTGTTATTATTTTGTTAAATACTCCAAATCTATAGAAAATCTTAGTGGAATTATGATTAAAACACTATGAAGTGATCATGGCCATGAGTTTGAAAAAAATGAATTTGAATCCTATTTCTCACACAATGTCTATAGTCATAACTTTTATGCTCCTCAGACACATCTGCAAAATGGTGTAGTAGAAAGAAGAAATAGAACCCTTCATGAAATAGAAAGAACTATGCTTAATGAGTATGACCTGCCTATTTACCTTTGGGCTGAAGCTGTGAATACAGCTTGTTATATTATTAAAAGAGTCTTAATTAGACCAGTTCTTAAGAATACCCCATATAAGCTATGGAATAATATAAAACCGAAAGTTAGTTACATTAGAGTCTTTGGATGCAAAGTCTTTATTCTTAATACAAATGATAATCTTGATATGTTTGCTTCTAAGAGTGATGAAGGAATCTTTTTAGGATATTATGTAACCACCAAAGACTATAGAGTTTTCAATAAAAGAACCAAGTGTGTGGAAGAATATATTCACATCATGTTTGATGATACTGATCTACATGAGCATAAAACTACTCTTGAAAATCTTGAAGAAGATTTATCTATTCTAGACATTAATGATAAAATCAATGAACCTGTTATAAAAACATCTAGTTCTATAATTATTCTAGATTCTGATCTTAATGATCCCGAACCTAAAGAAGAACCTGAAATTTCTAGCCCTACCTTAACTAGATCAACTAGGATTCTAAAGAATCATCCTTCAGATGCTGTTGTAGGAAATCTGGATAGAGGGACACAGACTAGAGATTCTCTTAGAAATCAGGTTGAACATCATGCTTTCTTGTCACAGCATGAACCTAAAAACATTGATGATAGTATTAATGATGAATTTTTGGTGATTTCCATTCAAAAATAACTCAATCAATTTTAATGAAATAAAGTTTGGAATATTGTTGAAATACGTAAGGACACTTTCACCGTAGGCACTAAATGGGTATTTAGAAATAAAGTAGATGAATCTAGAAACATAGTTAGAAACAAATCTAGGCTGGTTGAACAATGCTACAGTCAATAAGAAGGAATTGACTATGAGGAGACTTTTTCTCCAGTAGCCAGATTAGAAGCTATTAGGATTTTACTTGCTTATGCTGCACATCTAAATTTCAAACTATTTCAAATGGATGTCAAGAGTGAAGTATTAAATGGATATATTGCTGAGGATGTTTTTGTTGAAAAACCACCTGGCATTTCAGACCCTCAATTTCCAAATCATATTTTCAAATTATCAAAAGATTTATATGGTTTAAAGCGAGCTCCAAGATCATAGTCTGATAGGATACGTACTTTTCTAATTTCCAAAGGTTTTACAAAAGATATAGCTTATCCTACTGTTTTTATAAAATGTAATTCTAAAGATGTTTTAGTTGTAAAAATTATTGTAGATGATATTATTTTTGGATCTTCAAAAACTACATTATGTACTGATTTTTCTCAAATGATGCAAAATGAATTTGAAATGACTTTAATGGGTGAACTCAAATTTTTCCTTGGATTTCAAATATTTCAAAGTGATGATGGAATTATTTTAACTCAAAGTTAATATAATAGATATCTTTTAAAACGTTTTGGATTGGATAGCACAAAAAGTAGTGACACTCCCATGAGTACCACCTGAATGTTGGAACTTGATGAAGATGGTAATTCTGTTGATCAAACCACTTATAGAGGAATGATTGGAATTCTACTCTACCTGACTACTAGTCATCCTGATATTATGTTTAGTGTGTTTATGTGTTCTCGTTTTCAATCAAATCCTAAAGAGTCATATTTAAATGATGTAAAGTGAATTTTCAAATAGCTCAAGCATACTCCCAATTTAGGACTTTTTTATCCCAAAGGACAATCATTTGAATTAGATAGTTATTCTGATGCTGATTTTACTGAATGTAAGTTAGATAGAAAGAGCAACTCTGGAACATGTCACCTTATAGGAAAGTCACTTGTATCATGGTATAGTAAGAAAAAAAATCTGTTGCATTATCTACTGTAGAAGCTGAATACATAGCTGCTGGAAGCCATTGTACACAAAATTTGTGAATGAAACACATATTACTAGACATTGGATATCAATTCAGACATGTCCCAATAAATTATGACAACACAAGTGCTATTAACATTTCTAATAATACTGTTTCACATTCTAGGAAAAAACATATTGATGTAAGACATCACTTTCAGAGGGATCATTATCGAAAAGGTGATATCACTTTGGAATTCATTGGTACTAAATATCAACTTGCTGATATATTCACTAAACCATTAAATTATGAAATATTAGACTACATCATATATGATCTTGGCATGATTAATCATAAATAGATGTTTTACTGATCTTAATGTTTAATACTTTACTGTATTTTACTTTACAATTTCATACTCATTATTTTATAGTTACTGTTTCATTCTCATGGTCTCACCATTATGACCTTGTGCTCACGGTCTTTCAACTCACTGTCTCACCGTGACTGCACAGAATGGTCACTGTCTCACCGTGACGATCACTAACTATCTCACCATGATGACTATTTTTTTTCACAACGTAATTCCAACTCACAGTCTCACCATGAAGATTATTTATACTCTTATTTTAACCCGTATCGCGGAAATTTTTATTTCACCACTATTTTATTTCTCGTGTTTTTGTTTTTATGACGTTTGGAATTCCCAAATGATAAAACTTAAGGGTTTCATTATATTCCTTACTCAAACTCTCTCCTAAACCTTCTCATTCTTAAAAACTTTCTCTTACCTATCTTTTGAACCTTCAATGGATACCAAGGATGAAGCTTCCATATTCACCCTCGTTTGAGAAGCGCCGCTCTAAGAAACAAAAAAAAGATTCCGAGGATAGCTCCTGAAGGACCTCTAAACCCAAACATGGTAAGCCGTACTGTTGTACCTGAAAAAGAGATCTTCCTTGAGTGGCTGATGTCTAGCAAGTAGTTAGTATTGAATGTTTTAATAGAACAAGGATGGATTGAATGGTTCTCTGGACAAAATAGACCTATTTATCCGAGGCTCGTATCTCAATTATACAAAATGTACAGTTTTCCTTTGAGTTCGGAGAATGCTTTATGGTGACAAGATGTATAAATGGAGAAATGTGTTCTTTATCTTCAAGGATATGGGCTGCATTCCTAAGGATTCCTCATGAAGGAGTGAGTGATGACTACCAGAGAGACCCTCCTCCATCATCTGATATCTTTGATCTAGAAAATGACCTGGAAATTCTAACTGGAAATGGCACTAAGCAAAGGGCTATTGCTGCAGAGTTAGATGGAGAAACATGATTACTATTCAAATTTATTCAGAATTTGATCAGTCCAAGAAAAAGGGATTTTTCTCAAATGAAGTATCAGGATATGTTCCTGATTCACCTGTTGAAGAATGGCCATAAGATCAATCTTTGTATATATGTCATTAACCATATATGTGAGCTGATTAAAGTCACTTACAAATACACCTCCTTGTTTTACTCAGGGATGATTTCAACCATGCTAGTTTCAAAAGAAATGGTTGGACCGAATGAAGAAATTATAGAGGACTTTGATTTCTGCTTATCCAAGACTATCATCAGAAGGATAAAGATTAGCTGGAACCCCTGTAAGAATCAGTGGGTTGGGGATAATCATCAAATTTATAAAAAGATTAATTCTATTGACTATCCAAGAAGTCCTATGAGTCTAGCTAATCCTGGTTTGGAACCAGATGAAGTGGCTGAGTTTTCAGAAGAAGAATAAGAAGAAGAGGAAGTGGAAGATGAAGTATCACCTAGAGAAGAAGATGGAATACCACCAATGGAAACAGCTCCTGTTGAAAAAGAAAGGATTGTTGTCCCTGCTGTTTTCCTTGCTGAAATACCTCAAGGAGAGGAAGTTGTTGTTGGTTTGAGAGTAGAGGAATCTCCTACTTCTAGTGAGGATGTCAATCTAGAAACTCATCCTACGACTGTTAGAAAATTGGTTTTTCCTGTTTTAGAGAAGAAATCAACAGTAGAGACAGATAATGTTCAAGAGGATCTCCCTATTGAGAAATAAGCATGTCTAGAAGCACAACTAGTGGAATAATAGGTTGCTGAGTATATTCCCTCTGCTGAAGAGAGGATGGAAATTGCCTTTCAGCTAGAAAGGAAAGTGTTTAATGAAGTTATTATAGATGATCTTGTGGATCATGACCATGTTGTTGAGCCTATAGTCTCTGAAATGGAAGCACAATTTGAGGGGGAGGAACTTGGAAAACTTGAGATTATAGAAGCTGGATCTGCTAAAGCTTCTCAACCTACTATTTCATACTCTGTGTCCACCCGATATGTTTTCCCAAGATTTTATGATGTGAATGAGTCACAGAAATTGAATACAACTAGAGTGGATCTCTCTTCTATGTTTCAACTGAAGTCTGTAGCTCATTTAGAACCAGAACCAGATCCAAAACTAGAGCCTCATTCTCAATCTGAATCAGAGTCTGAGTTTGAATATAACGCTGAACCACAACTAGAACATGCTCCACTAGATTTACCTGCACCCTTACCCGAGCAACACTCGTTTGTAACTAAAGATGATCTGAATGTTTTTAGAGAGTATCTGTTAGCTGGAGTTGAGAAACTTTTATCCACTCAACCTCATCCAGTTACTCAACTAAGTCAAGAGGATGCATCAATTATCTTGGAAAATATTATATTGCATATTCAACCAAGGATGATCAGAGAAATTCAATAAGTTAGAGTATAAAATAATCTGATGAGTGATGATGTTGCGAACCTGAAAATTATGGTAGAAAACTTGTAGAATGATTTGTCTTTGAGATCAGAGCCTGCTCTTATTTCTTCCCCTACACCTGTTGCTGCTTCTCCTGAGCCAACTGATTCCACCCTTGCTAGGGAGATCATGTCTCAAGTTTATCAATATCTTCTGTCTTTTGATGAGAATATAGAAAGTAGGCACACAAAAATGCTGGAACACATGAGGGAGCTTGTGTAAAATTTGAATAAGCTCACAGATGAATACACTGGATGCCAGAAAAAAGTTCTGAAATAGCTCAATGTTCTAACCGAAGCGGTCAAGGCTTCTCCTGCTTCTAGTCAACCATCTGTTCCTCCATTGGCTGATTCTTTATTGAGATCCATAATCAAGGAGGAACATCAGAATGCCTTCAATGGCTTGGATATGTCTTTTTTTCAGAAGTGGTTAAGAATAGTGACCGAGCATTGGACTTGTCTAGGATTCATTCAATGATTACCAGTGATGCTCAACAAGATATCACCAAGAATATTGATGTCTATATCAACCATATTTTCTCTAAAAGAGATATGACATATCACTTTAGATATCTTGTGGAGAATTTGAGAATCCCTCTAGTAACTCAATCTTTTAAATCTCAAGTTCAGAAGCTTACACGGTTCACCATATTGTTGGACAAATTTATGGAGAATAAGGATGATTTTGAAAAATCTATGCAATATGGTGGTGAAATCATTACTAATTTTATAAATCTTTTAAATTATTATCTTCTTGTGTAGAGTACTACTATAGTCACTCCGGCTACTGCACCCCTTAGACCTAGTCTGCCAACCCTTGCCTCAACTGCCATGACAGTCAACCAAGCTCTTTGTCAGATCCGACGAGTCATTCTTGACCAACCACAGCCGAGATCTTCTACTGCTCCTACTTTGGCTCCATCTGTTTTTGAAGGTCTACCCTTACCCTCATTATCTACCACATATATGCCTTCTTCTACTTCAGCTCCATCTCTTTCTACTGATAAAGGTAAGGAAAAGGTGGATCAATGAAGAGTCCAGGGACTGTTTTCTTTTTTGATGGGAGGTCATTTGTTGTTTACTGTTTGTATTTATCTTGTATGTTATATTATGAACCCTTTTTAATGAAAAATTCAGTGTTTCATTTCATTTTCTCTACTTTTTGATAAGCCTAAAAAGGGGAGAAACAAGAACAGGTAAAAGTACACATATTAGTATTCTAATTGTCGAGTCTGTTATTTTCATTAATGTTGCATTTCATATATTTGTAACTACATTATTTGTGATCATCAAAATGGGGGAGATTGTTGGAATCCACATGTATTAATCATGTTTTAATTATCACAAATCATATTACTGTTAATTAATCTCAATATTAATTGACAATCATGTTAATGCTCTCCAATATCAATAATAACTACACATCATGTTTTTAATGATAGCAAGTCTTATTGATTATTTACAAGTGTTATACATGATCACAAATATAACATATATTATCAAGACTTTATATTTATGATTCATGTTCTCTTACTCTCTACTGGTTAAACTTAATCCATATTTTTCATATTACCTCTCTAAGTATAGAGACACCATGATGTTTGACACAGAAAAACAAACTGTGTACTAGACACAGTTACAGTCACCCAGACACCGTGAAGGAAAAATAGTCACCCAGACACCGTGAAGGAAAAACCGTGACCCAGACACCGTGAAGGAAAAACCGTGACCCAGACACCATGAAGGACAAACTGTGACCCAGACACCGTGAGGGATAAACTATGACCCAGACACCATGAGCTAGACACCATGATAGGGAGAAATAGTGAATCACATACCATGAATCATATACCATGATGAAGACACCGTTTACATAATCACTGTGACACCATTTGTTAAAATTTTTTCAATATTATTTAAATAATTCTAACTATCATATTTGATGTTTTTAATGCAATTAATGATTTTTAATGATATTTGTTGGTATTTTAGGAAACCGTATCCCATACCTATGAAAAGGGAATCAATTTTTCCTACTGCCAAAGTTCGTGGAATATAAGGAAAATTGATCTGTAGTACACGAGAGAAAGTGTGTGAATATACAATGAGATGAACTTTCATGCGCAAAACAACTCAAGAACACAAGAACACTGTGCTGAACTAGAAGAACCATCCTGAGCAATAAGTAGAGATTCAAAGATGTACAAAGAACTCTCATGAGTACAATCCTACACCTCTAAAGAACACAAGATCACAAGAACACAATCTGAACTACGACACTCTGTTTTTCAACAGAAAAACCAAAGGACTCATAAGAAATTATGCTGAATCCAACGAGTCCAGAGCCGCATTGCTAATCACTAGAGCTCTATAAACATTTATCTGTCCTCTCTATGTGATTTCTTTATTTACCTTCAAGTAGTGTGGTGTATTCTGTATATCATACACACACATACTGTCTCCCGCACTGAACTGGAGGTTATCAAAATCCTCACTCCAAAACTCTTAACTCTGGTTTACCCACGTCAACTGTGGAAGATGTCCTTGTGTGGCCTAATATTTTGTTTTGTTTCCCAAGAAGAATAGTGGAATAAGTCCCTGCATGGCCTTGAATGTTTTGTAAACAATTTTTATACCTGATCCAGGGTGTGGATCAAATTTATATAAATTTGAGAGGACTAAGTCTCAGCATGAGACTGAACCTCTTGTTATATCTGCTCTGATTTTTAGCTTATATCATAAGTGTAATATATATATATATATATAATTCATTTTCCTCTACTTGATAATTTGAAATATAAAACTATTTTAATGTTACATTGATAGTTAAATTAGAAAGTGTTTCTTCTTGTTGTGAACGAGTAGGTCAACTTCAAAAGCCAGTTTAATCTTGTTATTAAATTGGCTGAGAAATAATCAATCTTTAATAAGCTAATTGAAAATTAGAAATCTGTATAATTTCACTAAAATTTAACTTGTTTATAATTTGGGGTCTTTAATGGATATTAATTTTTTTTAACAGAAATTTTAATTGGAACTCAATTCACCCCCCTCTTGAGTGTCCACTTCGACCAACAACAAGAATTTATTATAAATCATATGTTTAGTGTTTGTGGGCTAACATAGAATCCACAAGCCCCGATCATACTTTTATCTGCTATTTCCAAACTGAAAGTCATAAATAGTATCAAAATTGTAAAGATATATAGATGAGGGTAGAAAACATATCTCTTAGTAGTCTCAAGGAATCATTTCAGATCATACCATATGGTCGTTCCATTCTGCCTATATCACATGTTATATATGAATATCTCCAAACAACATCTTTTTCAAATTTTAGGCCTAAAAGATTTCATATCATATCTATGCCTTTAGTTTGGCCATTTAACTTTCATAACCCAACATCTAATGCCATGTAATTTACCTTATTGTAATAATTCCACTAACCAATGTTTTGGTCCATCGACGTAATCATCTCATGTCGAGCTTCATCCTTCTCTATGAGATAACCATATAATAACAATCAAAATATTTCAGATAATATTGCAAATACCTCTAAATGTGTGATTATCACAAGTAATTGGGTTGAAAATAAAAAAGAACAATATATCTCAGTAAATTGAGAATCAGTAGAAAAAAATAGAACATTTAATTTGTATCTAGAATCGTAAAAAAGTAATCTAGTCACACTATAGAAATCATTCATCATATAAGTGTATCATGGGTTAAACCCATACATGTGGTTACTATAAATCATGGTAACACTAGCCAGGCCAACACTAGTATCATATGAAAGAAAAAAGATTTTAAAATCAATTCAAATTGTATCAAACATCATGAATTTATATTTTTATGATAAAATCCATTAACTATTGAGAAGAGATAACCATGTCAGAACTAAGCCTCAAAAAAATATTTCTCACTCACTATAAATCTATAAAATGGACCCCAAATCAGAAAAATCATGGTTCCAAAATAGGATTCAAGATGATTATATATACAAATGATTATATATACACCAACATACCTCTCAGAATTTGACAATTTGATGCTATAATAGATATTGAAAAAAGTAGGACTTCCAGACACCCTATATCTTCCACCATATCAGATGAAATTCAAGAAATCATCATAAGGTGGTATTTGGATCAATAGAACTGTACATGACTTGATATATCTTTGATTATTATAAATGGAGCAGAGTATATCTATAAGAACCCTAAATAATAGAGATTCATGAATCACCTTCCTTAATTAGAGGTCAAGAACATAGTTGGATTCACTAGAATCAAGCATGGATAGGGTGAAAAATGATAAGGGGAGGATGTGTAATATCATGGTTTTAGAGTTATGTATCTAGGAATAAATGGTATGAAGGGATCAATTAATGAATTATTTATAGGAATTACCAAGTATTAATCAATAATAAAATGGTTTTGTCACATAGATTTCTAAAATTTGAACCACCTGTGTGTGGATTTCGGCCTCACCTGAGAACCCACATGGTTTGGACACTATTTTTGGGAAACCATTCACCAATTTTTTTAACAAATAGAATATGTATCTTTATTGGTGTGGTGGAACTATATTGATTTATAAATCATTAATATTAACAAATATCCACCAATTTACTCCTCCCATGTAAATATAGCTGAACAAATTCTCTATACGGTTAGGAAAAAACATTGATTCATCCATGAAACCGTACATAAATATTTAAAACTGTCCAAAACCAATATGAAACCCCTAAAAATCAGCCCAAACAATTCATAGTTAAATACATAAAAAAATGGATGATATTAAGACATAACACACCTAAAAATACATTTTCATTATAAAAACATTATACAAAACAATATAAACCAATAAATGATCATTTAGTAGAATTAGAAGAAATTATTAACACGATTTAATCATTTCAATGTTACCATAATTTTAAAATGATTACTCAAACTATTTTTGTTTTAAAAACCATGGAGACTGAAAATGGTATTATTTTTCTTATGATGTTTTAGTAATTGAGTGAAATGAATCTTATATGGAGAAAATATATGTTATGAAGATGGGATAATTTTACACTACTGAATTCAACAATTATATTAAAAGTAGTGTGATTTATAAAAATAATAATAAAATTTTCTACATGTTTTATTTGAAATTGATATATGTTATTACTAGTTAACCATGTAGGAATCATATTTATGATTCTATTATTGAAAAAAGGTGATAATTTTGAGAATTGTTTTTTGATTAAGTGTTTTAATGTTTCTGTTTATTTCTATGTTTTACATTGTATTTGATTTTCATTTTTTAGAAGAATTGTTTTTTTATACTCGTGAGATTTTTGGAACATTCAATTCATTTTACCTTGTGGAGTAATTTTTTTCATAGATATTATATCAGTTAGAGAAATTTCATATTTTAAAAGTATTGTTTTAAAAACATTCAAGTCTAACATACATTTTCTTATTCATTCATCCATCTATGTGATTATAATAATGTTTTTGATATTTAAGCTAAATGAATTTTCTAATAATGGGTATTAATAAAAAAACAATATACATTTATTTTCAGTCATCATGAATGTTTTTTATATATTTATGTGTACATCACAGAAACTAAATTAGATTTTGTTTTGTTTAACTAAATATAATGATCAATAATTTAGTTCATTTACAATATATCCTAAAACATTTCATCATAAGTTATAAATTCCTAATCAAAATATATAGAAATTTTTCTAATATCAGTTCTAAAAAATATGTAGTTCTCTGAATATGATAAATGAATATTATTACACCATAATATATTAATTCCATGGGTTATTTGAGAAACTATATATATGATAAAAGTAACTTGACTCTCATACATGGAGTTATTGTCAACAAAATTCCAATAGATTAATTATAGTCACCCAATAATAACAATCTTAAATTATGATTCATTTTAGATTAATTTTCATATGTTTCTCATTAATATAAGCTCATCGACTATAAAGGATAAGTTTCTTTAGAGAAATAAATACCTAATAATGTTATTTCTTAAATGATATTTAACATCTCCCACATAATTCCTTTCTCATAACACCATTCATTATTCCTAATTACTAAATACGTTTTTATCCTAGGTAAAATGGGAAAAATAAAGGTTCATAATAGATTCTCAATAATGATAAACATATGATATATCAATAAATGATCATAAGTGATTGTAATCATAAATGTACATAAACATGGTCAAAACATAATAATTTCATAACAAAGTTGTAAATGGTTGTTAATCATAATTCATGTAATGGGTTTTCTCATAAAAAAAGACATAAGTCATCTGAAATTGGAATCATCAACAAACAAAAAAAATTTATTAGAGAATGTAGTAATATTATGATATATTTTTGTGGTATAATATTAAACATACAATTCATTGTCAATAGAAAAGGATAAATTTATAAGCTACCATAAATTATTAGTTATAACCTATTCCATCATTTCATTACTCAATGTTCCATCCCAAGACTGTAATTGTGGAATAATCGTATAAATTTCTAGCTTTTTTCATTATTTAGGACCTTAAATTCTTATTATATATCTTTCTTACCGAATGTATTTGAGGGATATATATTTTATTCCCCACATGAAACATAATTAAAACCATATATGTGTTTCCTAAAAGATAAAAAATATTTATCACATCATAAGGAAATAACCCATGGAAAATAAATGGATTTTGAAAATTTCTCATCATCACATAATCATCATCCATCCAGAATAAGTTTGTGGATGGTATCATAAGAGCATTCAATATTTATTCATATCCCAATTACCCCATTGAAAAGTAATGAGTTTCATGTAATCATCCTATGATAATCATAAGCATAATTCATTTATATAATTTTATTTCATAATAGAAGAATATTCATGGTGAATCATAAAAATTCATAAATGAAGTGCTCATATATTAATAAATATCAATAAAATAAAATTTGATCTTGTATTTAAAAAATTTTAAAAATATTATTCTTTATAAAATTGTTAAAAAATATTCTAAGAATATTTAGAAACATATTATTTTATATAATAACCAAAAACCATATAATAGAGGATTCATAACAATAAATGGTCATGGTGATTGTAAAATCCATTCATGTAGTATATGTTAAAAGATAAAATTCTATTCCCATATTGAAAAAATACACTAAATTTTATTTTTTTTGGAAGGAATCCATTTGAAGATTCATTTTAAAACAATTTAAATGATGTAAATTGTACTGATAGTAAATTTTTTAAAAAAAAATCTAGAATAGGTAAAAATTGAATCAACCAATTTTTAATGTCAAGGACAAAGAATAAAAATTTTGGCGACATGAGGAAAAAAGGCATCCTTTTCTATAACTTTTTTACGTATCATTTTGAATATAAATGGAGGGAAAATGGATTATTAATTTTAATGTATTTTAGTAAATAAATTATAATAAAATACATGGTGTAGAAATGACTAAATATATATAACTTCCCCCAACGGAAATATATAATTTAGAATCTTTAAAAGAAATGAGATTGTATCATAAAAACTTAATTCATTTCCCATAAGTCATTATACCCCTTCAATATTTATATATAATAAATAAAATTTACCATACATATAACCAAGAACTATATTCATCTTTAACATATTATTTACCATTCAATGATAATATCCAATTAGAAAATATTAAACAATTTCCACATTAAAAGGAACATTCATGTGAAAAATAGATTATTTTTCATGATTGTTTTGGTTTGATTATTCTGATAAATAAAACATGGTAATACTTTCATCATAAATAGAATCTGTACAATGAAATAGTTATTTACTTTTAAATAAACTTAACAAAAATTCAAATAACGTGGTGATGAAAATTTGATTATATCACTTCATGTTGGTGGTAGTACACATGAATACATGAGTGCTGTTGTAATTTAATCATGGATGGAAATGAGAATTATAATCATTTTACCATAATAATAATAATATATTAATATATTAATGATACAACAACAAATTTTTTAGAATAGATATAATAAACATAGAAGATGTAGATTAAGAAATAAACATTGAGATAGTCGTGTAACGAGATTATATCTTCTATGAGAAACATCATTTGGATTACACAATAATACTTCTTAGGATATTATTATGTTCGTAAAATATATTCTTGAATTAAAGGAAAAATGTATGAAGGTTTTTTTTAATGTTTTTGTTCGAGGGGTAAAATTTTACACACAATGTAGGATAAGTGGTTCCCTTTAATAAGTTAGGTGAACACATATTGAATTACACTAATGTCCTAAATAATATAATGTCAAATTACTATAAATTAGGAACAAAATAGTCATGAATTACAATCTCAGATAACATAAGCTCCAAACATATTAATCTAATAAAATTAAGACATATGATTTATTTAATTATAAACCATATATTGTGGCTTGACCCTCTTTTCCAACCCATATATCTCCTAACATTACAAACAATATTTTACAAATTTAACTATTCGTGGAGGAAAAAATGAAATTGTACTATTTAAAAATTATGAAAACATTGAAAAAATATAGAATCCTATTTATCAAAATTTATTACTATTTTTATTGGAACTCATATTAAAATATGTTATCAAAATGAAAAGAAAACAATTCTTAGAAAACAGTATTTTTATACATGAAAAAAATATACTTTCATTCCATTCCATTAATAATTATTTGATGAATGTTAAAATATTTTATTAAATATAACATATATACATTTCTCTAACCTTAATAATCAAAATTTATTTATTTATTTGAATAAAATAAAAACACATTTTACATATGTAAAAAGAGTTCTCTATAGAAAGGCTTTACCTTTAAATCCTTATATTTTCATTTCTATCCATTTTTTGACCATTTAATGCAGTTTATAAATATGAAAAAAATATATTTTTATGTTATTAATACATTAAATTTAATTTATAAATAAAATAAATTAACTATTGATAAAAATATATATGACAATTTAATATTATAAACAAATATTTTAAAATAGTTCTTTAGGATATTTAGCGTTTCCTATGTGAATTAATAATTATTCACATTAATTATATTTAATTTACATACAATACAATGCGATTAATTTTTTAACAAATAAAAATGAATCACATATGTTTTTTTCAATTAAAAAAATATCCATTAAATCAAACTTATTTGGAAGGAAAACAATTACAATCTCACAATGTTACATTCTACACCCATATTGTAATATATATCTTGATATTCAATCACTATAATAAAAGAAATACGTTAATTTTCATTAATTAATTATTTGTATTACCATGTAGCTCACGTGAATTTTATATTTATTTACATAAATATAATAGGGGAGTTTTTCATTTTTAGTATCCCTTTATCTGTTCGATTCATGATTTCTAATAGACATTCTTTATAATAAGATCATTATCATGTGATAAAAATATGAGTTTAGTACATCTAATGTAAAAATAATGTAATTTTATTAATGTGATACATAGAAAAAATAATTTACCATAGATAGTTTTTGTGGAAGTGAAAAGGGATAAGAAAGCACCTTGATTTGATGAAGAATCTTAAAAAGATGATATTTCGAGGGCTCAACATTCCATTTACTCCAAATCACATAAACTTGTTCCCTAGGGATGTTATTAGGAACACTATATCACAAACTATGAACTCTAAATCTCACTTAATAATTATAGTATATATTTTTTTCTCACTCTATGATTCATTGAAGTTTTTGTGATTTTATTTATCCTTCACTGTTGTTTTCTCATGTTTCTTAGGTCACAATAGCTTTCTTTCTGTAACTTCATTCCATAATGTTGGATTGTTTAATTTCCTTACATAAAAGGATTCTTATGGCTCAATATAAAATATCTATGGATAGATATTTTGTAAATAATATTTTGTATGAATAATGTGTTGATATCCAACTCCTTTGAAATCTAGAGAACCTGATCATGGTATCTCCTTCGATGTTTTAATGGATTGACCAAACTAACCAGCTATCTTTCGATGGTAGGATGTTGTAAATAAAAACTCTATATCTATTTAATACTGAAGCATATCTAGAATAACATGTCAATCCTCCAATATAAATAATATTTAATGGAATTTGGAACTCCATGTAACCTTACAACTTCCATTATGTGAATCCGAGAATGTTGACCAAGAGAGAAATATTCTATGATAGAAATAAAATGTGTTGAATTCATAAGGAAATTCACTATAACCCAAATTGAAAATTTCACATTATATTTATTTCATAAATTTTTGATGAAATCCACAATTAAAATTTTCCATTTATTTAGAGTTAGGGGTAATAGTTATAACAACCTTAAGGATTCTAGTACATATCCTTAAATTTTCAAAATACTAGAAATTAGGATATATATTATGATATATTTCACTTCATGTTTTCTAACAAGAAATACATTTTCATATATCTATACATCTTCATAATTCCAAAATTTATTATGAATGATGATTTTTGAGATTTAACCAGTAACTCCCTCTGCAATTTTGGTATAATAGGCACATACACTATATTCCTTAACATTATCAATAAATAAATATATTGGTTGAAATATGGAGCATTTTTGTCTCATATATTCAATTTGACATCCCCCTTATGTACCTTTTTAATAATCACTTGGATGGGTGGTTTCACATTAATATTAAAATTATATAATTTTTACACCTTCAATAAGATTTCATGTTTGGTATTCTATAAATACATTAGTATTGGATCCTTTTTAATCATTATTATGAAAAAATAATGGTCTTATATACTAGGAGTTTCAAAAAACATTTTAAACTTCACTTGGTAATAGTGTATTTTGAAATCCGAATTGTTATTAAAGATTAACCATCTAATTTATAAAATACTAGATTATTAACAATGAATATAATATTAATAGTTATATGATACAAATGTATGTCACACCATCCACTATAAAGATACATCCTATTTATTTTATATGAAAAAACATCTTCCAAATCAAAATCAATGTTTGGGTAATTTTGATCCTGAATTTTTAGTTAGTATGACACACAATATATATTAATCATATTATAAATTATGAGTAATCCAAGTGAAATCATTCATACATTAATATAAGCCAAAAACCATTATCCATTATAGGGTATTGTGAGGTCCTTACACATACCATAATTTTATTTAGTTCATTAAAATTTTCTTTACATTCATCGTACCAAAAGAACGTTTCACCATTCTAGAATAACCTGGTTAAAGGAATAGTGATCTATGAGAAATTCTTAAAAAAGCTCCATAATATCAATCAAACATATGAAAATTATGAATCTCAGTCACATGAGTGGTTTAAGAAAAACATTTAATAACATCAGGCATTTAATGATCTACATATATACCTATTTATATGATCACATTTCAGAAGAATTGTTATAACTATAATAATAATTCAGACATATTGAATTTTTATTATAGTTTCTCCTTCATTAGGTTCATGAACAAAATTGTGAATTTTTCTTCATCCATGTACATTATAATAGTGAATAATAGAATATATTCTATAAAGATTACTAAAAATTGATCTATTTAATACATAAAAACTCTATTATTTACATTTATAAATATATTATCGTAATTACTATGTCTATATGGAAACACTATAAATTCGTAGTGTTTATAGCTATGTATGAAAAATGCCTTGTGTATTTTTATTATTTTTACCATCAATTTATATTATATAGAATATAGTTAAATCATTGAAAATTATTGATACACCTGTAGTTAATCAATAAAATAAATATATGTAAAAGGATACATGTTATAAATAATGATCTTGTTATGTTATTTGTATTCAATACAGAGTCAAATTGATAGATCATTATATTTCATTAAAGGAACAACATCCCCAAAGTTTAAGCACTAGGATGAATAAATATCTAATGTAGATTAATATGGAGTCTCATCATCATTTCCTACAATATAATTGGGGCCTCTCTATGAGGTTTTTGAGAAATATTCATAGCACCAAGTATAATTCCTACTGAAAAAATAAAGTTTATGATTTGTAGGAAGACTATGAATCTCAGCAAAAAAAATCACATTCCATTATAATATCATTGATTTTCATTTTATCAAAATAAACAAAAACCCTTTTATAAATAGGTGTCATGACCTGTAAAGTGGAGGTATATTCAAATGGATGTTTATTTTCTTCCTTACACCCTTAAATGATCACACAATCAATATGAATATTAAAAGTGATTTCCCTTACTCAATTTTTTATGGAATATTTATAGAGTGATATAATCCATCAACAAACAACATAAAATTCTCTAAGAGGGATAATAAAATCATTTAAATTAATTATTTTACCAAAACTATCAATCATAGAAGATGTATAAACATTGAATGTGATCTTCATACCATTTTGAGTTCCCACTTCTAATTTAATATTTAATTATTGAGAATATTAATTAAAATTACTTTAGACGTTTCATGATATACATGAATTCATTTAAATAAACTAAAATAGTTTATATAAATATTTGATCATACCAACCACTACCTCAAATTTATTATTTTTTGTTCAATCCATTAATAAATCAAAAATGGTAATCATTTGAATAAAAAAAGTTAATATATAAAATCACATGATCATAAAAATAATTGTGATTATTTAATAAATTATATAAACAATATTAATTCTATAGCACTTTATGTACATCTCATATTATTGGGGCATATCGTTGTCTATCGTAGGCAACACACTCTCATTTAACATAATGGTTCATAAATAAAATGTGTGTGGACCCTTTAATATCCCCTAGGAGAGTCTATTTAGGTGTGTTCTAGTATATCCACTCACCATGCACCTGTGATGATTGATTTAATACCAAATTTTCCCCTTTTATAGTTTTTACTGTTAGGCACATATATTCTCCAACAGAACACACATTCCAATATATAGATATTGTTTCATTTTCATGGAAGACCACATAATGTCTACATAACAAAATATTCATGATTTTATAGTATAAATATAATTATACCATGATTTTTCGACAAAATTATCAAATACTAATAACTGAAATTGAATAAAAAACTCGTTTGAATCATTCGGAGAAAACCATATCATAACATATATAAATATTGGATTATATTAGATGAATGTTTAATGTATTTATCAAAGGTATACAATTGAGTACATTAATGGTTTAATTTTTTTAATACTATATACATAATAAACACATTTTATAAAATATATTCAAAAGATCTCACAAATTTCTTCTCTCATTGTATCCTTATTAGAAATTTTCTACCTACTACCTTTTTCCAATCCATGGGGAAAAATATCCATAAGAAAAAATGCTGTTAGAGACTCAGTAATGGGAAATATTGGTGATATCAATCAAGGATCATAGGTGGGAATTAGAATAAAGGTGTTGGAACATGATCATAACATAATATTTTCATACTGAATTCGTAAAATATATATAATTTTTTATAATGTAATAAAACTTTTTCATAAAAAAATATTTTATAATAATGATGAACCATTATTCATTAATCATGATCCATGAGATCATATCCTAAATACAATACAAAAGTTAGTGGAATAGAAATAAAAATAGAAACATATTCTCTTAGTCAGTTCTCATTAATAAGGCTATCATAAGGGACTAGGATCACTCTCTATTCATTCATATCCATAGTGAAAACTCACATTCAAGACTATTATTTTAGATAGATTCCCCTTTTGAATTGTACACACTACAAATTATATTTTTTATTATTTCTTGATATATCATTCTTTACAAAATAAATTGGATGGATATATAATTAAATAACATCCTATAAAGTAAAAAAATCTACATATATGTGTTTTGTAAGTTCATAAAACATCAATCATAAAAACATATCATATCACTTAAAAATAGGTTTCACAATATTTTCATGGCCACATAATCATTTGAAATATTGAAAATAAAAGTTAATGGCATCCCATTATCACTCATTACATTATTATAATGTAATTAACTAATGTAGAATAAAAATGTACCATGTAATAATAATATTGAAACAATAATCATACATCATCCAAAAAATTGGATGGATTCATAGATAACAACCCCAATATCACATAATAATAATTAAATGATGTGGGAATAAATGAATAATAACTTCAAAAGAAAATTCAAAATTTTTATTGGAAATGTGAATGAAAATAAATTTTTATTTTGAAACCATTTTTATAAAAAATTATTAATATAGATGAAGGATTATTTTTAGTGAATAGAAAAATTGGAACATATAAAGGAATCATGAAATAAATGAATGTCCACGATGGTAGAAAATCCATTCATACATTATAAATTTAGAAGAATTTTCTTTTTATATATTTTTAAAAGTTCAAAAATGATATGTTTAAAATTTTGTTAAAGAATCCTTTCAATCCTCCATAAAAAATATCAATGTTAGTGAAAATGAAATTTCTAAAAGATTTCAGTTATAGGTAAAAATAGTATACTTTTTTTGAATACCATTTGAAATATGCCATCATTGATTTGACAAGTATGTTTATAATTTTGTCATGATTTTCCCTATTCCTCAATTTTCTAGGGTTGATAATTAATTGGTGGATAACTATAGTGTAGAATGTAGATATTTTTTAGACACTTAACTATAAGTCGGTCACATTCTAGGCTATAGGAGGGTTACATGCCTTCTAACTAGGTTACACAATGTGTAAGAGTTAATGAATTCTTGTTGTGAAAGGATTCCTTTTATGAAACGTACAAGAAAAAATAATTATTTACATGTTTTGGGGGAACTAAATATCAGTTTTTAATTTGGATCATTGGTTTTTAATTCAAGGTGAACCATTTTTTGATGGATTCAGATATTAACCATTTCACAACGTGTAACAGTGTTATGTGTCCTGCAATACCCCAACTTCTATTTTTTAATAAGCAGTGAGACCAATATATATATTTCTATATCCTATCCAAATTCCCTTAAATGAACCAAAGTCATACCCCATGTGATCTTGGATCCCTTTTACCCTTCTAGGTTCCTTCCTTCAGCATTCGATCATCATAATTCTTGCAGTTTGGATTCTTAGTTAAGTGATATCTTTATTTTTCATCTTTATCTATTTCTTTTACATTTATATTTCAATATGTCATACTGAAATTGGTTGATCTATTTTACATAATGTTTGATCCTGCTTCTAGGTTTAGTTTCTAGGTCTTATACACCTTCTTTTTCATTGATGGGTTTTAATCCATGTGTTGATTATTAGGAAAAATTTTAGGTGATCCCATTCTATTGTGAAAAATTGATCAACAATAATTTTATTGATTTATTTTAATTGTTTACTGAAATTAAATTTCTCAAATTTCATTCAATTGATTTGATAATACCCCATTCTAGTGAATTGTGAAATTTGAAATGGTTTTGGAATGAGAATTGGGAAAAACCCCAATTCCATATAATTAGTGTGTGTTTTTGGAAATTGGTAGTTCTAAATTGTTTATTTTAAATTTCAATATTGATGTAATATATTTGAATTAAATATATTAATTTAATTATATAAATGGATTCTTAAATTTAGGTTATTGTTTTTTAATTGAATTCAATCTTCTGAGAATGGATTAATTTTTTTTATAGAAACTCAACAGTTTTATATTTTTAAAAATTCATGTTTTGATAAAAAACTATTTTTAGTTATAAATTTTCATTTGAAATGTGAGGGATGTGATTTAATTATATTTTAATCTGTCTAAAAATAAAATTCCCATCATTCATTATTTAAGAGAACATGTAAGAATTAGTTAATTTGTGAGTTATTTGGACAAACTCTATGCTTATACAATTTTCTAAAACCAAAATGCAATAGGTCACATCCCCTAGGGGATGATGGCGAGTCACCATTGGCCATAGTCAAAGGAACATTTATATACATGTATTATCATAATCACTTAGATAGTATAGATTCCTATTTCCTGGAACTATCATACCTATTTAGTAAATGAAAATGTTTCTCAATTGAATATATTTGAGAAAAAAATTTATTCCAATTTTGTTCGAATGTCTTACATGACTTTTGTATTTATATAAACTATTTTATATAAATTTGTTTTTTAATCAATTTTTTAATAAAATTTCAAGGACTTGTAAAGGTGTTGAAAAAAGTATTTTCCATCAATTAAATTTTATCTCAAGATTTCTTAAGTATGATTTAAAATGAAAAACATGTTTTCATTTAAATTGAAATAATTTCATTAGTCAGTCCATAGTTAGAATCTAATATGGATTCATTGGTGAGACCATAATGGTCTGTTTACCTTACACACTACTTATGCCTTGGGGTGTTTTTAGATTATCCCCATCATGATTCAGGAAAGGGGAAATGATCTCTTAGAGGCAGATCTTACTATTGAACCTTTGATGTGGTGAGTTGTATCCATAGGGACATGGGATGTTTTCCTAATTTTGTTACATCGGTGTAGTAAATTGGAATTTTATGCCTTGTTTATTTAATATACATTACTCCCTATATATTTTCTTTTGTATTCAAATTTACTTGCTTTTTTTGCTTCCACTATGTTTTGTGTATTGTTTTTTCCCACTTGTATATTATATGATGATAGGTGGTAGTTGCTAACCCCTGGTGATGAGAAATTCCCATCGAGCTATATTCAGGGTGGCTTAATTTTTTAGTTGTTATGTTACTCACATCGGTTCATGACATCATGGATATGGAATTAAATGTTCATCAACTCGTGATTAAATAAGTCCACATCTTATTTAAAAAACATTTATCATACATTTTAAGTATAAAATGGATGAAAAATGATATATCATATAAAAATTATGAATATAACCAGATTAGAATAAAATATATTATATTTAAATAATAATACCTAAATAATTTAATTCCATGGAAATTTTTCATGTATAATAGAAAAATGAAATCTGAATGCAACCGAAATAATTAACTCAAGTCATGTTTTCCATCAAGCACATTAAAACCTACAATATAATAAATATATATTTATTATAAATATATTGAATCACTATTCAAACATAGATCATCTTGTTTCATCCCTTCAAAATTTCCAATTATCATTTCATAATCATTTCATTCATTGAATTTAATATTCTTGTGTAAACTGGTCTATTTGGCATGAATTTATTAGTTTTATGGTTCAAATATTTTCACCTTAGCCGTTGTATAATTATCAATAAAATATAAATAATGAAATAAGTATCATTTTTATTAATTATATACACTTCTATAACTACTCATATAATATACTAATGAAAACTAAATTATATAACACTATAGAGGTATTAGTCTACATTTATGCACTGGAAACATTATCACTTTATAGTTTATGGTAAAGAGATGGAAAATTTTTATCATGAAATAATGAGAAAAAATATATTATATTTTTGATACATTATTCATTATCTATGGATTGAAACAATGTATAATATAGAAGTATAAGATTTATTAAACATTGAAGGAGTAGGGTATCCTGATTATCTCTTGATTCAGTGACCTCATTTGGCTTAAATCTGTAATCCTTTTTAAAATGATCATAGTGAAATACAAAGAGTTCAATAATGAATTGAAATAATATATGATGAATTTTGATCTATGATTGGTCAAGGAATAGGGCCCAAATTCTATGAAGAAGTGAGGATGAATTAACCCACTTCCCACAAAGTGTAACCCCCAAGGTTATCAATTTGAGAAGAGAGATAATGAACCATCGAGTCCCACCTCCTTTATGCCTCGATTTGGTGACTAGAACATAGGTTATAGTAACCAAACCAACAGGAGGCATTAAACTCTACAATAACACATGAGAATGAATGCGATAAGACAAACACTATCCAATTCCTTCTCAGAGTAAAATATATAAAAGAAACCCAATTACACAAATGTAATGTCGTGAAACAAAAAATAAAACTAAAAGGGAAAACTGTGATTACCAAATAAATGGTGAAGATAGTAGTGAGCATGAATCAAAATATCTCCTACAACACACAAGCTAGTAGTAACCATCTAGATTACCAACCTAATCTAACTAAAATGAAAAAATATTTAAAAACATGGGGTGAGTATGACAGTATACACATATGGATGCACCCTAAAACATCTTGTGAAAAATAAATAATTCTTGATATAGAACAATGAACACCATGAGAAACTAACTCATTACATAAATAGGTATTTTATGTTCCCATCAACAGTAGGGATACTCTCACCAAGAATTGCATACCATAGTATATAATATAATTAATAATATCAAGGTTACCCTTCTATGACAACCCCACTGATTTTCCTCATTTCACCAATGTTTCACATAAAATGAATCTCTCTCCAAAGATTCTAGCCCAAAGAAAACATGGTGTAGCCCCACAACAAGCACCTCCAGAAACTCATCACCACAACCAGAAAACCAAAATTAACTAGGTAGTTCTTGGGATCCACAAAATCCATCATAATATGTATCAAATGTTGGACATTATTCTTTATGACACTACAACTCATACAAAATGTAATGATCCACAATCCATCATAGCATATACACATTATACTAATAATAACACATAGGAATCCATATCCATAATATATTTGTGTGAAATAACCATAATCCATTACAACCCTCTACACACATATATGTTGATAACATACCACTGTAAATTATAGCATAGGTAACTATCAAGAGAAATGAGTGGGGAATAAAGGGGAAGTCATCAATCTATCCTCCAACCGGGATGCAGGGGAAAAAAACCTGTAGGGCTTAGAATCCCTCGGTTGTCAGTTTCCTTAATAGAAAAGTTGGATTTGTGTATAGAAAAATCAAATGTATATGGTATAACATATATCAATAACACACTAAGGGATAAATCTATTCCTAGACCCCAACAATTGAAAATGTCTCTTGGACTACCGAAAACCACTGCTAAGATTGGATATCTAATAAGAACACAACCAATTAAGGAGCTATATTAACATAAATTATCCCATTTTATCAATTACAATTTTATTTTATTATTTCTTTAAACGTTAATTAACTAATATCAATTCCATATTACATTTAATTATCATTCCAACCAAAATATATACCCTCTAGGAATAACAAAAACGATTACATATTTCATTAGAAGTATAACATCAGCATTGCATCTTAGTAGGATCCAACCCCACAGGTTAAACATAATTTATTATTTTTATAAAGACCTAGCTTTATTACATAAATTATATTTCATTCAGTAATGAAAACAATTCCTTTTAAAGTGAGGATCTTTTTATGTTTAGATATTTAGAGAATTAGAACAATACATTCAAAACATTAGACATTATTACAGGGTGGATACAATAAAAATAGTACTCATTCCTTCCAAAATTAAAAATATTAAAAATAAAACATGATTGATTTGTTAGATCATAAAACATTTTACTTGGATTCTTTCACTTTTTTAAACAACCTTATAACCTGTGAAAATCATTTAAAAACATGGGATGAGCACAAAAATCTTTGTAAGGGATATTAAAAAACACATTAGTCCAAGAATACTTGTAGCATATGAAATCACTTTCAAAAGACATGCTTGTCACCCATATATAATTACTTTGTAAAACAAGAAATTTACAAAACATACACACAAAACATGATAAAATAAATATAATCATAAAGGAATCTTGGGGCATTACTTACATAATCTTGTAACCATTCTTGGCTACCTTATAATTTGTAACCCTCACATCTACCTTACTTTGTGTAACCATCGCCATTACACTTGGAGTAACCATGGGCCGACCTCCAACATACTCATAACCAATGCATTTTAGGGAGATATAGGTCTCACCATTAATCATAAATAATTACCATGAACCAAAACATAATCATACAACATGAATAAATCCTTAAAAACATTGCTTTGGAATTTCGTAAAACCGAATTTAAAAAGTGGATTTTTAATGAAAATCCCCTTATAAATATCATACAATTGAAGAGAGACTTAATAGAGTGGATGGAGTATGTATATATACGATAAATATACACAATAAAATATTATATAAATATATCCCATTACAGAAACAATTTAAATAACACATAAATAATGAAGTAGAAGGTTAACCCAAAGAATGGAAATCATGAAACAATTCCCTTACAAACATTATATAATTGATGTGAGACTTAATAGAGTGAATGTAATATGTATATATACTATAGATACCCATATATCATGATAACATAAACAATTATATTCAAACAAAAAATTTAAATACAACATAAATAACTTAGTAGTAGGATAACCTAGAGAATGGAAATCGGGTTAAGAATTCCCTTACCTGGGGTCTGTCTTACATCAAAGTTGTTTAACCATCCTGTATAATGGTTAAAAGAGTGTTATTATAAGTTCACAGAAACATTTTCATGTTTATAACATCTCATATTATCATTTCATAAAATCATTTTACCCTATAATTGTAAGGATTTTTCTCCTTGCACTATTTTTGGGTGAGTTCTTAACATTATTTCCATGATTGGTTCATAGTGGATGTTCTTGTCGATTGGAAGTGAAATTAAAGAATTGGAATGGAAAGGTAATTTCATATTTTACGTACCATAATTTAAACCATTTTTCATTTAGATGTTTAATATTATGATGATTCATAAGTTTTAACAATAATGATGTCTGTTTAGATCAATTTAGTGGTTCTTTGATAAAAACAACCTCATTTCATTTTATAAATTAAAAAAATGTATTAAAACAAATTCCAGAATTATTGATGAGACATAATACATATATCATAACATAGTTCAACAATAAAATAGGTTTCATGACCACACTTGAATTATTTGAAGAAAAATGAAATCACATCGTCCAAAATGATAGTAATTCGACACATCATGGACAATATTTTTAATTCTTTGAAAAAGTGGGAGAGGAGAAGAACAATAATGATGAATTTTAAATGAATATGAGAACATCCTGAATATACGTGATTATGGATATTTCATACCACTTGGATAAGAAGTGGTGATGAAAGAATAAAAAGGAATCATGAAATAAATGAAAACATGAGAAATTTCTCACAAAAATTCGGCAACCTAACAACATCTCTTAAAATTTCATAAAACACTGTTTAATGAGAGAAACGGAATATCTCATTACACATACACAATATGGAATGTAATGGGGTATATGAAATGAAATATCCCAACATAATCCAAAGGTAAATTATGGGAATAAAATTAACTGGATGAAAAGAATGAAAATAAAAGAGGATGTTTACCTCTTGTTGTCTTCTCCTTGAGATCCTTCTTAAGGGCTTCGGTTTTGGTCTTTTGGTGAGAAAAGAAGATATAGGGCGTGGGGAAGAGAATTTGGAGATGTATTGGGTAAACTTAGGCATGTAACAATGCTTTAGAGGTGTGGGGAGAAGAGGGGAGTGAGGGTGGTATTTATAGTGGAGGAGAGGGTGTATTTTTAATTATTTTAATCATTATTATAATATTTTTGCCCAAGATTATTAATAGTCTTAGTTCATGTGTCCTGAAATAGTAATAATGGCATGTGAGTTCGTACCAAGTGTCTTTTCATCACTTGTGATGTCATAAATAGTGTATTTTACTCATAATTTGATTATACGGTATTTTATCGTATCACACTATTCATCGAAAAATGAAGAATTTCATAAAAAAACCCAAAAAATTACCCTTTCAATTTTTCAATGTTTAGAATTAAAAATTGAATTCCATTATTTGAAAATAATTTTCTAAATATTATTAATTTAATTTTTATATAAAAGCATACTTAATTCAAAAATTAACAATTCTAATTCTACAACTACTGTTATATCATGATTAAAAATTAACCAAGGTGTTATTATATTAAATCCTTATGAAAATAAAATAATAATAAACCTAACTATTAAATCATTTCATATTACTATACATGTTAATATACATAAGGGTATGTAACTATTCACCAAAAAAACAAGTTGGTTCTAATAGACTCCAAATAACATACTGAACATAATTGTATATGGAAGTTTCTTGAAATTCAAAACATAAAAGTGGAAAAATTATGTTTAAAGGACAGCTATAAATATCTACTTAAAACAAAATTCCATGAATTCCTATTTATTTTTAGAAAAAAATGTGGTGTTACATTATCCCCCCAATCATGAAATTGGATCCTCGAAATTTTATTTACTTATTGAACAATTGAGGGTATTTTTTTATCATAGAATTTTCAGACCCCCCATGTTGCTTCTTCAACCTTGTGGTTTCTCCACAAACCCTTTACCTCTAGGATAACATTATTTCGCAATAACTATTACCTTCGATCAAGAATTTGAACTGGTTTCTCTTCATAAGAAATGTACTCTTCATGTTGAAATGCTTCTAGGCTCAAGACATGTGATGAATCTAGCATATACATTCTCAACATTGAATCATGAAAAACATTGTGTACCTGAAAACATCCTGGAGAAAAAGCTATGTGGTATGCAACTGTTCCAACTTTCTCCCAGATCTCAAAAGGACTAATGAACTATGTACTTACCATCCCTTTCTTACCGAAAAGCATCACACATTTCTAAGGAGATATTTTAAGTAAAATATGGTCACCAACCTCGAAAGAGAAGTATTTCCTTTTATTATCTACATAACATTTCTTCCTGCTCTAATATATCCTCTTGTGTTGCTGTATCATCCTCACATTCTCATCCACTTCTTCAATAATTCTGGCCCCATGGACTTTCTTTCACCGACTTCATCCAAAAAAACTAGTGTCTGACACTGCATCCCATAAAAGGGCTCAAAAGGTGTCATACGAATAATGGTATGAAAACTGTTATTATAAGAAAACTCAACAAAAGAAAGATGTTGATCCCAACTTCCATGATAGTTCATTGAAAAAGCATAAAGAATATCCTCCAAAGTTTGAATAGTTTTTTTCTGACTGCTCATCTGATTGAGGATGAAAAGCTATACTGAAATTTAACTCTATGCCCGATGACTTCTAATGTCCCTTCCAAAAGTTAGAAGTAAACCTGGGATCTCGGCTAGATACAATGGAAAGTGGAACTACATGTTACCTTAAAATCTCCTTGAGGTACAACTGAGAAAGCTGATCCAAAGTCATTGTATCTTGAATAGAATGAAATTGTGCAGACTTTGTTAGCCAGTCTACAATAAACCAAATATCATTGTTACCTCAAGAAGTCTTTGGTAGTACCACCAAAAATTCCATGTATACATTCTCCCATTTCCATTCTGGCACTGGAAAAGGTTTAATCATCCCCTTGAGTAACCTCCCCTCTATATTAACCTGATGACACATCAAACATTTCATGGTTAAATCAGCAATATCTCTTTTCATTCCATCCCACCTATAATACTCTCAAAGGTCTTTGTACATCTTAGTACTACCATTATGAACAGAAAATCGAGAACTATGAGCTTCACACGACAAATATTTCTTCAACTGAGAATCACTGGGCACACACAACCTTTTTCCAAATCAAAAAACAGGATCTTTTTCTAGGATAAATTATAGAATCTTAACCATTTTAACCAATTCTACCTTTTTTAGCTCATGGTCTTCCTTCTGTGCTTTCTTATTTCAGTCTGACAATGAAGACTACACTGAAACATGAAACAAAAAGAAGGTATTCCATACAACAATAACGTCTAAACCAAAATTCATCAAATCATTAATCAAGGGATCATGTTCCAAATGTAGCATGGTTAATGATGCATGATGTTTCCAACATAAGTCATCCTATACATTTTTTTCATTCGCGAGATGTTAATTGATCATGTAGTCATAATCCTTTATCAGTTATATCCATCTTCTCTTCCTAATTTTTAATTCCTTATGAGTGAATACATACTTTATACTTTTATGGTCTGTATTTATTTGGAATTTGGTTCCGTATAGATGATGCCGCCATATTTACAAAGCAAAAACCACAGCTGGCAATTCCAAATCATGTGTTGGATAATTTATCTCTTGAGGATTAAGTTTTCTAGAAGTATATACAATTACTTAATCATTCTGCATCAAAACACAACCATTTCCCTTCAAAGAACCATCATTATAGATGACAAACTCACCATTTCGAGAAGGTAAGGTCAAAACTGGAGCATTCACCAATCTCATCTTCAGTTCCTAAAAACAAACACCACATTCCTCTATCCAAAAAAATTTAACCCCTTTCCATGTTAACATAGTTATCGGGCTAGATAATTGTGAAATGTTCTTAACACACCATCTGTAATAACCTACTAACCCAAGAAAACTACAAATCTCTATCATTTTTGGGTCTTCTCCATTCATAACTAATTTTGCTTTGGTAGGATCAACTATTATTCCAAATTTATTTATAATGTTCCCAATAAAAAAATCTGTTGCAACCCAAAATCACACTTTCTTATTCTTTTCATATAGTTTCTTTTCTTTTAATGTTTTCAAAATAACCCTTAGATGTTTATCATGCTCCTCTTTTTTTTAGAAAATAAGATAATGTAATCAATAAATACAACCACACAACTTACCCAAAAAATCATGAAATAATTTATTCATTATATTAATATATACATACGGTGAATTAGTTAATCCAAAAATCATAACAAGAAATTTACAATTCCCATATCTAGTATGAAAGGATATTTTCACGATTTCATCCCCCTTCACCTTCAGCTGATGGTATCCGGATCTCAAGTCAAACGTGGAAAAGTACTGAGCTCCCTGGAGCTAATCCAACAAGTCATTGATATGTGGAAAAGAATAATTTTTTAACAGTGATGTTATTCAATGATTTATAATAATGGAAAAGTCTCATTGAACCATATTTATTTTTAACAAAAAAAGCAGGGGCTCCCCATGGTGAAGTGCTAATACTAATGAAGCCTTTGTCAAGAAAATCCTACAACTTATTTTTCAATTCAAGAAGTTCTATTGGAGCCATATGATATGGGGTTTTTGATATTGTCATAGCATCGGGAACTAAGTCAATTTTGAATTCGACTTCTCAATCATGCATGACACCCAAAAACTCATCAAGAAAAAACATCAAGGTATTAATTTTCCACTAGAACACCATTAATTGGAATAGTTCTCTTGTTTTCAAAAATATGAGCAAGATAACATTCATTTCCATATTTCAAATGTTTCTCATCTTCTTGATATTTTATCAATTGTATGGGTTCATTCTTGTATACAAACTAAAACTCTTTCTGGAAAACAACTTCTTTAGCTCTACAATCAATCTTATAATGATAATCCGAAAGCCAGTCCATTCCTAGAATAACATAAAGCTCTACTAAGGGTAAAACAACATGGTTTTCATGTAAAGTCTTTCCAAATACCACAATATAATGGTTCATATAATTACAATTTACTATAAAATTTCTCCTTGGTGTTTTAACAACAAGTTTGGGTCTCATTTGTTGAGGTGATATTTTCAATTTACCATAAAATTTCTTAGAGATGAGAGAATGTTTAGACCTAGTATCAACCAAAACATTAGAAAAATATGTGTGAACAAACAAAGTACATAATACAACTTCATTGAATGTACTCACATCTGCTGACGTAGTCATAAATGATCTCACTACACCTTTATGCTTGTCTTCTGGATTTTTTTCATCATTTGGATCTATCTTTGGGTAAACATTTTTATAATGACCCATCTCACCACATTTAAATACATTACAATATGCATTTTTAGGATTAGTATTAGGATCATTTTTATTGCAATCATGGGACATATGTCCAAAAATACCACATTTGAAACACATCACAGTTTTGCTGAGACATTCCCCTAGAGTGCATCTCTCCACACTTTTCAAAAACTGGAAATTGGATTTTCTTACTATCAGATTTATTTGGTTGATTCTTACCCATTTTTTGCTAACTGGACCTCTTCTTCTCTTTGTTTCCAAAATGAATGTGATCATTATGAAACTCCATCTTTAAACTCTAAGCACATCATACAAGTTTCTCATAACTTTTGAATTCATGAGAGGCCAATGCCCTTCGATACCTTTTCTTCAACCCTGGGTAAAAGAGGTTGATTTTGGTATCATGATCTATAATATGATTTGGGGAATACCTCACCAGTTGGATGATGTTTGTTTCATACACATCCATAGAGTCATCCTCCATCTTTTTAAAATCAAGTAATTGCTTCTCTGTTCTAACTCGCACCACATTAGGAAAATATTTATCAAGGGAAAGACATTTAAATACATCCTACTCTAAGGAATCAAAATCCTCTCTACCCTTGATATTCCTTAACATTGACCACCATTGATCAGCATCCCCTTAAAAACGGTAAATGGAAAGACATACCTTTTGATTGTCTGAACATCCCATAACATGGAATATCTTTTCAAGGGCTTTGATCCATCCTTCAGATGCTACTGGGTCAGAAGCACCATTGAATGTAGGAGGACATTGTCTCATTAAATGTTCCACTACTGTCATGTTCCATTTTGGTAGTTCTATTGGTTCTCTTTCATGGTTTCCACCACCATTTACTTCTTGTGTTAGCTGAGCCATTACTATCACAATCTACTCTGTTCCAATCCCTACCATTCTGGGAAATAGTTCTGGAAGTATGTCATTTGGTCAGTGCCTCTCCTCTTCAGCATCCCTGTTCATTCTTTGGACAACCATTCTGAACAAATATGACTTAGACAAAGAAACATGGAAATCTTTAAATTCTAAAATATTTCAAATTAAGCTTCGAGTGAAAATTATTTATGGTATTCTATTAACATCACCTAACCCCTAATGTTATTTAAACCATCCTATGATACCAGCTATAATGACTCGGCCTTATTACATACATAATCATTAATTTACTTATGAAAATACTTCTTATCACATTGAGGATATTTTCATGTTTTGAGCTTTATAGAATTAGGAAAATACATTCTTAAAATTACACATTATTACAGGGTGGATACCATAAAAACCATACTCATTCCATCAAAAATTTAAAACTTTCCAAATAAAACATAATTTCTTTGATAGATCATCAAACATTTAACTTGGCATCCTTAAATTTCTTAAACATCCTCATAACCTGTGAAAATCAATTAAAAACCTGAGATGTGCATAAAAATCTTAGTAAGGGATATAAAAAATACATTAGTCCAAGAATACTTGTAACATATGAAATCAATTTCAAAAGACATCCTTGTGACCCATATATACATAATTTGTAAAACATAAGATTTAAAAAACATACAAACAAAAAATGAGAACATAAATATAATCATAAAGGTATCTTGGGGAATTACATACATAATCTTGTAACCATTCTTGTATACCTTATAATTTGTAACCCTCACGGCTACCTTATTTGTGTAATAATCACAATTACACATAGAGAAACCATACAGCCGACCACCAACATACTTGTACCTAATTAATTTGAGGGAGATATAGGTCCCACCCTTCATCATAAATGTTTCCCAAGAACCAAAACCTAATCATACAATATGAATAATACCATAAAAACATTGCATTTGAATTTCGTAAAATTGAATTTAAAAGAGGAATTTTAAAGAAAATCCCCTTATAAATATCATATAATTGAAGAGAGACTTAATAGAGTGGATGTATTATGTATATATACTATAAATACACAAAATAAAACATAATATAGATATAACCCATCACACAAAACATGTAAATTTCACATATATAATGAAGTATAAGGTTAACCAAAAGAATGGTAATCGAGTTAAGAATTACCTTACAGACATCATATAATTGAGGTGAGACTTAATATAGTGAATGGAATATGTATATATAATATAAATACACATAAAAATGATAATATAAACAATTTTTATCAAAAAAATAATTTTAATACACCATAAATAATGAAGTAGAAGGATACCTCACATAATGGAAATCCGGTTCAGAATTCTCTTACGTTGGGTCTGTCTTACTTAAAACTTGTTTAAACATCCTATATAATGGATAAAAGAGTGTTATTAGTAGTTTAAATATAAATTTTCATGTTTATAACATATTATATTATCATTTAATAACATCATATCAACCTTTAATTGTTATAATTTTTCTCCATGCACTTTTTTTTGGGTGAGTTATTAACCTGATTTCCATGATTGATTCATGGTGGATGTTCATATCGATTAGAAGTGAAATTCCAGAATTAGAATCTATTGGACTCACCTGTTTTGATAATCACAAATCATGTATAAATACTGATCATGACATATTAAGTCATTTGATAATCATTTTTAATCTATATTTATATTTTTTTTCCTGATCAATCTATATTTTTTAGACTCATGACTTTGTTTCACTAGCTTACAGTTTACAGTTCTCTTAGTACCAGTTCACGGTTAATGGATACTGGTAAGAGACTTCTATTCAAGGCCACCATTATAACTCACTATTACTATAGGTCACTGTTTCTAAATGGTCACCGTTTAAGATCTATAGTCACAGTTGGAAGCTACTGGTAAAATGTCACTATCACATGTCTACAGTCGATATGCTTACCAAAGCTTACAGACAATGAGTAACCGTTACAGGTCACTGGTGTGAAAAAGCATCAGTTAGGAGTCCACTGTCAGACTCATTATTAAGTCTTTTATTAAGTGCTTCATATTTTAAGTCTACCGTTGGACATGTCTACCATTAGTAGAAGGCTACTGCCAGATAACTCCAATTGTCGATGTTCAAAGTCAACTGTTAGTAGATGTCTTCTAATAGACAAACTCCACCATTGATGAAGTCAACTATTGAGACATTCTACCACTAGAAAGGTCACGGGTGTAGTAGTCTGATGCTATTGAGATACTGTTAGAAGCTTACTGATTGATGTCTACCGATGATCAAGCTTACTTCTTGAAGCCTAATGTTAAAGGTCCACTATTAAAAAGCCTACTGATGAAGTCCACAGTTGAAGAGACTCCTATTGAACTCCACCGTGTGACATGCATCTGCTACCAGTCTAATGATAACTTATTCTTTACATTACCAATTTTCTTAATACTATCATAATGGCCACGACGGGGTAATTTAATACACCAAACATTATTTAATGTTATTTACAGGCATATCAGGAGACAGTACGATGTACGAGGAAGACCACACATGGGTGAATCATTTCTCATGTCAGCCCCTACTGAATCAAATAAGCAATAGGTGAATAAGAACAAATATAAAAAGGTCAGACATCAAGATATAATAAGACAGGAATATACACACATAAGAGATTCATATATATTACCTAAAATACCATGCATAAAGAATAGCACTTGAGCATTCATTCGGAAGATCAAGGAGCTTCATAATGATCTGTTGGAAGAAACTTTTCAAAGTAGTGGTGGTGTGATACAAAGAACTTATGACCCAAGAAGATGATCATATCTATATCTAGAAGTCAAAACTTGGAAGTTGAGACACTCTTTTTTAGATGGAACATGCAGAGAAGGACCAAAACTTCATTTCCACCATTTCAAGGAGTCCATAGTTTATTTGCCAACACAAAGTGCTTTTTAAACTTATTCCTATATCTTTAGCTCTAACATGTTTATTATTTCACATTTGTGAGCAGTCTGTATGTCATACACACACCGACACTTGTGCATGAACAGAGGGATACAGAAAATCCCCATACCAAACTCCCTTTACATTTGTTTCCTACACCTAACTGTGGACGAATCCTTGTGTGGCTTGGTAGTTTATTTTCCCACGTATAACTGTGGTAGAGGTTGTCAAACCTAGATAGTTTGTGAAAACTATTATAAAGCCTGTACAGGCTATGTATCATTTTTAATATTACTGCTTGGTGGATGGTGATCACCAAGTGGAGAGGATTAGGTCTTGGATTAAGACTGAACCTCTTGTTTAAATTGTTGTGTTCAACTATAATGTACTCTGTTTTACATTTATCCACAGCTTATATTTTCAAAGACATAAATCTGTTTTGACATTCACTCTGATAGTTAGTTTTGGTTAGTGTGTTTATGTGATTCTTTTAGTAAACTCGATTCAAATGATGAATTAGTACTCATGCTGATACAACTGAGTATTAATCAACCTTTGAGACACCTCTTGAACAATAAATCTCTTATATTTCTACTGCCATAATTAACTTTGCAGTTTTAATTTGGGGGATTTTAATCCTAAAATTTTTTAATAGAAATTTTAATTGGAACTCAATTCACCCCTATAGAGTATCCACTCTAACTAACATTTGGTATCAAAGGGTTTTTCTATTCATACCATCAAACTAGTTTTGCATGCTTTTCAATTTCTTTTCAACTGTGATTTTATTTGTATATCAAAGATCTAAAAATTTCTGTTATATCTAAATTTTCAGTTCATTAAACTCTTAATTTTATATAGATAACCAAGTTGAGGGTGCTGCTACTAACAGACCACCTTTCTTTAATGGTAATAATTATAGTCAGTGAAAATTGAAAATGAATATGTATCTTGAAAGCATAGGACCATAAATCTGGGACACAATTGAAGAACAACATGAATTACCTGTTACTTCTAGGGATGCATGGTCTCAATTGACTAAAACGGCTTATAATTAAAAATGTAAAGAAATGAATGCCTTATACTGTGCATTAGCTAATGAAGAATTTAATGGAATATCTGCCTGTAAGACTGCTTATCAAATTTGGGAAACCATGGCTATTTCTCATGAAGGAACAACCAATGTTAAATAAATTAGATTAAATGCATATACTATTAGATATGATAATTTTAAGATGAAGCCTGATGAATCTATCTCTGAAATGTATCTCAGGTTTAATGAGATAGTAATCACCATGAATCTTCTTGGGAAACCAGTGGACATCAATGACCAAATCATGAGGCTGCTTAGATGCCTACTTGACAGATGGAGAGGCACTTATATATCAACCTGAGAATCATGTGACATCAGTAAGCTACCTGTAAAGGAGATAATTGTAAAACTAATGATGTATGAAGAAGAGAATAAGGTGAATCAAGAAATAGAAGAAGAACCATGTAATAAGTCAGCAGCATTCAAGACTTCTGCCTCAAAAATCAAAGACAAAGAAAAATGTCAAGTACCTGTAGATAGTTCTATAGGTGAAGAGTCAAAATTAGATAGTGATAAAGAGATGGAACAACATTCCAGATGATTCAAAAGATTCTATCGAATAATGAAATTCTTTAGGAAGTCAAACTTCAATGGAAAGTATGATCCTAAAGGACAATGGATGAAAGATAGGAAGTGGATTGAGAATACAATTAAAATAGTGTTTTATGAATGTATAAAAACAGGTCATGTGAAAGCTTACTGCCCCAAGTTGAAATTCAAGAGAAAATATGAGGATAAGTGAAAAAGTTATAAAAAGGCTATGAAAGAATCTTGGAGTGCTTCAGAAGATAGCTCGAGTGAATTTAATGCTTTAGACTTAGAACAAAACAATCATGTCAATCTATGCTTTATGACAGAGACATATGAGGAATCAATTAATTCCCCAGTTCATAATACTTATGATAAATGTGCTTCTCATTATGATAAAGAAATGAAAAAAGAAAAATTATTTGAATATTTTAAAATTCTTGAAGATACTTTTAGTGAACTCAAGGACTGATATAAGTCATTAAAAAGATATCATTCCTAAAATTCAAATTACAAATCAAATCTGGATATTGAAAAAGTTAAATTTACTAAGCAGCGAAAGGAAAATACTGAGTTAAAATTATCTAATGAACTATTAAGAAATGATCTTTAGAAGTTAACTGCTAGTAGGGATACCTTGACAGAGTTTCTTGGAACAAATATTTCTCCTCAATATAACTTTTCTAGGATATCATCCCGGATAGAGAAAAATTAGTAAAACCATATTTGTTCTAAAATCTAGACATTTCACTACTAGTTCCAGGACATCTTTTGAGAAACAATTTTCTAAATGACCTAACAATGTATTTATGTCTCAAAATATGTTTGTTGATTTTTGAAAACCTATAACTAAAATATGGGTTCCCAAAGTGTTATTTGGTAACCTCTCTAACCCATGAAGATCTGGGTACCAAAATTAACCCATGTTTAATCTGTTTTGCAGGGAAATTTCTTAAAGAGTTCATATAAGAACTTATGGTACATTAATAGTGGATGACCAGGACATATGATAGGAGACTATTCTTTCTTCAATAGTCTAATTAATGTTGATGGTGGGCATGTCACCTTTGGTGATAATGCAAAAGTAAAAATCGTCATCTTAGGCCAGATTGGTTTCCCTTATACAATATTAATTTCTAAAGTAATTATGGTTAATGGATTGAAGTAAAATATACATAGCATATCTCATTTTTGTGATTATGGATTTAATGTTAAATTTGAAAATGATTCATGAAATGTTTTTAATTAACAAAATGATTTAGTTTTCACTGCCTGTAGAAATGAGAATGTATATGCTGTTGATTTAAATTTCTTAGCCAAAAAAAATGTTTCCTACTTAAATGATTTTCTTAAAAAGTCATGGTTGGGGATCATAAGGTTAAGGAACTTCAATGTGCACTCACATAGGATGTTAACTAAGAAAAGTTTAGTTAGAGACTTACCTAAATTAGAATTCCCACCTGACCCAGTGTGTAATCCCTATCAAAAGGGAAAAAACAAAGTTTTTTTCAAACTAATGAAAGAAGATTCAACTTCTCAACCACTTGATTTGTTCACATGGATCTCTTTGGTCCATTAATAGATTCAATATTAAACGGTATGCACTATGTTTATGTTCTTGTAGATTACTTTTCTAGGTATACATGGGTATACATTCTAGCTCAAAAAAGTGAAGCTTGTTCCTATCTTATCAAATATTCCAAGTCTATAGAAACTCATAGTGGACATAGAGTCAAGACCTTGAGAAGTGATCATGGCCTTGAGTTTGAAAATTAGGAGTATGAATCATACTTCTCACACAATGGATATACTCACAATTTCTCCACACCTAGGACACCTCATCAAAATGGAGCTGTAAAAAGAAGGAATAAGACCCTTCATGAAATTTCAAGGACTATGCTTAATGAGTATGACTTACCTATTTATTTTTGGGATGAAGCTATAAATACATCTTGTTTTATTATCAATAGATTTTTAATTAGACGTGTTCTAAGGATGACCCCTTATGATATTTGGAATAATAGAAATCATATGGTTAATTAATTTACTGTTTTTGGTTTCAAAGTCTTCATTATTAATATTAATGTTAATCTTGAAAAATTTTCACCCAAAAGTGATGAAGGAATTTTCCAGGGTTATTCTATCTCAAGTAAAGCCTATAGAGTGTTCAATAAGAAAACCAAATGTGCGGAAGAATTAGTTCATTTAAAATTCAATGAGACTAATCCACGTGATCCTAGAAACTCTCTTGAACATCTTGAGGAAGATTTTTCAAATCTGAACATTAATGATAAAGATACAAAATCCCCTGTAAAAGTATCCAGTTCTGGGAATTTTCTAGAATCTGCACCTACTGACTCTAAACCAACATACAACAATGAGGAATCTAGTTCAATCCTTCCTAGAGGCATTATGACTCTTAAGAATCATCCTTTAGATGTTGTTGTAGGTGATTTAAATTGAGGAACACAAACAAGAGCTTCTCTAAGAAACTAGGTTGAACATCAAGCTTTTCATTCATAGCATGAACACAACAATATTAATGATGATATCAATGATGTATTCTAGGTAATGGCTATGAAAGAAGAATTAAACCAGTTCGAAAGACACAAAGTATAGAAATTAGTTGAAATACCTGAGGACACTTTGACAATAGGCACCAAATGTGTATTTAGGAACAACGTTGATGAGTCTGGAAATATTTATAGAAATAAGGCTAGGTTAGTTTCACAAGGATATAGTCAAGAAGAAGGAATAGACTATGAGGATACCTTTGCACCAATAGCAAGATTAGAAGCCATTAGGAAAATACTTTCATATGCAGCTCATATAAATTTTAAACTCTATCAAATGGATGTTAAAAGTGATTTTCTAAATGGGTATATAGTTGAGGATGTGTTTGTTGAACAACCCCCTAGTATTACAAATCCCCATTTTTCAAATCATGTTTTTAAACTTTCTAAATCATTATATGGTTTAATACAAGCTCTAAGAGTATGGTATGATAGGATCAGATCTTTTCTTGTTTCAAAATGTTTTACCAAAGGAATTGCTGATCCTACTCTTTTAATTAAAAGGTTATCCAAAGATGTTTTGATATTACAAATTTATGTGGATGATATTATTTTTGTATCTTCTAAAAATTCATTATGTATTGTTTTTTCAAAAATTATGTAAAATGAGTTTGAAATGAGTTTAATGGTGGAAGTCAAATTTTTCCTTGGATTTCTGATCATTCAAAATAAAAATTTGATTTCTTAGAGTCAAAGTAAATATATTAAGGATCTTTTAAAATGTTTTGTCTTTGATGGTAGTAAAGGCAGTGACACACCAATGAGTACCACTAGTATGTTTGATGCTGATGAAGCTGGAGAACCAGTGGATCAAACCAACTACATAGGTATGATAGGGAGTTTACTCTATCTTACAGCTAGTAGAACTAACATTATGTTTAGTGTGTGTATGTGTGCTCGCTTTCAAGACAATCCTAAAGAGTCTCATTTAACTACTATTAAAAGTATTTTTAAATATCTCAAATATAATCCCCACATAGGATTATTTTATCCAAAAGTACAATCATTTTATTTGTTAAGTTATTCTGATGTTGATTTTTTCATTTCCAAGTTAGATAAAAAAAGAACCTCTGGGACATGTCACATTTATGCTAAGTCACTAGTTTTTCGGTGTAGTAAGAAGCAAAATTTTGTTGCATTATCTACTGTCGGATCTGAATACATAGTTGCAGGTAGTTGTTGTGCTCAAATAATGCGGATGAAACACACTTTACTAGACTATGGATATCAATTCAAACATGTCTCTATAATGTGTGACAATGGAAGTGCTATTAACATTTCCAAAAATCCAGTATCTCATGCTAGGACAAATCATATTGATGAGAGACATCACTTTTTGAGGAATCATTATCAAAATGGTGATATTACTTTTTAATTCATTGTCACTAAACATAAATTGGATGATATATTCACAATGCCTTTGAATTCTGAGATGTTAAATTATATCAAACAGGATTTAGGTATGATAAATTTTAGTATAGGAAACCTCACAGTCAAACCTCACTGATAAGAACCTTGCTGTTATACCTCACCGTTGGACCTCATCGTTGGACCTCAACATTGGACCTCACCATTGGACATCACTATTACACCTCACCATTTCACCTCACTAGTGTACCTCCCTGATAGGTACCTCACTGTTGGATACCTCAATGTTTGATTTTACCAGTTATTTTTGTGGGAATATGAACCATTTTATTCCCATTCATTATTTCTATTTTTTTAATCCCTAAATGAAAAACTAATACTACAACAATATTTCAATCCACTTTCTTCCTCAATCTTGAACCATTCTCTCGAAATCCCTAAACCCTAACTCTCCATTTGAACCCTCAAACCTCCTTAAATCTCTACGGCTAGAACCATGCGACCCCCGAATATCAATGAGAACGCACCAAGGCCAAAGAGGAATCGAGCGGAGTCTAGTGGCACCAGTAGTACCCCGAAAGGACCTTTCAACCCACATCTAAAAAAGAGAGAAATTGTGGCCAAAAAAGAGTTTAGTGAAGAATGGTAACTGTCGTTCAAGTCATTAGTGATGGACGAACCAGAATCCCATGGATGGACCGAATGCTTTTCCAACAACAATGGACCATACTACACGAAGCTTGTAAAGGAATTATTTGAATACCTGAAGTTTGAAGAGGAAGATGATGTGCATAGGCTGGTATCTTGAGTTAATGGAAATGAAGTTAGCTTCTCATTTTTTGAGTGGGAAGCTTAGTTGAGAGTCCCTCACGAAGGAGTGTATGAATACTATTCTAGAGTGGCTCATCCAGACATTGAGCTTTTTGAGTATGACAAAGCACTGGAAGAGCTGACAGGGAATGGATAATCGAGTAAGATCATTGCATCTGAGATGAATGGAGAAGACATACTATTGTTTAAGTTCATTTAGCTTTTGATTAGTCCCAAGAGAGGGTATTTTGCAATGCTGAAGTATCAAGATATCATCCTGATGTTCATACTGAAGCATGGAGAGAATATTAACCTATATAGGTTACTGATGGCACAATTAGAGGATATGAATAAGGCATTCTCAAAGTCCAATGCCCTATTCCATGCCAAGCTAATTTTAATGAATTTTCAAATAACCTTGGAGATACAAACACTATACCTAGCCACTATCATCTCCTCTTTATTTCCAGCCACACCCTTTACCTTTAGGCCAAAAGACAAGAGAGATCCAGTCCTGAAGCCAGATGAGCCAGAACCAGCTTATTTAGATGATGAGGATGATGAAGAAGGAGAAGTGGAACCTGAAAGACAAGAAAACCCAATTGATGATGGATGTGATATTGATTTACCTGACATTCCTATAAGGACAATAGATTTCAGAGCATCTAGACCACCAAAATAACTACCAAGAAGAAGGACTATTCTGAAGGATAGTGATACTGAGACCAGTGAAGAAGAAGATGTATCATAGAATATTGTCAAAGATACCTCTGAATAGGATAAGGCTACTGAGTCAGATCATTCTGCTCTTGAGAAAAATAGGCATGGTGATGAAGATGAAGGAAAGGATGCTGCTGTTGCTGAAGCTGATGATGAGAACAGTGAAGGAAAGGAGCTCAGTATGAAACCTATGATAGGTAATACAGACAAGATAGTATCTGACCATGAAAAGGAGTGGCATCTACTACCATTGAAATAGAAGTCATTGATAACTCAGTGGAGGCTGTGACTCACCCCACTGGTGAACCAATGGATCAGAAATATGTTGAGTATAATAGAGTTGATGTGGAGGTTGTAGAATTACCTAGAGAAGAACCAGCAGAGGAGAATAATCAGGAGAAATCTCCATGTGAGGGGGAGAATCTTCGTTCTGCATCTATTCTTCATGAAATTGAAGAAAGGTCAGAATAACATGGATACCTGGTACTTGGGTTGGATTATGATGACTCTGATTGTGATATGTCAAGCGAAAGACACATTGTACCTGCTGTTTTAGAACCTACTACTGTACCTCCAGTGGTTTCCATTCCTAAGAACCTTTTCACTAAGGAAGATCTGGAAAAATAGAAAACAGATTTGAACCAGATGTTTGATAACATGGACTCAGAAATGGAAAAGGAAATGACAATAATTCAAGAGATGACTGCCTCTGAGATGGCTAATGTTCAGTATTTCATTCAAGCCAGTTTATCCCAAGAAATATCTCAATGCCAGAATCAACTCAAGGATGTGTCTCAGTCTATGGAACTTTTAAGATAGTTAGTGTTGAGCCTGACTTCTCTAATAGATTCTAGTGTCCAATCAGACAAAGAAATTCACTATATTCGTAGTGTGGTGAAACAGTTGGTTACGATGTTTGAAATTTTTAACGAATCCATGAAAGATCATGTGGAAGTCCAGGATGATGAGGTGAATAATCTCATCATTTGTTTAGCCATGTCATTTAAAGAAACTGTTGTTTTCACTATAACACCCTTGGTTGCCACTGCCTCTACTTCCACCTCCACTACACCACCTATGGACATCTCAGATTTCAGGACAGTGGTCAATGAAGAGTTAGAAAAGATTTCTGGTGTCAGTGCACCTGATCCTCAATCTATAACTCAGATTATCTCCACTACCAAAGGTGTTCAGAATGTAGTTAGTGACTTCATTTGAGAGGCTTCCCAGGACCAGAAGAGTATAATGGAACAGATTAATTTTTATTATAAAATTATTTACTCCATGTATCATATAGATGCTCATTTCAAGATTTTGATGGAAAAAACTAAAATTCCACTCGTCACCAGATCATTTAATTAACGAGTCACTCGGCTAGACCAATTTAATATAGCCTTGGAGAAATTTATGGAGAAAAAGGATGATTTCATATCGGCTATGGAAAGAGGATGAAGCACTATTATGGACTTCAGAAACCTTCTCCAACCCTTTCTCAACGTGGAATGTACTCCTTTCATAATACCTCATGCCTTACCTGCATCTCAACCCAGTTGTTCTTCCATGATGTCTCCTACTGAGGCCATCAGAAGCCTTACTCCATCGATACCTCAGAGAGCTACCCACTATAGACACACAAGAGATTTTATTTCTTCCCCTCAAGTCATTCCTGCCACAATTCCTAAACATGCTGATCCACCAGCTCTTTCTCCATCTTCTTCATCCAAATGGAAAGAACACTTTCCCATGGTTGATGTAGATTTATCTCCCTTGTGTCTTTTGATAAGGTATGTATATTATTTTTTATTATGTAATGTAATTCCATTAATAAAAACCTATTCTGTAATATCTATTTATGTTTCATTTTGCTAATCACAATGGGGGAGAAAATGATGTGTTAATACGAATATGATATACTAGTATGATCCAATTTGTACTCTCTCATGGACTTATTCTGATTTTCCCTCTAATACTATTTCCTCTTATCAATCTCTGATACTTGAGATACCACAACTGAACTAAGGATCCCTTTTGATATCTGTTTAATAACTGTATTATATGCTTATCTGTGATACCAATAATTAATACGTACTGACATAATTTGTGATTATCCAAAAGGGGGAGATTGTTGGACTCAATTGTTTTGATAATCCAAAATCATGTTTAAATACTGATAATGGTATATTAAGTCATTTGTTAATCCTTTTTAAACTGTGTTTATATTATTTATCCTAAAAAATATATATTTTTTAGTCTCATTACGTTGTTGCACAAGCTTACAGTTTACAGTTCTCTTAGTACCAGTTAATTGTTAAATTCTACTGGTAAGAGCCTTCTATTCAAAGTCATCGTTATAGCTCACTATTACTCTAGGTCACTGTTTCTAAATAGTCATCATTGAAGATATACAATCACTGTTGGAAGCTATTGGCACAAGGCCCCCATCACAGGTCAACTCTTGATATTCTTACCAATGATTATAGACAAAGAGTCACCGTTCAAGGACACTTCTGTGACAAAGCTTATGTTAGGAGTCAACTGTCAGACTCTTTCTTAAGTCTTCTGTTAAGAGAATCACAGTTTAAGTCTACCGCTGGACATGTCTACCGTTAGTATAAGGCTACCACTAGATAAATCCTAATTTCAATGTTCAAATTCTAATATTAGTAGAAGTTTGCTAATAGAAAAACTCAATCGTTGATGAATTCAACTGTTGATATAGTCTACCATGGGAAAGGTCCCTGGTGAAGTAGTCTGATGTTACATAGCTACCGTTAGAAGTTTACTGATTCAAGTCTAACAATGGTCAAGCTTACTATTTGAAGCCTACTGTTAAAGGTACACTATTGAAATGCCTACTGATGAAGTCCACAGTTGAAGAGTCTCATGTTGAACTCCACCATGTGTCATGCATCTGCTACCAGTCTAATGATAACATATTCTTTACTTTACCAATTTTTTTTAATACTATCATAATGGTCATTTTTAGAAAATTTAATGCACCTGACATTATTTAATGATATTTGCAGGCATATCAGGAGACAGTACGGGGTACAAGGAAGACAACACATGGGTGAATCATTTCTCTTATCATCCCCTACTGAATCAAATAAAAAAAGGTAAATCGGAACAAATATAAAAAGGAAAAACATCAAGATATAAAAAGAGAGGAATACACAAACATAAGAGAGTTATATATAGTACCTAAAATACCGAGCATGAAGAAGAACACTCGAGCATTCATTCTAAAGATCAAGGAGCTTCACAAAGATCTGTTGGAAGAAAATTTTCAAATCTATGGTGGTGTGCTACAAAGAGCTTCTGACCCTAGAAGCTGATCATCTCTACATCTGGAAGTCATAACGTGGACGTTGCGACACTCTGTTTTAGAGGCAACTTGCAGAGAAGAACCAAAACTTCATTTCCATTATTTCAAGGAGTCCATATCTGATCTTCCAACACATAGATCATTCTAAACTTATTCTGAATATATTTATCGCTACTGTGTTTAAGAATTTTACATTTGTGAGCAGTGTGTATGTCATACACACACTGACTCTTGTGCTTAAACTGAGCGATACTGAAAATCCCCATACCAAACTCTCTTTAAATTTGTTTCCCATGCCTAACTGTTGTAGAATCCTAGTGTGTATTGGTAATTTATTTTCCCACGTATAACTGTGGTAGAGGTTTCCAAACCTGGACAGTTTGTGAAAACTATTGTAAAGCCCGTTACAGGCTGTGTATCATTTTTAATATAACTGCATGGTGGTAGGTGATCACCAAGTGAGGAGGATTAGGTCTTGGATTACGACTGAACGTTTTGTTTAAATTGTAGTGTTCAACTATCAAGTACATTGTTTTACATTTATCAACTGCATATACTTTCAAATACATAAATCTGTTTTTACATTCACTCTGATAGTTAGTTTTTCTTAGTGTGTATATGTGATTCTTTTAGTAAACTTATTGAAAAAGTTGAATTAGTACTCACACTGATTGAAATTTAGATTAATCAAACATTGAGAAACATATTGAACAATAAATTACTTATATTTCTACTGCCTTAATTAACTGGGATGTTATAATTTGGGGGATTTTAATCCTAAAAATCTTTAACAGAAATTTTAATTGGAACTCAATTCACCCCCCTCTTGAGTATCCACTCCGACAAACCGGATGTAACGGTATTTACATATTTCCAGTACCATAATTTATACAATTTATCATTTTGATGTTTATTATGTGGATGATTCATAAGTTATAACATTAATGATGTTTGTTAAGATCATTTTAGTAGTTCTTTGATAAAAACAACCTCACTCCATTTTATATATTAAAACTATTTGTTTAAAAGAATTCCAGAACCATTTATGAGAAATAATACATATATTATAACCTGGTTCAACCTTAAAAATGGTTTCATGAGTAGACTTGAAGGATTTAAATAAAAATGAAATCACATCATCCATGATGTTGGTAATTCGACACATCAGGGACAATATTTTTTATTCTGTGAAAAAGTGGGAGAGGAGAAGAAAAATGATGATGAATTTTCCATGAATATGAGAACATATAGAATATACATGATTCTGTTTATTTCAAGACTCTTGGATAATATGGTTGATGAAATAATAAAAAGGAATTATGAAATAAAAGAAAACATGAAAAATTTCCCACAAAAATTCAGCAGCCTAACGACGTCCCTTAAAATTTCAAAAAAAAATAGTTGGATGAGAGAAATGGAATATCTCATCACTAATACATAATATGGACAGTAAGGGGGGATATGGAATGAAATATTCCAACATAATCCATTGGTAATGGAAGAGAATAACATAAAATGAATGAAAAGAAAGAAAATAAAAGAGGTTGTTTACCTCTTTATCTCTTCTTCTTGTGATCCTTCTTAAGGGCATTGGTTTTGGTCTTTTGGTGAGACCGGATGCATCACTTATGATGTCATAAATAGTTTATTTTATAGATAAATTGATTATACAGTATTTTATCATATTTCACTATTCACTGAAAAATCAAGAATTTCAGAAAAAAAACCAAATATTAATGCTAATAATTTTTTGATATTTAGAATTCAAAAATGAAGTCCATTTTTTTGAAAATAATTTTCTAAACATTATTAATTTAATTTTTAAATAAAATCATACTGAATAAAAAAATTAACATTTCTAATTATATAACTACTACTATATCATGATGAAAAATTAACCAAGATGTTATTATCATTAATCCTTAAGAAAATAAAATAATAATAAAATTTACTGTTAATTTGGGACATATTACTATTCATATTACAATTCATAAGGGTTTGTTACTATTCACAAAAAAACAAGTTGGTTCAATAGACTCCAAATAACATACTGAACATAACTGTAGACGAATGTTTCTTAAAATTCAAAACATAGAAGTGGTAAAAATATTTTTAATGGAAAGTTATAAATATCTACATAAAAAAACGTCCATGCATTTCTATTTATTTTTAGAGAAACTTGGGTTGTTAAAAAATTATTTTTAAAAATTACTATTTTCCATTTTTCAATGTATTTTACGAATGTATTCTATTCTACCAAATGCATGGGGTTCAACATGATGTGTACATGTACTACACATTTAGTCTTTTTGACCTATATTAGGAGTGTAGACCAATCTATCATTGAGAATCTAATTGTAGAAAGCATGGGGCATACCCCACACATCTTTACCTCTTTTGGAAAGTGGGTAAGCCATACCAGCTACCTCATTCAATGGGGAATGTAAGGAAGATAAAAACATCATATTCAACAAGAACCACTTTTATATCAGTGGGAAATCCTAGAGCCATGTCGTTCCATCATCCTGGGTGTCCTCCCTGACACCCATATGCATAAACTATCCCTGCCCATAACACCAAATCCTTCTAGGCTCAACCATCTCAGACTCATAACCTAAAACAAGTATCAAGAAATAAAAAACATAGCAACTCAGATCTTGGACCTAAATATGGCATTCAACCTTCTCACACAATGACCAGTCACAACTTCATAACATAAAGAGAAAGGCCTTAATAATAATATCGGTAACTCAAAACCCTTCATGAAATTATCTTTATCAAAAAAACTAGTACTTTATTCATTATTTAATTAACAAATTTATTTAAGAATGCATAACTTCATCTATTTGACTGTTATAAAAAATTAACAAGATTCATTAATCATCACACTTTATCACTATCCAATTCATAATCAAATAAATTCAAGATTTACATTGTTTACCTATTCCATCATGAACAGCATTCGATATAATCAAATCATAGATACCACACTATATAGAAAATCAAGAGGCCATAATATTTTTATGTAATTGATACCAATTAATTAATCCAGTTGAAATATTTATTATGTAAATTTCTTTGTGTTCTAGTGGATAAACCTTTCTAAATATATTATTGTATGTAATGTAAATAGAAAATCCATGAATTGCCTACCTCACAAGGTTTTTTTTTGGTTTTTTTGCAAGAACATGGCAACACAATTGATCAAGATCACTTCTCCTACAATGACTGCATCCAATTGAGGACCCCGTGAAACAACTACATCAATCGCCACCAAACAAATTTTCAATTGGAAAAAATTGTGATCACATTACATCACATGGAAAATAGAAACGAGAAAAAATAGATGTGGAATCCAAAGGAAAAGAGGTATGGTATACCAAATATCAAAGATGGATCGACACTTACTGGTTGCACCAAAATAGGGGGTATGTGTAAAGAATAATATGATCTTAGGTGAAATGATACAAAGAAAGTACAATCACAAAAATCACCTGAAAAAAAGTTCTAGGGTGTCTCACAACTTGATAAAGGAGATGAAAGAAAAACGACGGAAGGTATCTCATCCATTTTGAAATTATAAATGGATGAGGGGTTTAGATTTTCCATTAAAGGAAGATCTAATCAATACAATGTTTTTTGATCATGTAAAGGAACCATGATCCTTTAAAAAAATATGATAGGATTTATTTTCTTTAAATCGACCATAAATACCTTAAAATAAGTGTCAGAATTATATTTATGTCAAAGATAACTGCAAACAGTAGGAATTGTAGTAATTTACAAAGTCAGTTCAGTGAAGACACACCGACAGAACTCTCCAATGCGTGTCACTATTGCAATTCACCAATATGGGTCACCGACAGGTGTCCTGGATGTGAGTCACCTATGGAAGTCACAAATGCGAGTCACCAATGCGAGTCCACAATACGAGTCACCTCTATAACTCACCGTTTTGGAAACCCTATAAACCTACTAATCTAAAAACACTATACACCTACCGATAGATGAACTACCCATATATGTCTTACTGATAGATGACCTATCGATAGTCGACCAACCAATAGATGACCTACCATCCCGGAACACTATTTAATGAAATAAAAATTTAGAAAATTGGTAGAAATAAGTCACATTGACCTCCCATATAACATGAAACACCATATTTTCAAAAAAGGAATGGACTGAATAGGTATGAGCAATTAAATCAAATAGCACTCAAAACATTTACATCCTGAAGAATAAAAAACATACAAAGATAAGAATTAAAAAAGGGTCATTAGAACATCCACCCTGTGAGATACCTCTAAAGGCTCTCGTCACCACAGGATCTCAACCCCATCATCAATGGAACACTATTAAACCATGTGAAAACTACCACCAGATCCAACCCACACTCCCGAGGTAGATACCTCTCAGAAGAGATTAAGATAAAACTAGAAACATCATAAATCCATCTAAAAAATGTAATGTTTCTACAAACACCACAGGAACAATGCTACAAGATAAAATCTAAACATTAAATAGTTGAGGGTACTGAGAACATATCTTCAAATCACGTTCCAATGTACTCCCCTCCTTTCCACTATGCCACCATAAAATATGATCCAAGGGGACATACACACACATAACACATTATCCTTGTGTTTATAGATCTCTACATGACACTCTATGAATTTTGCATCAACATCAACATCAATATCACCATAATAGATGATGTGAGAGTCATCATGAAGTTAATGATGGAGCTGTCACACATGAAAAAAAATGTATCCTACTCATATTCAGGGGAAGTGTTACCCAAAACACCATGACTAAAACAAAATTACACACTTTGAATGGTCCTAAAAACTTGGGAAAAAGCTTACTCCCATGGAAAAAACTTCTATTCCCACAAAATTGAGTCACCCTCAAAATCTTGTTATCCCCAACATAAATCTATAGAGGTCACCTACTATGATCGACATAAGATTTTAGATAATATTTTTCTTCCTTAAACATCCCAATAATCACTTGAACCATCTTTATCATGTTATGAACCAGTTCTATCTTTTGAATTTTTGAATCCCTATCCCTAATCTATCACAACAAATAATGGAAAGGTTGACTATACAACGATTGAGATGGTGTCATACCGATGGTGGAGTGAAATATATTGTTGTAAGACATCTCCACTAAGGGTATGTTCCTCATTAAAAAACCTACAAAATTTAGGAAACTGGAGAACAACTTGTCTTCATCAGTTTGGATGGTTCTTTTGATTTTACTGTCCATCTATGGATGAAAGTAGTGCTAAGACATAACTGATAACCAAAATCATGAAAGAAACCTCTCCACTCTAAGGTGTAAAATAAATATCTATAATGTAAAAGATCATCCTTAGGACTCTGTGGAGTCTCAACACCTCCTCCAAATATATCCTTGACAAAACATCCACTGAGCCTGACTCATTGATTTCTATGAAGGGGGATTATTTTGCCAAAAGAACCACTACTACCCATATAGCATCATAGCCTTCCTGATATCAAGGTATACCAGTAAAAATTCCCATCAAGATTTACTCCCACATCCAATGAGGAACATATAATGGCTATAGAAAATCACCAAAAACAAAGCGCTTAGCCTTGACCATCTTGTAGACCAAGCATTGAGACACAAACTTTGTAACTGCACACTTCAACTCTTGCCACCAAAACTAATTCTTCATATATTTCTACCATTTCATAATGCCAGGAAGTACAAATAAAGTATAACTATGTAAATATATATGAACAATATCATGTGACAAAAAAGGAACAAAAAACATCCCGGAAACAACTGCCTATGTTGTTCATCCTCAGACTAACCGTATAGGCTTCACCCCAAACAACTCAGTCTATCCAGACCTCCACCTCAGGATCCCCTAACTGGTAATCTTTTACAAACTACACCGAAGATTACTGCACTGTAATCTTAAAAAGTCAACCTATTCCCATAATATTCTCACATATCCAGATGTAATGGTTAATGTTTTTCAGTCATTCTCCAGGAATCACCGGATTCCCGCATTAAATCATTGTACGACTTCCTGCTTAATGCATCCACTATGACATTCCCAATTCCCAGTTTATATAATATTTTAATGTCATAATCCTATAATAATTTCATCCACCGATGATGGCACCCAATCAAGATACTATGGGGGAAAACATACCTCAGGGTCTTATAATTAGTAAAGTCCACAACCACTCGCCAATGAGGTAATGTATCCAAAACATTAGAGTAGACACCACTACTGCCAAATTGATATCGTGGGTGGAATAGTTATGTTATTGGTATAAAACTACCAAGAACTATAAAAATATACTAATATATACTCTATCAAGACTCATCTTAACCCTATATTTGAAGCATCAAAGAAAACCTCAAACTGAACTCCTTCTTCTGGGAGAAAAAGCACTGAAGCACTAAACATCTTTTCCTTATGATACTCAGATGTTTCGTAAAACTGGTTTTTCCATATGAACATCTGATTCTATCTTGTCAATGTAATGAGAGCAGTCTCAAGCCATGATAATATATCTACGAACCTCCAATAATAGTATTCCTGACCACAGAAACATCACACCTCTACCCCTATCTTGGGGGCTTTCTAAGACATATCAAATTCTATATCAGAAGGATCCATTGCTAATCCCTAATGGGATACAACATTCCCTATAAAATTGAATTCTTGATCCCAAAACTCACACTTCGATAAAATCCCAAACAACTCTGGAAAATGAATAACCCCCAAAAATCACACAGTTGTTTTGCATGTTCCTCCTCATATATAGAGTACACAAGGATGTCCTTGATGAAATCCACCATGAACTAATCCAAGAACTCATGAAACACAATGTTTGTTGGCCCCATAAATACATCTAGAGCATTCACCACACTGAATGGATTCACAAAGAACTTGTAATGCCCACGGGGAAAATTTAAACCAGTCTTCCTGATATCCTCATCCTTCACACACATATCATGGTTTCTTGAACGAAAATTGATCTATAAAACCAATATAAACCCTTTAGTTGATTGAATAAATAATCAATCCATAGAATATGATAGATTTTTTTCAATTTCACTTGATTTAAGAGATTATAATTGATACAGAGATGCAAATTATCATCGTAATTCATCACAAACAAAAATGGCACACCCCATGGTAGCACACTTGGATGATGAAAACCAAAATGAAATAAAGCGATGTATTCACTTCTCCCTCAAATCATAAGGCACCATCCAATAAAGATACATCAAGATTAGATACATTAATGGATATTGTTTTATCTTTAACATGATTTCTCATCAAGGGGGTAACACCACAACCTCCTCTTGAAATACTTCAGGGTGATCTTCTACGACCCAGGGAAACACCAACTACTAAACCTCCAATTAACTCAGAACCAACTTAGCCATCATGGATGAAAATGAAAGATCAGGACTCTGAGCCATCCGTGGCTATCAGTCACCAACAAACACTACTGGATATCCATATTCATCAATGAACACCGCTTTCCTTCTGAATAAATACATGAAATCATGATCCGGAAAGAACCAATCCATGCCAAGGATGACATCATATGGTTGTATCCATAAATATATGAAATATCCTTATGAGGGGTACATCCCCAACACCGGATCATTGTCTCAACATACTTCAAACATGTCAATTCATTCTCTATCTAGCATATTCAATTAAAGCATCACTAGATGTCACTTTATCTCAAGCCCTAACGAATGGAAAAGGGCGGGTGATATGATGTAATTTTCCTCTCTAGAATCAATCAATGCATTCACACAAGTTGAAAATAATTAATGTGTACCTCAAATGACATTTGTCTCAACATGATCTACAAATAGTAATGCATGAAGCTAACCAAAATATTCTCTAAGGCCTCTCTTACACTGGTGGAGACCATCTGGCCACATTCTGCTCTCTAGGGCAGAGGTTAATTTTGAGGCCATCATCTACCTACACCATTGGCTCTATGCTAATCCAATATTGGTGAAACCTACTGCTGATGGCTCCACTAGATCTACCTCAATGGTGGAATATAAGGTGTAACACCTGACCCACGCTAACTACTCTGAAAGGTCATTCACTCTCATTGTTAATGAACACAACCTCCATAATAAAAACAATAACTTAACACCTTATCATAGGTTTGAGAGCTTCTTCCCCACTACGAAATGAGATACTAAGGGCAAGGACATACCAATATCCTAATAAAAACACTTCTTCTATAAAAACCAGCAACCCCAAACCATTTCTATGCTTCATGAGTATTCTTAATGACTCCCCTCTCATGAAAATATGGTTCTAGATAACGTCTCTTCGATGAAATCTTTTATCACCCAAACCTCTTGATATGTCTCTCGCATAAACGGGATGAACTGGTGCTAGATCTATGGATGAAAGTACTCATGGAAATTCCACTACATGGACTTAACTTGAAAAACATATAAATCATATCATAAAAGGTTCGAAAAATAGATTTCAAACTCTCTCACACAGGAGATCCCCTATTAAAGGGTATGTATCTCCTAGAGACTAGTCATGTTTATAGTCTAAGAAAGAAACTCGACTCGGAACTAGTCATGGAACTCCTATAATGAATCTCCAAACATTGCATGATCTTAGAGGAAGAGAAACCCCCATTTCCTCATTGCTTCACACAGTAGTGTCACAACCAACAATACCTTGCACTCCTTCAATACATGGATCAAACTGAAAGATATCTCATCCTACTACAACCAGTTTTCCGTCCTATCATCTTAAATAGATCCCATATACTTTTTCATACTCTTCCACTAAAATTTTTCAAGTTTCCTGCTCAATGGGTCTTCATTGTTAACCTCTACTAACCTGTAATCATCTAGAACATCTTGTTGGATAACTTCTACACAAACCTAATGAGAACAACGACATGGATCCATACCTTAAAAAAGTTAAAATATTTTGAACTCCTAAAACTTTACTATGTCAGATGTTAACATTAAATAAATGTTTTCATTTTTTTAATTTTAGGTTAATATATCCAATGGTTTAGCTATTCAATAAAAAGCATGAAGAGTAATGATTAATGATCCTTTCCCAGGTCTGTACCCTACATCCAACATCAATTAATTTAGTATCCATAGTAAACATAATGTTCAATGCATCAGGTCACGGGGGTCCCAAAATACCCTTGTCTCTACCAGTCTCCCATTTTCACGAACCAACACAGGTCGACCCTGAACCGGACACCCATGTCACCTGAGCCGGCCCGCGACATGGCCTCAAGCGCATCTCCCCTTACACCAGAGGTTGCCGACTAGAGGCAAGGGTGTAAGCTAAGTCAGGGGGGAGACTATACCCTCTTATCAAAGTGGAAGAAAGGGAACAAAAATACAGCAACGAAAGTAGTGCAAATAATAATAAGAAAACAGCAGAAATCATTTTTCATTTATAAGGATTGAATAAATTTGGCGAATGGAAGTTTATATAAGAGATGCATGCATGACATGCTAATGATACAATGAAAGCATTAAATCACGCGACATACTTACACATCAATGCAGAAGTAAATGAACAAAAGTCTCAAGCCCCGAGGGCGATCTCCATGAGCATCCTGAGCCCCAACTCGGTCCTTTGCTCCTAACTCCAAGTACAACAAACAGCAACAATAAGGTCCAGCAACCAAATGGAATCTACTCGGGTACCCCAATGCAATGGCGGCCCGAGTAGGGTGTGAGATATATATCTCAGTAGTCTGGAACCACCGGGGTCAAGCCTACTCTAGACCATGAAATATAATTAAACAAATTGCTGGTATTTTCGAACAATAACGACACAATACAAACAATAAATGCCCGTCCAGGTTCCAAAAAGGACGCCTGACGGCAATACCTGCTTCGGCCCATAGCCGGGATAAGAACCTATTTAAAACAACACAAGAAAATTTGGTTCAAGCATAAAAACACTTTTTATCATTTTTCTCACTTACTCTATTTATTCACTTATCATTTCAACTCATACTGGAAATCCATTCATTCTTACCTTTCTTTATTTGATCACAATTCACTCGGGTTTTACCCACATCTCTCATTCTTTTCATAAATCATTATTATCATTCGTTCGGTGTAGATCGCCATGTCTAACACCCCATATCACATTTGGTGTAGATCGCCATGTCTAAAACCTAGATAATCGTTCGGTGTATATCTCCATGTCTAACACCCCGTATCACGTTTGGTGTAGATCACCATGTCTAACACCTAGATAATCATTCGGTGTAGATCGCCATGTCTAACACCCCGTATCACGTTTGGTGTAGATCGCCATGTCTAACACCTAGATAATCGTTCGGTGTAGATCGCCATGTCTAACACCCCGTATCACATTCGGTGACTACTATTTATCAATTAATAATTCAGTCATCACAATTATCATTTCATGATTAATTCTTCACATTTAGTTATCCAAATCATATCTCAACTTTTTTATAATCAATTCTCATAATTAATTATCCTTGTTCAACATTCTGGAACTTGCACGAGCAATAAAAGGTAAACAAAAGCATATGGCATCAACATGCCTCTATGTTAGGTGATTAATGACATTAAATGGTACAAGCTAACAAACTTTCTCAAGAAAGACATTCAATTCAAACTATTACATTAAATTTATAACTTAAAGTACAAGGAAAAGGAACATTTAGGCGGGGCACACCTAAAGGGGTGGCCAAGAGGCAAGGAACTCTACCTAGGGTGGGATTTACCATAAACGAAGGCCACAATGGGCATGAGAGAACCACCCAAGCATTTTAATAATAAATAAAGAGGCATCGCCGGAAGGTTGCGACAAGCGACACTAGACGTGGCATGACATAAGCGCTGAAGTAAAGGGAGGAGGGTAAACACTCTACCCTAAAAGTTCTAATTACATTTTAAGCCATGAACTTAGGAGGTGTCATGGATCCTTTATTATTTCTCAAGAAGAAACGTCATTTGAGGTAACCAGTAAGGTACAAGTACAAGCATGTCATTTATCAAGTATAATTTCAAGCATAAAGAGTCGTAAGGCTTTTAAGCAAGCAATCAAAAAAAAGGAAATCTACTACTACACGTTTATTTTGACGGAAGCTCACCTTCATTGGAGGAGTTTTATTAGAAAACATGTCATTACTTTATCAAACAATTCACTTAGTGATATTTAGCATTTAATTTAAAACTCATTCAACACTTAGCAATGTTAAGAAGCCAAACAATAAGGAAGGCAATCATGAAATTCTATTGCTACATTTTTATATTGAAGGCAGCGCACCTCGAAAGAGGGGTTTTATTATTAAATAGTTAGTTTAGTGACCAAACAACCTCATTTATCTTATTCCTGCAATTCACACGGTTTGCACAGAAGCATTTAATCAGAACTAAACTTGCATAATTAAAATGATATGTGCAATATTAAACTCACTATTGCTTTACTTAAAATTCAATGGGCAAGGAGAGGGACCCTACCTCAAGATGGATCCATCCGCCCACTTCAGCTCTTGGTGCTTTCCAACTAAAGCTGCCGCAGCTGCTCCCCCACGAGGCATATGTGATTTCACATACATTTAAGGACACCAAGACTCTATGCACATGTTATGCATGGCCATGAGTGTGCGCGAGAGGATCCTTACACATATGCTTATACACATAAGCATGTCTCCGCTCACCTGCACAGGCACTTTTTATATATGTAATGGGGACAACTAGCCCCATACTTGTGTATATTCACTGCCATGGACAAATACACGCACGCCGGGGGAACCCACGTACATATAAATACGTACTTATGCCTGCGCAGGTGAGTCGCCTAAACTCCGGCAACCCGAAATCATACTGAAACCTCCAACGCACTATAAGAAAACCACTACGAACCTTAAGACACAAAGATAAACCAATTTAGGCCAGGCAAACCCATCCAGAAATAATAAACCCTTACCTCAGGTGTTGGCGACAAACCAAAACGAAGGCTAACCCACAACGCGAGCTCAACACACTACCAACATCAAGTCGGGGCTCATAAACATCAAAAGCCCCAAATTTAACAAGTACAAAATAAAGGGAAAGGTGAAAACCTCACCCCGAAACCATTACGACGATCCGAAACCCCCCGAACTGCTTCGCCTATGGCGGCGGTTACCGGAACGCGCGCCAAGGAGTCCCAACGGACCTTCTGTGCCAACCTAGAATAAGAGCAAGACAAAAAACCGGATCACCACTAAGCCCTAGGGTTTGACCGTACCTCACCGGGTGCCGATTAAGTCAAAAAGAAGCCTGAAACAGGGAGGAGAAGGGAGAGAAGGACTCACCATGATGATTTGGAGAGTGAAATCACCAAAAACCGGAAGAAAACGGGGAAGGAGGAAACGCCGTGGAGGGGGGTCGCGCGTGCTGCAAAGGGGAGAGGAGGGGGGTGTGCGGGGGTCCTAGCTGAGAGAAGGGGAGGGAGGTGTTTAGGTTTTTTTTTCTTTTATTTTAATTTTAATAAAAATCTAAAACACACCCAACCCGCACGGTTTTACCCGTACCGTCTGAAACACCATGCACAGCCCGTGCGCCTGCTACTAGATACACGGGGTACCCCGCACGGCTGACCCGTACGGTTGAACCTACCGCGCGCAGTCCGAGATCACAGCTTAAGATGGATCCAAAACTCGGGACCCTGTTCCGAAGCTCGGTTTTAAAACCGACCCGCTGATAAAAGAAAAATCTCAAAAACCTTCAAATTTTATCCGCTCTAAAAAAACGGTTCATTACACCCATGTTTAGATCTCTTTTTAAACATAAATGACATTTTTTTTTTACAAATCCATGCAACATCAGTTGTGCCAAACTCCAAACTGAGTGAGATCTCTCAAGAGGACTGTTGATACCATTATATCATGACCCCACCCCATAATGTGTACCCCTCTAGGTCTGACAATGTGATATTAGAGATAATGATCTTGGATTTCCGCCTCTAGTAGGTCCAAGGTTAGCTACTATGACAGAGGGAATAGTAAAAACAGCCATTAGAGGGATTAATCTCTATGAGAACACATTTGAAAGAGATATTTATCATAGACACCAAAAAAATTCTTTCCAAACTAAAATATATAAATGAAACCCATGTACACAAATTTCATGTATTGTAGGAAATGATGATATGGAATATAAAAAATGGAATGTACCAAAATAAATATCATGGAAATAATGAACATGATGCCCAAACATATCCTACGACCCACAAGTTAGTAGTAACATTCATTCTATATATCCTACTCAAAATATCCTAAAAACAGTTTATATATCTTATGGTGAGTATAGAAGTATATTCAGTTCGATCCTCCCTGTATCCACTTGTGAAAAAGTAAAGAAACAAAGTTAAATCACAGTGAAAAAAAGTCAAAGTAACTCATTAACATATCAGGTTTGTGAAGTTCCCATACACACTAAGCATACTCTTACCAAGTGTCAAATACAAAAGTATATAATTTAATAAATAATATGATGGATACCCCACTACCACTTCCCCAATAGTTTTCCCCTTTTCCCAAATGTTGCGCATCTTGAACATTTCTCTCCAAAAATGATAGCACAAAGACACCTAGGAATATCATCCAAACATAAACCTCGGGAAAATAATCAACGATGCCACATAGAAAATGGTAATTTGAATGTTATGAGGATCCACCAAATATTGCATACGATGTATCAGACATTATCTATTATACCCCAAGCCACTATAAACCATACACCGAGTAAGGATCTTTAATCCGTCAAAGCCTATACACATTATATATATAGTATAAAATATGAAACTATATAAAAAATATATGTGTGTGGAATAACCATAATCCATTACACACCTCAACACACATATATTGAGAAAACTAACTGATGTTCATACCATAACAAGTAACTAAGAATGGTATAGAACATGGCCAACGAGGTATGACATCCATCTATCATCCCACTAGGATGTTTGGGAAAACACCCCAGAACCTCCGAATCTTGGGGGATATGTTTCCCTAATTGAAAGGGTGGAGTAGCATATGAAAATAAAAAAATTCCATGGTATAATATATATACCAACCACACTATGAGAAAATCCTAGACTATGAATCAACTACATCTATCGTCTCTCAGACCCCCAATTTGCACTGATTGAACTAGATATACAAGAAGCACACAAACATTTAAAGAGGTATATTAAGTTACATTATCACAATTTATCAGTTTCATTTTACATTAATTAATAAGTTGAAAATTAGTTAATCATTTTAAATTACACATTATATTTAATTATCATTCCAACCATGATCCATGCCCTTCAGGCCTAATAGAACCGAGTCCATAACTCCCCAGATGTGTATCCTCATAAGTGCATTCTAGAAAGATCCTACCCCATGGGTTAAACATATTTTCTTTAGTTATTTAACAAAATTACCATTTTCTCTATTTCTAGGCATTGTAAGATAGTATTATAAGACACCAAACAAAATGGTATCAATATAGTTAGTGTATGAACTACTCATCGAGTCATTTTCATGTATAACATGAGCACATACCAATCCATCCTAAAGATTGTAATCATGGAAAGAAAGTGGAATACCCCACCTAAATTCCCCTCTTCTTGAAGGTGGGTAAACACGACCAGATACCTCAATATGTGGAAAAATTAAATAAGAAAAAACATCATATTCAAGAAAAACCACTTTCATATCAATGGGAAATCCCATCTTCAAACTATTCAATCATCCATACTGTCCTCCCCATCACCCACATGAATAAATAAATTCTTCTGACCACTCTACGTGTCAACAACAACCCCCACCCCCACTAGCCCTCCCTTCCCCAACACACCACTACTACTTTATAAACATAACCATCCAAGTCTCATACCACAAAACAAATAGTAGGAATCAATCAACATAACAACTATGCTCATGGCCCTAAACAAGGCATTCGGCCTTCACACACAATGAGCACTCCCATCTCGAAAGCATAAGAAGTTTGGCCTTTACAATTTAGAGGGAACATGAAAACCCAATAAGTAATTTTGTTTACCCAAAATCAAATTTTTTTTTCCATATTTAATTTACCGTCTCATTTAAACATGTATAAATGTATCCATTTGATTATTATCAAATGACAACAACAATAACCCGAATCATCAAACTCACCTATTTAACATCATCCAAATAATTAAAAATTGATTCTATATTTTTTAATTTACCAATTTCTATCAAGGATGATATTCGAAACCAAAAAATAATAGATACCACACTATTAATAAAATCATGAAGCAATAACATCTCTATGTAATTGATACTGATTATTTAATCAGGTTAAAATATTTATTATGTCAAATTTAATATGATGTAGTGGATAAATCTTGATAACCGTATGACTATATGTAAAAAAATAGGGAATCCAAAAAACCCATACCTTATATGGTTTCAAAATATCATTGAACAAGAACAGACCAACACAACATATCATGATAACCTTTCCCCCAATAAATACATCCACCCGAGGATGCCACAACAAAACCACATCAAGAAACACCCATTAATGCTCCATTATAATCATTGAGATCACATACCATCAAATAGAAATGATTAATGTGAGGAAACATATCTTGGAACCTAAAATAATATAGGTTTAAAATACATTATATCCTAGAAAAATTGAAATTTTCTAGTTGCACCAAAATTGGGGGTGTACACGCTGTATGAAAATCTCCATAGGAAAATGATCCATGGATAGAATAATCACAAAAATACTTGGGGGAAAATTTTAGGTAGCCTCACACCAAGATAAAGGATAAATAAGAACATTTTCAGAAGGTATCACATCCCTTTTTAAAATTTAAATTGCGCATCTATTTATATTTTCCATTAAAGGCGGATCTGGTCCAGACTATGTGATTTGACTGAGTAAATGTGCTTTAACCCTTAGGAAAATTATAATAGGATTTATGAGAATTTATTAATACTTAAATCCACTATAAAAGTGTTTAAATTCATTTTACATCATTGATAACATACAAAGGGATATATTATAAGATGTTGGAATCACTATTCGCTGACGACTCAATGATACGACTCATTGACACGTGTCACTATTGCAAGTCATCGATGCAAGTCACCAACACGAGTCACCAATATGACTCACTGATGAGATTAAACATTCTAGAAACACTACACACATATCGATCTTAAACCAATGCACACCTAATGATAGATGACCATCCGATTGATGGCATACAGTCTGGGAAACACTTTTCATATATTGGGAAAATTGTAAAATTTATAGAAATAAGCCTCCTTAACCTCCCCGAACACCTCAGACACCGTATCTTAACAAATAAATAGACCATAGTGGTATGTTCCATTATACAGTATCAGATATGAACACTTAAATTTTAGGATAGGGACATACGTGGAATTATGTAAATGATTTAAATAATATAACATCACTATCTTGTGAAACTAGAACAAAATGAACAACAATTCAATGAAAATTTAATTTATGGTCTACATATGTTGACATAAAATATTTAAATAAGAACATATGTAATTTTACCCTTATTTTTTAGTTTAACCCCTGCATAAAACTATTTTAAAAATAAATTTGTTAAGAATTTTTTAATTTAAAAAATTTTCATTATATAAAATATGAATGTTGAATAATTAAAAAATAATGATATTATGATTCAAGATATTTAATAAAATTTTAACTAATTTTATTTCTATATGGGGATAAATTATCATAAAAATAATTGTGTAAAAAATGATATTTTTTAAATAAAAAAATCATTTTTGATGCATAAAAATTAATTTATTACAATTCCTTCCCATGTAAATATTATAGGATAAAAGATTAAATATTGGACTGAATATATATTCAATCAATATCACTGACATCAATAATCAATAGTTATTTTACAAATGGTTTAATATAAAACACCTTCAGAAACATTAAAATAATTTAATGAAAAATTATTCTTTTTAACATTAAATTGTTTTATTTTCATTTATTACTAGTTGATAACTTAGGAATTAAAATTATAAACATATAAAAAAATATATTTATAATATTAATAATATAAATTATATTTTAAAATTTGAGAATCTATCCATTTTATAAAACATTAATGATAATTAAAATACCTGTGAAAAAATATTTCAAAATAGTTATTTGAGATCAATTGTATTTCCTAATTGAAATAGAATTCATTTTTTATAAATAAATTTAATTGAAATAAAATATAATGTTTTTTATCTCATAACTCAAAAATATTTTTAACAAATTTTATTTTCATGTGTAAGTAATCATAGGAAATACATCAAATTTATTTCAATGGAATACATATAAAATATCATGTTGTTACACCAAAAGCCTAGTGGTTGAGTGTTTTCCACTATTTCCTGTCAGTCGGGGATTCAATAACCAGTATATATATAATCATTGTGTGATTATTTTATAATTATTTCAAAATATTAAGTCAATATAGTAGATAATAACTATAGATTGAACATTAGTAGAGCACTATTATAGAACAATATTTCCAGAACTAAAGAGGATTGCAATATTTTGAACTATAGTGGATCTATATAACTATGAGAATAGTTTGTAAGTATGTTACTATAGAAATATATTATATAAGGATAAATAATTTTTTAAAAATGAAAATATTTATGTAAGGGATCCCTGGAATTTATAGGAGTCACACATAACCCCAATAGGTGGGATAAATCAATAATAGAAAAAATTTATTTAGAGGGGAATGTACATCATCATGTTATATTAAGAAAATTTCTTTTATTATATTAAGTTCGTTTAGGTGGTTAATATTTTTTTTATTCTAAAATATCATAGACTTTTTTTAATTTTTCTTTTCCCCATCATTATGATTAATGAGACTATAGATCATCAAGTATTTTCCCACAAAACTAATGATTATGATAATCCCTACTATAGATGGAATTTCATTCAATCTTTACTGATCAAAGTGGTTATTGGGAATGATCCATGTACCTCAATCTTATTTTCTAAGAAGTTATGCTATATAATTTTGAATTCGTATCCGAGATCGAAGGAAGATTTTCTAGTGTTTGGAACATTGTGATACCTTCAATTTGGTTTACTAATCTATCATCCAATTCTATTTAAAATAACATAACTTGGAATTGGATTTGTAAAAGAAATATCCATTAATGAGTATTTTTATTGAAATTGTATTGTTTTTTCATTATTGGTTATATTTCATCTTTTTCATCAAATTTTATTTTATTTACCAGTTAAAATTATATTTTTTCGTATTTTTATCATCTGTTACATATAATGAATGTTATCTTATAGATTTTCTAAGGTACAATAATTTGATTGGACATTGTGTCTTCCCATCAAAAAATAATTAGAGTATGAAAGAATTGGTTTTACAACTACAATTAGAACCCTCTCTTGATAATTAAATTGTACTAAATTTCTTAGAAAATTACACCATTACACCATAGTATGGCTTCCAATATCACAGTCTCTCATACACAATATACATCATGGAATTCCCATTCAAAACATAACCCCTCACTAAATATCATATAGTGGCCATCCATAAATGTGAAAATTTCCCAAAAATTGTTTATTGATTATTAAAATATATTTAAGTGTCATCATAATGACATGATTCCCTTCACTATAGTGTGAAACACATTGCAATGATTTCCGGACTACGATACATAATAAATGAGGGTAGTCACAAAAACATGAAATCATTTACCATACATTTATTATCATGACCCATATTTATAACTTACACTATGGTGTTTACTCATACCCAATATGTTCTACTCTATGAAGCCCTTGGTTAGAGTTTGAGGGTATCCTACTCAAACGTCCTCATTGTGTGACCCTTAAATGTAATGATGTGATAGGCCATATCCTTTTTAATATCCAACTCACATGGAGGAAATATATTATAGTGTTCACATGGCTCAGTTGGGTACCAAAAAGAATACTCATATATTAAATCATTTCCAATAGATGTCCCAAATCTCATGATTAGGATTCAAATACCAAATCACCAAACCCCCATCCTAAGAGATCATAAATTAAAATTTCCATCAAGAAACACACCCATAAAATTCTGAGTTGTATTAAGATCCTCGCAATAGGGTTTCTCATCCAATAGGATAATATGCGACAATATATCAAAACTAGACCAATCCACTAGAACATTATATCAATAACTCTCATAACTGAACCACATAGTATGAGAATGAGTTCTTGATGACCTCATGTTCTAATCCACATATGCAATAGTTTTATGAATAGAAATGAGGACATATCTCCCCTAATGTGGACACTAAACCCTCTATATCATGTGATTAAGATCAATATAATAAAAAATGTACAACAAAATTATATACAAATAATTAGGGTAATCATGTGGAAAATAAGAATATCATATATGTCATAGAAGAAAAAGATTACAAAAATGTGGTAACCCAATGAAGAATATAAATTAATATATAATAAAAAAAATTATGTCCTCCGTAGTCTATCATGGTCCATAACCAGACCCATGATCCATTTTTATCCATTAACCAAAGGGGAATTTTTCTTCAGTGGGTATCTGTCCAGGTAATCAACCAGTTCACTGAAATTAATGAGCAGGATGTTAGTAAAAGACACAGTAGGGCACCAACAATGTCTCATTAATATATGTTCACATAATAAGTAACCTATTATGTCAAGAAATAAGCTAAATATAAAATAAATATAAAAACATACATGTTCTATGTATCATGCACTAACCAAGACACTACAGGCCCCAACACCATCTACATAGGCTCATTTCAAATAAGTATGTTAGTTAAGTCAAATCCATGACTATCAATGTCAAATAGATCACCCAACCCAGATGTTGGGTTTCTCATGTAACTCAACACATTCCATCATTTCAATCATTAGTCATCTTATTCTTTTAATCATCCAGTACCCATGACCTTGGTAATCATCGAACGATATCTAATAGTCAACCACTTATTCACATGACTCTATAGGGATTTCTCTTTCAACCATTAATAAAAAATTTACTATATGGTGTTGGGTAACAAATTATTCACATCCCACTCTAGGGATATCCAAAAAAAACCTTTAAGGAAATTTGGATTGGATCACTCAAACCACAATGTTCAGCCTGATATTGTCGATTCAAATAATAGATTTCTATATTCCATTAAACAAAATAATAAATAAATATCAATGAAATAATCTCCAAGGAACCATGCGATAAAATTTCTAAAATAGATGATAATCGCATAGAAATAAGAAAACTATCTTCTTATACACTTGTATTCCCTCATCGATCTTATTTTAATCATGGATTCTTCAGGTATAGAAAACAAATTCACAGAACATAGCATATATATAACGAAACGGTAATGAAATTAATGCCTAATGGTTTTTAAAGTAATAATTAATGTCAATCAAAATACCATCACCAAAACCATTATATCACAACAATAAAAACATGATAATCCAAAAAAATCCAAGACAAATTTACAATATAATGCTAACAATTTATATAGTGTAATGATAAGGGAATCATGCCAAATAGTTGAAACAATTCATACATAAGGTCAATATTCTTCAAGTGGGTCCTCAAAATCAACTTAAATGGGATGGGAAAGCTATCTAGAGTTCTAGAAGGCTCTACAATTCATGCTAGTATGATTAAACATGGAGTTGTATTTGAAAAATACCCTATGTTTGAAGGGTTATACACAATATAAATAGAGTTAGACCAACAAAATTATTGTGGGATTTATATGGTGTAAGAGTATGATGGATTTTTACCTCCATGATAGAAGGATGATAATTTTATATTAGATGTTTATTAAAACTCAAACCACTATGGTGTAAGGACACGTAATGGGATATAAATAAATCTATGTAGTCCATTGATTCTATCAAATTATGTCAAATTGATATGGGTGGAACTCATATATATCTTATATTATATAGAACATTTAGTGTTTTCAAACATCTAATGACTACTCATTGAGCTTCTTAAATTCACCTCTTAAAAATTAATGGTTTATATTAATTAGAATCTAAATCTAAAACACAAATTAAATCCCACAATGAATTTATAAATATATAACTTATGAAAGAAATAATGTGGGGAAAACTATATATAATTAGTGTTGATAAATCTCTATAATGTATTAATTCCCACTGTAGTGTAGTACTCCCTCCACCAGGGAAGACTATGGTGAATCCTCCGTTAGCCAACAACACCGTGAAATAACGCCTATCCCTGTGGTGTTGCCTTCACATTACCTCACCACTAAAAAAATTTTATATAGACCACAATGAATCATACTCATCTATTTTTGATAACTTTCTATATGATGTATCCCACAGTATTTTGTCTTTGAATCTTACCAAAACACAAAATAATCCTTTTGAATAATCTCAATTGCCCTAAGCATTTTCTAAATTAATATAACTCAAACACATGGATGATGATAAAATAAAAAAGACTATACATATGGAAACAAAAAATGTTGGGTTATATAATTATTTCTAATGAATGGATTCTTATCACTTAAAATATTCTATATGGTATATCCATGAAAAAATTAGGCCACTAATTTCAAAATTCATCCTATCACTCTCAAGTCTCCAATTGGGTCTTCACATGCTTCCAATGAATCCAAATAAGTGGAACTACCTTACCTTAGTATAATTTTACACAATGGGATATAATATGAACATAATTATCTTCATAGGAAACATCTTGTTCCAACTCAATATCATTATATTCTATAACATGTTGATGAACATTCATGATCTTCTAAAAACATGAAACATGTAATGAATCATGCATGCATCGACATCATAAGGGAAGCCCCATATTTTATTCCATTATATTAACACACTCTTTGATCATGAAGGGTTCCAAAAAATGTGTTTCTACTTTTCCTTGATTCTAGAGACATTAGTGACCTAACCATGTATACACTCTCATGTCATCGTAATTGTATACAGTTATCTCCAATGGTCACCTCATGTTGTTTGAATTTGATCTCTACCATCACAAATAAGAAAACATCCTATTTTGAATCAAAGTCACCCTCTTAAAGGTGTCTAATAATATATTGGTCCCCATATCTACTACCTCACGTACCTCATGCCAACACAATGTTCTACAACATGAACTCTTATATAGTGATTCAAAAGGTTCCTTTTGAATCAATTAATTATAAATGTTGTTATATGTGAACTCTACCAATACTAGGTGGTCATCCTAAGATACACCAATGTATAGAACATAATATCTAAGAATTCTATTTATTAAAATGGTTTTTAAATCTGTTTTAGGATGGTACACTGTACTACATCTAGGTTTAATGCATATGGCCCACTAAATTCCTAAAAAAAGTTGATGGAAAACAAGTGAACCTTTTTGATACAGTATGTTTTGGTGATCCATATACGTGTAAGATATCAAAATAATGGAGCTTTCAATGCTTATAAACTGAGTTATTTTTTTTCATTTAATAAAAAGTTGTAAACAATCATTAGTCGATCAACGATCATATGGACAATATCACAACACCTTAAGGTCGAGGGTGACCCTTTTATAATTTCAATCATGTAATCCCCCGTCCTCCATATTAGAAATGGAAGAGACCAATGAAAACCACCAACATAATGATTCATGGCCTACACCATTTTATATGTAATCCTTCTAGTTGGTAATCCACTAATTTCCATCGTCATCCCTAGCCACCAAAACTAATGTCTGAAGTCATGATACATCTTGGGGACACAAGAATGTTATTACCATAAAGAGGACTGGTAATCCCTGATTATCACTCATTTGATGGTTGCAGGGACGGTTATTCCACCATGTATCATGAACACATCATCTCAACCCATCAACCATCAAGGAATTAGGTCAACTCTATCTAGAAATTACCTCAACAAAGAACACCCTATGTCTAACTCCCAATCAGTCTTCACCTGGCCCACAAGTGAGGATGTGGTCTACAAAGCAGAACAAATCCTTATTCCATAACTTCCTACAACTTCAATACTCCAATAATCCAATTGTACCATCAATATAAACTTCTACTTAGATGGTCACTCACCAGACTCATGCTCATCCTATGTCATAAAACTAAGAGTTATCATATCAAAATTAACTTTTTCTAGTAAATGATCTATCTGGACATCAAATTTCAACAAATAATCAACCTATCATCTCCATATTTGATTTAGGTCCTACTATGTTATTATATAGTAAAGGTAGTAGTGGTCTATGTAAAATAAAAATCACTCTCCAAAAAGATAGTGTCACTATAACATCAGATTATTTATAATGTAAATCAAATCCATATTAGAATTAGGTCAGTTCCAATCATTAGTTCATAGTTGACTTTACTCATAAACATCTACCTTACTTCATAGCCTCAGTACTAATCCTATACAAATTCATGATGCAACATAGTAAATTGAATTACTAATCTTATTACCCCACAGTATATACATTGTATCTCTCATAATATATATATTAAACTTAATAAAATCTTCTTAAAAAAATATTGAACTCTATAAATTTAGTTCTATATTTTTAAAATTAATTTATTTGTGTTGATAATCTGTATATGTCCCGGAAAAAGAATAAATAATATCTCTTCTATACTAGAAATTACTTGATCTGAAACATGTTATGGGGACATGTCTTTAAAATCACTAACTCCAAATTTTCTAGAACCACGGATATATATATCCTAGACACAAAATTTTACAATAATCTCACATACCATATCAAAAAGTTACAATTTGACAACTTTTAATAGTTATGATGTTCTAAAAGGTCATATAGCACTATATGGATGTTTCTCACATACATTTCTAGAGTCAACATGTAAAAGATTATGTCATAAAAAATCACAATGAATGATTCAATATATGGTTTAGTGATGTTTTTCATGAATGATATGAATACTTCTGTTGTTTATCAACCATAATGGAATCACTATGAATTAAAACAACACATAACTACTCTAAAATGCGGCATTTTAATTTTCCATGTATATAATTCATATATGTTTATATTTCAATCAGATTTCAATCTCGGATAACCATCGAAATTCATGTAACCGATTGAAAATATCATAAAATCTTTGTAACAATTATTGGTTCTTTTCATCACCTAGTTTATCCTCTAATAATCAATTTAGATTCAAAGAATACTATATTATTTCATATATAACAACATAGGTTCACCCCATAGGGATATACTTGGCTCTAAAATATATTATGATCCAATTCATCAAACTATAAATGAACTCTTTCAACTAGGATTGCTTAATTATATAATTGGGTTTTAAGATGGGTTGTACACCTACCAAAAGATCGATCTCAATGTGAACTCCCATATCACTGGGAATTAATATATTTATTTATAAAAATATCTCATGATATAGTTCCATATTTGTAAGAAAGGACAATGATTAACGTCCTAATACATGTAATTCAGACAAGACTACCATATATTCTATAATATTCCAAGTCTAACTGTTTTATATTCTATCATTTTTTCTCCCAGTTCACATTCTCCACAACTACAAACTTCTCTCACTTTGTTGATGTGAATAAAACCACCCTTTGATCGTAATCAACATTATCCTAGTAGCTATTAACCCCATCCATGATGATAATCACATTGATGTTAATAATCTCCATAATCATAAACTCAAATATATTTTTATCATTGGTGATGAATATGGTACACTCTAGGCACCACTAAATATCTTCTACTTTTTCCCCAAAGTTGTTTAAAGAGAGACTAGTTCTAAGGATAACATAATTGTAGGTCAATTGACATAGTTACATGCATATAAATAAAATAATTAGAATAATATTATAGAAGAAAAAGTTAGATGTGTTGGAAAAGACCAAAACCACAACTCAAATGATATATGGCTCATATACATCATATGGTAGAATTTTTTCCACTATAGAGACTGAACCTAACTCAGTTATGTGAACCTGTTTGTATGTTACTATCATATGGAATGTATGAATCCTCTATTAAAGTTCACTACTCCAATAATTTCTATAAATCCTCATAATCCTCTAATAGACCATTGATAGAACCAATACAACATGACTAGCCTTTACACAATTGTGAAACTCCATAGAACCAATATTGTATGCACCCATTTAGTACCCACATAGACCACAATTTTAACATTTTTTGGAATCATATCCCTTAAATGATACTGAAGAACTGCTTCTCTAATCCGACTATCTTATACCCAAATACTTTAGGTATTCCTTTCACTAAAAACTACATGAAGATACTTCTGGGTTCGTGAGATAATGATGTTTCATTGTCCAACCAAGGGATGAATGTAATTCATTTTCCCTATCCTCCTCGAGACCCTATTCAATGTTCATGAACCAACAAATCACATATAAATACATCATCATGTAAAATCTCATAACATGAGTTATTACCTCTATTTAAATGTATATTTCAATATTTCTAGCCCTATACTCCACGTTCATATCCAACAATGGATGAAAGTGAAGTAACTCCCTGAATTGATCAAATTATGAAAAAATAGTCTTAAAATATTTCCAGAACACCATTAATTCCTAGTAATGTTACAAAATCATTGTGTTAAGTTTTTATTACTAAATAAATAGCTCATTTAAGGTAACCCAAATAAGATGATATCATCTCCCAGCCCGACTCATACGAGTCCCCCATCTCCTGGAGTGGGCCTAGAATATAATGGTCTCTACAATTCCTCACACTTTATGAATGGTCTGGAATGGCTCAAAAAGGATCTCGATAAATTCTATGTCGTCATCATAATCATGTTGACCCCCAGTATAGTAGAATGTAGAAGGTTTCTAGAGTTTTAAATATTGAGAATGGTAAATCCTGGAATTCTCTCTCGATCATCCTTAGAAGGATTCCATTTGAAGAAGACCTTGTGGGATGGGATCTATAACATTGATCACTAATATAAACATAGGAGTATACTGGGTTAAATTATCATATATGATGTGTGGTGGCACAGTAACAACCAAGTCTATAACAACTGGAATTCAAATAAAAAATATCTAAGGGGGAATATCTTACACATGATTAATATTAGTATCATAAATAGATTCTAACTATAGTAATGGATCATGTAAGGTTCTCCTTAGAGTGTTCCCATAACAATAGGTATACCATAATATAACTAACTCTAGTCTATATCCCTAAGAATCAGTCATAATCATCATATACATACTACCAAAAAATATGTTTATTTTAGCCAATTAATTCCAATATGGATATATAATACTAGTATAGAAACAAATATATATCATACAATCAATGAAATAGTCTAAAAAATAGCCCAAATCATGTCATTTAAATAAATATTTAATTTGAAAACAACAAAAATATATAAATGGAATGTAAAACTACATGCGTATTAATGATTCATTAATTCACACAAGGTATGATAATTCAAATATAAAAACCACATGAATTATGCAATGATAATTTAATCAACAAATAACCATGAATCTTGATTTCCACTAATTTTCAACAACAGAGATGTCTATTATATTGTGTTGTCTATGAAATTTCATAGTTACCCTACCCGAGTCCCAAATATAATATATTTAGTATACCCTATCCAAAATGCAGTAAAAGAGATAAATAATGTTTCTGTTTCATGTTCATCATGTATCATTTTTTAATTCCTCAAACCAAACCATCGAGTATGAGATATAGTTCTACATGACCTCAATCATGTTTCCACATACGCAATAGGATTACAACTAGTTACAAAGGTATATTCACAGAAATGATGTGAATATACCATTGATAGCATGACATTGAGTAGATAATAATAAATAAAAGCCCATAATATTATTGAAATATATTTTGGGTAATAAGGTGGAATATGAGAATGTAAAATATTTCATAAAAAATAATTTTCTTCTGAAGTGGTGTGTGTTCACAAACTATAAATACGTAGCTAATAAAATTAAAAATATCATCATAATTTCCATCATAGTCTTTTCTTGTATACCACTAGATCTATTATACATTAATCAAAAATAAAAAAAAGGTTCCATACCCCATGTTGGGTCTATGGTATAGAAATTGTAATGTGTACCAAAATGCATGAGTAGGGTCTATGTATTGGACTTTGTATGACACTCCCAGTTTGTAAATAACATTATTTAACTTCATATATAAAGGTTGATATAATTACATATGTAAATTCTAAAATAAATAAACTATCATACATGTGTTTAGTCATCATTCACTAACCATTCCACTAAATACCCTTCCCCCCACCTATTTCGGCTTTTTTTGTAAGGATATCATATAAGTCAAAAGTATCTCTATAATTTTCACAAATCCCATAACACTCTAATTGTGTTTATCTCTAAGAACACTGCACATTCCATTTATTTGATCCCCGAATAGAATATACTTTTAATCACCCATGGACCACGTTTATAGGATTCCAAGAATAGTATCTACCAGTCATCAGCTTATAGACATCCCTTAATAGGGATATCGATGCTTTATTTTACAGAAGTTTAGACTAGATTAGGATGGATAACTGAATAGTTACTCACATATGTCTATTGGGATATCCAAGCTGACATTTAAGGATGTTAGGAGGACATCACTTTGACCTCATGGAACCAAATGATTATCTTGATACCACAAACACAGTTCCATAGAATATGCAACACTAGAAGAAAATAAATGTCATATAAATTAAAATAATTACACATTAAGATCAAACATTTGGAACCACACATAATCACATGGTAGTAATGAAGAAAGACTCATGGAGTCTGACACACCCACATTAAACTCATATCAATCATCTATTGGTCAAGAATATACAATATATCATACCATCATCATATGTATATATATATCAAAAAGGGTAGGGAACATAATAACTCATTTTTATTAATATCAACATCATTGTTCATCAAAGATATCATCACCTAGAACATGCTCTCACACCAACCAGAATATGATCATCCTATAAGGACTCTTTTACTCAATTACAATATAATTTGTCAAGAGTTCTAGAATAATGAACTGACAATAAAATCAATGAGTATAAAATATTACTTTTTTAGTTTCATGATCATCAAGGGGTCATCAAAATTGGATTTATGGTGAAGAAGGAATGATCAATAAATTTTTGAAGGATATATATTGCAAGAAATTATATTGTGGTAATGATATTTACTAAAAAAGACCACAGTGGAGAACGGTTATAAAATAAAACTATGCATTTATACCTCTAAAACACTTGAGGGATTGTTATGGAACATGTTTTTGACAGAGTGTGAACTCCCTAGTGTAACGAGTGGAATAAGATATAGAAATTCATTGAAACAAACAACAACATGGAATATATATGGGTACATAGACATGGAGTTCCTAGTGCTATCATTAAGATATATAGAATTATGATAAATGTTTAAGGTAATAATATAATATTTGTGACATATATAGGGGAACCATCATAGGTTAAATCCTCACAAATAACCATCATAAACCTTATTAAATACACCTATTATTCTTAGGAATGAATTGATAATTATAATCAAAAAAGAATCACTGAATATAATTCATAGAAACTTAATTAATTCATCATCTTTTATATTTCTACGGTCTAGGACAACCATATGTTATAATGCACGAGTTTCCCTCCAAAGTTGTATTTTGAAGAAACTGTGTAACCATCCCATCCAAAATAAAAACCATAGCACAACATTTATATTCCAAAAACACCATGAAATATCCCCTAGATATATGTCAGGGAATTACTCCCCTACACTACTATAGTGCATCTTTATCCAAAAAACCACATAAGACATTTCTAAATCTTGGTACCATGAACTACAGTGAAACCACCCCTGTTTTGTCCAGGAGGTTTTCTAAAACTCCCTTTAATCCTTCTTATGCATCAAAAAACCCTAATAATTTTAAAAAATAAATAATAACTCAATAAATGAGGAGGATCATAGAGAAAAGCCATTAATTTAGGGAAAAAATATTTTATAATTTTATAACACATTGACACATTCAGAACATCATACTACATTTTATCATGTCCTTCACTAAACCAATTTATCCCTAATGAATTACCAAAAAACTCCAGGTTCAATTTTTAGATGAATTAGCTTTCCCTATGACAATATATCAATCTACAAACTTATATATCCGTGCTCAAAATCATATAACTGAATTATTTCCAAACTAACCATGAAGTTTGAGGAGAGACTTTCTATTGATCATCGATTATCCATTACATGGTACTAACCTGTTTGAAACTCCTTCATGAAACATCAATATTCATTTTTTTCAATAATAATTTCTACTCGAACATAATAAAAAAATGATTCCCCAAGAATTTTGAGTTATCATAATCCCTAATACCTCCATATCCCCAATGGGTCGTGTATATAATGGGGACAAAAATATGACTAAAATGTAGTTTCAAACATGAAATCAGAACTACAAATCATCGTATCTTATTATAATAATTTTGAAACATCCCCCAAAAACTACAAATTGGGCTTTAATTCCAAACATATCTTATGAAACACTTAATAAAATTAATTTCTTTGCCCAACCGATCATGCATTTCCCTGTATTGAATCACCCATCCATATACTCATTATCATTCCCTTTCTCCCAAAAATAATAATAAAAATAAATCACTCAATTACCCTAATGGAAAGGATGAAAAATAAACTCACATAAACCCTATGATTATATTGATAAATAATCACACTTACCAATAAACCAAAAATTATCATTCATTATGTATTTACATTATCCAAATGTTATTACTAACAAGATTATAAATCCTGTAATCAAATATGAACAATATATGGTACCTTAATAAAAAAATTATTCATATTACTGAGTCTCAACCCAAAATATCCCACTAATATACCATCCACATGGGGGTTCATGTTTAGCTTGACAATATACAACAACCATCATATTTCAAAAGACCATGTCTCATATCATAGTGAAGTGATACAAACTATCATCCCAATATATAATTATAGATTACTATTACCATTTCAACAATCCCTTTTCATCCCAAACCTCTTAATGAAATATACCCCACAAAGGGATCATATTTCCTATATGTTCCATACTACGGAATAAATACCCCATCCTTCTAACTATAGGTAAATCAATCCCCATAAATGAAAAAAGTACATCATCATCCTCGGTTAATAGAAAATGTTAAAAATACCATCATAATATATGTTAATTAATATATCAATATAATTTTACTTGAAATAACACTGAATAACTTATTTTCAACATAAGAATTAACCCATACTCATTTCTCAACCATTTTAGGAACATTTCATAATAAATACCAATTAAAAAAACTATTTTGTTTTTCAAAAAAAATTATTCTTATAAAAAAATAATTCAAAAAGAAGAGTAATTATTAACATGACAATATAAAAATACATTCCTCATATAATACATGAACACACATTCCGTTTCAACTCAAATTTAGAATTAAAACATTAAACATACAAATCAACCTGAAATATCATACCTTTATCAATAACTAAATTAAATGAATAAATGTAATAAAAATATATCATATCATAGGAAACTAATTGATTTAACAAGAAAGGATTCCAGAACACACTATTCATATATTCCATTGATGATCTAACACATTTATATCATCGACTACTATGTAATGAATGTAAATAATATATATCTATAATACCGAATTTTGATCCCTCGGTTATAAATAATGGTATGGAACCCCAAAAATATTGCATCATGACCATAGTAGTTCTTTTGGACACACTATAGTATAATAACTCGATATAAGAGTCAATATCCAACAATGAGTAGACTCTACTCATAGTATAATCACAACAATAATATAAATATCCTAGTAAGAAATTAAGATAAAGAACAACAATTGGTAGTGAATATCCAACAATGAAAAAAATGATAAATATAAAATGATATTAATTAATTATTATCCTAATCAACATTCACACAATATAAATAATGATCACCAATAAAGGATAATCAAATAATAAATAAATATATAATGAAACATTGGGAGACACTATTAAAAAAGTCAGCATTTTTATACTTGTGTCCTAGATCAACATCCAACTACTCCAAAAACATATCTTATACATTCCACTGCCTAAAAGTTAATCATGAATGTTATTATAGGCAATGTGATTCCTATGAAACGTGTGATATGTAAATTTTTATAAGGAACCACTAACATTGTTTGTCTAATATAAAACAATTCATAGTTTTTATATGAATGAAAAATAAAAAAGTAATAAACATGATAATTTTTCTAGTCATTATTTGATAAACATGATTTCAAGATGCCTGATATCCCCTATTCCAACATCATTAGTTGAAGGAGTCATATTAAAAAAACAAAATTACATAGTATCATATATATTGGATTATATTATTAATAAAATATTGACCACTACAGTCTCACTCACGATAAGGTCCCATACCCATTTCCATCCTCACATCCTTTCCAATGATTATAAATTCTTACATAGGGTGAGGTACCACACCATATCATACTCACTACTCCCCTCTTATTTAGGTTGGGTCACAAAATTAAATAATGAATCAAAACATTGACCACACTCCTCTTACAATGGGTGGATATCAAAACACTGTTACACACACCGTCACACACTACACCACAAAACTCATTAATTCCTATATGGGTGAGATATCACTGTCACATAACGTATCATCAAATACCATACAATACAATATGATACCATATACCTCCATCATCTCACTAATGGTGAGGTATCAGATCATTATTGGATATGAACACACTATTGCTCTTATTAATTGTCGACAAAACCCTCTATTTTAGTTTTAGACCTAGTATGCATGACATTTACTAATTCCCTATTAAATGTTTTTGTTGTAAAAAAATACCATGTCACTAAGGATGATTACCCAAATCATTTTTAAACATAAAAAACCTGTTCATAATTTTGGAAAACACATGAAAAATTAAGAAAAAAATATTCTATTCCTAGTAACTGACTAGCCACTAGTACACCTCTTATGAACTGTTTTACAAGGTATAATGACACAACATTCCATTGACTACCATAACCAATTACACTATTCTCAACTTTCATGTAACACTCAGAGATTTTGGGAATTATTTTATTGAATCAATTTATCTTTTGTATTTTTTCAATTTCATGGGATAGGTGAGTTATATATATATATATATATATATATATATTCAAACCAATAAGTCTATCATTCTTTTTGTATGGAAAAAACCTGGATTACGGTACACATAATAATGACTTCCCTTGTGCAACAAGTAATACTGATTTGGCTTTCACAAATTGCAACCCCAACTGGGCGTAGGTTAGAAATGACAATAGATTTCTCAGAATCATCATTTTATTATAATTTTCCAAAGATATAATTATAACCAATATATTAAAAATAGTGATTAAATTTTTAATAACTAATTTTCAAATATATTTAATAATTTTTTATATAAATAAAAGATATTTGTAATGAATTATATTATTTTTGGTAATTTCCTTATTTTCTTTAAAAAAATAATATGAACTAAATATCATGTCCTTCTATAAAAATCCCTAAAATTAATTTTATTCACATATTGAAAATGAATTTGATATAATAAAATTCAATTTTTTATTTCTATGTTTTTTATGTATTTTAGGGTAATTTTTGGGATTTTTCTAAGAGACATCATTTTTTGATGAATAGTGAATGATGAAACTTTTTTGTTAAAAATTATCTTTTCATTTAAATAATTATTAATGATATATTTTATTTTAAATTTATTTTAAGGTCACATTAGACCAATTGTACAACTATGATAACAATTGAGGACATTAAAATCAATTTCATTTTGAAATTGAGTGTAAGAACTTAATTACGTTTTTAACATCTTACTAATTTAAAACCCCGTAATTTCATTCCAACTACAACATTCACACTAATATTATTTTTTCCACTTATGTGAAATGAATTTAGAAAAAAATTACACTAATTTGATATGTAAAATATTTATATCTTAATAATATAAAATTATATTTTTACCAAAAATATCATTAAAAGTGATTAAAATTAATCACGGTGATTAAGGTCAAATTAATCATAATTAGTAACTAATCCTTAATCTAAAGGGCCCAAATAACTGAGAAACTTATCCAAAACACATTGGATGGCTATATCTTGAAAATAAAACTTAAATTATAGGTTAATTTTTCTTTTTTATGAATTTGGGTAATAACATGTCTATACCTAACATGATTTCAAAAATATAAGTGAGTCAATTTCTTTCCCTTTAAAAGGCCACCACCTCTCCTACATCTTCACACCTATATATAATATTATTCATCCTTCTAAAAATCTTCACAACACACCACATCCTCATAGATGTATTCCCTTCAGGATAATGTAATCCAAGAAGGCCTTTTGGAACAATTCAAAAGGAGTTACCCGATTAAGAGTTAACTTCTTCTCTTATATCATTTCATTTATTTTCCTTATAGACCCCTCTAGTCTCTTTATTATATGATTTTATAAAAAAACCAGTATCACTAATATAATATGTTGTTTTTATGTAAATTTTTTTACCAAAAATTACACAAACCTCTATCTGATAGGTAATAGGAATAATTTATACATGTACGATGAACTATAAACCCACTAAACGATTATTGCTCAATTGTATTTACTCCCACTCATGGTGAACATTATGATAGACAACCTATTAACATAGGTTATATATTATATTTATTATTTCTTTAATCGTAATTATTAATTTTAAAATACATATTTTTTTACATTGCATTTGGTGTAAAAAAAAATTGCATTTCCATAATTGTGGACTACCACCCCCTCAAAGCGATGTGATTCCTCACACACAACATGGAATGAATTAAGGATGTGGTTCATGACATAATATGATATATTTTGGATATTATATTGTTACTATAATAATGATATATATATATCTATATATTTATATATATACGTATATATATATATTCATATGTCAATTGCCTTCTTTCTTTCAATACGACAATAAAAATAGAATCAACATTTATGGGTATGTATGAATTACCATCTCCATGAACAGTGTATTAAATTTCATACATATATACTATATAGATCACTACAGTAAAAATATACTAGATATTAATGATATTTTACTCATGTTTTACATTTTTTGATCATGATATATGTATAAGGAACAACAATATAACCAAATGAGACACATATGAAGAACAATGCCAATATTAGACGAAGAAAAACCTTATCATGTGATAGTTAACTTGTGGATAATATAAGTTCATAATAAAACAATATATGTTATTATTTACAAAAATATTTTTCTATAAAAAAATGTATAATTAATTTATATTAATTATAAATGTTTTCTAAATGAGTATGAGGAGAGTCCAGACACACGGTATGGGGATTTCGTCTCACATTTTATTTCCATAACATACATGATATGTTCACCACTATTTCCTTTTGTGTATTGTATATAATTCCCATATTTTTATTCAATTTATCTTATAAATAAATTTCAGGGTATTCAAATATCCATTTTATGATCTTTCTATCATAGGGTTTATGTTTCAAAAGAGACTAAATTAGTGAAATAATATTGTCTCAATTTTCCTTCTTTCAAACTTATGATATTTTATACACCTAAATTATCTTTTAATGTGTATATACATATATATTACAAGTTATATAATGAATTTAAATATTTTCATGATATTTTATGTTTCATGTAATTTCATTTTCTTACATGGAGAGTACAATCCCATGTTACCAGATTTTAAGACTTTGTTGAGACAATCTCATCTGTTTTCTAGATCATTTCTGTTTATGATTCATTTGATGAGATCATATGATTGGTCCCTAAAAAAAATTCATGAATTTTTTTATCATATGTTTTTTAATGATTTATTCATATTCTGAAACCATATATTCCACTCTTTGGTACCTAAGATAGTAAAGAAATTGTTTTTAATAGATCCCATCTTTTCCCTCTATTTGGTCGGAAGTCTATGTTCCTTTAAAACAATGTTTTCTAAGAATAGTATTCCATGATTATAATACAATTACCCTTATCTAATTAAAATAAATATTCACCACTTTTTTCTTTTACCAATATCATCAAATGATCCATCTCTTCTTTTTACGAACAATGCATTTTTCTAAAAATCTTATAATGCAAAAGGAATGTTTTTTTACCTCATATGGAATGCCCAGATTTATCCACCATCAATTATTAGAAACATAAATTGAATTCTCAAAAGCTCAATTTTTATGAAAATGTTTTTAAAATAATTTTGATGGGAATTTGTTTTCAAAAACCTTTAATTTTATCTTATATGTTTTCAAGGAAAATTGATTTCAAAATATTTTCAAGCCTTATTTATATGTTTTCAAAGTGTATTAAAATAAATTATTTTAAAAAAATATCAATATCTATTAAAATAAATTCATGTAAAATGGTTTCCAAATTTATTTAAGCATTCCTTTCATGTTTTCAAAGTCTTTTCCAAGAAAAATGGTATTTATACTATTTTGAACATTGTTTTATTATAATTCAAGGAAAAAGGTTTACAAAATTATATGATATTTTTTATATGCTCAATGAAGTTTTTTATGAAAATTATTCATAAAATATTTTATTTATTAAAAGTAATTCTTCATTGGAGAAATGGTATTTACATCTAGAAACATTTTTTAACTATATTTAAAAATTATTTTCCATCTAAAAGGACATTTGTTGATTTTACTCATGACCTTCTCAGAAATGATCTAATGGTTTTATTAATTTTATATCTATGAATTGGTTATGGTTAATATAATGTTTTTTTGTTAAAATCATTTAACATTAATAGGTTAAATGTTTAGGAAACATGTTCCTTTTCACGAGTTATATATTTATGAAACATGTTTAAATATCAAAAGTTATATGTTTCACTTTCATAAGTTATATGTTAATGTAACTGATTTATATTTCATGGGTTCTGTGTTTATGAAATCTATTTATCTTTGATGTGATAAATTTTTACGAAACTCATTTATTATTCATGGGATACATGTTTTTGAAATCTATTGAACTTTAATAGGTTATGCTTATGATGAAATGATTTCTAAACTTGTATTTTTTCCCGGTTAGGTTATGATTACATGTTTATGATACCAATTTTATTTCATGCATTATGATAAAATTATTTATGATATTGTAAAAACATTTATATATGATTTAGTTATTATATGTTTTGTACCTATATCTCCCTCAAATTCATTGGGTAAAGATTTATATCACAAGATATAGACATGGATAGAATGTGAAATGAACTCAGTTCAGTATTACCAGACTAGAATGATAAATTATCTCGATTCAGTAATAAAGTGCTAGAAAAAAGAGTCTATTTGGATTATAAATATAGGGATAGAATGTAGAGTGAACTCAGTTCAATCATAAAATGTTGGAAGGAGGAGTGAACTCAGTTTAGTAATAGATGGATGGAATGGAGTGTAAAGGACTTTCTCAACCCGGATTTCCTTGGAAGTAATTCTTTTACTATTATGGAAATCATTATTATATGATTATATCTATCCAAAAATCAATCTTATATTACCATGTTATGAATTTATGACTTATTCTTTTAATTATATTATGATATATGTCTTATTAACTGTCAATCATTATTATGATCGCTAATATGCAGGGTATGAACTTCAAATTTTATGCCCATGTTTCATTCCATTTTATTGATATTATTCTTATGCACTTACATTATATACCCTTATTGAGCGCCTGAGTTAACCCCTATCTAATGTTTCCTATCCCAAGGATGTGAATAATGGTTTTAGGTATAATTAATAATGGTATGGATCTTTATGGTGGATATTGAAGATCTTTAACTATGATAGAATATTTTGTTTTAATTTTTCCATAGACAATATACTAATATTTCACTCATGCATTTATTTTTGTAATGTACTAAATATTCATAAAAAATAATGTAATATCAATGTATGTTAATCTTGTTTATATATAGTTGGAATCAAACTAATTTTTTTGTCAACTTTGGAAACTAGAATGAGAAAACATTAGTGAGATTCAAATGAATATTTTTAAAGATATGTCATGGGATGTCTCTAAAAATACATATTGCGATGAGATAAAATTTAGTTATACATAGGGATAAAACTCTAACAAGATGGTATATTTCTGACTCTGGGTAATCTGGAACATGAAAATTGACATTGTTGCGCACTTGGTTTGACATCCTTATAAGATATGCTTTGTGAATTTACAAACTCACCACAAACCATCATCAAGGTTTTTAATATAATATGGATATGAATATAATATGAAGATACTAGGATGTATTATATTAAGGAAGGGGTCTTTATTTTGACATCTTATAAGTAAATATTTTCATGACAATGTGGTTATATTATTTGATAATTAATTCTCACACTATGCTTCTGGTTTTAGTGAATAGTGGGAACCCAAAGGAGATGGATTATTGTTGAATATGATGGTTGATTTTAAAATTGATAGTCAAGGGGGATGATCATTTGAGTAAATGATGATTTGATTTGGCCTAATTATTTTTTATAGAATATGATTACAAACATGTATCATAACTATCTCTTAGACTTACTAAGAATGATAAATAAGGAGTTCACCGTGTGTCTGGGAAACAGAGACCATAGAGGAAAAAATACTCATTTTCCTTTGTGTGTCAATAACATGTAAATAATCACCAAACCTAATGTATTAGATGAACTAGATGATTATTTGACTGTGGAAAATAAGGAAATAATGAATGTTACTTCAAAGGGAAAATGTAGATTTTGGTTAATGAAATGAATGAAAATGGTGTCCTTCCTAAGACATTATAAAATGTTAAGTGTTTTAATTGAAGAGTTAATGGTTATTATGAAACTAAAGGTCCCAAGAGGAAATTCCTTAAAGAGGATCAGTAGGTGGTATGAGTAATGGTTACATTGCTGACGATTAAGATAAAATAAATGAAATGTGAAATGAAAGAGGCATTATGATGATATATCCTTATCAATTTCATCAAGATGATGAAATAGTTGTTTTTATGTATTAGGAATCAAGAATTATGGAAGGATAAATATATATGGAATGTTCAGTTTATTTTTTTCACTAAGAATTTATAAGAACATGTTGAATAGATATGATGCAATTGAAAAGTCAGATAATGGCATGGTAATGTCCACAGAAAACACATGATTAAGGGAAATATATCCCTTAATATGTTCCTTGTGTTATGATAATATTATCTGGATAACGATATATGGAATATGAATAAGTAAATATGAAGGTATTTATTACCTTGGAGTTGATTAGGGACTTCTTAACATGTAATTTATACTATCATGGATGAATTTTCAACATTTTTATATTTATTGAATAAATCCAATAATATTTTAATTAGGAAGTGTAAATTTTTTGAATAATGATATATGTTAATTTAGGTTGTAACCATGTTTTAAGAAAATATATGGTGAGGTTTTTCACATGTTTGGAAGTTGCCAAACAATTGTTATATTTTTATATATAGGGGATTAAATTTTACGCAAATTTTTTTAATCACTTTTTACCAGTTTTGGGGTTTCATAGGGCTAACCATTCATCAATGGTTTAACTCAAACATAAGAGGAAGTATTTTCCAATTTATTTTCTATAGAAAACATTTTTTAAAAGATATTTACTGATTAACTCAATTTCTAGTATGCTCAACATATTTTATAATTTCTATTATCATGGATTTAGAAATGGAAATCATATATTATGGGTGAATAGAAATAATGTTCGGAAAGACACAGGGTGTTAAATCCAAGACTGATTGATGATATGGGATTCATGCCTACCACTCACCTACGTAATTTTCTTGTTAACATGATATTTTTTTATGAATAAATATTAATTAAAAACCATTATTTTTAGATTTATATTTATATATAAATGTATTAAAAATATTTTTATAGAATATTTATAGATAAATAGTTCATCTTTTCATTCCCTTATGAGACATAAGATACGATAAATGTTTATTTTAGCACCTCAGGTATCAATAAATTTATTGATGTCCAATACATGTTATAATGGATGAATTAGAAATTGAAAAAATCAAAAATATAGAATGAATTTTATTTTATTGAAATATATAGAGTATGCATATTTTCTTGTATTCCAGGTAAATAAAATAATTTATCAATGTTTATATAATGATAAAAAGAAATCGTTTATTATAATACCTTATTTTTATTGAATTTTTGGCCTTTTAAATCATTACATATTTATCCATTTTTTGACCTTATATTTTTTATCATTAACTTGTTTGTGGTTGATAACCTCAATCACTCAATATAAATATTTAAGATTTTCTTCCATGTTAAATCTTCACTCCCAATCCATGTTCTCTTATTTGGGAACACAATTATTTGTTACTTTGGGTAACCGTTATGGTTCCAAATTTCCATTTTTAATGGATGGTTTTGTACTAATTTTTATGATGCTAGTTTCTATGAATTAAACATTCAAGTAATAATCCTTTGATAACCTAGAACAAATTCTAGAAGGATATTAATTTTAAGGGAAGTATAATGTAATAACTTGAGATTTTTTGAATTATTATTCTTCGAATTAATTTATATTTATGATATTTTTCATTTCATGTGACATTATAAATAGTTTGTTATATATATATATATATATTAATATAGTAATTCATATGTTCCATTCAAATGTCATTGACCTATCTTGCACTACATTCTATACCAACTTGTCTTATGTTACACACAATACAAACATAGCTTGCGCTACCCGTAACACGGACTTAGCGTACGTTATGTGCAACACTATGTTTGTACGAAGAATCATTTTATTAAAAAAAATTAAATGATATAATTATAACATTGAAACTAAATATAGTAATTTGAATATTAGTAAATAATTTTCAAATATTATTTATAATAATTTCATGGAATGAAATATATTGATATTAAAGGTTATAGTTTTTTTTAAAGACCTTATTTGTTTAAATAATACTATGAATTAAAAATAAATCCTATCTATAAATATCAATAAAATTAATTTAATACATATCTATATATTAAATTTGATAAAACAGAACTTCATTTTGGAAATTATAATTTTGGAATTAGATTAGGGTAAAATTTTGGGGTTTTTCTCAAAAACATCATTTATTATTAATAGTGAAAAATATTAATTTTTAGTTAAAAACACCCTTTTTTTAATATAATTATTAATGTTAAATTATATTTTATATTTTTTTAATAGAAACATTATATCAATTAAACATTTATTTATAAAACATAGTTCCTTATAATATTTCTCAATTTGAAATTGAATATAATAATATATTAAAATCTTGAAATTATTTATATCCATAAAACCCTTAATGTCATCACGTATTAGGGCTCAATACTAATATTTATTTTTCCACTTCAATAAAATAATTTTTGAAATAATTAAATATTCCATTGTATTCATTACAATATTTAGATTTTAATAATATCATCACATTGAGGGGGAGTTAATCCACTCTTTCTCAAACAAAATTATCATATTAACACCAATTGGAACTTTAACAAACTATGCATTATAAATGGAGTAAATACGATTAATGAAATAATATATATAATATATAACATATATAAACATGTTTTCAATCATTATTTCCAACATGATAGGAGGTAAGTAAAATTGTACAATCATCATTTATTGGGGCACTAGTTTATGTAAGTCCAATGAAAACCAAAAATGTCTCGAAAGTCCGTAGGTCTTAAACCCATGAATGATGGATGATAAGGGATTCATTCCTACCACTAGACTATGCCCTTTCCTAGTAAATGAAATATTATTTTTGATAAATAAATATTTATGATGAAACATTAGTGTTACTTTTATATTTAGATATTATTGTATTAACAATATTTTTTTAATAATATTTATTTATATATAGTTTTTCTTTTAATTTTTTTATGGACCTTATGATGTGATAAATGTGTATTTTAGAACTTCAGGGATAAATGAATTTATGGATGTCCATTACAAGATATAAGGGGTGAATTAGTTATTTTTAAAAGCCTAACAAAAGAATGAAATTTATTTTTTTGAAATATATCAAGTACGTATATTTCACTATTTTCATGGTAAAAAAATAATTAATCAATAATATATAAATATCAAATTAATGATTTATTCATTATACCTTAATTTTAGTGAACATGTGGCCTTTTAAATCATTACAAATTTTTTAATTTTATGCCCCAAATTTTTTTATCATTATATTTATTTTAGGTCATACGCTCAATTACTCACTATAAATATTTAATATTTTCCTTTATGTCAAATCATCACTCCAAACCTATGTTCTTCTATTTTGAAACACAGTTATATGATACATTTGGTAACCATTATGGTTATAAAATTCCCTTTTATGGGAAGTATTAGCATAAATTTGTATGATGTGGGTTTCTATGAAATAAAATTTCAATTATTAAACCTTCAATAACCCCGGAAATTCAATAGGGTAAAATTAATTTTAAGGTAAGTAGAATGTAAGACCCTAGGATATTTTGAATTATTATTTTTAAAATTAATTTATATTTATTATATTTTTCATTTAATGTGACACTAAAAATAGTTCTTTACATATATATATTATTACTATTATTCAAACATTCTTTTTAAACAACCGAGAATTGTCTTGAACTACATTCTATATCGACTTGGCTTATGCTTCACACAATACCAACATGAATTACGCTACCAATCACACAGAATTGGCATACGTTACACGAAAGACCAACTTTCTACGAAGCCTCGTTTTATTATAAAATTTTAAATCATACAATTATAACATAGATATTAAAAATTTTGATTTTAATATTAATAAATAACTTCCAAATAATTTTATAATGGTTTTTAGAAATAAAACATATTGTTATTGAAATATATTGTTGTTGTGAAAGACCTTATCTATTTAAAAAATACTATGAATTAAACATCATACCCTTATATTAAAAAAATAAAATTAATTTAAGATGTATTTAGAAATTAAATTTGATAAAATAGTCTTAATTTTTTAATTTAAAATTCTGGAATAATCCTAGGATGAATTTTTGTGGTTTTTCTAAAAAACATCATTTTTTTATGAATAGTTAAAAATAATAATTTTTAGTTAAAAACAAATTTTCTAAAAAATAATTATTAATGTTAAATTATATTTTAATTTTTTTAAGGATACAATTGATCAGTTATAAATCTATTTATATAACTTAGTTACTTATAATAAATATCACTTGGAAATTTAATACAAAATCTTAATAGACTTTTGAACATTTTTCTATCTTGAAAACCAGTAATTTCGTCATATCTGTGGGGTTAGTATTAATATTTATTTTTCCACTCCAATAAAATTATTTTTGAAAAATTAACCTAAACCATAGTAATTAATTTAATATTCAGAGTCTAATAATATCTATCTAATTTTTTTCTGGAATGTTTAGTTAATGTTATTAAAATTATTCATAGCGATTATGGTTAAATAATGCTTAATTAGGGATGGAAAATTAATCTTAGGGACCCAAATAACCTATACACTTCTAAAAAACTTTATTTCATGGACTTATTTCGGAAATAAAACTTCCAATACATGTTTAGGTAGGCCTATTATGACTTTTTATAGGTAAGAAGGTTTTCACACCTAACTTGTTTTCAGAAATTAAAAGAGAGTATTTTTCCTTCTCTATAAAAGGCCACCACCTCCCCCACAACTTCACACCTCTAAAACATCATAGATTTGGAATATATATTCAGAATTAACTTCCCAACATTATGAATTTGTTTATATAAGACATATCTAGGGAATACGGTAATCCAATGAAGTATTTTGGCACAAACCAAAAGGGAGTTACCTTATTAAGAAGTAGTGACTTCTCTCAAGTCCGTTCTTTTTATTTTCATTATACAACCAATACACCTTCTTTATAACATAATTGTATTAAGATATAGTATCTACAATATAATAGTATGTTTTTATGGTAATTTTTTGACATAAACTTATAAACACTTCCATCTAATAGGTAACAAACATATTTTTTACGTGTACGACGAACTACTACCTTGCTAAATGATGAATATTCAATTTAACTTACCGCCTCTTATCATGGATATTATGATGGAAATATAGTTTATATTTGTTTTATATTATATTTCATATTTCATTAGCTTTATATATCCATTTACATCACATATCTTTTTTACTTTTCATTTTCGGTTAATATGAAAATTTTGTTTTTGAAAGTGTGGACTACTTCCTCCTTAATGTGATGTGATTAATTCACACTTTTCATAGAATGTCTCAATTATCCGCCTTTGATACTCACAATTTTTATACACCTAAATTATTTTTACAGGTGTATATTATTAAATTTTACTTTTCATATCATAGGTTTCCTTCTTTTCATTATATTTTAATTTTCATGTCATTTAATTTTCTTTACATGGAGAGTAGGATCACATGTTACCATGTTATAAGAATTTAGTGGGTCAATTTCTTTACTTTTCATGATGTATTATTTTTAGGATTCCTTTAATGTTATATTATTTTCCTCTCTAATGGAACTTCAGGAAATTTATTTTCTTATAGTAATTAGTGGTTTATATATATATTGGTACCATCTCTTCCATTATTTAGTTAATAAGATATTGTTGAAAGTGATTTTAAAAATTCCCTACTTTACTGATTATTTGGTTGGAAATCTATGTTGGTTTAAACCCTTGTTTTAGAAAAATGGTTTCCAATATTATTTTTCAATTATAATTAATTATTTAAAAGAAATTGTTACCCTCTATTATTTTACAAATTTATTCAAATGAATATTATTTTGAGTTTTCAAACAGTTCATTTTTCTATTCTTTTTACTGTGCAATAGGAATGTTATTTTTACCTCATACAACATGTGTGGATTTACCCATCATCGCTTCATTTATGCTTGCTTTCCATTCTTAAAAGTATAATTTATTTTTTTCAAAAAAAATTAATATATATTTTCGAGGAAAATTGTTTACAATATTATTTCAAAAATATTTTATATGTTTTTGAGGAAAATATAATTCCAAATTTTTTGAAGCCATAATTATTAGTTCCAAAAGTATATTCATAGAATTAGATTTAAAAATTTATCAAGATCCTCTAACATATTTTCAATTAATAAGGTATTAAAAACATTTTCTTCTTATTCTTATATTTTTTCAATTCATTTTAAAAGAAATGATTTCAAGAAAATTTTCATGCTCCTTTCATTTGTTTTCATGTAAAAATTTTTAATTTTTTTTTTCATGGCATCATTATATGTTTTCAAAAAAAAAGTTTTTAATGTTTTCAAATATTGTTTTAAATGCTTTCAAGGATATTTTTTTCAAAATTATTTTGAAGTAATCATGGTAATTCCAATGTATTTTTTAGGAAAATTATTTTTAAATGATTTTATGTATGAAAATTCATTTTTCAATGAAGGAAGGATTTTTTTTCAAAGAAACGTTTTTTAACTATATTTGAAAAATATATTCCATATATGATTACATATGTTGATGTTACTCATACCCTTATAAGAAATAAGATTAGGGTTCCATTTATATTCTTTCTATGAATGGGTTATTCATTATTTCATTAGATTTATGAATCCTGTTTGTCATTCGTGGTTTATATTTATATGAAACCAATTCCTCATTATGAGTTATATCATTATGAATCCTATTTCTCTATCAATATTTAGATGTTTATGAAACCTGTTTCTCTTTCACAAGATATATTTTTATGAAACATTTTTATCTTTCTTATGTTATATGATTTCGAAACCATTTTATCTATGATTTTTATGTGATTATAAACCCCATTTCACTTTAACTAGTTGCATTTTTAGGAAATCCATTTCTCTTTTAACAAGTTGTTATTGTCATGTGATAATTGTGAAAATTTTATCATTTCTATAGGTTATGATATGATTACATGTTTGTAATACCCATTTAAATTCAAGGGTTATGATATGATTATTTATGATGTTATGACACATGTATGAATCATATCATTATGAGATGCGTGGGAACTATATCTCTCTCCAATGCAGTGGGTAATGATTTATATCTCATGATATAGACATGAATGATATTAGAAAATAACATGGTTCAGTATTATAGGGATAGAATGGGAAACAAAATCAGTTCAGTAATTAAGGGATGAAACAAGGAGTGAACATGGTCTAGTAATACATGGCTGCAATGAGGAGTGAAATCTGTTCAGTAACACATTGAGGGTAATAGGAGTGAATTCAGTTCAGTGATAACAGGATGGAATGGGATGTGAACTAGGTTCAGTAATGGGATTTTACTAACACGATTTCCCTAGAAACAATTGCTTGACTACTATGGAAATCATTATTGTATTCTTATGTTTTTTCCACAATTCCATGTATTATTCATATGTTATTCATTCATAACATTTTCACTGAATTTATTTATGATCTAGGTCTTATGGAATTACAATCATTATTATGATCTCTAACATACAAGTTATAATCATCAAATGTTATGATAAATTTCCATACCCTTATGTTCATGTTATGCTTACAAATTTCCTTTATTTACCCTTAATGAGCATCCAACCTCACCCCTTTGTTATGTTTACTTTCCCAAAGTTATAAAGAAATGTTTTCAGTGGATCTAATAATAATTGAAATATTTATGGGAGATATTGAAAGTCATTCCCAAGGATATAATGTTTTGTTTCCATGTTTCCAAATACACTAAACTATTATGGTCCTCAGTCATGTATTCATGAAATGTAATGATTATTCATATAAACTGATATAATATCCATGAATTTTATGAATGTGTCACTATATATCCTATATAAAAAAAACTACTCATAATTACCTTATCACTATGAGGTCTTATAGAAAAAATTATTCTATAATAAAGCCTATCAAACAGACATGGATGTACAAATTCACTAAACCATTATAGGGCATCAACCAAGCCTTATGGTCATTATAAAGTCACCGAAAAAATATATTATGCATAAGAGTAAATCCAAAAAATCCATTAATACGAATAGTATCCCCGTAGTCCACTCCCTACAATTATTATAAAATATACCAATAAGGGATTAAAGGTGTTGTTACACTGTCACTACCTAGGGGTGTCACTTCCTGAAGTCTTTATAAGAGGATCAATGTAATCCCCATCAACTAATCATTTTGAATTCATTTATAATCCTATATAGTAAACCCCCTTCTTGAGTTTTTTGGTATATAATGAACATATGGACCACTTATGAAACAATATCTAAACCAATTCACTTTATATAGTATCTATTGAAGGCCCCATGAAATTAGTGACAATAAATAATATCCTAAGAAATCAATTTTATTATTTATTACTTACCTAAAAAAACATACACTATAGGGACCATTGGTCTCGAATAGTAGATTCTCCCCATGGGGAATAGACTTCCTGGTAACCATAAAATCACCAAACCAATTACAGCTCTGTTAATTCATATTCAGGAGGAATGAACCATGGCTAACACACTCTTATGGGCTCAATTGACCACATTACAGAAATTACAAACCATGAATTCTAGTTATGAACATGCACATCACATAGACAAATACAAAATATGGTTAAATATATAGGTAAAAAGAACCTAGAGATTATAAAATACAACTAATATATTGAGGTTTTATTGAAAACCTTTGTTAGAAGGATATTTAGTGACTAACCTTATATTATGTATTTTTATCAAATATATTTTGAAAATTATATTAATTTGGTTTTAGAAAAAGATATCCAGTAAGTTGGGTGAACAAAAAATAAAATATTTCAATGCCAAAAACCTCTAACACATGACCGAATAATGATAATTGTATCACACAAATCACTAACCTATGTAATGTCTTGTTTATTTTTTCATTATTATTATTTTATAAATTTGATGAATTAATGGTAATAATAGACCAGAAGTATCATTTTTGAGGGTTAATGATTAATTTATTAATGATATTATTTTTGGTATATAGTTATGTACAAAAAATATAGACTTTTTAGTATTTTATAAAACTTTTGAGAATTTAAAATTTTTATTTTGTCTTCCAAGAATAAATAAAATTCATTATTATTAATTAATTTTTAGTAGTAAATGTTCGAATTATAATTTTATCAAAAAACAACAAAAAGTTAGGATTGATCATATAAAATATAAACCTAAAAATTAAGTGTATTTTCTAATATTATATATTTAAAAATATTTTGTTAACATTAGGAAAATTAACATTATGCCAATATATCTTCCTAATGCTTTATTTTCTATTGAATCAATGTCCTTCTAAATTATCACATATTTATGGAATTGAATCCCACATCATTTTATTGATTATTAAATTTATTGTGGTTGATTACCTCAATAACTCCTTGTAAATATTTATTATTTCCCTCAATGTTTTTATATCTAATTTACACCATTGTTATTCCAGTTAGAGACCTAGTTACATTTTATTCCATGTGACCATTTTAATTTTCATTCTGTATTTTATTGATAAAGACTTATAAAGCCTTTTAATGATGTGGTATTTGAACATAGGAAGTATAAAACAATCCACCACCAAGACTGGGTATAAATTTAAAGGATGAAATTTTATTATGTTGGTTAGAACTTAACACCTGGAAATTATAAAGTATAACTTTGATTCAGATATCTTGCAAGACTCTCATCACCAAGAGTGTAAGGGAATATAATATCCAAAGAATATAATATTTTTTAAATATTTTAATAATATTAAATACTATATATATCATGTAATGAACACAAAACTGATTTATATTGTGTGGGACAGAAGATATGCATTCCTTGATTGCTTGTGTTACACAAAAGACCAACCTTCTTTAATTTTTTTTGCTTTACATTCAAGGCCGATTGTCACCAAATAACAATTTATTATTAAAATATTATTACATAGTATAATATGATATAAACTATATTTTATGTTAGGGGTTAAGAATATTATTAACTAATATATGATAAAATATGGTTTATATAAATATAAAATGAATTCATTAGTTACCAACTAATGGAAAATGAAAATAATTACCAATTTGATATAAAGAGAAATATCATTATTTATATGCTTCCAATAGAGTTGTGTATTTACAAAAATGGTTATTTAAAATTAGTAAATGGTTTTAATATTTTATATATTCAATCAAATATTTCTTATTTTCATAATTTTGTTTTGATATGCATAAGATATGAACAATACCAATTTCACACATAAACACCTATATTTTTATAAAGGCAACATAAACACCTTTTAATAGAGAACTGATTTTAAATTTGAATTTTGACTGTTTAATTAGGGAAATATGTAAAAATAAACTTCATATTTGAAATAAAAACATAACAATTAGGTTATGAAAAATTCTTGATATTTTTTAGAAACATTTTATTTTTTTAATGAATAGTTAATAATTATGAATTTTAGTTCAAAACTAATTTTTCATATAATTTCATTAAACTATAAAAATATAATATTAATTGGTTTTAAAGTATAAATAGGTAAATTTATTATAAAATAATACAATTTATTTATTTGGAATCATTTTCACTTTGTAATTAATTATAAAAACAAAGCAAACTATTAGACATTATTACTTCAAAAATCCACATTGTTTTCTCAGTGGCCGGAAGAATTTTAATTTAATTTCTTCCAATTATTTTATTTGAATTGTGAAAAATGTATTAAATATTTTTAGTCAACCAATTTATTAATATCTAATAAAAATAATTTTTTTGACAAAAAAAATTAGGGAAGGTAATTAAAATTAATTACAATTATTTTGGTAAAACTGAGCTTAATAATGTACTAAACCATTAATTTAATGTCCCAAATGACCCATCCAATATTCCAACACAAATTATTTTTCCCTAAAGAGGCCCTAACCATACGTTATTGAGTTTTGATGGGCTTTTAATACGTTTATCATTTAAAATTTTTGGTATACCTATCGTCGTTTCAAAAATACCTAGTGATTCCTTTTCCTCCACTTTAAAAGGCCAAACTCTCCTACCACTTCCTCACACCTAAAAAGACACATTGGATTGAACAAGATCTGATACAATAGATACAATTAATATGTACCTTCATAATAGAATACCCCATTATGTTTAATTAAATCCAATTAATTTTTTGTTTCAAACCCAAAAGGAGTTACCCAATCAAGATGTAACAACATTCCTTAATAGTTTTTGGTTTATTTCCATTATCCAGCCCTTAAAACCATCTTATTCTATTACATTATAACAAATAATGATTCTTAAATATACTATAAAGAATATATTCTATGTTTTATTCCTAAAAATACACAACATTCCATCAGGTAGATGATGAACATACTATTTATGTGTACAGTGAACTACTTCCCCATAAAATGATAATTGTTCAATTTTCCTTTACCAACTATCATGGTGGCCATTTTTATATAATCTCTATTTATATATGATAAATATTAAATTTATTATTTATTTATACATATTTATACATTCTATTTAGAAGATAATTAATACTATATATTTTATGTTAACACGATAACATTGTTTGACGGAGTGTCAACTATGGCTCTCTCAAAGCGATCAGATTCGTTCACACGATACAAAAAATTATAAAATAATATTATAATTAAAGATATGATACCAAAAAATAATTTATATGATACTAATTATAAAACTAAATTTATGTAAATTTATATATATCTTTCATTTTTATTACTCCTTAACACACTTAATTAGTGATGATTTTTTTCATGGACATGTGGACTACCACCTCCTAAACAAGATGTGATTCCATTTTCATGACAAGAATTATATATATATACATATGATAAAATAAAATTGAATTTATGATATAATTCTAATTATATGATGATATTTTGTTACTTACCTTCTTACCATATTGATCGTCGAAAAATGGGAGCGTAACTCATGTATATGTATGACCTATTGTATTCATGATTGAAATATTGCTCCATATTTCATAACAAAACGTAATTAGATTTTTGAAAGTAAAATTGATTTATTAATATTGTAATTTTTTCATTACTATTATTTTCGAGATGTTATATAATTATCCCTTTTACCATAGTTGACCTACCGATTTGTTTTGACAGGAAAACTGAATTTGGTCAAAACACCATATGTAAACTCAATTGTTTAAGTAGTTTCATACAACATAGTAATAAGTTAAATAAAAGTGATGATAAAAATGTTTTTTAAATCATTTAAAAAATTAAAAAATTAATATAAAATATATTAAAAGACATTCACCATAAATTTAATGTCAAGGTAAGGGGTTTTATCTCAATTTAACTTCTTTTGAGACATATGTTTTAAGGCACCAATTTTATTTTATTTGGTGGATGTACATCCCTTTGAGATGTTATATCATGAATCTAATTATTATCATGATATTATTATTTTTACGTAATTATTGGGGAATTATTATTTATATATTTCAATATAGAACATGAAACATAGGAATTTTTAAATAATATTTTTCATCAAGAGAGTTTTAATGCCAACCACCGTTGTTGTTACTTATCCTTCTGTAAGGTGTTATTGGTAAATAATTTTTTTATTAATTGTATATATTTTATAAGGAACATTATTTTGTTTATATATAAGGAATATATTTGAAATTCAAAAAAAGTGTTCGGGATAGTTATTTTAAGCCCAACGGGTTGGGGAATGGTTAATGATAGAACCTCGACACAACAACTTTATTGTTGGAAAAGTTAGTTGTGAAAATTAGAATAGGTATGATTTATATTCACAGTAGTGGTTCCTTTTACATAGGAAACATGGAGTCGAATAAATAATCAATTCCCCCGTTTAGTATTAGTTATTATTTTTCCATGATATCTTGTGTTGATATATATTGATACATTCATTCCTAATTCATTGATTAAATGCCACATATTTCAATTTCCAAAATTCCATTTTGATTTTTCTATATCTACTTATTTTAGTTGCATGTGTTTCCATTTTTTATCTTTCCATATTTTTTACTAATATCCTTCTCACTTTTTTGATTATATTGTATCTTTGTTCTATTATTTACCATTCCCTAATAATTTATCTCATTGATTAATTATTGCTTCCTCCATTCTTTACATTAATTTAGAATTTGAGCTCACCCTTAATATGTTTCATTCCCAAGAAATCCTAGAAGCCTACTATGATAGATGTGTATGGATTTACAATATGGATTACTAATATCCTAAAAGTTATTTATTTATTTTTAATAACACAATTTAGTGGTAATTATTATATTCTTTTCTCACATATGTATTTGTATTACCAAAGATACTAAACTCTCAATCTGTCAGATTGTTATTTCATGAAATCATGCCAATTTAATTGGTTGAAGACACTGGATCTGAGATATATGGGTTTGGGTTTCAAAAATATTGGTGTCTAAAAAATATTATGGAGTGTAATTGAAAATGGGTAAGAAATTAGAATGTCCACTTAAAATAAGATTTCCTAGAGGGGGATTGAAAAGAGAACCTTGTAATATATGTATATCCAAAATAATTTAGACAAATTTGAGATAGGTACATAGATTTTGAACAAACACAATTAGTGAATGAGGATTATAAAATAATTAGTAATAATTATATTGGGGTAAATAGAGAAAAAAATAACCCAAAGGAAAAAATTGATGAATTTAGAGAATCCCTTACTTTATGTATAAAAATATTCTTCATTTTCGCTTAATATCAAGGATAATGAAATTTTAATGACTAATAATTTAATTGTGAACCTATTAAACTTTTATTTTTTATAATAAATTTAGTAAGATATATTAGTAACTTTTTTATGAGAAATGTGATTCAATTTCATTTTCCAAGAGTGTTCATTTCCTTGGTTTTCATGATTTATTGACTTGTATATATGTATGAATAATCTTGTAAAATAAGAATAGTAATCCCAAATTGAAATTATACGTTATTATGTATTATACATAATATTAATTGGTCTTATATAATTTTTTTTTCATATATGAGGTTTATTTCTCAGATAAAACATTGATGATAACAATTTGGAATATTTTTGCATTTTCCCACCAGCACGAACTAGTTTTGTTTTATTAATTAATATTTTTGTACATATACTTGTTCCATAAAACTATAAAAATTATAATATGTATAATAAAATATTATTTAACAATAATAATTATTTTAATAAAATACATTATGTTAGTAATGGATAATTAAATTGTATCATCCCCTTTGGCGACAAATCGAAACATTGCACACAATGCCCATAATTTTTAGAATAAATGAGACATGGGAAGAGATTTGATGAATGATAATCCATTAACATAATACAATGTACTTATCATGCATTTTTGGATAGTGTTTTTAAGTATGAGATAATAAAGGAAAAGAAATTAAACAATAATAAAGTTAAATGAAAGAGGTTTTGACCAGTTGAATTTATTCCCATTGAGAACCTCCATAGGGAAATTGGATGGGGTATTTTTTTCAAGAAAAATGATATTAGATGTGGGGTAGAGACTTGGGAAGTGTATTAGGTAGAAATCGGAGAATCGTCAGAACATTAATGGTGTGAGGTGAAGAGGTGGTGAGGGGTGGTATTTCTAGTTGAGTAAAGGGGTGTTTTTTTGATTAATTTATACATAAGATTATTATTATTGATAAAGTGTATACATAGTGATAAATATTGTGAAAACAATTTGTTCACTAGTGTGTGTGATTAGAAATAATTTCCCTTACATAATCCATACATCATACAAGACTCAAAAACACATGTATTATAAATCATTTTATAACAAATTGAAAAAATAATTAAGGTCTTATAGAAAAATATTATAATAATTATAAAACTAAATATTAATTTCAGAATTTATTTCATGAAAAAAATCATTCGTTTAAATTATTTAATTAATTATAAATTTCAAATATACATTTATGTTTTTCAAAAATAGCCACACATAAAATATCATTTTTAATAAATTTTATTTACGTAATATATGATATAAATATATCATAAATTCATTTATAAGATGCCTAATTTTAATTTATACTTCAAAAGGTTAGGTTTTTAATATAATTGTGACATTACTATTTATAATTGTCACAATACAATTACTAAGTTGAATGATAACATTTCAACGGTCATGTTATGATTTAATCGTTGTTCTTCTAATCATGGGGTTGTGTGCACTATTTTAAATAAAATGATTTGAATTTATTTAAGAAGATAAATATTGTAAAATCATGTGGTTTTATATTCTTCCCTCCTTTTGAAATTTCACCACTCAAATGTTTAATGATGTGTTCCCACTTAATATACATGTATAAAAATTCTTCAAAACACACTCAGGATACCATGATGCTTTTTCTAAATTATGGATTTTCCAATGAATGATAACTAGTCACATCATCATATTTCAAATTACATGATCACTTTTTTAATGAGTCATTATAGGCTCTTCACAAGAAGAAATATTATATTACAATTCTATTTTATTATTGGTGAGTACCTATGTTGTGGTCAAAATGTACTTATTTAACAATATATATGGACTATATCATGAAATTTGGAGAGACATAGATGAATTTCTAATTGGTAAGCAACATATCCAATTCATTGTAGATTTCAAATGATCTAATGTCACTATGGATAATTTTCCATTTCTATCCAAACTATGAGACACCCTTCCAAAGGGATACATTCAGAAATATAAGAGCTCCCACATGAAATTCCTAATCCATTCACCGGTTGTCATCATAATTATTTTCTATACTTTAATATTATTTATGATGAGCCTATATAGTCTTTACATTTTCATTGTCTCTTCATTATGTTATGGGACAATACTTTTCCTCTCACAAACTTTATCCCAAAAAAATTAGAGTTCGATATCTCTTGATATATAATACTTCATTTGTGGCACTTTAAATACTAGAATAGAAACTATTATTGTAGGAAAATTAAACTGAAGGTCAATAATGTTCCCAAGAACCGCAAATATTAAGTAATCATGATCTCAACCTATATTCCAATGTTTGATTAGTCCATTTAGAATGTCCATTGATTTCTGTGGAATAGTAATTACTCAAATTATGCTCAATATTGAAAACATTCTGAAGACCATTCCTCAATTTTCATGTTAAACCAAGATCATGACTATAATCAATTGATAGATATACCCTCTAATGCCTAAAAAATTCCTTAATATAGAGTTTGTTGAGGTGATAAATTGGAAAAACATCTCTTCTATCAATACAATTTGCTAATTTTATAAAATGGTACCCAATAACCCATATCATATAACTGTTTTTGAGGGTATTTGGAAGTACAATTATGAAGTTTATAATAATTTTATCCCACTTCCACATGGGAATATATAATGGTGGGATTAATCATTAAAGTTTTTGTCCCTCAGCCATCACATTTTTTAAAAATATGTATCATGATTGAGAGTAAGAAATTTACTACATCATATTATCCCACCAAACAATTTCATTGAGATCACTATACATAATGATACTAAGAAGGTGAATAGAAAAATTGTAGTTATGAGAATAAACTAATAGTTCCCTTTTTATCTTAGTTAATGATTGAACAAAAAACCACTTTCAAAATTTTACAATTCCATCATTATAAACAAAGCCCTCCAATTTACCCTCCTTAATGGATTTAAATTTATTTTTAAAATCATAATAATTTGATTGGTAACATTTTATCTTCTCTAGTAATTATAGTTTAGAAATAAATTTAAAAATCAGTGGTGTTTCCTATTATGTTAAAATTATCATATCCATGTTTACTATATCATTGAAAATTGTATCCTTCAAAATCCTCAATTGGTCCATAGGTCCATGATATTTTTTACTTAATGTATCTCCAACATTGTTTTCTTTTCCTATGATGTAGTGTATTGAATAATCATAATCATTGGGTAGATCAAGCCATCATATTTTCCTCATACTAAGTTTTTTCTATTTAATAATGTATTTTAAACTACAGTTATCTAAATATATATCACATCATTCACCATAGAGATAGTGTCTATATATCCTTAGTTCAAAGATTACGGTTGCTAAATCAAGAAAATGAGATGCATACATTTTATGAGTTTTCAATATACTTAATGCATATGTATAAAAATTATCATTTTTCACTAAGAAAAAACCCAATCTGTGCTTCAATTAATCCTTATATATCAAAATAGCATCATTTCCTAATGGAATATTCAAAATTTTATCACTAAAAAATATTATCTTCAATTATTCAAAACATTATACACATTATTTTATCAGCAAAAATTTATCCCCATTATGTGTCATCTTGTTTATGGGTTATCTAATCAAAATTCTTTTGAATGAAATGTAGGCTCTAATATGCTAAACCAAGAAAACTATATACCTCAATTATTATACATATCATATTCCATTATTGGATTTACCTTTTCTTTAGAGGTTCAACTGAGAATATATCATTATAAAGAATATATCCATGAAAATAAATTTCTTAAAGTAATAATTCACACTTTCTAAATTTACCATATAACTCTTTCCATCAGAGTATCTAAATAATAATCTTCAATTGATTCGCATTATCTTCTTAGATTTTGGAATACACCATAATATCATCGCTGAATAATCCACCAAAATCATTATGATACAAATTGAATAATTTTTTTATAAAATTCATAATGCCATATGGAGAAATAGTCGATTAAAATGTAATTTCAGTAAATTCATAATTTTAAATCATTGTCCAAAAAGCTATCCTCAAAGTATCATTCTTCATTACTCGGAACTGATGATACCGATAATGAAAGTTATTCTTCAAAAAAATATTGATCTCATTAAAGCAGATCAAATATATCTAAAGTGAGGATTCTTTGTCATTAGATCCTTAATCAATAAATTTATCTCCAAAAAAATGAAATATAGCACTCTCTGAATTGTCTCTTAAGGAGGTTGCAATTTATGTTGAAAAAATATATGTTTTCTTTTATTTTTATTCACAAAAAATATAAATTTGGGGATTTGATTAAGGGAACAATAAGAAAACATAAAAAAAATAAAAAGAAAATTTGCGAATGAACAAGAAAATTGATAGGAAATAAAATAGGTTTGTAACCAAAAACAAAATTGTGGTTACAGACAAGCATTAACCTCCCAGACGATCCCCTCATCCTTGTTTAAAATTATCCCCCTAATGAATATCTATATTCCTACCCATATAACTCTAGATAAACACCTTATTTTTCATGGATATCATATTAAGACCTTAATATGTTTTCCCCTCCTATATTAGTGATCCAATTTCTTGAAGACCATTAAATAATCAATCCTAATCGAAATCACTATGCACAACATAAACACCTCACCAAAGAAATTTAAATAGGTAAATAAACTATTTTACATCATAGATTGGGTAACCATACAATAAAACATCTTGAAAATATATTGATGAACGAAAACAAATGCAGTCATCCAATAAATATAAGTTTAAGAGAGATGCAATAATGATTACCCATGAAGATCAAAACTCGGAAGGGAGTGCCCATCAGTTGTCACCATCCACAGCCACTTGGTGTTTATCCTTGCATCACATGAGAAACCCACATCATCTGCATTCCTGCAAGAGTGCACACAATCTTTATAATGGTCTCTACAAATCCAACCCCCATGATATAAATGAAGAAGAGGGCTCGAAATTCTTCTATTCAGATTCCGTCCGTTTATAGTTGGCTTCTGTTTGACACATTTTTGGGAAGAATATGCATCCATCCTTTTCTAAAAGGTTGTTAAAAATTATATCCTCTGTATTTCCTCCAATTCTAATCCTCTTTGAATTCAATATGTAAATGTTATAAATTAATTACTCAATATCACTTTCTCTTCCTAAGGAGACTCTTCATCTTATACATAAGATTCTAACTCACATTGTGCCATAATGATCAAATTTAACCTTGAAACTCCCCATGCATAGGGGCCTTGGAGACCTATTGCACTTCAAATTGTAATTAATGTCTTTGGACGCATGCAGATGGAGTTTTTCCCCCTTGATTGACTTGGGATCCACACAACAGACCATAAAAAGTTTTCCCAAAGAATGATTTCTTTGAGCCTTTAGATGGTCGATTTATAACATGGTCAAGTTGAGAAATGTGGGGCTCATATTCTAGGTGATCCTTAAAAAATATCTTTCAAATTTTATCAATATTTAAAATGATATGTACAAAATATCAGCATAGTGAAAAACTGGTAAAAATGCAGAATTAGAGCATTTTCACAATTTAGCTCAAAATACCACAAAATTATAAAAAATGATACAATTTCCCATATAATGAAACATTGATGAGGATTAAATCTTTTAAATGTAGATAAAATATATTGAAAATATATTCTCTATCAATTCCCCCACACATAGAACTTGGCCTCCTTGACAAGTGATCATCAAAACCAAATTAACGTATATTCAAAACACAAACATATGAGGTTCACCAATCAACCACCAAGAATCAAATGATATCATGACTCATTAAATAATTGATTCATGTTTTTAATTCAGTTCATTCAATCCATTTCCACTACTATTCTCCTCTCATTCCCAAAACCCACTTACCTTACAATAATTTTCTCTCGACACACAAATACTGATTTTAAACAAATATTTTCTCATCAAAAAACGTGAAAGAAACATCATAGGATGGAGAATTTTTAACATCTCTACCCAATGTGAGACAAGAATATGTGATCATAATGTGGTATTTTAACTGTTTTTCTATGGCTAAAGGTTGTTGGCTTTCAAATGTCTAATATTCCGAGGCCGAATAGGGAGAGATTGGTTCATTTTTGAAGAAAAAATGAATTAATCTAATATTCACTAATGTTTGGGGTCCTTAGTACTCTCCTAAAAAGTAATTCATATTTGAGAATATCTTTGAATATATTTTCCACCTTGATGCATCAATATTTTAGCAGAAAAAGTGTCAATTTTCTTCTTCTTCATTTTTGAAAACTCCAGATTCGACCAACTTTCATCCATTAAGAGATTCAGAAACGCATAACTCTATTTCAATTTAGTTCTCTAGAACGGAAGAGGTCCCAAAATTACATTTTTCAGAAGAAAAATAATCTCTTCATAGATTTTATAACCAACCAAAGCAAAAACAGATGAGGTAGCACCTCACAAGTAATCTCTCCCACAATTATGATCAACTAGATCATGAATTTGTACTTCTAGAGAAGGATATAAAGGTAAAGTGGAATGTAATGTGGATATCTAGAAGGCAGTACATGGATACTAAGGGCCCAAGAAAGATAAAATGTTCAATGTGGGCCAGAATAAAAAGGATAATCACAAAAAATGGGTATTTTAATCACAAGAAAATTGCCTCAATAATTTTTAACACAACATCCTTAAAGCTCATTGGTTTTAAGAGAATTAGATCATGTTCTGGTTTAAAAATGCATTCTTTGCTTCAGTCAAGAAGTAATATGAATGTAAAAAAGATTCAAAATTGGTTCACAATCTTCATAGGAAATTGATTTTCAATATTATAGAGCATTCACGGCATGGAATTCAAAAATCAATGGGCATTCCATTAAATTTTCAATCTTTTTTAACTTGAAATAGTTTCTTTTTCAACATTCATTAATAATCAGATTCAAGGGATCAATTGGTTCACTCATTGATAGGATTTTCAAAAATTAAAAATATCACCACATAATCTCAGATGTTGTTATTGAAAATCTTAAATAAAACACACAAAATTTGAAAAAGAAAACACGAAAAAATTAATAGAGGGAGAAAAAAATTGAAATGAAAGAACAAAAATCCTAATCTACCCAGCATTCCCCCCCCCCCCACTTATTCTATACAATGTCCAAATTTTGGAAAAAAATTACTTGAATATGAAATTTCATAAATTAAAAAACTTAAAAAAAATTTATAAGGAAAAACAAAACCTGGCATCAATTGTATTTAGCTTCATGAAGATGGATCTCCTCCGATGAAAGATCTTTAACATTTTCTCTAAACAGCTTCAACCTGTGCCCATTGAATATTAATGGTGTCCCTTTTCTGGGTTATTTTATTTGGATTGCACCAAAAGGAAGAACATTAGTAAAAATGAAAGGACCATACCATTTGGAACAAAATTTACATAGGAACAGCTTGAATCATTAATCAAATAGAAATGCTATGCCTCCTTCCTTAATGTTTTTATGAGAATCATATCATCATGAAATTATTTCATTCTTTCCTTATACAACCTAGAACTTTCATATGAATTCTTTCTGATCTCCTCATGCTCCTGCAAACAAAATATTCATTCTTCTCCAGCAATAATGATATTCTTGTTACATGTTTTGACAGCCCAAAAAGATTTGTGTTCTAACTCAATAAGAAGGTGAAAAGACATTCCATAGACTAATCTAAATGGTTACATTAGAATTATTTTTTTAATGATTTCCTATAATCCCAGAGTTTATCATCAAGTATTAAACACCAAATCCTTCTATTCAGGTTCAATGTTTTTTCCAGAATATTTGTTATTTCCCTATTGATCAACTCATCCATTCTATTTGTTTGATAGCGATTGGGTGTAGAGAACCTATGATGAACACCATACGTCTTCAATAGTGATTCCATTATCTTATTATAAATGGAAATACCTTTTTTCTTAATAACGAACATTGGAAATCCAATCCATGAAAATAGATTTCCTTTTACAAACTCGGACACCGTTTTGGCATCATCAGCTCTTGTGGGAATATCTTCTACCCACACGGAGACATAATAAATAGAATGAAATATGTAAATATATCAATAATAAATGGGAAATTCCCCAAGAAATCTATACCCCAATAACCAAATACGTCACAAAACTAAAGAAAATATTGTGGAATCTCATTCCTTTTGGAAATGATCCCTTGAAATTGACAATTTCCCCATGACCTGCAGAAATCAAAAGAATCTCTAAAAATGGTGGCCCGATACAAACTAGGATCACGAAAATTTCTTGCAGTTCTTTGAGGCCCAAGGTGTCCTCCACTGCTCAATATGTGACAACAATTTAGTGATATTGAAAAGAGGAATTTGGAATGCATCTCATAATCATTTGATCACTAGCAACATGTGACAAGTAAGAATCATCACAAATTTAAATCTTTGAATCACTCACATGTTTAGTTATTTGATTCCTACAAAACTGGGGGTGAATAAAATCAGTAGATAAATAATTCACCAAATCAGTAAACAATGGTATTTCAGTTTGACAAGCATACAAATCCTCATCTGAAAAAAATTCTTTAATTGGTGGATAGATCTAAATATCACCATTTGAAACAGAAGTTATACTACTCAAATGATCAGCAATATTGTTCTCACATCCTTTCTTGTACTTTATTTCAACATAAAACTACTGTAATATCAAGATCCATCTCAAAATTATTGGTTTTGCGTCTTGTTTCTTATTTAAAAATATGTTTTTATAATGATTAATGTAAACAATCACCTTAGATCCCAACGTATAACAATAAATTTTTCCAAAGCAATGAAAATAACAAATAGTTCCATCTCAATTATTATGTAGTTTGATTGGGCCTGATCTAATGTTCTAGAGGCATAGGCAACCACATGATATTTCTTTTCCAACAATTGAATTAAAATTTCCCTAAGAGAGAAGTCAGATGTATCAGTCATGATTTCAAAGGGAAAGTACCATTTGGGTGGCTGACCAATGGAAGGGGATATCATTATTTGTTTCAGCTCCCCAAAGGCATGATTTCAATTCTCATCAAATAGAAATGGGGTGTCTTTCTGGAGAATTATAGACAATATAAGCATAACCTTACTAAAATCATTAATTAATCTCATCTAAAAACCATCATGACCAAGAAAATATCTCACATCTCTGATTGTTTTTGGGTATGGAAATGAAGAAATGACCTGAAATTTGGATTTATCAACATGAATTCCATCCAGAGACACAACATTTCCAAGAACAATTCTCTTACCCACCATGAAATGAAATTTTTTATAATTAAGAACAAATTTATTATCAATTCATGTTTCAAGAACATGTGTCAGACCTTCCAAAAAACATTCAATTGATGAGACATAAACAGTGAAGTCATCAATAAAAACATCCATGCATGTTTCAAGAAATTCAAAGTAAATTAGCATCATATACCTTTGAAAAGTTCTCAGAGTAATGCTCAAACCGAAGGGCTTCCTCCAATAATAAAAGGTTCCAAATGGGCATGTGAATGTGGATTTCTATTGATCCTCTGGTGCTATATGAATTTTCATATAACTAGTGAATCCATTAAGAAAACAATAATGGGTTTTCCCATCTAGTCTTCCAAGGACATGATAAAGGAATGGAAGTTGGAAGTGGTCTTTCCTTGTGGAATAATGGAGCTACCTATAATAAATGCACATTCTCCATTTATTTGGAATCCTAACAGGAACATGCTCAATAAATTGATTCCTTGATAATGTGAATCCACTTTTCAGGGGAACAACATGGAGTGGACTCACCCATTGACTATGAGTGATAGGAAATATAATTCCAGCAGCCAAAATGGTGGTGACATCTTTCTTAACAACCTCAAAATGTGTTCTATTCAACCATTTTTGAAATTATCTCACTGCTTTAACATTTTCCTCCGTGAAAATTATATGCATACATATGGAGGGACCGAATCCAGTTAAATCATATAGAGTCCATTCAATAGCTTTCATGGGGGTATTGAGTACTCATAATAATTGGTTCTCTTGGTCTTTTAAATAATCTTTTGAAATGATAATATAGATTTTTTTCATTTTCACTAACGAATGCATATTTGAGATTCTCAAAGAGTAGTTTCAACTCTAATTCATCTGGGGTACTTCCATTGATCAAGGAACATTGATCACATGTGTGATTGTTTAGTGGGGCTCTAAAATTTAAAGGACATTCACCATGTTGATCAATTTCAATGTTCTTAGAATTTTTTTCTAGTGTAAAATTGTCATTTTCTCCCAGGAGACCACTAGAAGAATTATGAATATCCATAATGAAATGTTCATCAATGTAAAGATAAATAGAATCTTACATTTTAGTCCTAACATTCCAAGACTCATCATAAGCTTCCATTTCCCTCTCGTTTTGATCACATTCAGCAACAAACAAATTTCAATCATTAAAAACAGCCGCTGGTTTCTCATCATAGGAAAAATCATGGAACAACTCCGTGGAAATCCAATCAATAATGTTCACTTTATGGGATTAATGATCCTTTAATGGGTGTTTCATGGACTAAAAAATATTGAAATGAACAACATCTCCTTCAAACTCCAGTGAACGTGTTCCCTTGTGAACATTGATGATTTCTTTTTAAATTTTCTAGAATGGTCTTCCTAAAATGAGAGGTACATGTGTACTAAATATATCATATTCCATATCCATGACATAGAAGTCCACAAAAAAATCATGTCTCTCACCAAAACAAAAGCATTATCTATTACTCCAACAGGCTTGCTAGTACATCGGTTGGGAATTTTAATAATGATCCCCGGGGGTTTCAATTCTCAACCATGAAGAGATGGTTAAACAGAATGTGGAATAACATTTATGGAGGCCCCTAAATAAATCATAACATTGTTGAATTCACATTTCCCAATGGGGCATGGAATGGTAAAGGTTCTTGGGACTTTACATTTGATAGGAAAAGCATTTTGAATCATGGATGAAACATTCCTCCCTAAGTTGACCATTTCACCTCCATTGAATTTTCTCTTATGGGTACACATTTCGTTCAGAAACATTGGATACCGTAGAATTTCTTTGACAGAATCAAGAAATGGTATGTTGATTGGAACTTTCATAAAAGTCTACAAAACCTCCTTATCCAACTATTTTAAGTAGTCGATATCACTGATGGTTCACTTCTAGGGAAAGGCAGTGGTGGTTTGGATGTTTCTAGACTTTTCTGAGAAATTTTTTGAGACACAAAAGGTCCAAACATCCTCTTCTAATACATTTTTGTTCATTCAAGAAACATTTCTTCTCTAGACATCGTGTTTCCATTTATTGAACCTTTATAATTTATATAATTTCCATCAGTGGTGGGATTTTGATTAACAGTTTCAACAATAGGTTTTGGTTTCTCAATTTGATGGGTATTAAATTGATTTCCACACCTATCTTCAATTGCACATAAATATTCATTCAATATATCTCCCGAATTCACCTGAGGCTATGAGGTAATGTAGATACCTGAAGCATGACGTACATGTACATTACTTTACTTTTTTGGAATACTTAATACATAACAAAAACAGACACACAAGGACTGTAATAGTTTGGTGTCTTTTGAAACTTGGAACGTAATCTTCTAAACGTGGTGAAAGATCTTCAACATATATCATAAAGATGATCCCCTTTTTTCTTACCTAAAACCTTTCTTAATATCTTGGGGAAAATAAAACATAAAAAGGGTGAGCTCAAATGCTCAGTAAGGGTAAACATGGATAAAGTAAAACATACTATATACATTTAAACTTAAAAACATGAACATAATGTTTAAACATCAAAATATTGAGCAATGACATAAAACATGGAAGTACGTATGGCATAGATCATAAAGTAACATTAAGAATGATAAAATATCATCGGAATAAAACATGTAATTGTGGCAACCATTAAGAACATGATATGATTTCTATAGTAGCCAAGGTATTTCTGCCAAGACCCTCTTAGTGGACAAAGTCCCTTTCTGAATCGAGTTCACTCCTCGTTCCAGTCCTATATTACTGAACCGGTTTAACCTGCCGTTCCAGCCATGTATATATCATGAGATATAAAATCATTACCCAATTAATTGGAGGGAGATATAGGTACCACCCATCTCATAATGAAATCATTCTTTCGTGTGCCACAAAATCATAAATCATAAATCATAGCATAACCCATGTAATAAAATTGGATTCTTAAACATCATGCCATCATAACATAATCCATAAACAATTGATATCATTTCATCATAAGAAAATTGAAACCATTTAAATCATAGAGACATTCTACTTGAAACATACACATATGAAATAATGTCATCTTAGATGGAAAATAGTTTGGACAAAACACTTGAAATGAAATCTTGAGGAAAACATCCTTTCTTTTTTTAAATTTATTTTCTTTAAACAAATTTCCATGAAATTTTAAAAGATAAGGGTTTTTTTGAAAATAATCATGCAATATTGTAGAGGATGCTTCTTGAAAATGAGGCATTATGAAACCGTAAAAATTCGTTCACGCCGTATAAGTTAAAAAAACATTCTTCTCGTTCTTTTGCCGGAAAAGTCAAAAAAGTACCTCGTAATGTTAACAAAAGAATGATTCCTTACATACCATGTAGTAAAAGTCAAAAATGGGTAAAAATTACTTTAAACATACATGGAAAAACTTTTATAAAACATGGTCCTGGATGATAGAAATAACCCCAGTAAATACGTACGAATAAGCAATCTCGGATAAAAATGAGATTTGCAAAATTATCCCTTACCTTAGGTCCGATATGCTTCGTACGTATCCAATCCTCCTGTATAAAAATTTAAATAATTTCATTGACTTATTACAGAATAATATTCATTTTTATTATATCATATATGGTTCACTTTTGACTTTATATTACCCGTTCTTTGGTAAATTCCATGTTATAGAGTGTTTTGGGTAAAATAGTTTCATTTATCATCTGTGTTTTGACTTGTAATTATTCATATGATTACATAGATAATGATTAATTAATTCCAGAATATAAAACATTATTTATATATAATATATATTCATAATATACATATTTATAATAGATTTATAAATGGAAAGAAATACACCGTTCATGGAGACGGTAGGCCGTATGTACGCATGAATGCTGTTTTCATTTCCTTATTGTGTTGAATGGAATTAAGTAGATGACATACACATATATATACACATAAATCCAGTATCATTATTATGTCATATATTTCATGATTACTTATTATATATACTTTATAATCATTCATTAATGGTTAACGAGGAGAATGAATCTCATCGCGTTGTGGAGACGATAGTCCGTACGTACGCACGAGCGATGATATCGTTCTCATGATCGTGGAATTTTATTGGAGTGAATTTATACTATTTCAGAATCAATATCACTTTAAAATAATCATATATTGTTATTATTTACACCATTATACCAATCCATGTAAGGTGGTGGTGGAAAATAGATTACACCACGGCGTGGAGACGGTATTCCGTACGTACGCACGCGCAATGATTTCATTTTCCGTAGGATGGATAGATTGTGAAATAGGGTTGTTTCATACTTATAATAAAATATCAGTATATTATTGATACTTATGTTATTACTTCATAATTAAACAACCTAATAAGAAGAAGTGGAAGAAGAAATAAAGTTGAAAGAATTGGTAACGGACATTACCTCTTCTTTAAAGCGCCTCTTTGAGTCCTCCTCTTAGGGAACTAAAATTGGTCTTTGAAGAAGACCAGGACCTCTAGGATGTTTCTAGGGAAGTGGATAAGAGAATTTGGTAGGGTTTGGATGATCTTGAAGGCTCAAAGTGGTGTGAGGAAGAGAGGGACGAGGAGCCCTTTTATAAGGGAGGAGAGGGACTCCTTTGGAAAAACTAAAAATAGTATTTTATTATAAAGCCAAATTCGGGTTTAAATAGCTCTAAATTGATTTATTTAGAAGCTAAGGTGGGGATGAGTCGAAATAATCTCATACAATAGAATTTATACAAGTTTAGGTTCCTATTTTAACCTTATCATTTATATTTAACTTTAAGTTATATAATTTTACTTTTACTGTGTCTTTTTGTGTTCTTACACTATAAGGTTAATAAACGTACTATAACAAGACAAAAGAACCCCAAGTTGTATATTATTAATATATATATCCTCATATATGTCATTTGGACAAACCATAGATTTTTATGAATAAAATAACAATTAATAATATAATATTTTTTTTTAAAACTATTTTATGTCAATTTTGACACTATTTTGTAATTGATTTTTGTTAAAATCATAACAGAATGATTAGTTAGAAAAAAGTTAATTAAACAATAATAACATGTCATATTAACCTATAAAATTAGTTTAATTCATAAAAAGTCTTATATTACATTTATTTTGGTATTTATAACATCAATTATGTCAATATTTAATTAATAGGATAATTACAACATCATCTTTGTGTCATAAATAAATTAACGTTTTTAATGTCTAAAAATTAGAAATAAAATATTATTATGTAGGAAATCATTTTAGATTTATAATGAATTTTTATAGTCGAATTTATCTTATGTATAACCCTATATTAAAAATGAATTAGTTATTAAACTTTGATTTTAACTATTTTAACCCTTCTTTAAATAAATTAATAATTAATTTCCTAATCTAATCCAAGTGGGCCTAAATGGTCATATTTTATTCCTAAGGTTGTTTTTGGTCGAATTACATTTATCCAATAGAATTAGGACATGTGTTAGGGTAATAATAATATCATTTTTACCCTTAATTACCCTATTTACTTTTAACCGTGGTAAAAAAGTAAAAAGTTACTATTCACCAAAAATTATTTTCATCTCATTGAACAACATTTTACTTACTGAAATCAACCTTGTGCCTTGGATTTTTGAAATTCCACTCACAAAAGCGGTAAAATTAAGTTTTATGAAACATTCATTTTTTTAACTACCACCTAGTGGTTTCACTATTCATCAAAAAATGAATGTTTCCAGAAAAATACCAAAAATTAGGCCTAAGCTATATTTGATATTATGAACTCAAAATGATTTCTTTTTTACCAAATTAAAAACATATCAGTTTCATTAATTAATTTAAAAATTAATTCATGTTGTCAAAACAAATAGCGTGTTCTTAAGAGATAATAACTATCCAAAGATTGACACTTGTTTATGTATGGTTTAAATGTGAAATTACATCCAATGACCAACATTGTATTAAATTGTAAAAATATATTCTAAATATACTTTAAATATACTCAAATTAATAATTTATCACTATTAATTATTTCTATTAAAAAGGTTGTTTTTAATTAAAATATAGTAATTTTCACTATTCATCGGAAAATGAAAGTTATCCGAAAAGTACCAAAATTTCACCCTAAGCTAATTTCAATATTTAGAATCCAAAAATGAAGTCCATTTTGAAAAATAAAATTTACAAAATTTCAAAAGGCGGTTATTACTATTCATAATGGCAAGTTTTAATAATATTTTAATAGCATGTCGTTGTTTAGTGAAACTCGGTATTGCGTACTACACACGTTATCGAAGAAGGTCATGATTGCGTGTAATTCAAAGAAATTCAATGATGCGTGTTGTGAAAGCTTTTTTTGGTGTAGCGTACAACACAATACTTTAATGAAATTAAAAAGAATATTTTTCATAAAATCTCGGGGTGTTACATTCTACCCCCCTTAAAATGAATTTCGCCCTCGAAATTTGTCGGGGTTATAAATCGTTTACTATTTATAGAAACCCACATCATAAAAAGGAATTCTAAAACTTAATTTTAAAAACTAAAGTATGAAATGTAACAATTACCCAAAGCAACTCATCCCTGGGTTTCCATATAGGAGAACATAGGTGAAAATATAGATATAGAAGAAAAATCTAACCATTATGTTCTGATGGAGAGTGGTAGAGAACATGGCTATGAAAAAGTCATCAATCACAAAGCCATAGATTTGTGACGAACTAAGGTACCATCAGATTCATTGGATACAAGGGCACTAGGACAACATTTATGGTTCTCAAGATCATTTCCCTAAATATGATGAAATTGGAATTAGAAGAAATACTTTCGTGATTTTGGTATAGTCTCACCATTGGTCATTATTTGGACAATTTCCACTTCATCTCTTAAAGAAATGAAGTTGAATTTTTCATTCATGATGTGTTAGAAGATCATGTGATAGAATGATGGGTCATTCCATCTATCTCAAACAAAAGGTTAGAAAATTTATCAAAAAAAATTCATAAGTCCATCTATAGTGAGATTAATCATATATGGATCCTAAAATGGACTTATACTTATTATATCATACTTATTAATATAATAAAACTAGTTTCTACTAAAAAGGGACTTCCTGTAGGCCAGTGGTAGGCAATAAAGGCCAGTCGCACTTCGGTTGTGGGTTCGATTCCCACAGTCTTGTCCGATGCGATGGGTTGTCGCCCATCCTGCAGGTTGTCCTTTTTCTAAAACTACATTACTATAACATCCCATAAATAATATCGAAAAAAACTTCTATCCTTAAACAATACTAACTTTTGTCCAAAAGAATCCATTCACATCTTTAGGCTTATCTAAAATACTTCGGTCCAAGCTCACAGTATAAAGAAAATGATTACTTGAAATGTCACATAACAATCACGTGAATTCCATCATTTATACCCCATATATCATAATATATACCTTGTTGGTCAAATTAAAAACATGTGAATACCTTAATCATGTATTCTTTTGAAGAATGAATACCCATTGAACCTTAGTGAAAACATGAATGCAGTTAAAAGTTAAAACATTCCACAAACCAAAATCCTCAAAATTCGTTATACTCAATCCATGATATCACTAAGTCCTTATATCAATCATGAGCTCATGAATACAATCAAAAATCTCATTATATTCTTATACATTCATTATGCTCATATCATCTGTTTACCAAACATATCTCAATCATTTTTTATGGTTACCGGTGCTATAAAATTATTGAAAACCACAATAGACCAATACATAACTATTCCAATATTCCACGATACTATATACAACATTATTTTGGAATCCCATTAAATAAACACTTAATCATTCCACCACATCGTTTTCATATTCAACATCACCAATAGTGATCGCATGTTACTTCCCTTTGACATTTTTCTTAAGTGGTTATCATGTCCATCATCATTAACCCTTGGATTAGGGCATTGATTAGGATAATTCCCCATTTCATTGCACATGAAGAATTGAAGTGTTGTTGGTGCATTCTCTGCAGTCTTTTCATTATTCACACCATTAGCAACCCTTTTTCCATTACTTCAACACTTAGTTGATCGATGACCTTCTTTTACAAACTTAAACCATTTTCTAGTCCCTTTAAGACAATATCCACCATGCTTCTTTCAACACGTTGAGCATAAGGAAGCATTCATCTTCTTTTCACCATTATTCTATGATTTGTCCTTGAACTCCATCATTCATTTCTTGTCAAAACCATGAGATGGATATGTAACACCAAAATACATTTCTACCTTAATAGCACAACACACAATTTCTTCATATCTACTGAAGTCTCTTATAGCTAATGCCCTTCTAAGATTTGGTTTTAATCCACTGAAGAATCGATCAAATTTACTTTCAGGTTGGATGATAAAGCCAGATGCATACCTCGCAAGCCTTGTAAAATTCTCTTCGTATATACAAACAGATTCATCATCTTTTTGCTTTAGTTCAAGAAACTCCATCTATATCTTTGTTCGAAGAATACGATGGAATTATTTATTGAAAAATAAGTTCTTGAACTCATCCCATTCCATGGACTCAACTTCTTCTCTTGGCCTCGTATTCTTGATAATATTCCACCATTGATCAGCATCACCTTCCGAAAGATACACTGCTAAGATGACATTGTCATGTTTATAGCATTGAAGAACTGAAAATATCTTTTCAGTAGTAGTGATCCACTGTTCAGCAACAAGTGGAACAAAAGACCCACTAAAAGAAGGTGGGAGTTTCCTCATGAAGGACTCAATAGAATATTGTTCCCTTCTCTGCTCATTTGGAAGTCCAGAATGATTCATAGCTTGTGTAAGTATAGCAATAGGATTTTGAACTCCATCTCCCATAAAATTTTTTTGTTCAGGAGGACAATCATTGCATTGTCCATTGCATTGATCAACACGGTTCTTTTGGGTTCCAACCATTGTCAAAACCCAAAAAGAATAGTGTGAGAGGAAAAATCATGCTAGGGAAAACAACATAATAATTGGGGAGTACCTTAAATATCTAACATCTTAGGTTTAATTCTAATATCGTTACCATAATTCTAGGTCTATAAATTATACTTATACTTAACCTTAGGGACATCCCTAGACATACCGTAGAAATACCTCTAGGGATCTCACTAAAGTTCTCGCATCCTAGTTTCCAAAGGTTTACTAAACATTTCATCTCATACCAATTGTAGAGACCCGAAGCTTGACACACATGGACATTACATTACTTTTGAGGAATACTTGATACATAACAAAAACAGACACACAAGGACAGTAATTTTTTAGTGTCTTTGGAAACATGGAACGTAATCTTCTAATCGTGGTGAAAGATCTTCAACATATCCCATAAAGATCTTCCCCTTTTTTCTTACCTAAAACCTTTATTTATATCCTAGGGAAAAGAAAACATAAAAATGGTGAGCTCAAATGCTCAGTAAGGGTATGTATGGATATAATAAAACATACCATATACATTTGAACTTAAAAACATGAAAATAATGTTTAAACATCAAAAGCATGAGCAATGACATAAAACATGGAAGTACGTATGGAATAGATCATAAAGAAACATTAAGAATGATAAAATATCATGGGAATAAAACATTTAATTTTGGCAACCATTAAGGACATGATACGATTTCCATAGTAGCCAAGGCATTGCTGCCAAGACCATCTTAGTGGACAAAGTCCCTTTCTGAATCGAGTTCACTCCTCGTTCCAGTCTTGTATAACTAAACTGGTTTAATATGCCGTTCCAGCCATCTCTATCTCACGAGATATAAAATCATTACCCAATGCATTGGAGGGGATATAGGACCCACCCATCTTATAATGAAATCATTATTTCGTGTGCCACAAAATCATAAATCATACATCATAGCATAACCCATGTAATAAAATGGGATTCTTAAACATCATACTATCATAACATATTCCTTAAACAATTTATAGCATTTCAACATAAGAAAATTGAAACCATTTAAATCATAGAGAAATTCTACTAGAAACATACATATATGAAATAATTCCATCTTATATGGAAAATAGTTTTGACAAAACACTTGAAATGAATTCTTGAGGAAAATATCCTTTCTTTTTTAAAATCATTTTCTTTTCACAAAATTTCATGCAATTTTAAAAGATAATCGTTTTTTTGAAAATAATCATGCAATCTTGTAGAGGAATATTTGTGAAAGTGAGGCGTTATGAAACCGTAAGAATCCGTTCACTCCGTATAAGTTAAAAAAACATTCTTCTCGTACTTTTTCCAAAAAAGTACCTTGTAACATAAACAAAAGAATGATTCCTTACATAACATTTAGTAAAACAAAAAATGGGTAAAATGACGATAAACATACATGAAAACACTTTTATAAATCATGGACATGGATGATAGAAATATCCCCAGTAAATATACACGAATAAGAAATCTCAGATAAAAATGAGATTTGCAAAATAATCCCTTACCATAGGTCTGATATGCTTCGTACGTATCCAAAAATCCGGTATAATGATTTAAATAATGTCATTTATTTATTTCAGAATCATATTCATTGTTATTATATCATATATCGTTCACTTTTGTCTTTATATTACCCGTTCTTTTGTAAATTCCATGTTATAGAGTGTTTTGGTTAAAATCGTTTCATTTTTCGTTCGTGTTTTGACTTGTAATTATTCATATGATTACTTAGATCAGGATTACTTAATTTCAGAATATAAAACATGATTTATATATAATATATATTCATAATATACATATTTATAATATATCTATAAATGGAAATAAATACATCGTTCATGGAGACGGTAGGTCGTACGTACGCATGAACGCTGTTTTTGTTTCCTTATTGAGTTGAATGGAATTAAGTAGATGACATAAACATATATATACACATAATTATAGTATCATTATTATGTCATATATTTCATGATTACTTATTATATATACTTTATAATCATTCATGAATGGTTTACTTGGAAATGAATCTTATCGCATCGTGGAGACGGTAGTCCGTACGTACACACGAGCGATGATATCGTTCTCATGATTGTCAAATTGTATTGGAGTGTATGTATACTATTTCAGAATCAATATCACTTTAAAATAATCATATATAGTTATCATGTACACCATTATACCCATCCAAGTAAGGCGGTGGTGGAAAATAGATTACACCACGATGTGGAGACGGTATTCTGTACGTATGCACGCGTGGTGATTTCATTTTATGTACGATGCATAGATGGTGAAATAGGGTTGTTTCATGCTTATAATAACATATCAGTATATGGGTGATACTGATGTTATTACTTCATAATGAAACAACCTAAGAAGACGAAGTGGAAGAAGAAATAAAGTTGATAGAATTAGTAACGGACATTACCTCTTCATTGAAGCTCCTCTTTGAGTCCTCCTCTTAGGGAACTAAAATTGGTCTTTGAAGATGACCAGGACATCTAGGATGTTGCTAGGGAAGTGGAGAAGAGAATTTGGCAGGGTTTGTCCGAGCATGAAGGCTCAAGGTGGTGTGAGGAAGAGAGGGAGGAGGTTCCCTTTTATAAGGGAGGAGAGGGGCTCCTTCGGAAAAACTAAAAATATTATATTATTATATAGAAAAATTCGTTTATAAATAGCTACAAATTGATTTATTTTGAATCTAAGGTGGGGATGGGTAGAAATAATCTCATCCAATAGAATTTAGACAAGTTTTGGTTCATATTTTAACCTTATCATTTATATTTAACTTTAAGTTAGATAATTTTACTTTTACAGTGTCTTTTTGTGTTCTTACACTATAAGATTAATAAACATACTATAAGAAGCCAAAAGAACCGAAAGATGTTTATTATTAATATATATATCATTATCTAAGTCATTTGTCTGATACATAGATTTTTAGGAATAAAATAACAATTAATAATATAATATTTGTTTTAAAAACTATTTTATGTCAATTTTGACACTATTTTGTAATTGATTTTTGTGAAAATCATAAAAGAATGATTAGTTCTAAACAAGTTAATTAAATTACTAATAACATGTCATATTAACCTATAAAATTACATTAATTCATAAAAAATCTTAAATTACATTTACATGGGTATTTATAATATTAATTATGTCAATATTTCATTAATAAGATAATTACTGCATCATCTTTGTGTCATAAATAAATTAACTTTTATAATGTCCAAAAATTACAAATAAAATATCATTATGTAGGAATTTTTTTTATCTTTATAATGAATATTTATAGTCGAATTTATCTTATGTATAACACTATATTAAAAATTATTTACTTATTAAACATTGATTTTAACTATTTAAACCCTTTTTTAAATAAATTAATAATAAATGTCCTATTCTAATCCAAGTGGTTCTAAATGGTCATATTTTATTCCTAAGGTTTTTTTTGGTCGAATTACACTTATCCAACAGAATTAGGACATGTGTTAGGGTAATAATAATATCAATTTTACCCTTAATTACCCTATTACTTTTAACCGTGGTTAAAAAAGTAAAAAGTTACTATTCACCAAAAAAATTTTCATCTCATTGAACCAAATTTTACTTACTGACATCAACCATGTCCCTCGGATTTTCTAAATTCCACTCACAGAAGTGGTAAAATTAAGTTTTATGAAAAATTCATTTTTTTTAACTACCACCTAGTGGTTTCACTATTCTTCAAAAAATGAATGTTTCCAGAAAAATACCAAAAATTAGGCCTAAGATATATTTCATATTATGAACTCAAAAATGATGTCTATTTTACCAAATTCAATACATATCAGTTGCATTAATTAATTTAAAAATTAATTCCCGTCGTCAAAACAAATAGCATTTTCTTCAGAGATAATAACTATCAAAAGATTGACACATGTTTATGTCTGGTTTAAATGTGAAATTACATCCAATGAACAAAATTGTTTTATATTGTAAAAATATATTATAAATATACTTTAAAACTAGTCAAATTAATAATTTGTCACTATTAATTATTTCAATTAAAAAGGTTGTTTTTAATTAAAATTTAGTAATTTTCACTATCCATCAGAAAATGAAAGTTATTCGAAAAGTACCAAAATTTCACCCTAAGCTAATTTCGATATTCCAAATCCAAAAATGAAGTCCATTTTGAAAAATAAAATTTACAAAATTTCAAAAAGTGGATATTACTATTCATAATGGCTAATTTTAATAATATTTTAATAGCATGTCGTTGTTTATTGAAACTCGGCATTGCGTACTACACACGCTATCAAAGAAGGTCGTGATTGCGTGTAATGCAAGGAATGTCAAGGATGCGTGTAGTGCAAGATACTTTCGGTGTAGTTTACAACACAAGACATTAATGAAATTAAAAAAAATATTTTTCATAAAATCTCGGGGTGTTACAGGTAAAACCTCTACTCCTTTGATTTTTTATGGAGCTAATATTAGTGGCAAGTTGACCCATTTGAGCCATCAGGGTATTCACATTATTTTGTTGTTAATATTTTATTTGTTTCATTACCTCATGTTGTTTCCTCATTTCTTCTTAATTATTTCTCTCAAAATCATGAGTGGGAGGGAGAGGCTGGAAATTTCATCTAGAATGAGCATTGTGTTTGGAAAAAATCCCTCAAGGTAACATTGAAGTATTTTTGGGTTGATTGTGTTTGTTGACAAAGAAGGTTTCCATGGAGAATTGTCGAGTTCTCGAGAATTTGTTGACAATCCATGTTGAAAAAGAACTATGACAAAGGAATGGATGATCTAGAGGCGGTACAAAAGAGCAGTACAAAATTTGGAGTTTGGTGAGCATCGCGAAAATAGGATTTCCTTGAAGATCATATTTTAATATGGGAAAGGCATGAATTTCGCGAAGAGAGGATGAAAGGATTGGATTTCGTGAAGATTAGAAAAATGGAGGCGGTGATGATTCGCGATTACGTCAAATCTTCGTGAACGGCAGAGTTGAAGCGCATCACGGTGGTGAAGGGCTTTGCGAGGGAGCTTCACTAAGAAGGCGCGAAGGAATGTTGGCGGTAATGCTCCGCGATTACGATGAGCTCCACGATCAGAAAATTGTCGTGGTGCTTTCCGATTTAGATAGAATTCCGGCAGAAACTTTGGAGCTTCGCGATTTGAGCTGATGTGGTGTTGAATTCATGCTGAAAGTTCGAGGGTCGGTGGAATCGCCAATAAATAGTGGTCGACCCCCTCGAGAGAAGTAGAGAGAATTTTCAGAGAAGATCTTTTTCTCTCAGAATGCGAAGGTGGTTCGCGTAGCCAGTGTGCTTCGTGAAAGAGGAGTTTCGCGGTGGCTATTGTAGCTTCACGAATGTTGTGAGCTCCACGTTGGATCAGTGAGCTTCACGAGGGACGTCGCTCTGCAACGGCTTGAGCATCGCGAGAGTGCTTCATGAAAGTGCTTCATGAGAGTGCTTCGCGAAAAGGCAGGAGCTTCGTGAAGGATTGTTTGAGCTTCGCAAAATTGGGAGCCTAGCGAAGTGGGGTGCTTTGCGAAGGTGTTTCCAATGTGAATTGCCCAATGGTTATGAGGCAAAGTGGTATTAATCAGTGGATGAATGGTGGTCTATAATAGAGCATCTATCAACAGTAGAGGATGCATTTATTTATTCAAATGAAGAGACCTATAGGTCTATAAACTGTGATTGGATTCCCTTCCAGAGCAGTGAGCTTAGGAAGAGAAAGAAGGTGATCATCTCCATCGGCAGTGAGCCAGAGAGAGATAAATAGGGAGTGAACTTTGGGAAAGCAGTGAGTTGACCCTAAAACTTGCGAAGGCAGTGAGCCTAATACATAGTGACTGTACCCAAACATTGTAATCCACTGTTAGTGAAGTATAGTGGAATTTGGTATGACCAGAAACTTGTCGGCGTATGCTCCTTGGACGTAGCCCTTAGTGGTGAACCAAGTAAAATTGTTGTGTCCTGTGCTTGCTTTACATTCTGCTTATATCGTGCCACAGGAAAGAGAGAGAAGAGCGTTTTGCTTAACAATGAAACTAGATCAGAATGGGCATTAATTTTAAATTAGCCATACCCTGATTCACCCCCCCCCCCACTCTTAGGGTATTCAGCCTTGTGGACATAAAATTGGTATTAGAGGGAAAGGTTGATATTAGGTCTTCTCTCAATGGAGGTCACTAATCATAAAGGTATTCCGACCTTCGATGGATGTAATCTTCAGATATGGAAGAATCGAATGAATCATTATTTCCGATCATTGGGAATTGATGTGTTTTCAGCAGCTATGCATGGTATCACAGCTGATATTACTAGTGGTGCATTATTAGAAGCTAAGCAAAAAGAGTTGGATGATCATGCCAAAGCAATCAATTCCTTAGGGGGAGCCCTTTCCAATCCCATCTATACAAAGGTGGTGTCATTAAAAACATCAAATTCTATGTGGGAAAAGCTTTTGAATATTTTTGAAGGGGATACAAAAGACAGAGAGGGAAATCTACAAGTGTTGTGGAAAAAGTATGAAGATCTAAGAATGAACCCGAATGAGTATGTTGATGCATTCTTTGACGGGGTAAATGCTGTGGTAGAAGACATGCGAGGTCTTGGTGAGATTATCGAAGACATTAAAATTGTAAAGCGCATCTTGAGAAAACTTCCACCTCAGTTCAATCCCAATGTTTCTATTTTGGAAGATAAAGATCCGAAAGAGCTGACATTGGATAACCTATACAGTACTCTTGTTGTGTATGAAATGAGAAATGGTGATAACGACATTGTGGAAAAGGGTAAATCTAAAGAGGTGGAATTTAAGGCCATGAAGAAGCTCACTATTGAAGATTCTCAGGAGGAAGAAGAGAGAGATGAGGGGATGTCATTCCTTTCTTCAAATATTTGAAGAGGAAAATGAAATTTTAAAGGGAAACTTCCACTACCATGCTTTTGATGTGGAAAGGTTGGTCACCTTGCTGCAAGATACCCCAAAAAGTTTCAAGAAGAAAATGATGAAGATGAAGTTGAAAATCCCAAGAAGAAATCTTCAGCTTATGTGAAAGGGAAGAAGTAGTTCAAGAGAAATTTATTCAAGAGGAAGAATCATCTTTCACATGAAATAGACAGTTCAGATGAGTCTGAGGGTGAATAGGTTGAGGAGTTTAAAAATTATAAAGATCATAGAAAAAATGCTATGGTAGCGGTCATCAGTAGTTCTCAAGAAAATGAAGAAATTGACGTTGGAGAAGAGGAAGAAGAAGTTGAAGGAAGAGTTGATATGGAAGCCGATTTGGAAGCAGCTCTTGAGGAGATAGATGTTTGGAGAGAAAAAACAATGAAATCCAATAAAGTTGTTCGTGGTGCCAAACTCTATATGCAGTAGCAGGAAGATGCGAAGTCTGAGTTGATGGAAGAAATTGAAAAACTCAAGTTATCAACACCAGAGAACTCAAAATCAGTTAGTGAGTATAAGCTCAATATTGGAGAACAAAAAAGGGAGATCGATGGCTTGAACAGAAAAGTGAAAGATCAGGTCAAGAATATCAATGATCTTGAAGAAGAAGTTGTCTGCCTATGGAGAAAAGTTAAAGACCAGGAAAAGCCTTTGATTACCAATACATTCTTGGGAAAGCAGATCATTCCGAAGACTGAAAATATTAAAGATTATCCCAGTAGTTTAGTAGGAAAGAAGCATCAATTTATCTCAATTGTTAAGGCTGATTCAGGGCATGATCATAAAGAAAAATTTGTGGCAATTGAAATCAGACCGCAAGCACCCGTCCCGAGATTGAAGATTGATTTGGGCACAAAGCAAAATCAGAATATTCAGAGATCCCAAGTGGAAACTCAGTGTGCTGAAATGTAATGAAGGAATGCAGCATATATCAGGTGTTATTGTTGTGGGAAGATGGGACATTCACAGTATGTGTGTTCAATAGCCAAGAGATATCAAAGGGAACAAGAAGAGTGGTGGCTGCCAAATAGATAATGGTTTTCCAGAACATAGTTTGAAGGACACAGTTTTTTTGTGTAGAGGATTTGGGCATATGGATAGGTATTGTACTTCGAGCATTCAGAGAAATGTGCCAAAGCAAAATCAAAACGTTCGCAAGCAGCAGATCAATAAACTGACAGGTGAGTTAAAAATACAGATTAGATTTGTGGATTTGCAAGATTAGGCTGTTCCATCATACATTGAGAAAGAACAGAAGTCTCAATCTATGTCATGTGTGAAAGAAAAAGTATGGACCAAGAAGAAGAAAAATGAGAAGGCCGGGGTGGTGGAGATTTCCCTTAAATCATCAGATCGATCTGGTGTGTTGATCCTTGAGAGTGGTTGTACATCCCACATGACGGGTAATAAGGATCTTGTTACAGGCATAAAATATGACAAAGAAGGAGTTGTCAAATTTCAAAATGATGAAGTCCTGAAGATTTTTGGCTCAGGGAAAGCCATGTTTGGGGGAAAAGAAATGATACGTGCTGATGTCTTGGTAGTAGAGGGTCTTAGTCATAACTTACTCAGTGTCAGTAAACCATGTGACTCTGGGCACTCTATCTGATTTACCAACAAGATGTGTATTGTGAAAGGAAAAGATGGATTAGTTGTTCTGCATGGAAAAGGGACAAAGGGAAATCTATACCTTTTAGGTGGGGAAGAAGATACATGCCTTTTATCCTGAGAGGAAGAAAACCAGTTGTGGCATAAGTGACTTGGTCATCTATGCAAACCATCTATGGAGGATCTCGTAAAGTGTGATGTTGCTAGAGACCTTCCCAAACTATCACTTGATCACACTCATACGTGTGATGCTTTCCAACAAGGGAAGATCATCAAAAAGACATATAGGCCAAAGGAATAAAAATCAACTAGAGTGCTCAAATTGGTTCATGCTGATTTATGTGGACCTATCTCACCACGAGCTATAAATGGGCAATGGTAATATGTTCTTTTCATTGATGATTATAGCAGAATGGCCTGGGTATTTGTCATTACCCATAAGACAGAGGTGTTTAGTTGCATAAAACAGTACAGGAGGGAATCAGAAAGGATGATTGGGTAGAAAATTTTGATCTTCCGTATAGATAACAGTACAGAATTCACAAACAGACAAGTGGAAGAAGATATCGTGAAACACGGGATAAGGCATCAGGTTTCATTAGTGAGAACTCCCCAACAAAATGTAGTGGTTTAAAGGATAAATAAGATCATCAACAACATGGCCATAGCAATTCTTATTGATAAAGACCTACTAGAGAAATTTTGGAAGGAAGCACTTTTGACATCTGTCTATGTTTCGAACAGGTCTCTGTTGTGTCTGAAGCAAGGGAAGAATCCGTATGAACTGTGGTACGGAAAGAAGCCAATGTTGAAATACTTTCAAATATTTGGAAGTAAGTGTTTCATTCTCAAAAAAGAAAATCATAGGAAGTTTTATGCATGAGGATATGAGGGGATATTCCTTGGCTACTCAGGGAAAAGTAAAGCATATAAATGCTTCAACAAAAGGCTGGGAAAAATTGTTGAGAGCAATGATGTCACTATAGTCGAAAATGAACAGAATCCTCAATGACCTAGTGAACAGTTTTTGGATGAAAGTGATGATGAGGTAAGTGAAATAGGGGGAGTATATGTGGCCGAGGCTGACTCAGATGAAGATACTGATAATGAACAAGAAAGTGTCAAGTCTGTGTCTGCAATGAAGCCAACGAGTCGAGCTGAAATTGATAGGAAGAATATGATTGGTGATCAGACAGCTCCAGTTCAGACTCGAAGAATTAAATCATTAAAGCATACATCATTTTTATCTTAGGTGGATCCGAAATTTATTTCTGATGTAGCTGAAGATGAAAACTGGGTTCAGGATATGAATGAAGTGCTTTATCAGATTGAGAAGAACCAGACGTGGGAGATTGTTTCGAGTCCAGCAGACAAGAATGTCATCGGGGCTAAATGGGTCTATCGCAACAAGATGAATGAAGATAGAACTTCATTTCGAAACAAAGCATGGCTATTTTTCAAGGGATACTCCCAGATTGAGGGAATAGATGCAGATGAGACATTTGCACCGGTTGCAATGCTGGAGACAATCAGATTATTTTTTGCCATAGCTGTGAAAAGAAAGTTCAATGTGTTCTAGATGGATGTTAAATCTGCATTCTTAAATTGATTTCTGGAAGAGGAGGTGTATACTGAGCAGCCAGATGGTTTTCTCATTCATGAGGAAGAGAACAAAGTTGTCAGGAAGAAGATGGTGTTGTATGGGATGAAACAAGCACAAAGGGCATGGTACTCAAGGCTTGATCAGTATTTTATGAAACATGGTTTCCAACGTGGAGGAGTTGATTAAAATATTTATTTCAGCAATGAAAGTAATCAATGGATGATTGTGTTGGAGTATTTCTATGACATAATTTTTGGCGGATCAGATGAAGATCCTTGCAGACAGTTTTCTAAATTCATGAAAAATGAGTTTGAAATGTCAATGATTGGAGAGATAATGTTTTCCTTGGTCTACAGGTGACACAAGGAAGGAATTGAACTTTCATTTCTCAATCCAAACATGCCAAGGAGGTTCTAAGAGGGTTTGGAATGGAGAAGTCCAAGTAGATGAAGACTCCAGTTGCTACCTGGATGAAATTATCAAAAGATGAGGATAACAAGGCAGTTAATATCACAGAATACAGGAAAATTATTGGATTTCTGTTGTACTTACCTGCAACAAGGCCTGATATTGTTTTTTCCACATGACAAGCAGTTAGATATCATAGTAATACCAAGGAGAGCCACATGCTTGGAGTGAAAAGAATAATTCAGTATATCCAAGGCACAGTGGATTTCAGCTTGACATATACTGATAAATATCAGACAGAGTTATTGGGATATACTGATGCAGACTGGGTCGGTTCAATAGATGATAGAAAATCAATGACAGGTGGTGCATTCTATCTTGGTGGATTGTGTATTTCTTGGCTATTCAAGAATTAATATTGCATTTTGTTGAGCACCATGGAAGATGACTATATTGTGGAAACTCAAGCATGCACATAGTTATTGGAGATGAAGCAGCAGCTTAAAGATATGGGAGTTGAAGTGAAGTCTCTGATCGGAATCCAGTGTGATAACTCAAGTGCAATAAATCTCATCAAAAATCACGTCCATCACTCCAGGACAAAGAACATTGAGATAAAGTATCATTTTATCAAGGAGAAGGTTGAGCAGGGAATCGTCAAGTTAGAGTATGTGCTTACAGAGCTACAGGTTGCATACATTCTGACAAATGCCTTACCCAAGGAAGCATTTGAAAGGAATCGACTGGCTCTGGGAGTTCAGTCGGTTCCCCGCACTTGACGTAGTGTGTATGTGGAATCCCCCCACCCCCTCTCCCCAAGGTATGATGTGTTTTTCCTTAATGTGGTGATGTTCTCTCTACTCTGTTACAGACTACAAAGGGGTGAACTTTGGGTTCGTTGACAAAGGGGGACAAAATAGTGATTGTTCAAGGGGGAGATAGTGTGAAGATTTGATAAATCATGAATGATATGGGGAGAAGCTGACCAATGGGGAAGCCAGATAGGGGGAGAAATGAGAAAGGCGGTGTATTTTAAATCTAACAATGCTAGAAGTGATCGATCAAAGCATAGATATCACGAAAGCTGATGATTGTGATAAAAGCAAAAAAGTGGTGTTGGAATGGTGAAAGAAGGTTTCCAGCTATCACCAATTGGTATTAACTTAAGAATTGGAATCAGGTTGGAATCGACAATTGGGGTCTGACATGAAGTGATTCATTGATGATCTTTTCATACTACTCTTGTTTCTCACGCCGAGCATTTCTCATGTCGGCTTAGAGTACGTGTTAAGTGAATCCTTGAACTCTATCAGAATCTCAAGAGGAGAATGGTGGTAGCGGCTGGAAGAAGGCTCAGTGAGGTATCAACGTGCAGAAAATAATTCTAATAAGAGATATGAAGAATTGTTAACCAACCCAAAGTTGGATATTGTTGGGCAAAAATCCCTCAAGGTAACATTTCAGTATTTTTGGGTTGACTGTGTTTGTTGACAAAGAAGGTTTCCATGGAGAATTGTCGAGTTCCGGAGAAGTTTTTGACAATCCATTTTGACAAAGAATGATGACAAAGGAATGGATGATCTAGAGGTGGTACAAAAGAGCAGTACAAGGTGCAGTCGTTTCCCAGTGTTTGCCAAATTTCTGGGGTCCAAAATTTGGATTTTGGTGAGCATCGTGAAAATATGATTTCCTTTAAGATAATATTTTAATATGGTAAAGGCATGAATTTTATGAAGATAGGATGCATGGATTATATTTTGCAATGATAAAAAAATGGAGGCGGTGATGCTTTGCGATTATATAAATTCTTCGCGAATGGCAGAGTTGAAGTGCATCGCGGTAGTGAAGGGATTTGCGAGGGGGCTTTGCGGAGAAGGCGTGATGGAATGTTGGTGGTAATGCTCAACGATTACGATGATCTCCGCAATTGGAAAATTTCTATGGTGCTTCGCGATTTAGACAGAATTCCCGTAGAAACATCAGAGCTTCGCGATTTGAGCTGACGTGGCGTTGACTTCGCACGGAAAGTTAGAGGGTCGGTGGAATCATCTATAAATTTAGGCCAACCACCTCGAGAAAAGTAGAGAGAATTTTCAGAGAATATCTTTTGCTCTTGGATTGCGAAGGTGGTTCTCGAAGCTAGTGTGCTTCACGAAAGAGGAGTTTCACGACGGCTATTGTAGCTTTGCGAATGTTGTGAGCTCCACGTTGGCTCAGTGAGCTTCGCGAGGGACGCCGCTCTGCAATATCTTGAGCATCGCGAGAGTGCTTCGTGAAAGTGCTTTGCGAGAGTGCATCGTGAAAAGGTAGGAGCTTCGCGAAGGCTTTTTTGAGCTTCGCGAAATTGGGAGCCTAGCGAAGTAGGGTGCTTTGCGAAGGACTTTACAAAGTGAATTTCCAAGTGGTAATGAGGAAAAGTGGTATTCATCAGTGGATGAAAGGTGGACAATAAAAGCACATCTATCAACAGTTGAGGATGCATTTATTTATGCAAATGAAGATACCTACATGTCTATAAACTGTGAGTGGATTCCCTTTCAGAGCAGTGAGCTTAGGAAGAGAACGAAGGTGATACCCTCCACCAGTAGTGAGCCAGAGAGAGGGAAATAGGGAGTGACCCTTGGGAGAGCTATGAGCTGACCCTATACCATGAAAAGGCAGTGAGCCTAGGACAGAGTGACTATACCCAAACATTGTAATCCATAGGTAGTGAAGTATAGTGGAATTTGGTACGACTGGGAACTTGTTGGTGTATGCTCCTTGGATGTAGCCCTTAGTGGTGAACCAAGTAAAATTTCTGGGTCCTGTGCTTTCTTTACTTTCTGCATATATTGTGCAACAGGAAAGAGAGAAAAGAGTGTTTTTCTTAACAGCGAAACATGATCAGAACGGGTGATAATTTTAAATTAGCCATACCCTGATTCACCCCCCTCAAGGTATTCTGCCTTGTGGACCTAACACATTGGCTTGGTCATTGAAATATATTGGTTGGGAATTTCTTGATTGTCCTTGTAAAAAGTTTCTAGGTTGTTCAGGGTGTCAAAATCATTCATTAGTTTGGTTCTTACAACCTTTATTGAAATTTTTATTGTTTTAAAAATGGAATATTTTTGGTTTTATTGAAAGGGTTTCTCTTAAAAATACCATTGTGGTTCTTATAAGGTTCTTTAATTTTTGGTTATTGGTCACTACAGTGGTTATTGGATGAAAAAATTCCACAGTGGACTTGCATTTGAAATGTTGCTTCAGGATTGAGTAGTTTTTGTGGGTAGTTAGATAACATCATTGACCTCCCAATGGTGGTTAGATCTGAATGTTAACTAGAAAACATGTTGTTTTTAGGACTAGTAATGGGGAACTCTGGAAAAGTTCGCATGAAGAAGGCCTATTGTTCCAAACAGTTGAGCATTTTGGGCCATGTTTGCAATTAATGTCCTAATTGGAGTTGGTGTTTATTCAACTAAATACCCTCTTATAGCAACATCAATCGAGCTTCTATTAGTAAGACACAATCCCTAATAAAAATATTGAATCAATTTTTTTTCACTGATTTGATGATGGGGGAAACTGACACAATGTCTTCTGAAGCGTTCCCAGTAGTCATGAAATGTTTCACCTTCAGTATTCCTAATTACATAAATCTCCATTCTAATGGAAGCAGTTCTAGAATCAGGGAAAAAGGTTTCATGGAAATTTTTTTTATTAATTCCAATCCCTAATCAATGTTGAATGTGAATAGAAAAAACATTCTTTAGTAACTCCTTCTAAAAAAATGGAATTAAACACAATTTCATTTGAGTTTCATCATCTTCATGAGGATTCTTGTTGACACAAAGATAACTAAATTATTGAAGGTGTTTATGTGGGTATTCACTAGGAAAACCCTTAAATTTTGGAAGGTGTTGAATGAAACCAGATTTAGTTTCAAACCCATCAGGTGCATTAGGATATTAAACAAGATTTTCTTGATTTTCCTCATAAGATAATGCCAATTATTTCAAGGATATATTTTAAGACATTGGAATATCAATTTAAACTAGGTTCATTATAAGTGGGTTATTGGGTGATTGACAACTTGGGACATGGGGAGTTTTGGTAGCTCTATCCCTATAGTGAAATGTTCTATCAATCTTATAATTCAATGGGAACAAATTTGGGTTAGAATTTTGGGTCATGTAAAAACATTCCTCACAAATAAACTCACGAAACCTCCCCGGAAATGGTGTTAGTTGAATTGAGGGTTCTTTGATGTGAAATCATCAATAAATTAATTTATCCCCAAAAACAATGCAATATAGAAATCCCTATATTGTCACTCGAGGAGGTTGTGATTTTTGTTGCAAAACTGTCAGTTTTGTTTTGTTTTCATTTGATCAAAATTGAAATTTGGGGATTTTATTAAATACCTAAGAATAGAATATAAATAATAACTAAATAGATAGAATATTTTATAATTATTTATAAAATGGATTGGAAATAAACTTTAATTGAAACAAGAATCAAAATATTGGTTACAAACAATTTTTAACCTCCCTGACACTCCCCTCTGCATTGTTTAAAATTATCTCCGTAATGAATATCTCAATGCATACCAAAATACCTCTGAATAATCACCTTATTTTTCATGTATATTATATTCAAAACCTCAATATTATTGTTTATCTCCTATAGTAGTGGTCCAATTACTTTAAGACCTCCGAATAATCAAACCTAATCGAAATCACTATGCTCAACCTCAAGACCACACCGATGAAATTTAAATATTGAAATCAACGATTTTACATCATAGATTGGGAAGCCATCCAAAACAAACAAGTTGAAAATATATTCAAGAAAGAAAAATCCATTTTCATTCAATAAATATAAGTTCAAGAGAGATTCAATAGAGATTACACATGATGATAAAAACATGGAAGGGAGTGCCTATCGATTGTCGTCATCCTCAACCACATGGTTCCTAGCCTCACAACACTTGAGAAATCCACATCATCTCCATTATATCAAGATTTATCACCATATTAATCAAGGTATCTTCAAGGACACCCCCATGAAATGAATGAAGATATGGGAATGTAGGGGGAGGAGGGATGGAAGTTCTTCTATCAATAGTATGTCTGTCCGAAGATGGATTTTGTTTGACACTTTTCACGGCCAAATCCTCTTCTTACTCTTCAAAAAGGGTGTTCTAAATTATATCCATCCGATTTCCACCAATTTACATCCACTTTGAAGAATTTATGTAAAAATTATGAATTAATTACTCAATATATCTTGCTATGCTCAAGGAGACACTGCATATTACACATAAGTGTCTCACTCACATAGAGCCATAATGATCGAATTTGACCTTTAAACTCGTCATGAACACATGCTATGATGAATTCTTTCATTAAAATTGGAATTAATGACTTAGGGCTCCTATAGCCAGAGTTATTCTAAGATGATTGTGGTGGACTCCACCCAACTGACAATAAAATGTTATCCAACGAATGATTTATTTGAGCCATTAGATGGACGATTTTGAATATTGTCCAGTTGGAAAATGTGAAGATCATATTCCAGGGGATCCTTTAAAAAAATAATCATTCTAATTGGTTCATTATTTATAATGATTAACCCAAAATATAAAGCTACAAAAAAACTATAAATAATCCAAAATTAGAGCATTTTCAAAAATTATCTCAAAATAAAACAATATAATAAAAAATTATAAAATTTCACACATAATGACACATTGGTGGGGATTAAATCATTGAAATGTTGATAAAATATATTTCAAATATAAGCACAAAAATATCATAAATGATTTTTAATTTATAATTGTTCTATATTGAAATATATTATATTTATAAATATTCAATTCACTTCTTCAGGTATCTATATTTTTTATTAAAAAGGAGAACAAGGGATCCAAATAAGGAAACTATAGGGTGAATAAATACATTATTAATCAACTTCTCAAGTTGTTTATTTATATAAACTAATTCCAAAGTGTACATTTTATAAGAAGTTATTTATATTGTTCATGCATTAGGTATTTAATAAATGGTAAACTCTACTTCAGAATCTGGGTGTTTTCTAGGAAAAATATTTGGAAATACATCAATGTATTCTATTACAACAATTACATCCAGAATTTGAATTTTAAATTCCTAATAAATATATGTTTTTTTCATTTCTCCACTATAATTTCATTCATTATAACTACTAGGAGTGGATGATGATATGAACAGGGTGATAATGTTTTTGTCTAAATATTAGGGATTCTGCGTCTACCCCAAAAATCTAATTTTATTTTCTGGAAATAATTTCTAGAATCTTATTTTGATAGAAAATACATACTACGGATTATATGTAATTCATTCATAAGTATGATGATATGTTTTGAAAGTAAAGCATTTTTATGTGTCATAAATGTGACTAGCCAAGACATTTTATTTGTAATGAGACTTCCCTTAAAATATTTGACTGAAAACTCCCATGTTAAATAAAATAGGAAATATCTACTTTTTCATAAAAAATTCAGTAGATATTAATGAGTGTGAGGATGAAGAATCAAAAAAATCATTGGATGAATTCAAAGATATGATTATTGTACATAAAACCACATCACTAGATAATTGTATTTCAGCTATGGTGATCACATAATAGTCCAAGGGGAGTGTTCAATTTAATGATTTCATCTTCACAATATAGGTATTGGAAAAAAACAAAAGGGTGAGATAAAACTCTCGGTAAGGGATATATAAAACAATAATCAATGAATAATGTTAAATAAGGCATAGACATATGGAGTTTTGAATAATATTAAAAACACATTACATCAACACACATATAATGTAAATAAATCCATATATTTTTACATAGTCAAAACCTCATGGAATTTCATAACTGAATACTTAGTCAAGAAAATGATTATTTATTGGACATCATGTATCATAAATATGAAAAGTTATAACATCACATCGTTCTCTGTCTGTGTGTAAAAACCCACATGATTTTTAATGGAAACAAACACGAATGGGATTTTGTGAACTATTTTGTCTCATGAGATATGTCGATGCATTATGGAAGTATTTATAACTGATCCCCACCAACCACACCACATCCAAAATATTCATCCATCATAGATTAAATTAAATAAAAACATTAAATAAAAACATTTCATTTTAAAATGGTATAATTTTAAGAGAATAATAATTTATAATAAATATGAATATATAATAAAATATCTAATGAGGGGTTATTGTAAATAAAAGGGATGTATAAATTCACCACGGATAGGGAATAAGTGTTAAATGAGGCATTACCAAATAGATTATTGTAATGCTTTCCATAAATGAATGGATTAAAAAAAATACTTGTAAACTCATCTAGTAAATTATACATTGATTATGATAAATTATTTCCATATTAGGAAAAAAACATATAAAAAGTGTTTTTATGCATCTTTAGAAAAAATCCTCCTTATTGTAGATTAAGGTAAAATATTAAAGTGTCTTTAAAAATGGAAAATGATTTATTATTGTTATAAAACTAGAAATGAATAATGATGGACATTAATGATAAAAATTGTAATTTTAGAAATCTATTTGTGTCTTAAAACAAATTATTTAGTATACATGATAATTAATATGAAATTGGAATGTTCTCTTAAACCATGATTTTTTATTTGGATGGATTGAAAATAGAACCATATAAAACATGTATTTCCCCATAAAAGAAGGAATAATTGATCTAGGTACATATTTATTTAAGATTAAAATACAATTTATGAGGATTAAATAATAGGAATAAATAATTATATGGGGGTAAATAGAGATATTGTGTAACCCGAAATAAAAATTTGATTTTTGGGAAGAATCCATTACCTTATATATGAAAGCATTAAATAAATGTACCTAATGACCTGGTTAATAAAACTATAATCATTCATATATTAATTAATAAAATCTTTTGCCTGTATTTTGATTATTCTAATTTTATTATGTTCATTTATAAATTTTTTGATGATTTATATGTTTCAATATCATCATTAATGAGTGTTTATTTCTTTGGTTTTAATGATTGATTCACATGTATACATTTTTTAAAGACCATGTAAAAGGGAAATAGTTATCCAGAATTGAAATCATTTCTTATTAATAAAACTATATGATATTGAATTTTCATTAATAAATGATTTTCTATATATGATGGTGGTTCATTAGATTAAATGTTAGTTATTACCGTTTAGATTATTTTTCGGATTTTTAATCATCGTGATCTTCTTTTGTATTGTAAATTAATTTTAGGTTTACATACAGGTTATAGAACACAATATAAATTTTAATATTTATAATATATTCTTATTAAACTATAATAATTTATTTATAACCATCCTTGAATGTAATATTGTAGAATGGAAATGCATCGTCCACAATGGTGTAATATCAACACATCATGAAGGATGTTTTCATTTTTAATATAAAAGACAAATGACACGAGGTTTGATGATTTATATTCCATTAACTTACAAAAATTCAGTTATATGTATAATATATTTGGGTTATCATAAAATTTTGGTTATATGAAGTATGAGGAGGATAATAAAGTAAAATAAATTAAATGAAATTAAAGGAAAACAATATAGGGTTTTGCCTCTTTAATTTATTCTCATTGAGAACCTACTTAGGGAAATTAGAATTGCTATTTTGTTGAGAGAAAATGCTATTGAATGTGATGAAGATTCTTGGGATGAGGGTTGGTCTGTTATTGGACAATATTCATGGCTTTGATGGTGTGAGGATATGAGGTGCTGAGGGGTGGTACTTATAGTAGAGGACATGAGTGAATTTTTATTTGTACTTTTCCTTAGATTACAATTTTGGATAAAGACCATCAATAGTGAAAAATCATGTGGCCAAATAAAGTGACTAGGGAATGTTATTTCAAACTAATTGTTCTTATATTATCTATAAATCATAAGTGACAAACTAATTCATGTATTTAGATAATATCCTAAATTACCATATTTCAATATTCACAAAACATTTAACTAATTTAGACAAATCCATAAAAGTCACCTTAACCATTTTTTATGTGTAGAATTAAAAAAACTATAATATATTGTGGTTATCATAACATTTTGGTTATATGAAGTATAGAGAGGATAATAAAGTATAATTAATTAAATGAAATTAAAGGAAAAGGAAAGAGGGTTTTGCCTATTTTATTTCATATCATTGAGAATATACTTAGGGAAATTATAATTGGTATTTTGTTGAGAGAAAATGATATTGAATGTGATGAAGATTCTTGGGATTAGGGTTGGTCTGAAATTAGACAATATTCATGGCTTTTATGGTGTGAGGATATGAGGTGTTGCGGGGTGGTACTTATAGTGGAGGACATGAGTCATGTTTTATTAGTACTTTTCATTAGATTACAATTTTGGATAAAGACTATCAATAGTGATAAATGATGTGGCCAAATAAAGTGTCTAGTGAATGTTATTTCCAACTAATTGTTCTTATATTATCTATAAATCATCAGTGACTAACTAATTCAAGTATTTAGCTAATAGCCTAAATTACCATATTTCAATATTCACAAAACATTTAACTATTTTAGAAAAATCCATATAAGTCAACTTAAAGATTTTTTGATGTGTAGAAATAAATAAAAATTATTTTGACTATATTTTTGTAAAGATGATAAAATTTATTTTCAATTAAAATCATAATTTTTTTTAAAAATACCAATTTTAAAATTATAATATTTTTTTAAACCTTTTAAAAATTAATTAAAATGTCATCAAATAATATTATAATCATAATACAACGAAATATTAATTAATGAATCTATTATATAAAATTTAAATTTATTTAAGATTATTATCTTAATTATAAAATTTTCCATATACATTTATGTTTCTCAAAAATCCAAACACATACATTATCAATTAAAATAGATTTTTTTACATATTCCATGATATAAATATATAATATATTCCATCATAAGATACATAAATTTTATTTATACTTTCAAATGTGAATTTATTTTTCTAAAGGACATGTTTATTTTCATAAGGTATACATTACTATCCCAAAGGGCCATTTTACTATCTCATGGATTATATAAATATTAAACCATTGATTATTTAATCTCGATGTTTTGTGCAATGTATGTTATTGAATGGATTGAGTTTATTTAAGAAGATACATATAGTAAAATATGGGGGGAGATGTAACATCATAAAAGAGTGATTAAAGTTTCCATTTTTAAATATTATAAGGGTATCATAGAGTTCACATTAGTGAAAAATTATTACAAAATTAAAATAACAAATGAATTTATTTTTACACATAATGAACATGGAAATGGTGGGGAAAATGTTTAAAAGAGGATGAAATTTATTCAACAAAAATTTTACTTTTATGGAAATAAAATCATTTATAAAACATATTAGAGTAAAAAACATAATTCTCATCAAATAAAAAAGTGTAAAAATCATATGACATAGTAATTTGACATATTTCTCTAACATAGAAGAGTGATGCTAAAAAAAATTAGTTAACCAACCCCCTTACTGATTTCATAATTCATGAAGCAATGGAATTTTTTGAAGAGTTAATGTGGTCATAATTCATATTCTCCAAAGGAAAAAATAAATTTATACATAATACAATGAAATAACAGAACATAAAAAGATTATATGAATAAAGTTCAACCAAAATAATCAGAACTCAATGAATGAGAAATTTGTTTCCAAAAATACATATAGTATGGGTGACATAAGACCACAAATTTGAGATTTAAGTATCCCAAAATGAGATATATTCTTTATACATGATAGAAATTACACATTAATACACTATATAAAATAAATTATGGTGCATAATGTCAAATATATTTCGTTGATTTGAGAATTAGATAATGAAACTCTTACAATTTGACAAGAATTCAATTCAAAACATATTCAAAGTGAGGATGAATAATTTTTAAAATCAATTAACCTGGATAAAGGGTATTTTAATATTTTAAATCACTATTTATAAGTATAAACTTCACTTAATATAAATTAAGAACATACTACAAAGCATAACTCAAATAGATGAATTTTAGAGAAAAACCCATTACGTTGTTTTTTAGCTCACTCAACCATGCTCTAGGTTCATATATAATAAAAATTGATAACATAAGTACATAATAAATATATTTATTAAAATTTAACATCCATTATAAAAATTGAATATACTCATCCTTATTAACATATTACATATCTATAGTTATCTTTACAAATATAATTTCAAACGATCAATCATTGTAAACATTCAAATATCATGTAAACAGAGTTGATTATAATTTTTGGCTTCATGTACATAAATCTATGAGTATTCAAGAAAGAATATTCATTTATTGAAATTATTAATTATGCCTTATTTTATTTAATTTAATAGAATGAGTACAGTGTGTGAAAATGAAATTCATGATAAATTAGATTTGGTATGATCAACTATCAAAATTTAATTTACTAATAAATGCATAAAATGTTAAAAAACATTCTAGAATAATTAAAAAATAATATATTAATTTTTAAAACACAACATTATCAATATATAGAAATTTATAATCCTTCATAACATAATCATTATTATATCACTCACATTGTTGGTAAAATAAATCCAAGTTGTAATGTTTTATATTGCTTTTATTGGTAAGGGAATGCATTTAAAAAATAATACCTTGAAATATTTAACACTCTAAAAATTTCATAACTAAAATATGTACTCTACAATTCCATATAATAACAATATAGTAGAAGTGGTGATCAAAAATAAAATGTATTATCTCTAGGGGTATTCCATAATACACATGATTAAGGATCCCGATTCTAAAGAATTGGTTAGAATGATGGTATATGAAAAATGATAATTTAATAGATGAATTTATGAAATATAATTTATTTTTACTCATAAAATCCATATTTTATACTATGCTTTATAAGAAATGATAATACATGAACAACATCACTTCATGGAGGCTATAATTCACACATACACATGACCAATGATATATTTTCTTATTAATGGATATAAATTATATAATATTTGTTATCTAATTATTATAATGATATTTAATTATACTAAATATACTTATTTAATAATAATTTAAATTTTATATAAGTTTCTTATCATAAATAATTTATAACTGAATAAAAAAAATAAGTGGATACTGAGGTTGATGACTTCAGTTTTCTCTAAAAACTATCCATTGAAAAGAACTTATTACAATTAAAAATAGTTATCATAGGATTTTTATTAGTGTTATAGTATTATAGTAAATGAAATTGGATAGATTTTAAATGTGAAATTTGAAGCTAATGTGAAACTTTGTGTGGTGGATGTGTTCGCTTATATATGTGAAGAGATGGCCAGTTTGGTTTTAATCCATACATTTGAAATAATATAAATTCACTATTAAATGGAATATAGAGAAAATATAGAAATATTTTGAGAAATTTAGGGTGGCATGGGACTCACCTCAATCTCCCAATTTAGTGAAATCATTTACTATTTTAGGGGTTTTTTATTTAATTTTTTAAATTATTCACTCACTTAATTTTACTTTGGAAATTATTTTTATACCATTGTAATTAATTTTAAAGAAAATAATTCTTATAAAACTGCTTAAATAATTTCAAAATTATCATTTAATATTTTTAAATAAATTCATCATGTAAAATTTCTAAGTGATTTAAATGTTAATTTTAATGTTATCTCACATATTGCGTAAAAACATTTTATAAAAATATTTTTCATGATTATTATTTTTTCTACTGAATAATTTGTTAAATTATCAGTTTTGAGGGAAAATATGGTGTACCTAAAAATAATTATGATTTTTTAACAGAAATAAAAAATTAATATCACCATGACAATAATTGATTTAATGGTATACATGAAACATTTTTTTATTGGAATAACATTTTAGATTATTTCTAAAAAAAATTACATTGGTATTACAAGAACTAATATTATTATATAATCCGTAATATTATAAGATAAATACAATATTTTTTTAAATAGGTTTTTATAAACATCGATTATATTCTTACATAATGATAAAATTAAAAAAATTATAATTTTTTAATAAACTATATTTTTTAACTAAAAACAACCCATTCAATTTTTTTAAAAAAAATTCATAATATGTAATTTTTTTCTATAGAATTCAATGATTATTTTTATTCTATTATATTTTAATTATAAATTTTTTAAATCTATCACTTAAAAAATAATTCATATAAATATGAATATATCTATTGAAAATAACACATTTGAATACTAATACATAACAGGTAGTTATATTCCAAATTTAATATCTACTAATTATTTAACATATTACTATTTATTAAACTTCTATTAATAATTATCATCTAATAAATGGTGATTTTTTTCTTTGGGTGTATCATTTAATGTTTGTTATCAATTATGTTATCACTTTTATCATGGTATAGAATTTTGGGTTATTACATTCTACCCCATTAAATAAAGTATATGTTTCTAATTATAATTATTGATTACTAATGAATATGTATATAGAAATTAAAAATCAATATTAATAAAACAATGATATATATATATATATCTTACTATATTGAGCTCTATCAAGATACATATATTTTCCTCAAACAATAGTATTAAATAATATACCCAAGTACGTACAGGTCCTAATCATATACTCCGATGGAAATTCCATTCCCAAAAAAACATACACCTCAAAGGCATAAAAACATATAAGATAATATTTTATTCAAAAAATTTAATATATATTTAAACATAGAATGGTATTAACAACTACTTCATAAAATCTAATACTAGCCAATATAGACCATTATCCTAAAAAATATCTTGAATATACTATAAATCCCATGGTTTGAAATATTGTATTAGGTACATCTTATAAAATATCTAAATATGTTATTACTTAAAAATAAGTAATATATTAAACATAAGATTTATCCATTCCTCAATAACGTGTTCTTTTAAAATTTATACCCTAAATACATAACCTTTTCATTAGTAATATTTCAACTTTAATGATTTCATATAATATATGTTTCCAAACCATTTAAATAAAACTAATGAATAAAAATCATCACATGTTACAGTTAACCATACAATCTTTTTAAAATAAACCAAAATATCATCGATTAATATCACTCACTAATGAAAACATCCACGTTGATCTATAATTTATTTCTATTAGGGTATCTAACTCAAAACATTAGGTAAGACTAAGAATAAACCATTTTTAATCATAAGAAATAGTGGTTTTTATATGTGTAGCATTATCAACTTCATCATCATGTTCATATTTTAACTAAATAATAAATAAAAATATTATTTTTATAATATCCCAATGAATCATATTTTATGATTATTAAATATTAGGCCTTTGATATCTTCCCCAATTACATATTAATTTCATCCTATGATTAATTTATTTTAACTGTATCATGCCCAATTAATCCTCTAACTCTCCTAGTTATACCTACGGTACATTATGTTGTGATCTATAATACATCTTATCTTTATATTGTAACATAATATGTAAATAAATCCATCATAATAGTTATTATTGAGAATGTGGTTTTATAAAGAATATCCCTTGGGATTGTTTAGCCATGGGTGTTGTGAGGCCTAATTTTCCTGAACTTGGCCATGATTGAGTCAATATTCAATAAACCCTCATCAGGGATACATCCAATAGGTAAAAAGATTCTAGAACATGAATCCAATTTATAGTACCATAAAATGGAATTATTTTTTAATGAAAATCAAAAAACCTATTATTTAGAAATATATTATCATATTAACATTATCATAAACATATCTCTTAGAGTTTTCCATTGGTTTTTCACTAAATTCCTCTTGTACTATTCAAAAAATATATTTTATACTATACGTACTAACCTCAAGGGTTATACTAGAATTTATCTATTAGGATAAATGATAAATTTATCAATCTTTGAATACATTTTATAGTCCCAAATAATACTCAAGTGAATATATCCTTATGTCCATATTTCACTAAAACTAACTATTATAGTTAATGGAAAACTTTCAACTCAGAGATAAACTAATTAATCCATAATTAGTTATCAATATCTATAAAAAATATTCTACATATAAAATCATCTAGATATTAAATACATTTCATTTATTTATAACATGGGAAATTTAACAATAAAAATAGGATGAGGTTAAATTCTTATTAAGTCTAAAAACAATTAGTAACAAATCATCTCACGAAACTGTCTAGGATGCCATCTAACCCAACATAAATCTTGTCATGTGGAATTTCCCGAATGGAGTTCATGATCACTAAAGGTGGAAAATAGTTCTTGAGTATTGACATTTAGAATTATTGGGAAAATTTATCCCATCGTAAATAAACATTTCACATGAATCAAGCATCACATAATGAACCATTTCCATATCCAAAACAAATAGAAATATCATAGGTTAAAATTTTAAATTGTTTAACAGAATCCAAAATACCATATTGCGATGGAAACCAACTAGATCATTACCTAATAAAATTCATTCAACAAGATGTCTAGCACCCTCATTCCACCTCCACCAACTCTTTAATGATAGTAACACAAGAAAAATAGTCCACCCTCACCACCATGGACGTCATTAATTTTCCTGGGTCAAAAATATCATGTTCTACATACACCAAATGGTGTATGTGTGGTGTGATTAAATTCCCAGTAGGATGCCATCAAAAATTGGTTCTATGTCATTACATTATATGAAAAATTAACAAGCATGTTTTTAATAAAGATATTAAAATCATTTTTAATAAAAGAAATTTGAGGAACCATTTTCAACGAAAGAATGATTTGGAATTAAAATTAAAGAATGGTATACCTTATGTCGATGGTACAAATGACATAAAAAATCACCAAAAGTAATACATAAAGTCTCTTGAAGTAGTGGGACCGTAGGAACCTATTAACTCATAGAAACATGTTATAGAAACAATAACACACAATTTCCTTATGCATGATACAGTAGTGGAGAATACAACCCTAGGTCTAGTGGTCAACAATCGTCCTTATTTTTTAGTTAGTGTTGTAGAATGAATCCCACTAGAATAAACCAGATCTCGATCTCAATAATTTTACTACCATACTAGTCCTAGTCCACCCACCTAGATACTTATAATTCATGTTGTGATCAAATTTCATTTCACATATCACTTACACAACCCCACACTCATTCATATAATCAAAAATATAAAATAACCAATAAATCAGCCACATTGATAAAAACATTTCCAATACTGAAAACACATAATCCAGACATTGATTTATAAAAGGCAAAAAAATTTCAAAACACCTTAACCAGACATGTGTTTCTCAATTGAATCATCTAAGTAAAACCCTATTTTAATTTATAAAATCGGTATTCCTCCATTCACACAAAAAATTCACTTGAAAACATAATTCACACAAAACATAATGTCACACTTAGTTTTTTTTGTCTTTGTATTGATCTGGTCCATTGGAAATCCAGATCTATTTAATTGGTATTTGGTGAGATGAATATTTATATATGATGTTTCATATATATCTAACCACCCTAATTTGGGATCCCCATTTCTTGTTTAGGAGTTCTTGAAAAAAGGGAGGTTACTTCATGATTTTGGCCAACAGTGAGCCCATTTCCTATTTTAAAAACCGAATATGCTTCTTTTATAAATATTTTTTTTATCCTTTATCACCCATTAAACTTCCCAAATGTCCTATAATGACATATTAAAACTTACATATCCTTTTCTACCCCATAAAAATTCATAAGCATGGGTAATTGGGGTTACTTATTTAGGTATTGGGCCAACCCATGGGACCATTTCCTGTTTTAAAAAAATATTTGATTCTTTTTTATCTAATTCAATTTTTCATATTTTTTGGTGATTCCACATCCACCTCAAATACAATACCCCTATCCTCACCCCCATTATAGATTGACCCTCTTTGGAGATCATTTGTGTCGCAGATTAGGGATAATGTTCTCAGATTACCTCAACTCGTCCAGAATTGATATTGTAAATTATTTTATAACTAACTCATTACATTCGTGCTATCATTCAAAAAAACCATCTTTACCTGGTTATACCTGACCTTAGGCGACTCTCCAATAAGTTTCACCCCATTCACATTTCTCTTGGGGTGCAGATATAATGGAATATGAAGAGTTTTCTAGTGGGGAAGGTGAGATTCCATCTACATTATCCTCCCTCTTCTTTCTCCATTCAATGTCTCTTGGTTTTATAATCTCTAATAGTCCTGATAGACCTAGTGATCTGTTATAAAATGGTTTTTTATGGATTTTATAATCATTTAGGTCTGTTCTTAATAGATTTAGGGTTTATAAACCCGCGGTGGGTGATTTCGGGTGTGCGTTTCCATTACGCCATGGATTTAAGGTAGGATGTCCCTTTCAAAAGACTCTATCATTTAATATTAATCATTATAATACTTTTATAACATTATTTATATGATATGTGCTTCTATGAAACCATGTTTTTAATGTTTTTCTTTGCAAATTACGTTTTATGACTTATTTTGTTAAAAATATAGTTATTTTGGTATAAATGTGAACTCCTCTTGTTTGATAAATTATTCCATGAGATTACGCACTTGGTTTAGGGTATTATGAATATTTTTCAGTAGCTTAAAAAATTAATGCCATGAAAATGGTATATTATCCCTTTTTTATGTGCTGAACATAATTTGTTTTTTTAAGAGTGCATCCGCGTATTCGGTAAATTGCATGATTTGCTTTTATGTTCCTAGTGAAATTTAAAATGATTTGTATGGATTTATAAATACACTGGTATCATGTAAAAAAATTAATTTGGGATCCTTTTATGGCATTCCAATTTGTATTTGGTTTTAAAAATAAATGGATTTTGGTTTACAACTTGTTTTGGACCATGTTGTCGGAAAATGGCATGTTTCACATTCTTATGAAAATGGGTGTGTTTTGAATATGTAACATGAGTGTTTTATGGGATTTATGGATGAGGTATGATACTTTATATTGTGTGTATACACGTATTTAAAAAAAATTTAAATGCATAACTTTTTCAAATGATTGTTTTGGGAAAATGTTTAATGGCCTATTTGGACTTTCATTAAAATGAAGAATGAGTGTTTTACTTGTATATTCCAAGTTTTGTCAATTGATAGTGTTTTATAATCCATGAAATGATTTTATTAAATGTATTTTGGGATTAAAAATATGGTTTCTTATGGTCTTGTTGTGTGTTTATAATTAAAATAGTGTTTTTGAATTAGTTTTTTGTGAAAAGACTCAATATACTCCTTGAAATTGGTTTACAAAAATTTGTAGTGGTTTGTTGATTCTTGAAAGAAATTTGAATAATTTTCTAGGATTTTTGTGTTTTTATGGTTTGGGAATTGAATTTGTAAGTGAAATGTGTATTTGATAATTTGTGTCACTTTATTGAGCACAAAGGGGATTCCCATGTATCTAGGTGGGCGGACGTGTACCAGTATGCTAGTGATTCTGTGGGGTTTGGCTCCTATTTCACATAGCATGTTTGACCATGACAATAGTAAATAAACTATGATGATGACGATGTTGGGGGACCATTAGGTTATGGGTATTCTCTATTCTAGTGGCTCATGTGCATGAGAACAGATATTTATTATGGTTAATTTCATCGAGATACGAGGTACCTGGGGCTCACAACTAACTAGTGCCTCAGGGTGTTTCCCTGAGTTGTGCTCATTAGCTATTTTTTACTCACCATCGGCATATGGTGTTATTTGGTTGGAAAATTCAGTAGTGTCTGCTATTTATTTATAAGTGTACAATCATTAAAGAAGCCCTCATTAAAACAATATTCATTTTGAAGTTGCACCTCTTTGAAAAATTGTTATTTGCGTTTTTGGTTTATAAAACATGAAAGTTTTTTCTGATAACTATTATATCATGGAACATCATTTGAAAAACATACTTTTATATATTGTATTTAAAACATTAAATTTATGTTTATTTTATTTAAAATGAAGTGCATTGGGAATATAATATCGGGCTAACCTACTGAGTTTTAATACTCACGCCTATAATCAACTTTTTTTATCCCTTGTGAAGGTTTCAGTTTGAGTTCGATCGTCTTGGGAGAAGTTTGATCATGGTATAGGAGAGTGACCAGAAGTGTCACATGGAGTTAGTTGTTTATCAGGATTGTTCAGTTGAGTTGTTTGTTTTGTTCTACTTTTAGTTTCTTGTTCAAATAAGGTTCAATTCAATTTTTATATAAATGTATTTTGGTTTGTCCTTTTCTTTCTGTTGTTCATTTTATTGTTCATATTTGGGTGCAATCGTTCACTTGTGTACTCTATTGATGCCCTTGGTGCTTGTCTCCATCTTTGGAGGATCGAGAACGCCTCTTGGGACTTGTTCCGGGCTGGCCTGGGTGACTGGTTCAGGGTCAACTCGGACTGGTTCGTGACAAAATGGTATCAGAGGAGGTCAGATCTTAGCAGACCATTCTTTTTAGAGTTCCCTTGTTATTTTGGGGATTTTAAGGTAGATGGAGTAGGATTGTTGGGACTTGAGGGGTAATTGCAAGAAGCGCATTGTGAACTCTTTCTTGTTCTAATCCTCGGGTATCCATGGGATGTCTGGTTTCATTAGTGTCCTTTGTTCTGGTTGATTGTTTGGTGTTGGGATATAAAAAGTGGTGTCTGAATAATGGCCTTCGTGTGCTCGTAGGTCCTAGAAATCCATGTGGAGCTAGGGAATGGTCATAATAAGTCTCTCCGTGTTGGTGTTGTGTTTGGCATATGGCCGCCAACCATATGGTCAAGTCACCCACAGACACTAGTTCACTTTTTCTGGGTCTCTTGAACCTTTCTTGAATTCTGATTTTTTTTTAAAAAAATTCTTGTGTGATAATTGTGGAAATATGTTTTAAAATAACGATTAGTTTTTGAAAATTGGAAAAGGGGGTTTTCAAAAAATAAATATAAGAATGTTTTTGGAAGGTTTTATTTTTGTAAAAAAATATAGGGAAGTGGAAATGATATAACAGGATTGGATTATCCATAATCTAAACTTGTTGTTTGTTGGAATAAAATGTTTTGAAATTTTGAATCATTTTAAAGTGATTTTGGATCATTGTTTTAAATGGGGTATTTTGGAACGTTAAAAAGTTTTTGAATCGGATAAATTAGTTTTGGAAATTGCTTTTGATCGGTTGGTATTTTCCTAAAAAGGGTATTGGTATCAATGGACCATGGATTATGAAAATATACCTTGCTGAATTTTAAAAAATGTGAAGGGGTTTTTTGGAGTGTCTTGGTTATTTTAAAAGTTGTTAAAAATGAAAAGGGGTAGGTTTTTTTAATAAAATTCTTCTTAATGAATTGTGGTTTTTTTGTGAAATATGAAAAGGGTTTTTGACTTGGGGGTTAGTGTTCCTTTTGTTGGTAAAAGATTTTTGGAATGATGTAGTTTTTTTAGCCATTGGTGTTTTAATTGGTGCTCACATGCAAGGTTTTATTTATATATAGATGGATGGCCTATTTGTAATGGTGGTTGGGTGCCTGTGGTGGAAAGGAAATGTGCATATGGGTGAGAATTGATGAAGCACCATTGGTGAATGTGTAAACCCTCCAAGTTAGTTTTTTTTCAAATGTATTTTCTGCTGAAAAATTGTGGCCTTTTTTTAAATACCAATGGTTATGTGGCTTGATTTTTCTATGTATTATAAGATTTTTTTATTCAGTAAACATCTTTGTGATCTTGAAGTCACACTCTTGTTGTAACTTGAGATGAGATCTTGTTGGTGGCTCAGTTTTTGAGTAATTTTTATTGGGATTCTAAAGATGTGTTTAAAGTTGTGATGTGGCCATGGATAGTTCTCCGTTGGAAATATATGTTGTTGATAAACCTAAGGATTCATTTCAAATGTTAAATCCACCTCTTTTGATGATGTATCAACCTGTTTGTTGGAATAGAGAGATGTTTGGGATCTATTAAAAGCGCTTCTTGGTCGTGATAATTCTTTTGGACCGAGCAGTTGTGTTCGGTGATGTTGATGTGTTTCTTCGTATTCCTTGTCCATTCTACCCCTCGATCAGAGTGAGACAGAATTTTGATATATATCTATGAGTTCCCATTTATATAATGTTTTTTTTGTTGAGAAAGTGATTTTATTTGAGTGGTGTGATCCTTATCACCTGACTGCGATGGAGCAGATGCTTCATGAATCGAGGCTCTATCCATATGCCTTGAAGTGAAGCTTTTCACGCAGTCAGGAAATCAACTGAGGTGTGGAGAGATTGATTAGGATCCTTCCACCTCTTTTTTGGTATGTTAGTTTCTATGTCAATGTTTTGGTTCCTCATTTCAATTAATTACCCTTTGTCACAACAAACGTGGTGGACTTACCCCTCACACAGTGTCTATGGTTTTTCCATCATGGATGTGGGTTTTCAATCAATGTCCATGTGTGGACCATCTATGAAAATCAGGTGCAGTCTTGGTGTTACCTATTCGCAGGTGGAGTTTTTTGGGTAGTTTCTTTGTTTCTTTTGTGGTTTCAGTGGCAAAATTATTGGGTCCCCTTCCCTCCAATCCCCGAGTGGTGAGGGTCTAGATCTTTGCTAAAAGTGTTGGCCAAGTTTTTTTCCCCTCTGTTCGAGAGTTGGTGGTTAATATGTTCATGTTGTAACCCTATTAGTTTGTTATAGTAGGTTTTTGTCGGAGTGTTTTTTGGGCTTTTGTGAGTGAGGCCCAATTCTATCTCATGTTGAATTCTTGTCTGTTCGTTGCTAGTTGGTTTCTAATGGGGGGGAGACCCATCATGGGTCACCTTAATTTTCATCCTAAAAACTTTTCTATTGCTAGTTGTTTATTATTGGTGGGGAGTCCAATTTAGAATCTCATGGAATATTTGGTTTTTGTGAGTGCTCTTTGGAATGGGTGATGGTTGGGTTCATTGGGATAAGGCCCAAGAATCAGGTTCTTGGCTTGGTTGTGGAGGTGGTGGATTTATCTTTCCGTTGATTCCCCAGACGTGGTTGTGAGTTGTGTTTTGTTTGTGCAATAGAATTAAGTTTCATTGTTGTTTATTGTTATTTCTTTATCTTTATATTATGTATTTTTTTGTTAAGGAATCCTTAGGTGTTGATTTTTTTCAACCGGAAAGTGTTATGGATTTCTGGGGGCAGAAAGCATTAATGGTGGGGAGAATTGTCACACCTGGTTTTTTTGTCTTTTATTGATCTGGTCTATTGGAAATCCCGATCATTTTCATTGGTATTTGTTGAGATTAATATTGATTTTGAAGTTTCATATACATCTAACAACCCTAATTTGGGATCCCCATTGCTTGTTTAGGAGTTTTTGAAGAATGGGTGGTTATTTCATGATTTGGGCCAATCGTGTGCCCATTTCCTATTTTAATAACCGAATTTGTTTCTTTTATAACTCTTTTTTTCATCCTTTATTACCCATTAAACATACAAACTATCCTATAGTAAAATATTAAAACTTACATATCCTTTTTTACCCCACATAAATTCATAAGCATAGGGAATTGCCGTTGCTTATTTAGGTATTGGGACAGACCATGGGCCCATTTCCAGTTTTTTTTAAAAAATATATTTTTCTTTTATATATAATTCCATTTTTAATATTTTTTGATGATTCCAAATCCCTTTTGAATCCAATACCCCTATCCGCACCCCCATTTTTTGATTGACCCTCTTTGGGGATCATGTGTGTCTCAGATTAGGTCTAAAGTTCTTAGATTACCTCAAATCATCGAGAATTGATAAGGTAAATAGTTTTATACATAAATCATTAAATTAATTCTCTTTTTCAGAAAAAAAAACCTTTTTTCCCTAGTTCGACTAGACTATAAGAGGCTATCCAAGAAATTTCATCCCATTCCCTTCTTTCTAGGGATGCAGATCTAATGGAATGCGAAGAGTTTTCTAGTGGAGAAGGTGAGATTCCATCTCCTTTATCGTCCATATTATTCCTCCATTTAATTTTTCTTGGTTTTATAATCTCCCCTAGCCATGATCAACCTAGGGTTATATAATACCATTGTTTTTTATGGATTTTATATTCATTTAGGTCTGTTCTTAATAGTTTTAGGTTTTATAAACTCGTGACGGGTGATTTCGGGTGTGCGTTTCTATTACACCGAGGATTTGAGGTAGGATGTCCCTTGAACATGCCTTTATCATTTTAGTTTCATCATTATCATACTATTATAACATTATTTATATGATATATGCTGATGTGAAACCTTTGTTTTAATGTTTTTGTGGGCAAATTACATTTTATGACTTATTTTGTTAAAAATATACTTATTTTGGTATATATGTGAACTCCTCTTGTTTTATAAATAATTACATGAGCTTCCTAACTTAGTTTATAATATTTTGAATATTTTTTAGTATCTTGAATAAATTTATGGCATGAAAATGGTATTTTATCTCTTTTTAAGTGCTTAACTTGAGTTGTTTTTTAAGAGTGATTCTAGGTATTCTGTAAATTGCCCGATTGGATTTTAAGTTTCTTATACAATTTAAAATGATTTGTTTGAATTTATAAATACATTGGAAACTTGAAAAAAAAATAAATTTGGGATCCTTTTATGTCATTCCAATTTGTATTTGGTTTTAAAAATAAATGGATTTTGGTTTATAACATGTTGTGGCCCATGTTGCTGGAAAATGGCACATTTCTCATTCTTATGAAAATGGTTGAGTTTTGAATATGTAACCTGAGTGTTTTATGAGATTTATGGATGCGGTTTGATGATGTATATGGTTTTTATACACCTCCTTAAAAAAATTTAAATGCATAACTTTTTCAAGTTATTGTTTTGGGAAAATGATTAAAGGACGGTTTGGCCTTTCATTAAAATGAATAATGAGTATTTTACTTGTATATACCATGTTGTGTCAATTGAGATTGTTTTATAATCCATTAAATGATTTTATTAAATTTCTTTAGGGATGAAAAATATGGATGGGTATTGTCTTGTTTTATGTCTATAATTCAAATAGTGTTTTTGAATTAGTTTTATGTGCAAAGCCTCTATACACTCCATGAAATTGTTTTACAAAACATTGTAGTGGTTTATTGATTTGTGAAAGAAATGTGAAGAAGGTTTATGTGATGTTTTTGTTTTTATTGTTTGGGAATTGAATTTTCATGTGAAATGTGTATTAGATAATTTGTTTAACTTGATTGAGCACAAAAGGGAATCCCATGTATCTAGGTGGGAGGACGTGTACTAGTATGCTAGTGATTCCGTGGGGTTTGGCTACTGTTTCACGTAGCAATTTTGACGATGGAATCACTAACTAAACTATGATGATGAGGATGTTTGGGGATCACTAGGTTATGGGTATGCTCCCTTATAGTGGCTCATGTGCACGAGAACAGATATTTATTAAGGTTAATTTCACTGAGATACGAAGTACCTGGGGCTCACAACTCACTAGTGCCTAGGGGTGTTCCCGTGAGTTGTGATCATCAGCTATTTGGTACCTAGCGTAGGCATATGGTTTGTTTGGTTGGTAAATTCAGTAGTGTGTGTTATTTATTTAAAATTTTACAATGTTTAATGCATACCTCATTAAAACAATATTCATTTTGAAGTTGCACCGCTTTGAAAAAATGTTACTTGCATTTTTGGTTTATAAAACATGAACGTTTTTTTCTGATAACTATTATATCATGGAACATAATTTGAAAGACATACTTTTATATCTTGTATTCAAAACATGAATTTTATGTTTCTTTTATTTCAATGGAGTTGAATTGGGAATAGAATATCGGGCTAACCTACTGAGTTGTAATACTCACGCCTATTTTCTTCTTCTTTTTTAGCCCTTGTGCAGGTTTCAGCTTGAGTTTGATAGCCTTGGGAGACATTTGATCATTGTGATAGAGATTGACCAGAAGTGTCACATGGAGTTAGTTGGTCATCAGGTTTTTTCTGTTGAGTTTTTGGTTTTTTTCTACTTTTAGTTTCTTGTACAAATAATGTTCAGTTCAATTTTTATATAAATGTATATTGGGTTTTTCTTTTCTTTTCGTTGTTCATTTGATTTTCCATATATGGTTGAAATTGTTCCCTTTTGTACTCTATTGATACCCTTGGTGCTTGTCTCCATGTCGTGAGGATCAGGATCACCTCTCGGGACATGTTGGGGGCTGGCCTAGGTGACCGGTTTAGGGTCGACTCGGACTAGTTCGTGACACATAAAATACATAGAACAAAATTAAAAATAAATGTGAGTTTAAAAATTTAATCTAATAATGGTAAAGGACAAAACGACCTACATCAGGCTTGGAATCCTATGTAATCCAATGGATAACCATTAATACATAAAACGAAAACTATATAAAGGAATGATCACACCATACAAACCAATATTATACCAAATGAAAAATGGGTCAACTGATGATAGGGCATCCAACCCACTAGAGAGAGAAGAATCCCCAAAAGTTGAAAGAAGAAACCACGATGAAGGAATAAACCATGTAATAAGGTTATTACTTGACTATTATTAAATAACCATGGACAAATACCCCAAAATATTAAAGTACAAGGAGGAAAAGAGTAAGAAGATATGGTTCGTAGTGTGGGAAACATTATGTTAGGAATATAGGGGTGGAATTGGGTAAATATTTATGTATAAAAATCCTAGAAATTCAACATTTTTAATGACATCGGAAGGATTCTTGGTTTTACAAATAGCATGTTAACCTTTAGTACCTCTTTTTTTGAAGAGAAAATAGGATACACAATTTTGGGGGGGGGGGGAGGGATCACACCAGTGCAGTTGACCGTATTCCTTAAAAAGACCATCGCATCTGGGTGCACTATATCATCAATGGATGGGGGCTTAGTTTATACTAACTATACGCCACCTACTACAAACATATTTTTTCATCAAAATATTATTGTAAATATATTGAAAGAATAAAATAAAATAAATAAATAAATAAATATCTCAAATCTTAATCATATATTTGAAAATTATCAACACTATGAAACCTTTCCATCCATAAAATTCAACACAAAGTATTATCAGGGTGAAAAATAATGTAATGGGCGACAAACTATGATTTAAAATCCCATTTATCATGATCATCTGTCATGTTTTACAATAGAAATAAATGAATGTGTATAGAAATTACATAAAAAACATTCTACTTGGACTCCATAATCCATACAAACAGATCAAACACATAATAATTGGATTCCACCTCTAATTATTAACAATTAAGCACATGATATTGGTCCAAATTATACTTATTTATCTAAGAGACCTGGAATAAATCATGAATTTATTTTCTCTGAGATGAAAAATCTAATTGGTATTCCACCATTCCAACTCTATCGATAACCTACAAAATTATTACATTCATAGGCATTATATTTCAATTCTTATCAATATGATGGTGAACCATATGACTGACCACCTACAAATGCATCCAATATCTAATAGATAATTCCTAGTTGTGGTGCCTCTCATCATCATAAGACTTTTGGTGGAATTGTGCTATAAAATAATGTTCCAATTCAATATGAATTTATTAGATGTTTCCTTCAAAAGGCGTAGCACCAATAATGAGGTCTAACAAAATTCGGTTCAAAACAATTATGACTGACAAGACAAACCATAATTCACGTAAAATTAAGCCATTAAAATTGAGTATGTTTAACTATTGTTATAATAAAACTCATCCACTCACAATTGGAAATCCCAGGAGAATTTGAAATCCATCACACACACCAGGAGGATTTTATTCAATATTTTATTCACACACATTGTCTGACCATTTGTATGTGGTTGGTATGTCATTCTAAACCTGACCTGAAACCACATTTCGTTTTGATTCCTTAACATAAATAAGAGGTTAAATATGGGTCCCTATCTAACATAATCACCAATGTAAAAACATGAAGCCTCAATATATACAGAAAATACCACCAACCTAATTCATCCACGTTGGTCTTATCCCTAACAAAAATAAAATGGAATGATTATGTAAACCGGTCAATAAATACCCAAATTTCATTCCATCCATGAGGTGTACTACTTAAACCATTGAAGATATCCTTTTTTACCTCTTCCCACTTCTTGGTAAGACTAGGTAATGTATAATAAAACAATTGGGCATTTGGTTCCCCACTTTAACCATATGAAATGTATAACACTGAGATTCAATGTGAGCTATATCTCATCTCATAATTGACCACCAGAATTGATGAATCACATCATAAAACATATTATAACTATTGTGATGAATGACCTATAAAGACTGGTCACTATCATTTATCACCACATTCATAGTATATAACCCTACTAGACGACCAATGAATCAAAAGAACCCATCTATTAAAAATATCCATTTACTATTCTCCACCCCAAATATTTTGGAACTTCATAGTCCACTTTTATAGCTCATTACTGGGATTATATTGAATAATTATCTATATGTGGAAGGTTTCCAAATGGAAAATATCAAATATTACACAACCTCTATGTTCTATGGCTTCCATATGAATTTGGAAAGAAGTACCAAATAATTTTCATTCATCATTTGACTCGTCAAAATATTGCACTGTAATATTTTTGTTCAAATTGACCAATATCACGTTACCTTTAACCAGAATATAAATTATATAAAAATCAATCCCTTGATGGTATGTGACCCAATGTAACTCTATAAAATTCTTTTACAACTTGTAGAAAATTAAATCCATAATCTTATGATATAATTAGACCAAAAAATTTACCCCTGACTAGATAATGATTCCATGTCTTCATTGAATTCACCAGTGACCCTATTTCTAGATCCTGGTTTGGGTAATTCATTTTATGTGGTCAGATTTAGACAGATCTATATGCCATAACATTCTTATCTTTCATCCTAAAACAACTAATATCCATACCTAAGGAATCATTGTAGAACATGTATCCCGTCTATGATTTAGAGAGAGAAAAATAGTGGTTGTCTTCAACCACCACTTATGCTCCTAAAAATTGTTTGGAATGATTTAATCAATTAAAAAATTATCCCTTTCTATGTAAGAGTGGTCTTGAGCGATGTGTGTCAATGGAAATATATAATGAAGCATTAGAAGTATGCTACTAATCTTAGAAGGCTCTAGATTTCACAAATGTTCACCAGCAACTCCCATGAAATCACTGCAAAAAATTTATCCTAGTCAATCAAAATCACTCATTCCAAAATCACATGATATAGAAAAATTAAATGCCTAATAAATAATGTCCACATAGAGAAATTATCATAGTAGCGATGTTCATGAAGAATTTCCAACATGATCCTAAAATGAATCTCATTATCCACCTTGGTTCTATAGTAAAAAAGAATGTTATCCAAAATCAAAATGATGAATGAATCGAGATAATGGTGGAACACCCTATTCATGAGTTCCATGAAACACACTTGGGAAATTATTAACCCAAAGGCAAAGAACAAATACTCAAAGTTGTTGTACCTACTTTGGAAGTCTTTTTTTTGGTACATCGACCTCTCTGACTCTGACTGGGTTATACCTAGAAGGAAAATCAATCCCAGAGAACAACCATTACCCCAATACTGATAAAAATTGTCACCAATGTGGGGAAAGGGATAATTATTCTTCATCTTCACCTTATTCAACATTCGGTTATCAAAACATAACATGATATATCCCTTGACCTTATTATAAAATAAGAATTGAAGGGCTCCGGGTATGACATACAAGAAAATGAATGCATTGGATTTTTAATCTTCTAGGAAGATATTTAATTCCCTCAACTCTTTGGGGGGATATACATAATAAGGTAAAAGATATAGGTTTTTCCCCTAATGGAATTTTAACAGTTAACTCCACATACTACTCTAGAGATAAATATGAAATGTTATTTAGAAATACCCCTAGGAACTCATCCACCATGGGATATAATCCTCTATGTGAGTCACCACCATTATCCTCCAAAATGAGATATGAGATAAAGAAATAAACACTAAAATCCACCATAATTTGAGGTCCATCATATCTTATTGGATGTTCCAATTCACTTTAAAAAACATAGTTACTCCCATCATGTTATAAAAAATCACTCGCACCCAATAAAAACTGATGTTCACTCAAAAAAGCATCATCGAATCCATACTGAGGATCAAGTCAAATAGGTCCATCTCTAAATCTAGGAAAATCTATTATAGATAGACCCCTAACATTGTGAGGGAACAAGATGGACACATGAAACCCTTCCCATACATCTTGCCAAGCGACATCACAAAATCTATTGAAAATGGAAAGAGATTATTATAGAATGTCAACACATAAAGTAGATGAGAATATATAAAATATTTAGAGTTAGTTGTATCAAATAGAATAGAAGCTATGGATGATGAAATAAGAATCATACCACAACCCATTGATGGTACAACATCTAGTTCAATTGGTTCCTGATCTGAATAATGAAGATGTTACTTCTCTTCTTGAGTAAAATAATGACCACTAACCTATAGATCTTCTTTATGCTGACTATATATAGAAGAAGATCGATATCTACAACCATGAAAAATGAATATAGAAATAGCCATCATTGACATCTCTAATGTGGATAGAATCACTCTAGATGGCTCAGAACCTACACCACCATGAAATGAATATGTATCTCTAAAACATATATGAAATATCCAAAAAATTCAACACTTATAGAATGTCACATGTGGATGTGAATTCATTAAACTAATTTTCCCTGCCTTTAAAAATTGAGGGAACCGAACTAGTTTGAAAAATGAAGAAACAAAAAAATGCAGTTTGGAAGAATAGTTAGAGCTACCACCTCCCATATTTTCTTTCTCATTACGAATATTGTTTTTTTAAGATGAACTACCACTACCATGACCTCCCAAATTAAGCATGTATATAGAAAGACAAATTTCTAAAGTGGTGAATTTCCAAAATTAAAGCATGATCAACCACATCAACATACATTATTAGAATAAATAAGAAGACCTAGGCTCAAATATCTGACCACAACTTCATTATAAACTGCTGATCTTTCTTCTCCTCAATAAATGATTCATATGGTGAGATCCATACTAACTATTCAAAGTGTATGTCACATATCATCGTGGTCTGATCCCATAGATTGATATCTAAAAACAACCACAACATTGAAATGAATGAATCCTCTAGAAAATATTTTTCGTTGAATACAACCCTTATGTACTTGAAACTCATTTTCTTATTCTTGTGGGCTTGATCTACTAAGCCCCACCACCTCCAACCGGAACATCTAACAAGAACAAATAACTCAACATGTAATCTTCTATAGAGGTGTTATAAAACCCAAGAAAAACCTTTTAGTTTTATCAATCCACTCCTCTTCCTCTAAGTTATTCATGATGTCTCGTAAGGTTGGGGGGTTTTTCTTGAGGAAATCGTGATCCTTGTACATTCCTAGAACTAGTTCGGCTTCCCTGACCAGAGTAGGAAGATATCCCTCTCCCTCTCCCAATTCACTGACATCCAAAACCACTACTTTCAATAGACTTCTATCAAATATTGAGGCTGTATTCCATTCCGAATCCTCTAACATTTCCACTAAATGTTTCCATTTATGCAGGATTCTAAAAACACATGATAAAAACAAGGAAACCATCAACAGAATTATCAATATAACATTTTAAATATTTTTAGCAACAATAATACTTTCAAAAAACAATCATACAAAAAACCCATAAAAATCCAAATAATAATCGAAACAACATCTCCCATGATTAGTGTTCATCCATAGTTTGAATGATGTATGTCTCACATTGAGCAGAATCCAAAAAAATTCCCAACATCACATGGAGACACAAGGACTTCAAAATATGTGTTGGCTAGACACTCCCTCACAACCAAAACCTCACGACCTGAATGTCCTAGTGCATGTCTACCCATAATTATCTTAATACCATTAACCATGGAAAAGGGTGCTTCTTACCTATAATACATTTTTTTTATGAACTGGTCTATGATACCATCCAACTGGACACCCTACCCATATTATGGCATACCCTATGGGAATTCTAAATCCCAATGGGATGACAAAAAGTGTCTAGGAATTAATATTTTACATTTTGGGAACAATTTCACCCATGGAAACCCCAAAAAAATTGCATGAATCAAGCATCACAAAATGAACCACAATCATATCCTAAATAAATATAACAATCATATGTGAATAGTATAATTTTTTTAAACAAACTAAAACAAAAAATCGGAGAGAAACCAACCAGAACAGATCCCAAAATCTACCTCGAAACTAAATGGAGGTCACCATTAATCAACCTCCACAAAAACCTATGAGAGTGGAAGGAAATAAATTAGATCCACCATCACCATAATAAAACATCTTGTCTTTATATAGGTCAAACATAATAAGGTCAAAATTCAACCAATGGTGTATATAGGGTGTGATCCAATTTCAAGTTGGATGCCACCCTAAATAGATTCCAATCTATAACATTATATGACACATTATCATGTGTGATTTTAAGAAATATATTGGAAAAATTTAAAAAAAAGAAATTAAAGTAATCATTTCCTTTAGAAAATCATAGTTTGGAAATAATTTGAATGAAATGTATGATGTATGATGATAGTAATAAAAAACCTAACTATAGAACCACAGTTAATTTATATTGTCTTCATCACTAGTTGGATCCTAGGAACATATTACCTTAGTGAAACATGGTATAGAAACCAAAACCCGCATCATAATCATGCACGATCCCCCAAAGGGGAACACATCCCAAGGTATAGTGGTCTCCAATTGTCCTCATAGTTTATTTATTGTCATATCATTAATCATTTGTGAGGGAACTAGGTCTTAGCCCAACCAATCTGGCCATATACTAGAACAATTCAACCCCCTAGATACCTTAGATTACCATAGTTATCAAATTCTACTTCACAAGTATCTTACAAAACGTCTTAATCATTTAGAAAAAACACAATATAAATATGGTAAAAATACACTACTTTCAAAAAAAATCAACAATAAAAACATATAATGAAAACATATAATAAAATATCCATTTTTAATATGGAAACAATGTTCAAAACACTTCACACCCAAATGTGTTCCACATTTCAAACATCTAAGGAAATCAAACATTTTCATTTATAAAATAATTTTTCATACATATCCAAACAATATTTTATTTAAAAAATAATTCCCACTATACACATATTCTATATAACACATTTATAATGAATATATAGAATATGAAAGTCATCAAACAATTCAAAACCTTGAACCACCTACCCAATGCTTGAAAACTTTTAGAATGAAGTGGAAAAGCCCAACCGCACCACATGATGACACAATAAAGGAAATATCTTACCATTAACACCATGATTATACACAAACAACCGTGTTTCATTCAATTTTAGGGAAAATAATACTAGGGGAGATAAACCAAATAATGTGGATTGAAGAACCAATGAGGAATGTTGAAATAAAAGAAAAATGTGTTAAATTAATGATTTTTGGAATTCAAAGGCCAAATATACAAAACTATTGGATTAAAAGGAAGAAAATAGTGATGGTATTTAGTTCCTTGGGATAGAAATCCTATGCGGGGAAAAATGGGGTGGATTTTGGAAACAATTAGGGTATATAAAAATTAGAAATTCCATATTTTAAAGACCTACATAGGCCGAATAGTTTGGTTGTATGTTCTGCCAAACTGTGATGTAATTTTGATTCCTTCTATTTCAATAGAGGAATTAGGACACACTATTTTAGGGTGGAGGGGAGATTCTCATGAATTGGACCATGAACCTCAAAAATACCCACTGGTCTGAAAGCACAATCATCTGCATTCCCATGTGGCATGTTGTGCGACCTAGATGGTTCAACTGGTTAGTGTAAAAAATGTCACCTATGGTGGTGAAAATTTTCTACTTATCATGTAACAACATTATAAAAACTTATTTTGTGTCCAGAAAGTGGATTTTTTTTATTAAAAACAACTTATAATGATGTAAAACCATTAGAACACAAAAAATAAAATTAATAATACCTAAAATTAAAATCATTGATGTGAAAAAATATCATATGTGATCCCTATATTATAATATGTGTATAATCAATGAAGTTATACCCAAAAACTAATATATATTTAATTATTGAACAAGTATTAGAATTATATTATTAAATAATAAAAATATTACATAAACCAGATTCCACAAAAATCATAAGTGAGAGCATTACATAATCAAAATAATAATAAAATATAATAGTATATTTTAAATATTGGATAAATATATGAATATAAAATCATGTGAATGAAAAATAATTTATTACACTCACACAAGAACTTGTGAACAAATATTTTATCACAATATTCAGAAAATATACTACTGAATTAGGATTCGTGTAAGTCATTCACCCATTATACATGTGAACACGTCTTCACATATCTCAATTACACAACTATCTGTTTGACAAGGCATCGTGCATATCATTCACAAAAAATTTTACCATGGTAAGAAATATGAAACCATATCCAAATAAATAGAGGTAAATTTGATACCCCACGAATCATCAGCAATACATAAAACATCCATATAAAATTAAACATTCATTATATCATAAATAAACCTTGGAAAAAAATAATGTGTTTATTAATACATTCCAAAAATATCACATTACAAGAACATGGGAAATTATATGATATTAAAAAGATAATTTTCAAAAATCAATCATATAATAATAAAATATATAAGGTTATAAGAGAATAAATTAATTAGAGATAAAACTTGGAGGAAAATTGTAGTGAAAGTATGCCATTTAATAAAAACCAATTAAATTTTTTAATAAATGCTAATTATCATGTAAATTAAAAAAACAATTAAAAGGGAAAGATATTATTTCTGAAAATGATTTAATTTTAGAAGGGACATGAAATAATGGACCCTTAAAAAATATATAAACTATTCAAAAAGATGAACTAAAAAATATTCGAAATAATTTTATTTTATATATACTATTCAATTATTATACATTGAAAAGAGACAATGATGATCAATAATGAAAATGTAGTAGAGAATAAAATATTTTATTTTGAAAAGATGGAATTTTTTTATATCATGAAATTCATTTTTTAAATATATAAATCATAAGGATGTAGTGAAAATTGAATTTTAAATGAGTAGAAGGGAAATATTTAGTTCCCATAAGTGAACGCATATTTGGGTTTCCAAATAACAACGGAAAAAATTCTTGTAAAAAATGAATATCTAAATGGGTGAAAACACATTTATAAAAGAGATAATATTTTTTTAGAATTGTTTAACTTTAGTGAGAAATTAAATCATGTATAGAAACTATTTGATTTAAAATTACCATTTTACCCGTATAAAAAAGTCATAAATTTTTTTCAATAGAAAATATAATAATTATTAAAATACATAATAATTATATAAAACAAACAATTATTTAATTCAATGAATTTCAATTCAAATTGCAAAAAAACATTTATAGTTGTAATATGTCTATAATTATGGGACCTTTATAAATTATTAATGTGATTGAAATGTAAACCCCATGAAAAAAATAAATAAATTTCAAAATAATGAAATTTAAGAGAAAAATGTATAAAAATGATATGAAATATATTTTTTCCGAAAAATCATAACTCAAATAATTATATTTGAGTTTCCAAAAACACATACTGTAATTGTAAAATTATAATAAGAGGGTTACAATGTAATTGAAATTATTGTATCATGAGATGAGATGCAATCATTATATTAGAAGCTAAAACTGTTTTAAATACACTATATAAATGAAATTATTTCTTTCAATATCAAACATGACTTAGGGATTTGCGAATGAGACAAAGAAACCCTTATAACTTTAAGAGCATTCAACTGTAAAAAAATATATTCATATTTAAATTTAATATTAATTAACATGAAAAAATGGTATTTAATGATTTATCGTCTCAATTAGGTTGTATATACACAAATTAATAGAAATTAGGTTCATAATAGAATACATATATCAAAAGGGGAGTAGAGATGAAAATTCATTAACATGATTTTCTACTCACATAGCCCTTCTATAACTAATAGTAAAATGAAAATAAAGAACATAAGGACTTAATTGTTTACCATAATCACTCCTAATACATTAGAAAATTGTTTATAATCATTTAGTATAAATATATTACTTATCTATAATTACATTTACAAATTAATGTTATAATTTATATTTGAATATAAAATTTAAATAACATGATAAAAATAAATTAATAATTTTTGGTATATTTTTCATCATTAAATGATTATAAATTATGTAAAAATTAATTTTTAAAATATTTCCTTATTTTTCAATTTTCATTAATTGAATGGAATGAATAGGATGTTTGAAAATGAAAATTATGATACAGTAGGTCCATAGTGTATAATGTTCTAGATGTGATATAATATTAAATATTTAAAAAATTAATGACCCTTTTAAAATGTTAATAATACATATGAAATTATTTATTATTACAAGCTTTAATAATGATATAAAAATACTCAATCATTCATGACATAGGAAATGTAATATCATTCATTTTGGTGGTAAAACAACTAAAATGGAAATGTTTTATAATCATATCATGAGTAAGGTAATCGATTAAGACAATGTTTTATAACCTGGTAAGAATCATAAAAAATCATAATTATCATATAACCTCAGTAAATATTTCAAATAACCATCCAATATAGGTGGGTATGAAAAATGAAAGGTGTTGTTCCTGGATGTTATAGTCCATCATACAGATAATTTAACATCATATTACTCAAATAATGGATGGAATGATGATATGTGAAAATATTTCATTGCATTATTTTATTTTTTAAATATAAAATAATATTTACTTATCTTATATATCCTATATTCTATCCTTCATAGGTTGTGAAAACAAATTAACAAAATTTATTCTTAGAGGAGGTTACCCTCACTTATGGATGATCAGTGTTATCTTCATTCCTTAGTGGGTGAAATGGATTGAATATTTATTTTATTATTAATATAATTACATATTGATAAAAGAAGGATGCATATTTAATTAAAATTATGTGGTTATAGACGTTCCTAATAGTAAAAAATTATATGGAAACACTATGATGAAGTGGATACACACATCGGGGACATGAATTTTCATTAGGAATTATACATTAAAAAGTAGTCCATATGGTTACTAACAGTGGAATGTTGATATAAAACATGGGATATGTTTCTCTGTGGATCATTATGGAATATTTTAGTGGATGAAATATAATTGAATGTCAGACTAGACTTGTTGTAAGAGTTATCTTTTATTAGTTGATAAGAGGTATTTTTGGGAACAAACCATTAGATTTTAAATAATATAAAGTCTCAATTGAAGGGTAGATGACCAAAATATAGGAAACGGTGAGGGTAATGTTATTATGGGTCTGTAGTCACCTCAATTAAAAAAAGAGACATCCTTGAATGACTGAGTGGTCTTTTAATTTTTTATTTTTTACCCTCCTTGGATTTTAAATTCTAAAATAATTTTTTACATTAGTTATTAATTTTAATTAAAAAAATTAAATTGAAAATTTTACCTAATTTGGAAATGTTGATGTATAACATTTAAATTATTTCACCTAATAATGGTTTTTTGGATTCTAAATTTTAACTATATGATTAGCGCACATAATAGATAAAACTTTTTTAAGAAAAATTTTTTAGTTGAGATGAAAATTAATATGTAATCCATTGATATTAGAATTATAAATTATCATGATAAAATGGATTATTTAAGATATATAAATTTTATGATTGTTTAATGGAAATAGGAATCTAAATTTATCCATGAAAATATTTGATTCAATGAAGGACAGAATGTAGTTTTCAATACTGTATCATTTTTTACATAGTTCATAAAATTATTAACTTCTGTTTTTTAAGTTCAATGAATATTAAATAATTCATAAATTTATTATTAAATTATTATATTATTACTTTAATGTTTCTTTAATACTTATAGGATATTATTACATAATTAAAAATTATAAAAATTATAAATTTCACAGAAACATAATTTTTTGAATAAAAATAATTATTTTTTAAAAAAAAATAATTTTTATAAAAAATAATTTTTTTGACTGATCAAAAATATTATTTTTCATTCAAACAAATAAATTTATATTTTTTACACTTTTATCTAAAAATAAAATTGATAATATAAATAAATTTATTTTCTAAATTATTATTTTCAATATTATATCATATTAATTAATAATCTTCATAAGGTAAAACATATTAATAAAATGACAACTATAAGTTTATTAAAATTTTAGTAACAATGTAATTATAATTTTTTGTTAGTTTATATAGGTTGTAACATGTAGCACAAGTTATTCAATATAACACAGTTTATAAGTGGTGTAGAATTTTGGGTCGTTACGAATAACTGCCCATAAAAATGTAACCCCTTTAAATAATGGAATAGTACACCATGTTTAGGAAAAAAGATTCAAAATAACAATACCAAAATATCATGGCCTCCCACATTATGAAATACCATTCATTCTCAATAGGGAATCCTTCGTAACAACAATATATGACCTTTCTATCCAGGTTGGCATGAGCATGTTTGTCATGACATGAAAAACCATCAATGATAAAAAATATCCAAAAAACATATGTAATGGTTCTTGGGTGATACATATGGGTTATCATAATCATTTCATTCCCCTCCATGACTACATGAAACACCACATACTTTTTTCAAAACCAAAAAATATGATTGGTTATGGTTGTTACCACGAGATATATTATCCACCCTAACATCATCCACTCACTTCACATTAAACAATATTTTTTATGAGGATAATGCTACAGAACATCCAACATAATGTAAAGACAAGGGCACTGGTGTGAGGGTCCCATATTATTTTTCTTTACATAATTATCATCAACGGTAACAGAATGATGATCAATCCATTATAGAATTTCCTCCCCACTCTAAGGATAGCACCTTCCGCATGTAGTTGATTCCCCAAGGTATAACTAATTCGCCCAAGCCTCGAAAAAAATCATTTAAATAAGTTCAAACTAAGGGGATTGGGATTTGGATTAATATTTTAGAAACACCCTTTACCCTTGAGCATAATATTTTAAAATTTACCCCAAAAATGTTGAATAAATTCATGGGACATTATATTTACTATTATCTAATATTAAAATAATGTAAAATTTAATAAATTCATCAATAATTCACTGAATGTGGATAAAAAATAGATGATGTTTTTAATAAAATACACAATCTCATAATATTCTAAAAACATGAAACCCTATTTTCTTGGAAATTTTGTCAAATACTTTAATAAATCCATTAATATAATAAAAAAGATTCTATTTATCTAGAAATATTATTTATATAATTTAATTTCTAATAATTATTTAGATTAAATACTATTTCATCTAAATATGATTCATTCACTATATAATATATAAATCTCTTGTAAGGAAACTCTATTTAAATTTAATTGTATGGTGTTACCCCCATAATTAATGAACAAAGAAGAAATATATATTTTTTTGTAACATCATATCATAAACCAATGTTTCTAAAAATGAATCCTTGATCACACATGAACAAATATCCATCATTATTTAAGGGGATATTTATAGTTCATAATTTTTATAAATGGCCAGCAAAGCTATAAAATATAATTTATAATTTTTTAACATATATTTTATTAAAATAAATATATTGTTGAAAAAAACAATGATCAAATATATTTCACATAAAAGAATTATAAATCATTAAATGGTGTTTAAATTGAATAAATTAGTTTTTTATGTTGTTGATTGTGTTAAAATGGGATCCTTAGACCCAAAACAAAACACCACATTCCAATTATTGTAGGACTCATACAAGAAGGTAAATAACTGATTTACACTTATTATTACTGATTAATTACTTATACATGTACTACATATAGTTGGGACAATATATTATATTACATATATAATGAAAATAGTAGTTCCAATCTATAATAAGAACATAGAGAAACTTTTAAAATAATTTTAAACTAAAAAATAAGGCCTAGATAAATTAATATAATATGATATGGATTATTTCTAAATATGAAGTGTTTGGGGAATAATATAATTTATAAATCTGCCTATACTGTTTTCTAGATTGTAATATCATGTATATGTGATCTTGTGGATAAACCCGCTATTTAGAAAATCAAATTTTTATATATAATTGGATGTTTTTATATGAGATAAATTATATTGTTTTATCAATATATGGTCATTTTCATTGTGTTCCATAAATCGTGTTTTATGATACAGGATTAGAACCGTAATAATTTATTTTTTTAGAGAGGTTGATTTTATTGGGTACATCAGAAGTAGTATAACATTTATTAAATAGAAAAATGTATACTTTCCCAACATCATAAGAAGATATATATAGAACTTTTATGAAAATAGTATAGTATATATTATATTCATCACCATAGAAGATATGAGAAATTACATCTATTTTTCTAATGAAATATATATCAATCACACAAGGATGATTTTATCGATTACATGTCTTATATGAGGAGATATTAGATGAAAAATAGCTAATATTAAAAATTAATTTTTTATAAGTTATTTAAATAGTTATCATATATCATTATATGTTTAGAATAAATGATTATTTTTTCATTAATTCCATTTTAGAGTGATAAAAATTAGTGTTCAATTGTGTGTGATACTTAAAAAAAGTTAAATATATTATAAGTTTCATCTGGTTCATTTATATTTGTTAACATTTATATGAACCCAATAATTTTGGAGGTTAAAGGTTCTCTTACTATCACTCTAGAAAAATTATTAATTAATCATTTATGAAAAAAATATTTAATAATGGATAATTTTATCATGATTTGAAAATCATTTGAGAAATGAAATAATCATGAATATCTTATGATTATACATAAAATAAATTAATTGATGAAACATTGGGATTTAAAGCATGTTTCGATGATATAAATGTATTATATATTGAATCAATCAAGATACAATTTTCTAACAATGACCAGCTATTATTTGTATCATATGATATGTTAACATGTTGTTTATTTACTGTTCTTCAAACATATTTATGATATTTACAATTCACTATGGAAACAAATTGTTGTTATTCTATATATGATATTTAAAATTCTATTTTATATGTAATTTATAATAATAATAAAAATGTTTTCTACACACAAGATCCTTTCTTTCATTTTATAATGATTATATAGTGAAAAAAGTTATAATTACAATTAATGTTTATTTAATATGGGTTTACGGAGTTGATACATATCCAATATTATTTAAAACAAATTACGTAAGAGCCCATATGGTAATTTTTTATTCATTATGTATAAAATACCCTAAATAAGTTAAATATGTGTACTTTAATTAGTAATTTATAAATGGTTTGTGGGAGGTTTGATTCATCCCTATTGCATCTAAATAGATTAAATTTATTCTTTTATATGGTCTATGGCTTTGAATTTACTCTAACCACTACTATTGTACTGGCCCATTTAACGTGAAAAAAAATTAAGCGGATTTTTTATGTGAATATAATTGTTCAATATGTTTTGAATACTAGGGATAAACATTTTTTGGGAAATCAGCCATGCCTGGACATTTTCGTACCCTAACCACATGTATACCCCATTGAGAAGCATTTATCCTGTAAAATATGTACATGTTTTTCTTTTCCTTTTTTAAATTTTTTTGATACTATTATTCTACATAATAATAATATATATATTATTTCACCAATAACATGTGTTATATATTTTTAGGAATTAATAAATTTTAAATGGAATTTTATTTATTTAATACTCCTCTTGAACCTCATCAATGCACCGACAATATCAGTCACTCAAACAATTGGTATTATAAAATTAAATACTATTTTATAATTTATTATTTATTATTGACTGTGTATCATAAATTCAGATTGAATGTTAATGAGTTGAGAAGATAAATTACAAGGTTAATTTTTTTAGTCACATATATTAATTATTTTAATAAATATAATTTTAAATATAATTGTTATAAAATAATATTTTTAATTATCTTCGGATCATACCACCCCCATTAAATTATATATGGGACTACTTATCCACATTTAGATTATTAATTGTTATCCTGAAAATTGTGTTCCCCTCGCCTCTATGAAAAAATTAACTTGATCTAGTTCATGACTCATGAAGTCATACTATGATATTGGTTAGTTTATATTATAATTGATAAAACAAACACTTGTTTTAATATCACGATTAACTAAGAATTATATTTTTTTTATTTATATGGTTAGTTAATTAAAAATATGAGAATGAATGATTGAAAAATTTTCATATAAAATATCATATTAGAATACATGGATATGAATGGATTAGAGAGTGATGAATGTCTCTTATTGATTATTTATTACATTTTATTGAATTTACAACACATTTTAAATTCCTTGAAATTATATATATAATAATATTTTTCCCTTAATGTAATTAATAAAACAAATCCATCTAATTATTTGTAATTAATTAAATCTACCTATCACTTCAGTTAGGATAAAATCATAGTTTGATGTCTTCATATTCTTTATTCGTGGTGAATTAATTTACTTAGGGGGAATAAAAATGGTGGGTTGAATTAAATAATATTATCATAAAATATGTATTTACTACTAGTGGGGAGAAATTTTAGTATCAACTATTGATCAAATGAAACCATTGTATGTATAAAATTTGGAACCCACATGACAAATCAAAGAATTGGGAGTAAATAAAGTCAGCTAGAAAAATCTTACCTAACACACCTTATTTAGTTTCATAGATGTATATTGGACAATAAAGAGATGTTTAAGGTTTAATTCCCTATAGAATATTTACGTGACATAATATTCCTAATGTAATGGTTCAAGATTATTTGAATTTTATAAAATAGCTGGATGTATTAAATAATAATAAATAATTACTGTTTAGATAATGATTAATATTAATAAACCATCTATGATACTATGTTTTATTTATTATTGAAAATATATTATAATTCTAAAGATATAAATAGGATTTTTTTTGAAAATGATCATGCATTTAATGATGATTTATTTATTGTGTAGTTAATGAACAATTACATAATTTTATAATAAGAATATAATGAATATCAATTAAATTCCCTATTAATGTATTACCCATATATAGTTAAGAAATTTATATTAATAATTTTATATATAAAAGACTGGTTGATGATACATTTTGACTATATATAATGGTTTATTCGTCATATCCCATTTTTTTAAGAAAAACATGACGAAATGGATGGATACAAAATATTAAAACATCTCCAAGAACTATATTAGAAGAATATAAGGAATGGTAATGATTCAATTTTCAATACACTTTTTTATGTATATTGGATGATGGAAAATTTTTTGGTCCTTATGTACTGAATATGATTAGGTATATATAAGGATTACCATAGTAAAAAATATGATTTTAGTATAGTTTGATCTATGTGTGTCAATAGTTTATTATTACCACATGTTTTCTATAATTTTATTTGAAATATATGTTGAATGATTTTGTGATAAAACAATAATTTATTTTTTATATAGATTGTTAACTTTATTATTATATAAACAAATTTAATTCCATAATCCCTATGTTGAATAAGATGAATAGAATGATGAAGTGGAAATTTTTTAGAATATTTCCAAACAAAACATAATGATATACTTCTATGAAGATAATGATTAATTTATAGAACATTGAATTACATGATACATGGATAACATGTGGAACAAAATTCCTTTTCAATTATCAATTAAATGTATTAAATAAAAATAATGTGAGGAAAAATATTTTATCTACACACATAACTTTTTGAAAAATTTATATATTCAATTAATGCTAATTAGATATTACTTATGAATTTAAATTTTTAAAAAAATAGAAAAAACATGAAAATATTAAATTTTTAAAATTATTGAGGTAAATATTCAGGATATTTACATAGACCTACTCCTAAATTATCATATCAATGATTCTACCAATTCTTCCTAGTTCAATGATTCACATTTAAAAAATTTATAAGATATTCAGTGTTACTGAAATAATATTGTTAATTTTTATTTTATAAATAAATGAAGTTTAATTACATTATGAATATAACCTTTCATATAAAGAATTAATATATTTACCAATATACCACAAATATATGGTATTATATATATATACTCTCACTAACATAAAAAACATGAATTATAATCCTCAATATCCATAATTAATTAAATGTATTTCAAATAAGTCTATTATTATATGTTGCAATTGATATATATATATCTATTAAAACAAAACAATAAGTAAATTTCAGAAGCACATGAGTAAGAGAAGGAATAATATTTTTGGGAAACCCAATTTTGTGTAATGTTTTTCCTTTCATTTTTAATGTTATTGTGAATATTTATTTTAGTATAAAATATAAATGGACCAAATGATTCTAGAATTAGATTATAAAAATTCATCTGATTCAATTCTTTTAAAATGTGCAATTAAATTTATATATTTCCTGACTTTTACTTATGTCAACAGTAGATATTGGAATGTATACTAATGAGTATCTGATGAGATTTTATTAATGAGGTTTAAAAATCCTAACCATTAAGTACATATGGCCTTGGAAATATGATAAAGTTACCTCATTGAAATAGAGAATGATAATAATCTCAAAAATATTTAATTGATCATTTGAATAAGTGAAAAAAGTATATCATTATCTCTCCTAATTTTATTCAGTTTTATAATGGTTTTTGTAATTTTTTGAACTCGAGATGAATAATATAATGCGACTTACGATATGAAATTAGTATAATCAGTTATCAAATTGTGAAATTCATGAAAAAAATATTAACAGAAGAAATTATTCAAATTAAAATGATATATCAGATCATATACGAGTTAAAAAATTAAAAGAATAATTCTAGGCCACAAATTTTTGTATAAAAAATTGAATTGTTTATAGGAAAATTCTTTCCACAAACATGAATATATATGTTTTATGATAATCATTGTATATAATCCTAATTAAACAAAATTATATTATAAAATAAATCCATATGATACAAAATTTTATTTCAACTGAAATAATATACTATAAATTTATGGGTGAACTTTGAAAATATATATAACGGGAAAAATATTTAATTTAATGAGGTTTTATATAATCTTTCATTCAATGTTGACATAAGAATAAGATAAATAATATCTGATTGAAATGATAGTTATAGAAGAACATATAATCATAGGAATGTTTATAAAATACTAAATATTTATAGTTTATTCATTAAAGATATTTTTGATATATTATAAATTGAGAGTACTGAATCTACATTATTTAAATACCATATAAAATAAAAATAAGAATCCAAAATAGAATATAATTATTAATTTATAAGTGGATACTATGTTCAGAAATCATTATTTTATTTATATAGAATATATGGGTGAATATAATTCCAATTTCAATAAGTGATTATTCAAGTAAATCTACAGATGTTGAATTTAGTAATTAAATATAAATAATAATTGGTTTCTAATGGTTTAAAAAAACAAGGTATAATTAATGATAAAAATAATTTTCAATAAAAAACATTCACCCAAATGCATTTTAAAAAAATCTAGTTTTTTAGGTTATATTGGGAGATAAATAACCCAACAACCAAATACCTAACCAATAAGTCACCAATATATCACAAATTAAAAAATATCCTACAATACTAACTTCTATGAACACATTAACCAAAAATATAATTGAAATAACACTAGGAAAATATGAACATTAATAATAATTATAAATAAAGTAACAAATAAGAGAAACTTCTATATTCTATTTTGATAAAAAAATCAAAAAATAATAATAAAACTCATTTCCTTCATGTGGAATATAGATAGTAATTAATTATTCTTTTTTTAACTAGGAAGTTTTTTTCATCTTCATTCATCCCCTAAAGGGAGGATAATTGGATTTTGATACATTCATATTGAGACACGGTATCAGATGATTAAATTCTAAAATATTATAATATGATAATTGTGAGGTTTATCCCATACCCATTGAATATGCTTCATCAATAACGGATCTCTTGCACAGATTAAAACTAAATGAATGCTTAGAATTAGCTTCCAGACACTACAATTGAGAAAAAACCCCCTAATCAGGCCTAGACAGCTAGGCAAGTCTGTTAGCAATCTTCCCTCGATTTTGTGTACCTGGTTGGAACATCTTTAGGATCAATAAAAGTATACCCCCAATTTTATTTACAATATAACTATATGATAAATTTATTCCATACATATTAGCATAACATCGATATTCTTTATAAAATTTTATATTTTATTATTTTTAATAATTTTCATCAAATAAGGTATTTCCTTTGATATTTTTTGTTCAATTTCTGTAATTATTCAATCTCATTGATTTATAATGGATAGTTCAACTGATATGATGATCATAAAAACAATTAGACTATTTTTATAGTGGTTATTAAGAGGGATTTTTCATTTTTTTTCAATCTAATTGGATTATCTATTTATCATTTCCTTTCTTGTTTATTTATGTGTTAACTATTGGTGTATTGTTTTTTCTAAATTGTGTCTTCAAACTTTTTAATATACCTTGTTCATTAAAAATATTAATTCTAAAATACAAATTAGAAAATATTTACCCAATGTGGGGGGGGGTTATCCATCCCCATTCTGGAGAGGAATTATAGAGGGGTCCTCATGGAGACCTTCCCATTATTACCTTCAGTTTTGATCCCTCATTACATCAATTTCCATGATTATTTGTCCAAAATTTGCCTTATCCTTCACTGAACATATTATTCATATTATTTTCGCCATTCATTTTATTCATCGACCTCGGCTGATCCCTTGGGATATAGGTTGATATTTTTCACTATGATTCCATTTTTTCGTGGTTTTTATAACATTCCACTATTCCTTTTTAAAAATTTGTGGATTAGACATAATCCACACTCTAATGAGTTATGTGTGTCAATTAGTTTTCATTTTAATTATATGTAATTAAATTATTCTGTCTTTCTAAATTATTTATCTTCATAAAATGTTTGTTTTTAATTTTTTAATTTATTCAAAAAGTTTTCATAACATTTAATTAAATTGCCTAATGGGTGTACCTTGAGTGCCTATTATCACTTGTTTAATTTATGAATTATGTATATTAAGTGTTTTATATAACTTCAAAAAGTTTATTATATAAAAGGAATAGATTTATAAATAATTTTTTACTTTTATAAATTATTTCATATAACATTGGTTATTGATTTGAGGTATTATCTATTCTATAATTTATATAATTGGTTTCTAATTGGTTTTTTAAACAGGTTTTAAGTATTTATTTTATTGATTTTTTTGGAATTAAAATAGAATTTGTATGGGGTATTATTTATATTTTTATTATGTTTATGGTTTTTTCAAATTGAAAAATTGTTATTAATAGATTTTAAGTGGGTGTAAATATTATAGTTATTTTAAAAACCCATATCAAATAGTTTTTCTAACGTGACTTCTAAATTTATAGTTTAGAGGTCTATTGGGATGCATTAATATAGTTTTATATGTAATATATCCTAATTAGTGGCTCTCAGGGTTATTTTGAATGGATATTAAATTTTTTTTAAAGAAATTTGTTTTTAACAGAGTAAGTGGTTTTCTATAATTAACTATATATTCAGGGGAATCCCAATGCACATTTTTTATGTGTACAAATGAAAAATTATGTGATTCTGATTTTTTAACTCTATGAAATATTTTATTCAAATTCATGAGTGTATGGAGGTGGGATGAGTATATGATATTTCTATATATTTAATTTTAAAGAAATTATTAAAAATAACATCACCTATTATCCCCATCATTATGATGATTCAATGTGTCTTATTGGGATATTAATAGGTAGTTAGTATTTAGTATCGATCAGACTGACTAGATCTGATTAGGTGAGATATATCTATAGCCCAGGGTAGATCCCAATGTGTGGCATGAATAAAGTTACCTGGATTCTATATAACATTAACTTCATAAATAATTTTACATATGTGTGTATATTAGTAAATCTAGTATCAGATCATGAGATGTTTAGAAAATTATCTTGATTATTTGAAATTTTATGATATTTATTTATTATACATTATTTTTTAGTTTTTTTATATTTTATTATTCTTATTCCAACATGTTTCATTTTATTTCTACGGTATTTTTATGGGATTAATTTGTTCGTTAATTCATATACTATTTATTTGGTTTATTATGTTATTTTTTTGTTTTACTAAAAACTATTCATTATTTTTCATTGTTTTCCCCTTATTTTAGAATTTTATTTTCCCAGTATCTATACTGTTTCATCTTTTACAGTTTTATCTTTTTTAAATTTTAATGTCAGTTAAAAAATGGGATCTAAAAAAATAATTTGAAAGGTAATTTATTTAATTTATGATTTATTAAATTTACATTTAAAGTGTGTTCATGTTATAAATAGGGTTTTATGGAATTTATATATTAATTCAACATGATTCATACAAATCCCAGATTTTCAAATATTATATTGAGAAATAGCATTTATGGTTTGTTTAAAATAATTAATGGACTCTTTATTATATTTATATATGGTTGTTACGGTCACACCTTACATACACCACTTAATATATATTGGCATAGTGTACTTTTTAGTTTTAGGTAATATTTTCATGAAAGATCCCTTATTTTATCCTTTTTGGAGGATCACTCAGGGAGAGGGTTGGTTTTGACATTGCATAGTATCCTTGAACTCACATTGATATCATGATATCTAATTTTATTTTTATTTATTTTTCATATGGGGTATTTAGGAATAGAGACTACCCTGTATTTTATTTTATATATTTTTTATTATATAAACATTTGAGTTTATTTGTAATATAGATAAATGATATTCCTCATTTTGGTTATTATTATTTTATGTCTTTGTTTTTGGTTTTACAAAGTCAACCACTATATAGGCACATCATTCAAGAATTTAAAACACAATTTAACTATATGTTTATTATTATTTAGAGGTTGAAGTTATTTCAATTATGTAATATTTGAGTCTCAATTATTAGATTCTATTCTATATGGATTGGGAAATGCGTTTGTACCTTTCCATATGCTAGCTCAGGTGCTTAGATCAAGAGTTTCATGGTTTGGTTTAAGACATAAAGTTATGAGATGACCCTTTTTTATTTCAGGAGTAATTGTAGACTAGATTTAAGAAAGTTTGTACTTTAAATATAGTCATTGGGAGTGTCATGTTAGCTCTTACAATTTTTAAACCTCATTTTTTCATTTGATATTTGGTTATAAGTTTTTTATATTTACCTTTATATTATTATTTTAATCTTTGTGTGTCTATATTGGTGGTCATAGTGATTTTAATGAGGTTATATCAGAGTTTCGTAAGATCTAATAATTTTTTGGGACAAAATGTGGGAAGAAATAGTAACACATGGTTAGCCTCTTTATCATTTTAATTCGAGTGGATCCCACACTAAGGGATATTTTTTTCCATTCACTACATGTTTTCTATTATACACATGACCAAATAAATAATATAGATAATTCATATATATCTTCAAGCCTGATTGAAATTATTATGATTTATTCAATTTTAAATAGTATGAATTTTATCTTTTTTATATATTAATTATGTGGTATTAAATGTAATTTTGATTGTGAATTGATATAATTTGTTAAATTTTTATGATATGTTAAAAATAGGGTTGAATTTGAATGCTAAAGCCCATTTAAATTAATTTTAAATGAGTGCTTCCAAACAAATTTAAATTTAATCAAATTATTATATTTTGTAAAAACATTCAATATGAAGCCACATTTATGATTATTATATGAATTAAAAAGTGTATTTCATAAATAGTTTAAAATAGTCCTTATGTTCTTAAATTTTATATTAAATTATTGATTAAATTATTAATTTAATTAATTTATGTGATTTTTTCATATTTCATGATAATATGTGTGGTTCATAAATTATATAAAGATAAAACCATTACATTTTTTCTATATTGATATTTTCCAAAATATAGATTTTTTTACCTTCAAATGTTAATAATTTTGTAAAGATTTTTTATGAGATGATATCATATTTGTATTGTTGTTGATTGATTTTTATGTTGTAATTTATTTAGGATATACCTTCCATAAATTTTTGGATTCTTATTTGGAGTTTAAATCTCAAATATTGAATGTGGATCGTATATTTTTTGAATCTAATAGGATCTGGATAGATTGGCTGGGTCATGCACATCATTGTGCCAACATATATGTTTCACTGACCACATTCTTAAACTGTTTGTAAATATTATAATGAATGTGTAAGGGGTCTTTAAGTCCTTTTGACCATCATGAAACTTGAATATGAGAGCCTAAATTGTTTTATTCATGGTATGTAGTCGATAATTTCAGAAGACTATCATTCATTATTAACCAAAGGATTATATTTTGGGTTATTTAATTCATTATGCTCATGGGGGAATAAATGGTTATTCTTATATGAGCTTTTCTGATTGATTCAAGGGTTATGTTTTATATCTCTTCTATTATTCATATTTATACTACTGTGTAACATCCTATACATCAAAAAATAATTAAATCATTTTGCTTAATAAATTTTAAATAAAACATTTTAATTTAATTTCATTCTTTTTAATGATATAATCCAAAACATCGTACACATATTTATCACCAAATTAGTTTCATTTATTTTATAAATGTTTTTATTTGAAATAATATTTCAATTTAAATATATATATTTATAAAAATGTGGTTTTAAAATATCTTTATTGTTTTCAAAATTCCATACACTGATATAATACATTACTGACAATTTATTTAATTTAAATAATGATTTTCAATATATATTGTGGGAGTGTTTTATTAATATAAAAATAATTTTAAAACTATAAGTAACATTTTGTATAACAACATTATGAAAATTTTATTTTATTTATTTGAAAATAAAATTTCTTCTATGTATTATATAATATTATCACTAAAGGGATATAATGTTTTGATAGTTTATTTTTGAGAAATGTAAAATTTTCATTTTCATAATTTTTTCATCATTTTAATGAACCCTAGTGTGTTTCCTAGAGACTATGAATATCAAACTCACTTATTAAAGTCTGTAATAATTTGAAGGGGCATGTTACACCATTTCATGGCCCCATAAACATCACATGGAAAGTATTATCTCTTCCCAAATAGGGTTTTCTAACTTCACCTACACCATAACTAAACCCAATATCCTTAGGGATAATAAGAAATCTATAAGAATCATGAGTACCATTGATCTATATCAATGTTAACTATAACACTTTATTTTTTGGATATAATTCCTAGGTATAGGATATTGAGTTGTTCTACAGGTGAAATAACAAACCATTTAATAGAGAGGACATTTCATGCCACCATTTATACTTTGGGACATGTATGGGGAAATGGACCTCATATTGTAGGGGTTTTCAATGGGAATGGATGGTATACATGATCTTATGTCGCCCCCATGTATTATGACTTACTATCATATACCATTTTCCCTCTAACTAACAATGTTCATCCCCCCATTAGAAAAAATATTTTTACCCACCACATACCTAATGGGCATAACATACCTTCCTAGATGATGATAATGATAAATTACATCAAATATAATCATTTTGGAAAATATTTACTATTAATTTTTGTTATGTAAAATAAAAAAAATCAGTCATGACCACAACATATTTCTAAACAGCATTCTTCAGAAGGTATGAATTAATATGTTAATTTTAAAAAATTTAAAGAAATAGTTAAAAAAATCAATAAATACCAAAAATCCAAATCCATCGATAGAAAAATACCCAATTATTCATCATATAGTAACAAAATATATAATGTGGCCAATATTTAAGACAAGTTAAATAATAAATATTTGTTTATATAATAACATAAATAAAAAACAAAAACATCCAATGTGTATCCATGTTACTCTAGGTGTCACCATAAGTCCTAAATCCATAATCATTTAAGAGTAATGTCAACCTAATTCATAACATAAAACTAGGATATAAAAATATACTGTAAGAAATAAAATTCCCCATAAGACACCAAATATATTTCCAAATTCCAACCAGTTAAAAAAATCCATTCAAATACTATTTTAATATGTAAATAGAAAATAGTTATTTCATTTTTGAAGAAAATCCAAGAAAATAAATTTTTCCTCTTTTATTTTAAGTAAAATTCTATTTTAAATGAAAAATATCACAAATAAAAAATTCAATCATCATATGTTATTGTTATTGAAAAATATATTCAGAATACCATTTTTGAGCCTTTTTTGAAGAAAAAATTTTAAAATATAATTTGATACAAATTAAATAAGTGTATAAAAACTAAAAAAATATATTCAAGAATGTACAAAATGAAAAATTCAATTTTTTGAATGAAAATTTTTGATGAAACACAACAAAATTCATGTCACATTTGAGTACCAACCATTGGGAAAAACAACATCAAATCAATGTAATAAGGCATGAACCTTCAAATATATGGTAAAAGGACTAATGAAAACCCATCTCACATACAATGTATAATAAAAACACCAATATGTTTTCCACCACACACCTACATCACATCATATAAAATTAGTATAAATATGGATGAATGGAAGGGAAGGTATATGAAAAAAAGAAGGAGGAGGTGGAAAAGAATCTAAAACACATATGAACCAAACTTGAAATCACAAATATATAAGGTTTTATGTGTAGGGTCATGATTATTAGAAAGAAGGGGGATAATGCAATTACAGGAGTTAGGTTGGAGGGAATAGGGTCAATTTTATGTAAAATTGAAAGTGGGAAAAATGTAAATTCATTATTTTCTACAATTGATGAACTATGAACAGTTTTTCTCTATGTTGTATACCCAATTTTTTTCCAAATGTATGAACCATAACAAACATACAAAGGAACCAGGATATTTTCCCTTCAATGGTGGGGATACAATGGCCCGACTATGAAAAATGACAATTAAAAATTGTAGAAAAAAGTGAACGACCGTCACATGATTTCTAGTAACCATTCACAAATAGTGAAGCTGCATTAAAAAATAAAATCAATCCAAAAACATTAAAGAATCATATTAGTAAATCAACATAAGAATAAAAAAAATTAACAAATAAGAAAATTATATAAATTATTAGTTGTATTTTGTAGAGATCATATCATGGTTCATATTTCTCATCAAATTTAATTTATTTTAATAATATTCTCTTTTGATTTTTCATCTAAACATGGTGGATTTCTGGGGAAGTAATGGGTAATAGTGGATAGGTTATTCAAACCCTTACCCAAATTTATCTAATTAATTAATTATCTTGTAATTATTTTTCATTTATGTATCATGACCGATCAATAATTTTTTAATGTTTTCAGATATATACCAACAAGTTTTTTCATGGTTAATAGAAATTGTGTGACACATAAGCACATTTTTAGTTAATTTATCTATGTAAATTTTAATGGTATATTGTTTACCTTTTCCTTACTTTTTGGAGCATTATCTACGAAGAGACTATGTGATGAATACCAAGGAATGTTTCTATAGTGGTATTATGAGGGCATCTACGGGATTATTTTAATAATTGCATTCGTTTAAAATTTATTAAATCATTTATATTGTGTTTACTCTACTGAGATATGGTTCTATAATGTATGTAGCGGTTAGGACCATTTTTTAGAATTCTTTAACTCTAAATTATAAGAACAATCCTATAAAAATGATAAATTTTACTCCACTAACACTTTTCAATAGCCTAGCGGGATTGGGGACACCACTTAGGTTTTACATTGACATAATTAGTTGTTTGATAAAGTTATAAACATTGTTGTATTTGTATAATATTAATGTATAAGGTTTATCCTGATAATTTTTTCTTAGTTTGATTATTTAAATTATAAAATCCCTAGAAATATAAGCATTATTTCAAAAAATAAAGATATTTTAAAATATTGATGATTACTTTTCAAATATAAAATAATTAATGAGAATAAAAAATATATACATATTCACTAATAATAAAAAAAGTTTTTGTTCTTAATAAATTATTTTTCATAAGTATTAAACCTATTTATTTAAAATATATATATAATATTTAGATTTATAATTTTATAAAAGAAAAATAAATTTTTGACTTATAAAATCAAATCGCAATTAGATTGATTTTTAAAATTTTTTGAATTTGTAAATTTTTTAGTCAGTAATTAAAATACATCATTTTCAAATCAATGATATTGTTTAATACATCACAATGATATAATTATATATTAATAATTTATGTGAATATCCAATATATTAAATATGTATATGAGGAATAAAATAATGCATTTATAAATAATAAGATAAATTTAGAATCATATTATTAGGATTCTAGAACCCTTTTTATATTATAATCTAAGAAAAACTATTTTGTTGCATTTCCTTAAATTAAGTACTCAAATTATTCTGATATTTTCTTATTTTCTTAGAAAATAAAAATTAAATACATTATTTAATATAAATATAATAAGTTTTAGGGTACAAAATAAAATTATAAATTTTTATCCAAAAGAAGTATAATTTATTTTCATGTCTAAAAACACATATATTATAAATATTGATTTTAAATAATTATGTGAACATATAATAAAATTCATCTCTATACAATATTTAAAATTAATCTCAAAAAAATTATTTTTAATATCGAATTTTCGTATAATAATTTTTTAATACATTCGAATTCATTTTTCATATAAAAATAAGTTACCATGGAAAAAAGATATAAAATATTATAAATGACAGAATTTGGTAAAAGTCTTTAAAAAAGATGTAAATACTATAAATAAAACATAATCACATATCTAAATTGAGGTATGAGTGATATAATGTTATTATAATATAATTTAATCTCTAATGATATGTTTTTCCCATTTTACATAAAAAACATCTCATTTTATATTAGGAAATTTATATTTAAAAAAAGGAAACAAGACTCACTATAAAGGAAAACCAACAACACAACATTTATCCTCACACCTAATCTAGTATATAACTAATTAAATATAATAAAATCACCTTTTAAGCCTCTTAAAACATTAACGAGTATCCGGTCTACCAAAAATACCAATATATGAACTCTTAAATGGTGGTTTTAATGAGTATATCAAGCGAAGATGTTATTATATTAACCAAGTTCATTAGACATTCATTCTGTTTCACTATCATAAAAATATATTATAACCATAATATAATTATGAATAATATATTAATAGATACTATAATTGTTTTATATTTTTGGAACAATTGTTATTTACCATATTCTCATTCATTATAAAATAAAATCATTGACCATGTTATGGTAGGATTACTAATTCCCTGAAAAATGTATATCATTTTTCATCACTTCCATATGTGGATGTTTCTAAATGTGGATTTTAGGAATAAATACAATATTTATTAATTGATAAATATTTAAAGAAGTTAAATTTATTATTATATGAATAATATTATCAATAAAAGGTCCTTATAAATATTATATTCCTAATACAAGCATACCAAGACAATTATCATAATTTGAATATATTTTTGGATTCATTTAAATTGTATAACTATTTTATTTATTATAATGATAAATAATATATATTATATTATATTTTAGATGATGAAACTATTCAATTCCTCGTGAACCATGATTAATGTATAAAATCTATTTTGGAGGAATTGACTAAAAAATGTCAGGTGACCAATAAGAGAAAAAACATTCAAATTAAGGAATAAAATTACATAAAAATAGACATTAAAATTTTTAAAATGTAAAAAATATATCTTAATCTAGTATTTAATCATATAAATTTGTTTTTTAGGAAGTTACACATACAAACCATGTAATTTGATACTTGAGAACATGGATATTTATCTAAATTAAAATCAATTCAGACACGTTTCTTACGCACTAATTTAAATTTACATAATGTGTATTATAATTACCATGTTTCCAAACACGTTATGAATTTTTACAAGAATTTTAAATTATGATTTATTCAGTGATTTTTTTTAAAAAAAAATTTAATGCTGCTTCAATGGTCCATGTTTTTCTTATATCTAGGAATATACCTTCAAGGTGGGGGAATTGAGGTATTGCTATATAATCTCAATTTTTTTCATGTTTTATAAAAAAAGTCTCTTTAAATATATACATTCATTTCTCTCTTAAGTAAAAAAGTACTAATTGAGGTACATTATTTTTCATCGAGAACCTCGACTAGTGTATATGCAAGGAGAAAGTATAGAAATATGGTCGTGCCCCAATAACAATAAAATTTCACTACTCAAATGTTTAAAAGTTTTCAGTGGTATCACTGATAATCCCGGTTCCTTACCATGAAAATTTGGAAGACATAATAATATCTTATACAAGATAACTCACAAATCTTCATGATTAAATATTTCTTTTCAAACAATGTTTTTAAAATATTCACTATATATTGTGTTTCTTCTTCAACTTAGTTGTATCAAATATTAATCATGTTATTAGGACTCCCAAATAAGTATGTTTATCAACATATCCTTTCAACACGAGATATAGATTTTTTCATCACACTTTTTTGGTATTTTTAATGTCCCTAGTATTCAAAATCATCTCCTCAATGTTTTATTCCTTTATACTAATGAATGTACATTTTTATGTCCTTTACACTCAACTAATAACCACCATTCCATAAACATTTACAATATATATAATATGAAAAAATATTTAAACATGAATTTATAATAAATATTATTGAATTTTGAAATATCTATCAACAGGGGGTGATGAAAGAGACATGGATGTGTTTACTCAACACAATGATCACCACACCCATAGTTTTCTTATATCGGACATTATAATTAAGAAGGATTTATTTGATAAATGATTTCTAACAGGATTAGAAATTTCTTTATCTTGAATATGTTTCTATCAAAGATTGATTCTCAATTTAAAATTTCATTATCTATGGAAATAACCTATCTATCCATGTTTTATTTGTATATTCCCAATCCATTGTGATTTGAGAGGATGTGGATGAATTTCATATATGATTTCTCAAATAAAAATTCCCAACACTATAGTCATGGTTACTAAATCCTTATATGACCATCTTTAACAAGGATACATTTAATTAAACATACCATGGTCTAAGAAATGTTGAAGTCCACATTAAACTATTGGAACATAATTTTAAATTTTTCATTTATTAAAAACACAACTTCTTCTACAAAAACATCCCTCGACATAGTTTTAATAAATATAACCCAATTATTACTAGGGGATTAAAACATTATATGTCTCCATAAAGGGTGTTATAAGATGTGGTTTAGGATTTTTTGATGTATTGAGGGTTTGGGAGAATGTAAAGGTAGGATTGGGAGGCTGTGATAGTCAAACCCCATATTAACATCACCTTCAAGACATTAAAGAGGTATTTGTGACATTTAATTTTTCATAAGTTTTATTCTTCCTAGGAAAAGAGATTTGACTAGTTGATAATTGAATAACAAAAAAGTCATAGCAGGACACTTATGGGAACAACGTGATAATTTCTGTTAATTTTTTTTCTTATTTTAAAAAGGGTTTCAACCACATTATCTTCTTCGGATTGATATATTAATCACAGAGGGTCTTGTTCTGACCTCTAATTCCCCCATTCTTCTCTGTTTTGAGTTATTCCAAATTAATTTTAATGTCATTAGTTGGTTGTTTATTCCTCCCCTCACCCACTACTATAGTTTTCTTTGATATGTTCTAGTCTTTGAGTAATTTTATTTAATATTTTAGGAAAATTTAATTGTATAATGGTGGGAATAACTTCAACTGATGGGACATGAATCCAATATTGATAGAGGGAATCGTGATATAATGTCCAGTCACTACTACCTACTATTTTAGAAAGGTAGTTCACAGTGATGAATTTTCAATTCTTATTGAAATAAATTAAATTTCATAGATAAAGGATTGATGTTTCATTTTATGGTTATTTACCAAAATTATATTCAGTAACACATAGAGTCCTTAGATAATATTTTGAAATAATTCATGTGTGATGATATTGAAAAGTAAGATTTTAGAAATTATTCCACATTAAATTAATTGGGAACACAAATTTGAGAATATTCAATCAATATTAGTTTTTTAAAATGTTTTATAATTAATTTATTTATTTTTTATGTGATTTATGACATCAAATGTATAAATGATATATTTATGATCCATGATGGGGCTTGGATGAACTTGGGTAATGAGTTTTTAGTCAAGGATAAAATAAGCTATCTATGTAATATTCTAGGTGGCCATTTTTACTTTGACTATATCATCAATGATTTTTTTATGGTTTGGGATTTGTGTGGTGATTCTACTAAGGGAATTGTAATTTTATTAGTTAATTATCTATCAGGATTAGTTAAAATTAAAGGGTTGAATTCAAATTACATAGATAGTTTAAATCAAATTATTTAACTTTTATAAATTATTGGGGTTTAAATGAGTCAATAGTAATGGCCACTGAGGACATTATACATAAAATTAATGCCTTAGCCACTGATAGATAGAGCCAGGAAAAAGAGGATTCCTAAAAACGGGGACACCTCTAATAGAGTTTGTGATGTGATTTGAGATGGATGAACCAAGTGGTCTACGTGAGGAACTATACTATGATGTTGGCCTAGGTGGATAGTGGATATGCATATTAGAGATGGGTTGGATGATCTAACTAGAAAAGTGTGACAATGGACATATATATAGGCCTTGTTCCATCTTTATAGACTTCCACCTATGAGGAACACCCATGAGACCTACATGGTTTTGTTAGGGTAATGAACTATACAAGGGATGAATTTCCATCCAAGATGCATTTGATTACCTAATAGATGACTGATAAAATGGACCCGAGATTGGTTGACCTCATTTTATGGTGATCTAAGAGACCAAAGAGACTCCCTAGTAATGTTTTTTCCGAAATGAGGAGGTAAGCATGAATATTTTTCGATATGACAGTTATATTCATTCAATCAATGATTTTTCATTATTTCTCATATTATGGGACCTCGTGTACACCTATGAAGTGGTTTCTTATAAAATGTAAAATTACTAAGGATGATGTATGGTAATTGTTTCATGTTTTTTATGGAAATTATTTAAGGAATATGTATTTTTATCAAATATACTCCAGGTGAGTTCTTGTTTCTTAATTTGAGAAAACCATAAAAGGGGAGGTCTATGATACATGTGGGATTATACACCCGGCTTTTAAAACTTCAATAGGGGAGATATATATTACATTGGCTAAGAATAATCCCATAGGGTGTTTATATGATACCATTAGAGGGGTTTTAATTGATTTTTATCCTAGTTTTCATTTATTATACTATGGTGGAGATTTATATGATCATTCACCAAGTTAGTGATACATACAATATAATAAATATACTTACAATTCATTCATAGGGGAGGTTCATGATACTATGTTTTATATTGGGGAGGTATGGGTTTCTTATATTTGGATGTATAATCATCAAGATAGTCATAAGGACAAATTAAAATTGGTTTAAGTTTTAATTTTTGATTAAGGTCATAGAACCGGGGATAAAAAATAATTCGTACCGGGTGTATGGGCTGGCACATTCCATGTGGCCTGTTATGAGACATTGCAACATCGGCTCCGATGTGGTAGTAAAATTTGTATTTAAATTTATTTTCTCTTTTTTGTTAATTTATATTAGTTATTTAAAATTAAAATTTTTCTTCAATTTCAATATAGATTCAGACCACATTGTTAAAAAGAAAATGATTTTTTTCGGACACATTTATTGGGTTTCCATGAAACCTATCAGCTTAAAGAATCCATCAATTTATTCATGATCGAGTTAGGCTAAGGTGTTAGACTGTATGATCCATCTTGATAAGTTATAATGGGATTTATAATATATTTTGAGTTGAGTTTCAACATTATAGTGGAGTCTCATACACTTTTAATTGGATTTCAATTTCATTCATTTATACCATATTAATATATGATATGAATAGTGGGTGATCATTTTTGTATGACCATATCTATCCATCTACAACATTTCATTGATGATTTTTTGTTTACCTATTTTCATTTAGGTTAATGGATGTTTACAATTATGATGAATCATAGTTATTTATTTATGATCAATACTTTGGTATAGTGGGATTGGACTCCCCACTATACTACCAGAGGACCCTAAAACTAGTCAACACCAACTACTATTTCAAGAGGCTTGTAAGAGGTACATTATGGACTACAAACTTGGACACAAACTAGGGGTCCATGGGATCTAGATGATACAATGTGCTATCATAGTTGGATATGTTAATTTGTTAATGGTTAATGATACATCTGGTGGATGAGAATATTTATGTAGAGGATATTTTAATACCTCATGTCATGATATATTATGAAATTCTTCGGGAAATGAAAATATTTTATATATTGGGAGATTTTTTTCGAAATATATATTAAAATTAGGTTCTTAGGGTTTGAATATCCACAAAATGAGTTAATGTAAATGTTTTATTTTTAGTGTACATTTAAGGGGTTTACTTGACCACTAGGAAAGGGTAATGGTGAGGAGTTCTAACTACTATAGGAGTATCCCATTGAGATATTGAGTGCACTATTCAAGATATGATATGGTTCATATGATGTATTTGTGATATATTGTTATTTTCAACTATGTTAATAGGTAATGGACCAAATTTTCATATATTGACACTTATATTCATGTTGTGAATGTTTCTACATTTGTTTTAATTTTTAAAATTAGTTTTAGACTATATTTCTCCTTCAAAAATATCTGTTTCATGGGGAGGGTATCCTAAAGAACCCCCCTCTTACTCATTTCTCATCCATTTTGGGTTATTTTTTTGTGATTTATTAATGTTAATAGATAGGTTCATCCAATATTAATTTTTTTAGTTTATGTTTTCTCTGATATACCATAATTTGTGTCTAATTCCACTTAGAAATTTTAGTTATTTACACCCCAGAATAGTAGAAATAAACCCTATCAATGGGCCATTCATGCATCATAGATAGGCCACATCATGGTATAATTTTGGATCTTTGGATCTTGCTATTTTAAGTTAGGTTTCTCAACATGTGGGATTTTTTATTCCCCTTTTGGTTTAAATTATATCAATTCATATAAAAAATATATGTCAAGTGTTAGGTATTTTTCGCAAAAAGTGTTAAAGTGAACGACGTTGGTCATTGGAGTGTGTTTTCTCATGTTATTAGTGTAACAAGACCGATAAGTGGGATTTTTGGGATTATTCAAAATTAAATTAAATAAAAAATTATATTGAGAATTTATGAAATACTTTAAATAGATAATTTTAAAAGAATTATAATTAATTATTAGTCAGTTGATTTGAGCGGGGGACTTAGATGAATAAAATATTGTTGAATTTAATGAGAGAGGACATGGATGATCTTAGTAAGTGACGTATTATGATGATTATAGAATGCGAATGTAATGTCCCAGATTTTTCCATGCATTATATTAATAATATATGGGAATTATTTCGAGACCAGGATTAGAGATGGCATGTAGTTCCAAGGACCAGTGAGCCCGGAACAAAATTTTGAATTTAATTAAATAATTAAATTATGCACGCATATAGTTTTCCTGAAAAAAGTGGAATAACTCTTTAACGGGTACTCGGATCAGAAATCAGAGGGCACTGTTGTGTTCAGAGCAGCGAGTTTACAATAGGCGAGACCTAACATCGTTTGGCGCAGTTCTGTGGTGGAATCTAGTTTTCGAATGTAACTGTAATAAAATATTTAATAAAAATATTTTATTAAATCCTTCTGTAGTGAAGTCTCTTAATTATTTTAAATTAGTGATTTCACAGGGGATCAGGGTTACTTATCTCATAACCCTGAATTTCCCCTGGAATCTCTAGAAATCTCTGGAGGAAACACCCAATGCGGTGACGACGTACTTAACAAGTTTCGCTGGTGAAGACGACGCAACTACTGGATCTTCACCAATGAATGTTTCGGATCCAGTTAGGATGTTTGTTTTTGGTTTCCATTCCCCATTCTTGATTCCCACTACGAACATGGACTAATCCAAGAACAGATTAGCACACAGATCGATCATATTTGTGGGATGGTATTTTTTATAGTATTTTGGGGAATATCTTGATCCTTGAAATTTAGATCTGATAATTGTTTTGAAGATCATTCGTACGGAAATAGACCAAGGCCGGAACAAACAACAGCCGAGGTTCATTCCTCGGATTCATTCTTTTTTAATCCTTTTCACCATTATTTTTCCCTACATGTTCTTCGTTCTTCACAGGATAAGAACAACGATTGATTGCGCCATCGATCTGTAGAGTAATGATTTGAAATTTTAGATCTATCCAAAGGATGATGGTATAGTGCTGTGATTCCGTTTTCATCTGACAATTCGGAGTGGATCGAGAGATATGAGTTTTTGGGGGTTTTTCCTTCGGATGGATAGTTGGAGGATTACGACTAGATCGATGGCCCGAAAACACCCTGATAGGTGTTCGTATGATGGAGCAAACCAAGATCTGAAGTATTGGAACAAATGATGAGAGATCATGAATCTACAGATCAAGACATGGCACGCAGAGGAAGAAGACGATTCTGGAGAAATCTCGACTACACAGTGTGTAGTATGGGCTACACGGCATTTTTTCTTCAGCGGACCACTTGGCATGTACTCCAGGAGTTCACAGACATGGGTTGGGTACACGGCCAAGGACACGACATGTATTCCCTTCCCCAGCATGATACACGGGATACCCCGTGTACTCGTACACGGGCATGGAAACACAGGTGGAGGCTGTGTACGGGCACATGGCCAACGAACACGGAGCGAACCCCTAACACATAGACATGACATTTAATCCTTCTACACGCCATGTAGTTACTATTTATACGACAATCCTAGAGACATAGGCTGTTTACACAGGCAGTACCCAAAATCAAGGAACACGGCGTGTGATCCTTCTAATCGCCGTGTAGTCTAGTTTTACACACCTGAGATAGAGACACGGGTCATTTACATGGGCATTACTCGAAGTCAAGGAACACAGTGTGTGATACCACTACATTCCATGTAACATGTTTATACATGGTTTGATCCAGTTGTCTTTGGTGATCTGGTTTAGTTTCCATAGGGTTCGTTCCCTTGGTCTATCCATTAATGGTTTCCTGTATCATTTCCTACAAGTGGGAGTATAATCCCTTCAGAAGGACTTCTGGAATAGAGATGTTGGAATCCCCTTTGTGAGACGTAAACATGGATCTTATATTCCTTCGTGGAACCCAAGGTAGATTTTCTTTGTATCAATGTGGCCTACTTTACCTAGGCACTAATCCTCTACTAAGTGGGTTAGTTCAGACTGAGCTATTGGAATCAACCCATAGCTACTAGTTGTGATCCTCATTTGACGCATCAAGTATCTTTATTTAGTACTCGAGGAGTGAGTTCTCCCGGAACGAGTGCATCATATCTATCTTTTCAGACATATGAGTATGTTATCCCAGTTACGTGCTTAGTGGAATCTTGGAGCTAGATCATAGTGGAGGATTAACGATAGTCAATCGTGTATGAGTATATATGGATATTATTGTTATATGTTCTATAGACATATACTGTGTAAAGCTAACAGTATCATTCTTTTGTGGTATTTCCCTTGTTGTATTCTTTTGTTGTTTCAGGGTGTCCTTCTGGGTATTGTTATACTCACCCCTACATGGGCCTTGCCCACACGTTTCATGTCTTGTGCAAACGAGAGAGCCTTTGACATGATTCTTGGTGGACTAGGACCGGACAATGCTTAGTGAGATCAGGAAGGCTGAGGTGTGTTCCTATGGATATAGATTGCAGTCCCAGTACCTTTCGTTACAGGTTGGACTTTGTTGTAGACTTTTTATTGGTGGGTTTGTAATTTTGGCCCAGGGTTTTACATTACTGTATGTTACGTTCCTGTCGTACACTTTTGGTTGGGATTTTAGTGCATGCATGCATTTCCATTTTTAGTAGTATTTACATTTCAGCTTTTTGGGCTTAGTTATGTGTGTGTGTGTGTAACGGTTTATAGGAAATGACTCCCATGTTAGTGACATGCCTAATCGGTGCTAGACACTAGCCACTGCCCTATTGTAGGTGGGCTTTGGGAGTTGCGGCACGGTCCCCACTGGGACGGGTCGTTATAGAGTGGTGTCAGAGGTGGTCGGTTCAAACATAGGACCGAGAGTCTGTGAGTTGGTTTGTGGCAATAATGCTAAGTGTTCCGAGTTAGGCTTTCAGGCTAGGGACAACAGTGTTGGTATGGGCGGCCGAAGTACCCATACACTAGGACTCTGTTTAATTTTTATTTCAATCAGAACATGAGAACGCTAGTAGAAGGGGAAAAAATGGCACATGAATCATATAAGAATGGGTTGTGGTTTCCCTGAACTTCTTATGTCATCCCTCCAAATATACTCACTCAATGAGATATATCTTGTTTCATTACAGGATGCCTCCTCAACGCACACCTACTAGGATCCGGTGCATCGATGATAAGGATGACCCCCTCAGTGATGATGTTTCAACACAGGGACCAGATCCCTGAGTCTTACCTTTAGGTGGTGTGCCAGTTATCCCACCACCTGTAGAGAAGTGTTTCATGCATGATGTAATAGTAGAGGAGGAGCGCATGATGATCACAATCCATGAGTTTCAGAGACATGGACCCCTCAGGTTTCGAGGTGATCCTGAACCTCAGGCAGTAGAGGACTGGCTTGAGGTGGTGGCCATAGTCTTCTGTTTGGTCAGGACACCAGCAGACCAGATGGTGATCCTGGCAACGAGCCTTCTGTAGGGCTCCGCAGGGCAATGGCGGAGTTTTTTTATCCAGACTCATGAAGAGGTGACTCTTACATGGTTAGAGTTTGAGCATCACTTCATAGAGGAGTTTTCATAGGTTACTCTGAGAGAAGTACATATATAGGAGCTTCATCAGCTCCAGCAGGGAACCATGACGGTAGATAACTATTCATCGAGGTTTACCGACCTCTCAAGGTACTCGATGGCTATGGTCAGGGCTCAGTACAATAGGTATCAGAATTATGAGCAGGGATTTCACAGAGACATCTAAGCTAGCATCATCCCGATGAGCATTCCTACTTATGCTGGTGTGCTTGAGCGGGATTTGGTAGTCGATTGCTTCATGGAAGAGTAGAGACAGCTAGCAGCTGTCAGTAGTGAGCGAGCTGGTGCAGAGACCTTGGAAACAAGGAGCCGACGTCAGGGACCCAGGCATGGGAAACGTTTCCAGAGGTGATTCTAGGACTGGGGATCTTCCGTACAGGGTTCGCAGGGTGCATCCATAAATCCTCGAGAGAGATGATGCTACTCATGTGATGGAAGGGGACATCTCGCTCGAGATTTTCCAACCCTCCATACTACTAAAATGGGAGCAGTGGATGGACCACCAAGGGAGAGGAAACGTGTGGAGAAGACATTTCTGTAGGTCAGTAGACATGGTAGAGGATATGGGTGAGTAGCTGGAGGTGGTCGGCGTTTTGACCCTTTACCACCACCACCCCAAGGAGGTCCACCCCAGGCTCTGGGAGCTGGTTGACAGAGGCAGGGAAAGCTGCAGGCAGTGGAGGATTATGACCCAGGTACTGCTTGAATGATTAGAGGTATACTTTGTGTCCTTTTTACTTTGTTTGTCATACTTATGGACACATGTTCTAGTCATTCTTTTCTGGTATCTTATCATGTTCGAGACCTTGAGATTCCAGTTCATCCATTGACTCGACCCTTACGCTTAGACACTCTAACTGGAGAAGATTCAGATATCACACACCATTGTAGACAGTGTGACCTGACCCTTGGATGTGATAGTTTTGGTTAGAACCTCTTGGTGGTAGCATCGAGGCCTTACGATGTTATTCTTGGTATGGATTGTCTATCCTCAGTTCATGCACAGATTTACTCTTTTATGTGAAGGGTTCGGTGTGTCCGTAGTGATGGAATGAGTTTCTCCTTCTTCAGTGAAAAGGAGACCCAGGAAGTGCATGATGGACTCGTGCGTAGTATGGTACAGCTGATTTCACATCAGTTGGATAGCCTTTCCCTTGGCGCAGCAGATTTTACGAGTTTCCAGTTTCCAGTAGCAGTGACTGAGTATGAGGACGTCTTTCCGGAGGATGTCCCCAAACTACCTCTCCGTCGGGAGATAGATTTATGCATTTATTTTCTACACGAGACGACACTAATATCAGCATCATCATATCAGAAATCTCCTTTAGAGATTCGTGATCTGAGTGTGTAGCTAGAAGACTTGCAGAGGAAAGGGCTTTGTGAGACCTAGTGTTTCACCCTGGGCGACCATAGTGTTGTTTTCCAACAAGGGAGATGGAGCATGAGGCTGTGTGTGGATTACTGGTGCTTGAATCAGGTGACCCTGAAGAACAGATATCCACTACCGGGGATTGATGACCTCTTAGACCAATTAAGATGGCAACTATGTTTCTAAAAAGTCTATCTATGATTAGTTTATCACATGTTGCGAGTACGGGATGACGATATACTGATGATGACTTTCAGATGTTGCGTCATTCCCTATTATTACTTGGTGATGCCCTTCGGTGTTACTAATGCCCCGACAGTTTTTATGGGACTCATGAACCGGATCTTTAAGCCATATCTGGATCAGTTTTCGGTGGCCTTCATCGATGATATCCTTGTGTACTCTACTTCTGAGGAGGATCACACAAGGAAAATAAAGATGGTTCTGGACACACTCTGAGAGCACTAGTTGTACAGGAACCTTTCAAAGTGTCAATTCTAGATATAGAAATTCCACTTTCTGGGACACGTTATCTCAGCAGATTGTGTAGCAGTGGACCCAGCCATGGTAGAGGTAGTGTTAGCATCAGAACCACCCCGGAGTGTGATGGAGATGTAGATTTTCCTTGGTTTGGAAGGCTACTATCAGAGATTAATTCCTTATTTCTGTATGATTTCATCACCCATGACAGCTTTGACCCATAAGGGGCAGCCATTTGTGTGGACTGAGAGATGCTGGTAGGATTTTCAGCAGTAGAGATAGAGTCTGACAAGCGCCCTATTCTTGAGTCTACTAGAAGAGTTTGTCGAGTACATAGTGTTCTGTGATGCATCATGAAATAGACATGGTTGTGTCCTAATGTAAAGGAAAGTGGTGATTGTCCATGGCTCACATCATTTGAGGCCGCATGAGCCGAACTATGTGACCCATGATCTTGAGTTGGCAGTGGTAGTCTTCACATTGAAGATGTGGCGGAACTGTCTAATGGGTGAGCAGTTTATCACCTACTCTAATTACAAGAGTCTCAAATATATCTTTTCTCAGAATGATATAAATTTTAAATAGAGGCGGTGGCTTGATTTCATCCAGGATTATGACATTGAGATCATTTGTACTCCTGGGAAGGGGAACGTTGTGGAATATGCTCTTAGCAGGAAATCTAGTTCGCAGTTGCTGGAAGAGGCGATGAGGCAGTCGGCCTCTTTACTGTTAACCTTCATCGATAGAGATGAGGGAGCAAACCATCAGTCGATGGTGGTTACCCCTCCACTCTTACAGTGAGTCAGGGAAGCATAGCTCAAAGATGATAGATGTGAGACTCTACGTGCTCTGATTTCCGTAGGTTATGTTGTCGATGGATATTCAATATGTGGGCAACACGTTGTTCTTTTTAAAGGGCGTACAGTATTACAAGTGAAGTTACAGGAGGATGTTCTGAGGGAGGTCCATATATCTCCTTTGGCTGTGAATCCAAGTGTGGAAAAGATATACCATGACCTCCGACATCAGTTCGGGTGGAAATGAATGAAGAAGATTATGGAAGAGTTTGTTTCATGGTGCCTTTCTTGTCAGCATGTAAAGGCTGAGTGCCAGGTTCCAGCATGTTTGACTCAGCCCCTTGAGGTGCCAGAGTGGAAGTGGGATGGGATATTCATGGACTGTGTGAAGGTTTTACCACGTACATACTAGGGACACGATGCCATATGGGTGATCGCTGGCCGACTCACCAAGTCGGCCCACATCCTAGCCATACAGGAGAAGATTTCAGTGGAGAGCATGGGATGCCTCTATGTGCAGGAGATAGTCCGTCTTCATAGAGTGACATCAACAATAGTCTCGTATCTTGATGCTCATTTCAAATCATGTTTATGGAAGGGATTGCAGGATGCTTTTGGTACTCAGTTACGCTTGAGCACAGTGTTTCATCCTTAGAATGATGGTCAGATAGAGAGGACCATCCAAGTTCTGGAGTATTTTCTAAGAGCATGCATACTTGACATCCATCGTAGTTGGTTGGATCACCTACCACAGGTGGGATTCTCATATAACAACAGTATTCATTCCACTATTTTAATGGAACCATTCGAGGATTTGTACGGGTGAACATGCAGGTCGCCACTTTGTTGTACTGACCTAGGAGAGTCAGCACTCATGGGCCCAGACATGGTGCGAGCTACTACAGAGAAGGTTCAGGTCATCCAGTTGTGGATGATGAATGCACAGAGTCGGGAAAAGTCTTATGCCGATAGGAGATGGAGGCCCTTGGAGTTTGAGGAGGGAGGCCATTTGTTCCTCCACATATAACCTCGATGGGGATTCCGAAGATTTGGCAGTGGCAGTAATCTATATCCGAGGTTCATTGGCCCTTTTCATATTCTAAGTATAGTTGGCGAGGTGGCATATCGCTTGGCTCTACCTCCTCTAATGGACCGGGTACACAACCTATTCTATGTGTCACAACTACATAGGTACATGCATGATCCATCACACTTTATCGACTGAGGTGAGCTGGACATCGATGATGCATCGACCTTTGCTGAGTACCCTGTGGAGATCGTGGATCTGCAGAAGAAGATCCTTTGTGGGCGAGCTATTCTATTAGTGTGTATCCGGTGGCAGCACAATAATCTCCAGGAGAGCACGTGGGTGAAGGTTCCGGGCATAGAGAAAGTAGGTGGGTGGATGTTCCCACTTGGCATATTGTTATTAGAAATGATCAATCCGGAATCAATATGACGATAAACACCAGTCTCCACAGATCGAATCACAGAAAAGACATAGAAGAAGGTTTTTTCAAGAACCACAAATAAGGATCGTTACAGGTTAATTATAATTAATATAATTAATTATAAAGAAATACCTTTTTGGTGTTCTTTATTCGTTGATGTTCATGATCACATTGTCAATGTGATCCGTTGTTGCGTCACAGAAGCCAAGTGTAGACTCCATCTAGTAGTTATCCACACGTGTACCTCGTATCTCGGGATGTTGGCAAAGGATTATCCGGGTGCTAGCGTGGAGAAGCCTTTGCTTGCGTTGTCTGCCTTAGATAGTCATGATCCAATGGAAGAGGATCTCTCTAGTTCATGAAAGCATTCTTGGAGGAAGAGGTTCTTTCGGCCTTGAAATAGTTCTCTAGAATTGTTGTGTCTCACACGGGGTAGGAAAAGAGTTTGGGTTGTGAGGATATGTATAATCAGGATTGAGGTTGTTTATTTATGACAATAAATAAACACGTTACGCATTTTATTTATTTCATTGACTCTTATTTAAAACCCCCATGTCGAATAATTAATTCCATGACATGCTCCCACGTGGATTATAATAAATATCAGTTAAAATAATATTATATCCTCAAAATCCTGACTGGAAAAACTACACAGAGTGTATTAATAAATACACGACCTGAACTTGTTTTTCATTTAAAACTACACGGCGTGTACATTCAATGTACACAGTGTGTATATCTTGTTTTCATTTATTCATTTCCTTTCTATAAAGAAAACTACACGGCGTGTAATTATTAATACATGGTGTGTACTTGTTTTCCATGACAAACTACAGGGTGTGTAATCTTTCATATAAAGCGTGTATATCTTATTTTTCATTTCTTTCTTCCTCAATCATTAAAACGATTTAGGCTTTCTTGAATAATTATTAAACCATGTACGGGAATAATCTTTATTCTACTTGAGATACTTTAATACACATAGTGTGTGACCCTCTGGGCCACTTTCTCGTTGGCATTAGGCGAGCTTTACTAAAGTTCAAGATTACTATCTAGCAACGGGTCAAGGAACCCAAGAGAAAGAAGTTGATGACGCATTTACATATCACCTCATACGAATGCTTACTGTGTAATTTAATCCCTTTGTCTCGATATCTCATCAAGGAGGTTTAATGGCAGGGTTATAAACCTATATGATTGATCCATCGTTCTTTGACTACCTGAAATAAACTCGTCGTTCACACCATGGCCATGGAATTTAATGGGACAGTTCTATTTCAATCAAATGGATGAGATATCAACTTCCATAAATGGAATGTATAAATCCTTCATCAACGTATCCATTAAAAACATGTCACTCGTGACGCACCCAACGTACCCTACTTTCCGCCAAACTGTCTGTGAGACGGTTTTTGTCAGTAAATCTAAGTGCGCGAGTCATGAAATAAGTTAATGATAATCTTCTAGTTTTAGGACCATTACACATGCTCACAGAGCGCAATATCCGATGACACCAAGACATGTAGAATTACGACTGGAGGGTCTGTTCTCATAATCTCCAATCTTGGAGATTACCAAGTGCGAACTCCATGAGAGAGAGTCTCGTCTTTTTACGAGTACTCGCACATGATAGTCTCTATACTATGTGTCCTATAATAGTATGTCATCTAACTGCATAAATTTATTTTAGATTATTATTATAGCATTTCATGGTTCTCATCATAGCAGGGATCTTCTATGACCTTATTAATGCAACAAATATTCCAGGACATTATTATGTTATAGTCATCAAGAACAATGAACAATATATTATAAATGAACATTCATGTAATCGAAGTACACAACACTTGGTTCTGAGGAAACCAACCCTTACAAACTCCCACTTGTACTAGAGCCAACTTCATACAAGTTTTAGTCCTCTAGACCTCACATGATGATCATGTTTATGCGGAGTCAAGGCTTTAGTCAATGGGTCCGCCATGTTGTCTTTCGTGGAAATAATGCTCTCTGCAACTTCAACTCTTTGAGAAAAATCCCTCAAGGGATGATACTTCCGAAATATGTGCTTTGTCCGCTGATGTGACCTTGGATCTTTTTTAAGTGCCACCGCTGCAGTATTATCACAATAGAGTGTGATAGGATCTTTACTACTCGGTACAACATCCAGCTCTTGGATGAAGCTTCACATCCATACAGCTTCTTTAGCTGCCTCAGAAGTTGTGATATACTCAGACTCTACTGTAGAATCTGCCACCACACTTTGTTTTTGAGCTCTTCCAGCTCACTGCACCTCCATTAAAACTGATGATGTATTAAGTCTGCGACTTCATGTCATCTTGATCAGTCTGGAAACTAGCATCTACATGTCCTCTGATGACTAGTTCCTGATCTCCTCCATAAACCAGGATCATATCCTTAGTACACCTCAGATAGTTAAGGATATTCTTGACTCCCATCCAATGGTAGTCTCCTAGATCATCTGGATATCTTCCTACCGCACTTAATGCGTAACCAACATCTAGGCTCATACATAGAATAACATACATGACTGACCCAATCACGGATGTGTAAGGGATCCTTGCCATTGTCTTTATTTCCTCATGTGTCTGAGGACACGTTTTATTTGAAAGATGAATTCCATGTGACACTGGCAAAAATACCCTCTTGGATTGTTCCATATTGAATCTCATCAGTATCTTGTCAACGTATGTACTTTGACTCAGGCCAAACATTCTCTTGGATCTATCATGATGGATCTTGATCCCATTAATATAATTTTCCAAGCCCAAGTCTTTCATGGAGATGCATTTATGTAATCATTCCTTAACTGAATGTAAAATAGGTACTTTGTTTCCAATTAGTAATATGTTATCATCATATACTATTAGGAAAACGACTGGTCTCCCACTAAAAATCTTGTAGCCACAGGGCTCACATTCGTTCTTAACAAAGCCAAATTCCATTACAGCTTCATCAAAATGAATGTTCCATGATCTTGATGCTTGCTTTAATCCATAAATGGATTTTTTAACTTGCATACATTGTTGGCATCCTTTGGAGTCACCAAACCATTAGGTTGTATCATATAGACATCTTCATATAGGTTCCCATTAAGGAAAGCAGTTTTGACATCCATTTTCCAAATTTCATAGTCATGGTAAGCAGCAATGGCAAATAGGATTCTGATAGATTTCAGCATCGTAACTGGTGAAAAGGTTTCATCATAGTCAATTCCTTGACGCTGTCTAAAACCTTTTGCAACCAGTCGTGCCTTGAAGGTGATGACTTTCCCCTCCATGTCATGTTTCTTCTTGAATACCCATTTATTTCCAATTGGCTTTACATCTACTAGAGGATATACCAAAATCCAGACTTGGTTTTAGTACATGGAATCCATTTCCGAATTAATGGCTTCTTTCCACTTGGCAACGTCTGTGCCTTTAACTGCTTCAGTTTAGGTAAGAGGGTCATCATTTTCAACCAATAATGAGTCACCATCCTCAGTGACAAGAAAACCATATCGTTATGGTTCTCTCACCTATCTTGTGCTCCTACGTAGTTCTTGTGTCTCTGGAATAGATTGTTCTTCCACGGGGCTTTGTGGAGTCTTTTCTTGTACCAACTCATGTGTATCTTGAGCCTCGACATCATCGAAGTCTATCTCGCTCCCACTATCTCTTTTGGGATGTGCTCCCTCTCAAGGAATATGGAATGTCTTGCCACTATAACCTTTTCTTCTAAGGGGTTTTATAGGTAATATCCCTTTGTTTCCTTGGGATAACCAATAAAGATACACTTTGTGCCTTGGGGTGCAAGTTTGTTACCTGAAGAGGCCTTAACAAATGATTCGCTACCCCACACATGTAAATTCGATAACATGGCTTTGCGTCCACTCCATAACTCGTATGGAATACCATTTATCGATTTAGTTGGTACTTGGTTTAGTATGCGTGCTATAGTTTGTAATGAATATCCCCAAAATGATAAGTGAAGACTCGTATGACTCATCATTGATCTCACTATGTCCAACAGGGTGCGGTTCCTCCATTCACTTACACCATTCCATTGTGGTGTGTACGGAGGAGTGAGTTGAGAAAGAATCCTAAACTCCTGTAAGAAATCAATGAAGTCCAGATTAAGATATTATCCTCCTCTGTCTGAGTGGAGTTTCTTAATCTTCTTACCAAGCTGGTTCTCAACTTCATTCTTGTATTCCTTGAACCGATCAAAAGAATCTGACTTATTCCTCATTAAGTAGATATATCCATATCTACTAAAATCATCTGTAAAATTTATGAAGTATGAGAACCCATCATTTTCATCATCCGAAAAAGGGCCACACACATCTGCGTGAACTAATTCTAGACACTCTTTAGCTCTTTCACCTTTCCCACTAAATGGGGATTTGTTCATTTTTTCTTGTAGACACGCATGACATACACCAAGTGGTTTTAGTTTGAAAGAATCTAAATTCCCATCTTGATGTAATTTTGTCAAATGTTTCTCATTGACATGACCTAGCCGGTGATGCCAATGTTGGGTGTGGTATGAGTCATGTGAATTAACTTTGTTATCGATTTCCATTACTTGGTTTGTGTAGTCTAACACATAAAGGACATTATATAAATGTGCCCTACCAAAACAAATGATATCTTTATAAAAGTAGCAACATTCATTTACAAACATGAATATGAATCCATCAGTATCTAATCTGGATACTAAAATAATGTTTTTAGTAACAGAAGTCACATAATAACAACCTTTTAAAACCAAGACCATCCCAGTAGGCAATGTGAGGTGGTAGTCTCCGACAGCTACAACAACGAGTCCGGTTCCGTTGGATGCTCGTAGATCCACCTCGCCTAGATCAATATTTTTGAATCAACTTGGTTCCTATATTTGGATACAGATGTGAGCACCACAAGTAGTATCTAATACCCAATTAGTAGAAATAGATAGACTTCATTCGATAACAAACGCTCTTGAAGCTTCCCATTGCTTCCTTGGCTGGGTGCAGTTTTTCTTCTAGTGGCCCTTATTTCCACATGCAAAACAAAAATCATCTCATTCCTTTGCCTCCCCTTTGATCTTCCTTTTCTTAGAAGGCCTTGAAGAATCTTTGGGATTAATTATCTTCACCTTCGCTTTACTTTTATTCACCATAAGGACAGATTTTTTTTCACACTTCATGTCATTATCTACTTGGAGAATAAAGATAAGAATATCAGATAGAGACTTCTCAATGTTCTTCATGTTGAAATTAACAACAATGTTTGAGAGGCTCTGGGGGAGTGATGCATGAATGAGATCAGTGCTCCGTTCTTCAAGGAGTTTAAACCCTAGAACCTCCAAGCGCTCAATGTAGCCAACGAGCTTGACTACATGCAGCCCAGCAGGGGCACCCACTCCAAGCTTGCTCTGAAATAGAGCCTTGGAGATCTCAAACCATTCCTGTCTTTCTCTCACCTGGTATAGACCACAGAGGTGCTTGAGCATGCTATAGGCATCCATGTCTTCATGATACTTCATGAGCTCACTAGACATCGATGACATCATCAAACATTGAATGTCGAGACCATCCTTCAAATGTTGATCATAGACCAGGAAATCTTCATCACTTGCCCCTGGGGCAGGAGAATCAGGAAGTGAGGACTCCAGCACGTAAATCTTTTGTTCATGGTGTAGCATAACCCGAAGGCTCCTAAACCATTACTGAAAGTTACTGCCAGTGAGGATGTTGTCTTTATCCAATATTGATCGCAGAGAAAATGTGGTGGCTGAGTTTTTCATCTTGATTCTACAATTTGAGGGAGCAGATTTATTAGTACTTTCTTGATTACAATTTATGGGAAATAAATAAATTATTAATTAATTCTCCCACTATTTTATCAAGTCCTAATGGCCCTCACCATTGAAATCGGAATGTCTAGTTGCTTTGACATTCTAGTGGAAAGGATCCATATTTTCCTTCACATAACCCAACATGGTTTGGTCAAGCAATTTGAAGGTATTTAGGTAGGCAGGTATTTGCCAACTATGAGCTTATAGTTCCTTGATCTGTTGAGTAGACTCCCCAATCCTGAAATCCTGACTTGGATTTCCTCAACTCTTGCCTCCAATATTACATCAAGTCTTGCAAGGGATACTTCTCTTGATGTAATATGGTTAGGTAAACCTGAAACGTTTCAGAAGGGATTCCTTTATATAAGTAACTGTCCCAACAAGGGTTGGTCAAACACATAGTTTTATTGAGCCTTGACCTTAATCAGGTAACGGAAGGAATGGTTTGACTTAATATGGTATTGTGGGATTTTAGTCTTTATGCGTAGTTTCACATTATTACATGCTTGTTAATATTAAGTGATGCTTCCTTAAGTGATTAACCATGCTCCGATAATGTTTACGCATAGTCCGGTTTTTATTTTATTCTATCTTTACATGCTTGTTCATTTTATTATTTATGTGATCGTGAAAACACATACAAAATAAATAAACCATGCAATTAGACAGAAATAAAATAATATGGCATGATCACGGACTTCTATTGGTTAGCTTATTTAGCGGTTTTGATAAGCTAACCCTGACCTTGGGAAAACACCTTGAACCTGATGATTTGTGTTTTGAAGCTCCCACTTGTCCACCTTTGTATCTTCTGGCGTCGGTTTCTCCTCATCATTGGATTTTTGAACCATCTCCTCTAGCTTGGGAGATCCTCCATTACATGGGTTTACATTAATGAAACCATGGGCACGCAGACCCTAGATTTTATTGGAAGAATGCTTGCAGGGCAACAAATTTAAATGAAACCATACACACATAAAAAAGGTCTTTGGTCTAGCTTATGATCAGCCATAGCATGCAACAACATTTACACATATTTATAATTCAAATTCATATATTCGTTATTTCATTTAACATAAGTCGCGCTCGAATTCATTTAATTATGATCTTAAAAATAATCAATTCTTTATCTTAAATTCCTTACTGAATTTCCTTGAGATTCTTCTCATCCATATTCCTTGTAAGGGTCTTTGTAAATTGGAGGAAACTTGGTGAAATTCCATTTCAGGAAAGTACACGGCATTTAGTTTATAATTAAATGATGTGTATTTCTTTTCACCCTTTATCCAATGTACACACCGGGGGCTTTGGTGTGTTTTCTGTAACTTGGAAATTTTGGAGTACATGACATGTATAAAAATAATATATGGTGTGTACTTCCTTGTTATGCAGAAACCAGCCTGGAAACCCCATGTACGCGGTACGCAGCTTATCCTTGTACACGGGTTCACCTGGGCTGGAACGGACTACACAGTGTGTTGCCTCAACATACACGCCCTGTATTCCGTTTTCCACGCGCCTTTCAATTCTGGTCAACACGGCGTGATTAATACTTAGGCATAATCAATTCACACGGCGTGGTTTGGCGAACCAGTGCTGGTTCGTTGAACCTAAGTACACGGCGTTTAGTTTTAATTACACGCCGTGCAATCCCATGTTGTACAACCAGAAAGGGCGGCTCCTCTGGATGAGTTCCTCATTTTTATTTTAATCAAAAATTAAAATCAGAAAGGCTGTTTTTGTGATATGAATCATTAAACAATGGAGGAAGAATATATCTCATTTATTCATATTTATAGAACAATTTATTTCGAATTGAATCAAATATAAATGCGTAAATTATCAACGAAAATTGACTAACTATAATCAACGTTGCAACCTTGCTCTGATACCATTTCAAGGTTCCGGGTGTAGCGGAAGCGCGTGGGTGGATGTGCCAACTTGGATTTTTGTCATTAGCAATGATCAATCCAGGATCAACACGACGATAAACGCCAGTCTCCACAGATCAAATCTCAGAAAAAGACAAAGATGAAGGTTTTTCCAAGAACCACAAACAAGGATCGTTACAGGTTGATTATAATTAATTTAATTAAATATAAAGAAATAACTTTTGGGTGTTCTTTCTTCGTTGATGTTCTTGATCATGTTATCGATGTGATCCGTCGTTGAGTCGTAGATGCCAAGTGTAGACTCCCTCTAGTGGTGATCCACACATGTACCTCGTATCTCTATACATTGCCAAAGGATTCTCTGGGTGCTAGTGTGGATAAGCCTTTTCTTGCGTTGTCCACCTTAGATCATCTTGATCCGATGGAAGAGGATCTCTCTGGGTCTTGATAGCATTCTTGGAGGAGGTGGTTATTTCGGCCTTGAAAAAATTCTCCATAATTGTTGTGTCTCACACGGGGTAGGAAAAGTGTTGGGGTTGTGAGGATATTTATAATCAGTTTTGAGGTTGTAGAGTTATGACAATAAATAAACGCGTTACATGTTTTATTTATTTCATTGAATCTTATTTAAAACCCCCATGTCGAATAATTAATTCCATGACATGCACCCACACTGATTATAATAAATATCATTTAAAAAAAATATTATATCATCAAAATCCCAACTGGAAAAACAACACGGCGTGTACATTCAATGTACACAGCATGTATATCTTATTTTCATTTATTCATTTCTTTTCTATAAAGAAAACTACACGGCATGTAATTTTTAATACATGACATGTACTTGTTTTCCATGAAAAACTACATGGCATGTAATCTTTAATACACGGTGTGCATATCTTGTTTTTCATTTCCTTCTTACTCCATCATTAAAACAATTTATGCTTCCTTGAATAATTATTAAACCACGTACGGGAATAATCTTTATTCTACTTGAGATACTTGAATACACTTAGGGTGTGACCCTCTAGGACTCTTTCTCATGGGCATTAGGCGAGCTTGCCTAAAGTCCAAGATTACTGTCTAGCAACGGGTCAAGGCACCCAAGAGAAAGAAGTTGACAACTCATTGACGTATCACCTCATACGAACGCTTACTGTGTAATTTAATCCCTTTGTCTCAATATCTCATCAAGGAGGTTTCATGGTAGGGTCATAAACCTATTTGATTGATCCGTCTTTCTTTGACTACCTGAAATAAACTATTCGTTCACACCATGTCCATGGAATTTAATGCGACAGTTATATTTCAATCAGAGGTCCGGGATATCAACTTCCTTAAATGGAAGGGACAAATCCTTCATCGACTTATCCATTAACAACATGTCACTCGTGATGCACCCTACATAGCCTACTTTCCTCCAACTGTCTGCGTGACTGTTTTTGTCTATAAATCTAAGTGTGCGAGTTAGGACATGAGTTAATGATAATCTTCCAGTCTAAGGACCATTACACATGCTCGCAGATAGCAATATCCGATGACACCAAGACATGCAGTATTACTACTGACAGGTTTGTTCTCATAATCTCCCATATTGGAGATTACCAAGTGAAAAATCCATGAGAGAGAGTCTCGTCTTCATATGAGTACTCGCACATGACAATCTGTATACTATGTGTCCTATCATAGTATGTCATCCAACTGCATAACTTTATTTAAGAATATTGTTATAGAATTTCAAGGTTCTCATCATAGCGGGGATTTTCTATGACCTTATTAAAGAAACAAATATTTCAGGACATTATTATATTATAGTCATGAAGAACAATTAAAAATATATAATCAGTGAAAATTCATGTAATCAAAGTACAAAATAGTAGGTTCTGAGGACACCAACCCTTACAGTGGGGGCGGGAGGCTCAGATTCATGTGCAGTACCCACATCTTTTTTAGTAGAATTTTATTTGGATTTTCGGGGACGTAACGCCCTAAGGTGGGGAGGCTGTAATGTCCAGGATTTTTCCATGTATTATTTTAATATTATATGGGAATTATTCTGAGACCAGGATCTGACACGGTGTGTTGTTCTGAGGCCCAGTGAGCCTGGAACAGAAGATTGAATTTAATTAAATAATTAAATTATATGGGCATATAGTTTTCCTAAAAAAGTAGCATAACTCCTGAATGGGTGCTCAGATCAGATATCTAAGGGCATCGTTGCGTTAAGAGCAGCGAGTTTACCTTAAGTCAAACTTAACATCAGTTGTCACGGGTCGATGGTGGAATCTAGTTTTCAGACGTAAATATAATAAAATATTTAATAAAAATATTTTATTAAATCCTTCTGCAGTGAAAGCTCTTAATTATTTTAAATTAAATATTTCATAGGGGATCAAGGTTACAGATCTCATAACCTTGAATTTCCCTTAGAGGCTCTGGAAATCTCTGGAGGAAACCCCCAAAATGGTGATGACGTTCTTAATGAGTTTCGCCAGTGACGACGATGCGGTGACCAGATCTTCACCAACGAACGTCGCAGATCTAGGATGGATGTTTGTTTTTTCATTCCTTTCACCATTCGTGATTCCTATGATGAACGCGGACTAATCCACAAACCGATTATCCCGCAGATCAATCATATTTGTGAGAAGGTCTTTTTGCAGGGATTTTGGCGAATATCATGAATCTTTTAATTTAGATATGATAATTGTTCTGAAGATCGTTCATATGGAAATAGATCACAGTTGGAACGAACAATGACTTATGTTCTTTCCTCGGGTTTTTTCTTTGTGAATCATTTTCCCCATTATTTTTTCCTACATGTTCTTCATTCTTCGTGAGATAAGAAAAAGATTGATTCTGCCTTCGATCTATGGCGTAAGGATCTGAGATTTTAGATCTATCCTCAGGATGATGGTACGAAGCTGCGATTATGGTTTCGGTGGATGATTCCGAGAAGATCGAGAGATATGAGTGTTTGGTCATTTTTCCTTCGGATGGATCGTTGGAGGTTTACGACCCAATCGATTTCCTGAAAACACCTGGATAAGTGTTCATATGATGGAACAAACCACGATATGATGTATCAGGATGAACATATGAGATATCATGAATATGGAGATCAAGCCATGGCGTGCGGAGGAAGAAGATGATTCTGGGGAAAACCTGACTACACTACATGAATTATGGGATACATGATGTATGTTTGTCGGTGGACCACCTAGAGTGTACTCCGGGAGTACACGGACATGGGATGGGTAAACATCCAAGGACATGGCGTGTATACCACTCCCCGACCAGACCTGGCTCGATACATGTGATACCCATGTACTGGTACATGGGTCGGGTGATACGGGTTGAGGTCGTGTACGGGCACATGGCCTGCGTACACGGAGCGAACCCCGGACACTCAGACATGGAGTGAAATCCTTATACACGTCGTGTAGTTACTATTTATATGACAAGCCTAGAGACCCGAGAAATTTATACGGGCAGTACCCGAAGTCAAGAATCACCATGTGTGATCCTTCTACAAGCTGTGTAGTCTAGTTTCCCACACCTGGGCTAGAGACACGCGCCTTTTACACAGGTAGTATCTGAAGTCAAGGAACACGGTGTGTCATTCCACTACACTCCGTGTAACCTGTTTATACATGGTTTGAGCTAGTTTTCTTCTGTGACTTTGATTAGTTTCCTTAGGGTTCATCCCCTTGGTATTTCCACTAAAGGTTTCCAGTTTCATATCCAATGCACAGGAGTATGATCCCTTCAGCAGGAATTCCTGAATATAGTTGTTAGAATCCCCTCTGTGAGACGTAGAGCTGGATCCTCTATTTCTTTGTGGTACCCTAGGTAGAGTTTCTTTGTATCGATGTGACCTACTTTACCCGGGCGTTGATCCTCTGCATAGCGGGTTAGTTCAGACTAAGTTTTTGGAATCACCCCATTTCTATTGGATGTGATTCTCATCTGATGCATCAAGTATCATTCTTTAGTACTCGTGGAGTGATTTCTCTCAGAACGAGTGCATCATATATCTCTCTTCAGACTCAGGATTATGTTATCTTAGTTACATGCCTAGTGGAATCTTCGAGCTGAATCTTAGTGATGGTTTCGCAATAGTCGATCATGTATGAGTATATCTGGATATTCTTGTTATATGTTCTATAGACATATACTATGTATACCTGACTGTATCATTCCTTTGTGGTATTTCCCTTGTTGTATTCCTTTATGATTTTAGGGTGTCATACTGGGTATTGTTATACTCACCCATCATGGGCCTTGCCCGCACGTGTCGTGTCTTGTGCAGATGAGCATGCCTTTGACAAGATTCTAGGGGGGCCAGGACCGGACGGTGCTCAGTGAGATCAGGCAGGCCAAGGTGTGTTCCTACGACTATGAATTGTAGTCCCAGTACCATTCATTACAGGTTGGACATTGTTGAATACTTTCTTTTGGTGATCCTGTACTTTTGTCCCAGAGCATTACATTACTGTACTTTACATTCCTGTCGTACTCCTTTGGTTGAGATTTTAGTGAGTGCATGCATTTCTAATTTTAGTAGTTTTTACTTTTTAGCTTTGTGGGCTTGGAGATGTGTGTGTGTGTGTGTGTGTGTAGGTTTATAGGAAATTCCTCCCATGTTAGTTACATACATACTTGGTTCTAGTGACCATCGCCAGGCCGATATGAGGTGGGATTGGGGAGTTGCGGAATGGGCCCTACTAGGACTGGTCATGATAGAGAAACCTATTAATTATTATAGTTAGACCATTACACTGTCCCTATATCTTCAATGAATGTTTTTTTATTATGTGGGTTCTTCAGACACACCAATAATGGTGTTAAACATTTTGTAGTCAATTATCTATCAAGAATAGTTAAAATTATAGGATATAATTATAATTTCTTATTTAGTATAAATTAATTTGAAATTTAATTTAAATTCATTAACCAATTTAGGATCCTAGGATGATATTTGTAATGTGTTAAGTACATTAAGGACCTTGAACATTGGGATGATTCCTCACACACCTATTGATGAGGCCTAAACTGAGATGATACCATGGAACATGGCCACCTCCAAGTGGGATGTGAAATGTGTTGAGATGGATAACCATAGTAGGTTGGGTGATGACATATTTTTGTTTTTGACATAGGAAGAAGGATTATAGGATGATTTGAGATGGGATATGTGAGATGACTTGAATAAGGTGAAACTAAAAATAGATATGGTCTATGGACATTCTTCTGAAACAATAACCTTTTAGGATTACCCATGCAACCTATTATTTCTTGATGAAATGGTGAGATTACATAAGTGAGTGATACCCTCAATGATATGGGTGATGGAATGAGAGTTGACTATGACCATTGATCCCAAGTGGTATGCCACCATTTTTAGGTGATCTAGTTGACATAGATAGCTCACCAATTATGTTTTTTCACCATGGAGGAGTGTAATTTGGTAAGGATGGTGATTATGGGATTGTGAATATAGTTTACCATAGTTATTTTTTTCCAATATAATGCGACATGGAATATTCATATTGTGTGGTTTGGTTATAAAATGTAAATTGATAGTATGAAATTTTTTAATTTAATTTTGGAATTTTCCCATAGAGGGGTAAATTTATTCTTTATTTTGGAAAATACTTATTGGGCCATTCATTTTTATATTTTTTATAAAAACCCATATGTTTTTTAATTTCTATATAGTAAATTACCTTGTGCTGGTATTCTTTACCTTGATGAGAGAACTCATACATAGGAGGCCTTTGATACTTCTGGGATTATACCCTTCGCTAAGAGTACTCTAACAAGTGTGGGTGTTGTTTTTAATAGATGAGAGAACTCCCATGTGAATGATCAACAACTATTAGTGGGAATGCATGGATTTGGATCCAATGTTTGATCTAGTAAACAGGGGTGGGTCATTCTAGGAGCATTACCTAGTATATTCAAAGTTACAAGGTTTTTAATATGATTAAAATACTCATATTAGGGAGGAATATGATACTAATTTATATACTAGAGAGACTTTCATTTTTTATGTTGGGTAAAATAATAATTATGAGGTTCATATATACACCCATACATTGGTTGATGTAGGTATGGTTGATCATGATGATAAAATAATGAATCAACAATAGTAGTTATATTTTGGGGGGTTGGTATAGTCTATGAGACATGTTCATAGACATTACAGTATTGGGATGATAAAGGTATTATTTTTATTTTGTATATATACATTTATCAATTCATTTATTTATTGTGAGCAAGTCATATGAATATATTACTTCATTTGTGGTTTATTTTGGGACCACGTTTGAGGTTCCCTATTGCGTTTTATTTTAAAACCCTATTTAAGAGGTGTTGAAACATTGGTAACCATATAGCCGTAACATTTTTTAGGTTTAGTTAGGGTCTAGTCCCAAGACTTCATAATCATTTTGGGGATGCTCAGAAGGGTTTTAATTTTTGGGATAAAATCATTCTAGAGGTTGTAGTGGAACCATTTATACATTTATTTAGTTTTCAATTAATTTATTTTATTCCGTATGTATATCTAATCGGTCTAGTGGGTGATTTTAATTGCATGATTGGGTAAAAAACCACATAGTTATATAGTTTATATTATCAATTATGATTGAACCATTCTTAAAATGAAAATATTTTTTACAATCAGAATATGTAATGACATTCTATGAGGATCATCATTCTAAAATTGTATTTTGGGATAGGGTTCATGGATCTTGAGGTCACATGGTGTTCTTGGAGTCCATGGGAGTATTTTTATATATATCATGACAATTAAAATCAACTGTAGTATTCCATTTACAATGTGAATTGTGTATCCACAATGACAGATGGAATCATGGGGCAGCTAGAGAGGATTGAGGATGTGAACATGGTTTTGGGGTGTAGATCTTAAAAAATCATTGTGTTACTCCATGTTTCATGACAAGATATATTCAGGGTAAGGTTCTTAATCATTAGGGTGAACAATTCTCCCTTTTAAAGTCTTATTCAGTAGAACATGAGGTTTAGAAGAGGGCTTGGTCAGATATTCTCTCCCTCATTACTTCTTTCATTCTAGTAGTTTAGTGTGTATTTCAACAATGTCTTATGAGAGGATCATTTTCCTCCGTCATTTTATTTTTATTTTCACCAATTATTCCCAATAAAGTGAATCTATATATTTGGTATTTTTTATGATTCTAATATTTTATAGTCAATTGGACATTAATGATAGTGTTTTCTCACAACACAGATAATGAATAACCCAAGACAAGGCACAATTACCATTTTGTGTTGTATCAGTGAAGGTATATATTCTAGATGATATATTATAAGGTATTAAATTTAAATTATATTAATTCTGCTTTTATTTCACCACAGTATACTTATTTTTATTATAATAATGTTGGAGGAATGTTATGTATGTAACACCCGAGACTTTTATGTTATATAAATCATCAAAGGAATCTTTTTCTACACAAAACATGCTTGGCTTGCTTTACACAAAATCGCGTCCTTCCTCGATAGCTTGCGTCATACGTAATACCGATTTTCACTAAACAACGATATGCTATTAAAATATTATTAAAACTAGCCGTTATGAATAGTAATAACCACTTTTTGAAATTTTATAAATTTTATTTTTCAAAACGGACATCATTTTTGGATTCGGAATATCGAAATTAGCCTAGGGTGAAATTTTGGTATTTTTCTAAAAACTTTCAATTTTTGATGAATAGTGAAACCACTAAGTGATAGTTAAAAAATTGAATTTTTCATAAAACATAATTTTACCGCTTCTGTGAGTGGAATTTCGAAAATCCAAGAGACACAGTTAATATCAATGACTAAAATGTGGTTCAATGAGATGAAAATAATTTTTAGTGAATAGTAACTTTTTACTTTTTTTTACCACGGTTAAAAGTAAATAGGGTAATTAAGAGTAAAGATGATATTATTATTACCATAAAACATGTCCTAATTCTATTGGAAAAGTGTAAATCGACCAAAAACAAGCTTAGGAATAAAATATGACCATTTAGGCCCACTCGGATTAGATTAGGACATTTATTATTAATTTATTTAAAGAAGGGTTAAAATAGTTAAAATCAAAGTTTAATAAGTAAATAATTTTTAATATAAGGATATACATAAGATAAATTCAACTATAAATATTCATTAGAAATCTAAAACGATTTCCTACATAAGGATATTTTATTTGTCATTTTTAGACATTAAATAATTTAATTTATTTATGACACAAAGATGATGCAGTAATTATCTTATTAATGAAATATTGACATAATGGATGTTATAAATACCCAAATAAATGTAATTTGAGACTTTTTATGAATTCCACTAATTTTATAGGTTAATATGGAATGTTATTATTGATTTAATTAACTTTTTTCGAATTAATAATTCTGTTATGATTTTCACAAAAATCAATTACTAAATAGTGTCAAAATTGAAATAAAATAGTTTTTAAAAAAAATATTATATTAGTAATTGTTATTTTATTCTTAAAAATATAAGGTTCGGACAAATGACTTATATAAGGTTATATATATTAATAATAAACAACTTGGGGTTCTTTTGGCTGCTTATATTAAGTTTATCAACCTTATAGTATAAGAAAACAAGAAGACGCGGTAAAAGTTAAATTATCTAACTTAAAGTTAAATCTAAATGATAAGGTTAAAATTGATACCTAAACTTGTCTAAATTCTATGGGATGAGAGTATTTCGACTCATACCCACCTTTTACTCGAAATAAATCAATTTGGAGCTATTTAAAACCGAACATGACTTTATAATAAAATAATATTTTTAGTTATTCCAAAGGTGCCCCTCTCCTCCCTTATAAAAGGGCACGTCCTCCCCCTCTTCCTCACACCACTTTGAGCCTTCCAGCTCGGCCAAACCCTTCCAATTCCTCCTCTCCACTTCCCTAGAGATATCCTAGAGGTTTTGGTCTTCTTCAAAGACCCATTTTAGTGCCCTAAAAGGAGGTCTCAAAGAAGCACTTCAAAGAAGACGTAATATCTGTTACCGATTCTTTCATCTTTATTTCTTCTTCCACTTTTTCTTCTTTAGTTGTTTCATTATGAAGTAATAACATCATTATCACTCATATACTGATATGTTATTATAAGTATGAAACAACCCTATTTCACCATCTATCCATCCTACGGAAAAAGAAATCACCACGCGTGCGTACGTACGGAATACCGTCTCCACGTCGTGGTGTAATCTATTTTCCACCACCACCATACTTGTATGGGTATAATGGTGTAATTAATGACTATATATGACTATTATAAAGTGATACTGATTCTGAAATAGTATACATACAGTAAAATACAATTCCACGATCATAGGAATGATATCATCACTCGTGCGTACGTACGGAATACCGTCTCCACGATGTGATGCGACTCGTTCTACATGATCTTCATTTCATAATGATTATATAAATGAATTGAATGAATTAATGTGATATATATTACACTAATACCATTCTGGAAATGAGGTATCTATAACCTAAAGAGAATAATATGAATTTATTCGACAAGACACGCATAAGAACAAAAAGTTATAAACACCTGAATAACAAGTAGCAATGAAATATTACTACTAAGAAGCTAAGAATATTACCATATATGATATCATAGAAATAAGTATGATTCTGGAATAAGTCAATAACATTATTTAAATCATTATACAGGAGGTTCGGACATTTACAAAACAAAACGGACCTAAGGTAAGGTAAATATCACAATCTCATTTTTATCCGAGATTGTTTATACTTTGGTATTTACTAGGGTGTATTTTATCATCCAAATCTATGTTTCCTCAACATGTAATATTTATATCCTTCTACAATAGTTTATATCCAATTTTACCCGTTGGTGAGTTTTTAGTAAAATATATGAAAGTAATATTTTGTCATTTTTCGTACGAGGTACTTTTTGACTTTTTCGACAAAAGTACGAGAAGAATGTTTTTTTAACTTATACGGAATGAATGGATTTTTAAAACATTATTTCCAAGAAGCTTCCTTTACAAGTTTTCAAGTTTATTTTTAATAAACTTCTTTTAGTTTAAAATTGTATGACATGTTAAGAAAGGAAAAATGTTTTTGAAGAAGAAAGGAAATTTTCCTCAAGAATGGAGTTCAAGTGTTTTATCAAAATTATTTTCCATCTAAGATAAAATAGGGTTTTGTTTCTATCCCTATTATTAAATTGATTCGATAATGTTGTGATGGATTTTATTTTTTTGAATTCCTTTATCTTATATGAATTGTTTTATGATGTCATGTTGTTTAAGAATCCCATTTTTATTACATGGGTTGTGCTATGATGTATGGTTTATGATTTTGTGGCACACATAAGAATGGTATCATTATGATATGGGTGGGACCTATATCTCCCTCCAATGCATTGGGTGAAGATTTTATATCTCATGAGATAGACATGGCTGGAATGGTAGGTTATACCGGTTCAGTAAAACAGGACTGAAATGAGGGTGACTCGGTTTAGAAAGGGACTTTGTCCACTAAGACAGTCTTGTCAATGAGTCATGACTAACATGAAATGATTCTCTATGATTATGTGTGTATGCCACAAAGTTTCATGTTTTATGTTATGATTATTGTGATTAAATTTCACTGCCATGATTTATCCCATGTTATGAAATTATGATCTCTCTTTTAGGTTAAGATTTCCAAAAGTTATGTGCTTATGTATATGATGTGATTGAAATTCCTTTTGTTTACCCTTACTGAGAATTTGAGTTCACCCTTTTGTATGTTTTATTTCCCCAGTTCATGAAGAAGTTTATTAAGTAGAATATGCCAAAAAGGGACTCTAGATATGATGAAATAAATGGGAGGAAAAGTAGATGCTTTATGAACCATTTGTTTATGTTTCCTAATTTCTAAAGACACTATACCTATACGGTCCTTTCTTGGTTTTGTTATATGTTGTAATAAGTGTGCTTCAATTCTGATGTAATAACAATGTATGTAAAGTATGGGTCGTTATAGATGGTGTCAGAGGAAAGGTAAAGTTAACCTTTAGGACCTAGGTTGTGAAAGCCTTAGTAAGAACCCTAAGGATAAGTCTAAGCATAGAACACAATCTTAGTGTTTTAGAAATGGCCATGAATAACCTAGGATAAGACCTTAAGTGTGAAATTTTATTCTTGATTATGTGGTTTTCCTATTATAATTAGTGTTGCTCACACTATTCTTCTTGGTTTTAGTCAATGGATGGAACCCGAAGGAATCGTGTTAATGCGTAATGCGAAGGGAAATGCAATGATTGTCCCCCTAAGCAACCAAACGTTATGGGAGCTAGAATTCAAAATCTTGTAGCCATGATCACACAACTTTCTCAAGATATGAATCATGCAGGACTTCCAAATGAGCAAACGAAGGAGCAACATTCTATTGAATCCTTCATGAGGCGGCGTCCACCTTCTTTCAGTGGGTCTACTGATCCATTAGTTGCTGAACAATGGATTAGTACTACTGAAAAGATATTTTCAGTTCTTCAATGTTCTGAACATGATAAAGTCATCCTTGTAGTGTATCGTTTGGAAGGATATGATGATCAATGGTAGAATCTTATTAAGAATACGAGGCAAAGAGATGAAATTGAGTCCATGGAATGGGACGAGTTCAAGAACTTATTTTTCAATAAGTACTTCCCTTGTATTCTCCGAACAAAGATAGAGAAAGATCGATCGATTCTTTAGTGGCTTAAAACCAAGTCTTCGAAGGGCCTTAGCCATAAGGGACTTCAATAGCTATGAGGAAATCATTCTATGTGCTCTCAAAGATGAGATGGAAATCGGAGTAACCCATCAGTCATATGTGTTTGAGAATAAGAGGAAAATGGAATTCAAAGGAAAATCGAAAGAGCCCACTAAAAAGAAGATAAGCTTTCTCTTATGTTCAAAGTGTGGAAAGAAACATTGAGGGAGTTGTCTTAAAGGGACAAGTAAATGTTTCAAATGTGGAAAGGAAGGTCATCGGTCATTTTAATGCCGCGATGATGGGAAGAATATGTCTAATGATGCAAACAAATGAAGGGATACCTAGAATGAACCTACTACACTTCAATGCTTCAAGTGCATGGAGATGGGTCATTATGAAAATAAATGCCATAATCCAAGGGTTGATGATGATGGTCGACGTCAACAAACTCTTAAGGATAAAGACAAAGGAAAGTCACATGTAATTTCTATCAGCGATGTGGTGAAAGGTACACTTACCATTCACTATAAAGTTGAAAATGTTTTATTTGATTCTGGATGTAACACACCGAGATTTTATGAAAAATATTCTTTTTAATTTCATTAATGTCTTCTGTTATACGCTACACCAAAAGGAGCTTTCACAACACACATCTCTGACCTGGCTTGAATTACACGCAATCGTGACCTTCCACGATAGCGTGTGTTGTACGCAACACCAAGTTTCGCTAAACAACGATATGCTATTAAGATATTATTAAAACTAGCCGTTATGAATAGTAATAACCAATTTTTGAAATTTTTTAAATTTTATTTTTCAAAATGGACTTCATTTATGGATTTGGAGTATCGAATTTATCCTAAGGTGAATTTTTTGTACTTTTTGGATAACATTCATATTCTGATGAATAGTGAAAATTACTAAATTTTAATTACAAACAACTTTTTTAATAGAAATAATTAATAGTGATAAATTATTAATTTGAGTGGTTGTAAAGTATATTTAGAATATATTTTTACAATTTAATACAATGTTGGTCATTGGATATAATTTCACATTTAAACTAGTTATAAACAAGGGCCAATCTTTTGATAGTTATTATCTCTTAAAAACACGCTATTTGTTGTGACAGTATAAATTAATTATAAAATTAATTAATCAAACGTATATGTTGGGTATTTTTTAAAATAGAAATCATTTTTGAATTCGGAATATCAATTATAGCTTAGGGTGAAATTTTGGCATTTTTCTGAAAAACGTCAATTTTTGATGAATAGTGAAACCACTAAGTTGTAGGTTAAAAACTGAATTTTGCATAAAAATTAATTTTACCGCTTCTGTGAATGGAATTTCGAAAATCCGACAGACACAGTTGATATCAGTACGTAAAATGTGGTTCAATGAGATAAAAATAATTTTTTGGTGAATAGTAACTTTTTACTTTTTTTACCGCGGTTAATAGTAAATAGGGTAACTAAGGGTAAATATGATATTACTATTACCCTAACACATGTCCTAATTCTATTTGATAAGTGTAATTCGACCAAAAACAACCTTATGAATATAATATGACCATTTAGGTCCACTTGGATTTGATTATGACATTTAATATTATTTTATCTAATGAATAGTTATAATAGTTAAAATCAAAGTTTAATAAGTAAATCATTTTTAATATGGGGTTATACATAAGATAAACTCGACTATAAATATTCATTAGAAAGATAAAAAGATTTAATATATAATGGTATTTTATTTGTAATTTTTAGACATTAAATAATTTAATTTATTTATGACACAATGATGATGCAGTAATTATCTTATTAATGAAATATTGACATAATTGATGTTATAAACACCAAAATAAATGTAATTTGAGACTTTTTATGAATTCCACTAATTTTATAGGTTACTATGATATATTAGTGTTTATTTAATAAACTTGGTTCGAACATATAATTCTGTTATGACTATCAAAAAAATCAAATATCAAATAGTGTCAAAATTGACACAAAAATAGTTTTTAAATCAAATATTATATTATTAATTGTTATTTTATTCCTAAAAATCTACGGTTTGGCCAAATGACTTAGATAAGGATATATATATTAATAATAAACAATTTGGGGTTCGTTTGGCATGTTATAGTAAGTGTATTAACCATATAGTGTAAGAAAACAAAAAGACACGGTAAAAGTTAAATTATTTAACTTAGAGTTAAATCTAATTTATAAGGTTAAAATAATAACCTAAACTTGTCTAAATCATATTGGTTGATAGGATTTCGACCCATCCCCACTTTACCTTCGAAATAAGACCCTTTGGAACCATTATAAACCGATTTTCACTTTAATATAAAATAATATTTTGAGATATTCCGAAGGTGCCCCTCTCCTCCCTTATAAAAGGGCACCTCCTCCCTCTCCTCCTCACACCAATTTGAGCATTCAAGCTCGGCAATACCCTGCCAAAATCTCTTCTCCACTTCCCTAGTATCATCCTAGAGGTTCTGGTCTTCTTCAAAGACCCATTTTAGTGCCCTAAAAGGATGTATCAAAGAATCCCTTCAAAGAAGAGGTAATGTCCATTACCAATTCTTTCATCTTTATTTCTTCTTCCACTTCTTCTTATTAGGTTATTTCATTATGAAGTAATAACACCAGTATCAATAATATACTTATATGTTATTATAAGTATGAAACAACCCTATTTCACCATCTATCCATCCTACGGAAAAAGAAATCACCGCGCGTGCGTACGTACGAAATACCGTCTACACGCCGTGGTGTAATCTATTTTCCACCACCACCTTACATGGATGGGTATAATGGTTTAAAGAATAACTATACATAGTTATTAGAACATAATATTGATTATGATATATTTTATCATCCACTACAATTCATTTCAATAATTATGTAAATGATATCATCGCTCGTGCGTACGTACGGACTACCGTCTCCACGACGCGATGAGATTCATTCTCCATGTTAACCATTTAAGAATGATTATAAAGTATATATAAGAAATAATAATGAAATATATGACATTATAAAACTACTGGATTTATGTGTATATATATGTATGTCATCTACATAATTCCACTCAAGTCAATAACGAAAAGAAAACAGTGTTCATGCGTACGTACGGCCTACCGTCTCCATGAACGGTGTATTTCTTTCCATTTATCGATCCATTATATATATGTATATTATGAATATATATTATATATAAATCATGTTTTATATTCTATAATTAAGTAATAATGATCTAAGTAATCTTATTAATAATTACAATTTAAAAAACAAACGACAAATGAGACGATTTTACCCAAAATGCTACTTTAACATGAATTTACAAAAGAACGGGTAATATAAAGTCATAAGTGAACCATATATGATATAATAACAATGAATATGATTCTGTAATAAGTCAATGACATTATTTAAATCATTATACAGGAGTTTCGGACACTTACGAAGCAAATCGGACCTAAGGTAAGGGAAATATCACAATCTCATTTTTATCCGAGATTGCTTATACTTTGGTATTTAATGGGGTGTATTTTATCATCCACATACATGTTTTCCTCAATATGTAATATTATTTCCATCCACCTAAAATTGATTAAATCCAATTTTACCCTTCTTTTAGTTTTTAGTAAAGGATATGAATGGAATCTTTTTTCGTTTTTCGTACGAGGTACTTTTTGGCTTTTCCGACAAAAAGTTACGAAGAATGTTTTTTTAACTTATAAGGAATGAATGGATTTTTAAAACGTTATTTCCAAGAAGCTTCCTTTACAAGTTTTCAAGTTTATTTTTAATCAACTTTTTTAGTTAATGTTTTATGACATGTTAAGAAAGGAAAAAAAATTTTGAAGTAGAAAGGATATTTTCCTCAAGAATGGAGTTCAAGTGTTTTATCAAAATTATTTTCCATCTAAGATAATAAAGGGATCTATTTTTATACATATTATTACATTGATTTGATTATGTTGTGATGTAATTAATTTTATGAATTCCTTTATCTTATATGAATTGTTTTATGATGTCATGATGTTTAAGACTCCCATTTGTATTACATGGGTTATGTAATGATGTATGATTTATGATTTTGTCGCACACATAAGAATGGTATCATATGAGATGGGTGGAACCTATATCTCCCTCCAATGCATTGGGTATAGATTTTATATCTCATGAGATAGACATGGCTGGAATGGTAGGTTATACCAGTTCAGTGAAACAGGACTGAAACGAGGGTGAATCGGTTCAGAAAGGGACTGTCCACTAAGATAGTCTTGGCAATGAGTCTTGACTAACAAGAAATGATTCTCTATTATTATGTTTTAATGCCACAAAGTTTCATGTTTTAAGTTATGATTATTGTGATTACATTTCACTGCCATGATTTACCCCATGTTATGAAATTATGATCTCTTTTGCAGGTTAAGATTTCCAAAAGTTATGTGCTTATGTATATGATGTGATTGATATTTCTTTTGTTTACCCTTACTGAGCATTTTAGCTCACCCTTTTATGTTTTCTTTTCCCCAGGATATAAAGAAAGGTATTAGGTAAAAAAAGGAAGATCTTTATGGGAGATTTTGAAGATCTTTCACCATGATTAGAAGATTATATTCCGAGTTTCCAAAGACACTAAACTATTACGGTCCTTCTGTGTGTGTTTTTTTTGTTATGTACTAAGTATTCCGCAAATGTAAGGTAATTTCAATGTACGTCAAGATACGGGTCTCTACAGTTGGTATCAGAGGAAAGGATTAGTCAACCTTTGGAAACTAGGATGCGAAAACGTTAGTGAGATCCCTAGAGATATTTCTAAGTTGTGTCAAGGGATGGCCCTAAGGTTAAGTATACGTATAGGTTATAGTACTAGAATTACGCTAACGATCATAGAATTAAACCTAAGATGTTAGATATTGAAGGTACTCCCCCTTTATTATGTTGTTTTCCCCTAGCATGATTTTTGCCTCTCACACTATTCTTTTTGGGTTTTAGAAAATGGCTGGAAACAAGATGATTCATGATAATGGAGAATATGATGGACAATGGATTGATATTCTTCATAATGAAATGGGATTTGGAAGTCCAAACATCATTATTATACCGAATCAGCAATCTCATAATATGATCAATAAAGTAAAATTTGGTAAGTTTCCTGACTCGGCTAATAAGAGAAAGATGGAGTTTCATGATGATCATAGAGGAAAGAAAGTTCAATTTCCCCTATGTAAATCATGTGGGAAGAGGCATCGAGAGAATGTTTCAAAGGAACTGGAAGATGCTTTGGGTGTGGAAAATAAGGACACAAAGCAAGTAAGTGCAAAGGAAAATGTTCAGTTAACACCATTGATGAGGATAATGGTATTGCTACGACATCAACAATGGTTAAATGTTTTAAATGTGGAATGTACGGGTATTATGCAAACCAATGCCCTAAGGTAAAGTCTCGTGAAGAGAATTAGTATGGTCGTATGGGAAGTATTTATGTTGAAGATGATGAAGAGACTACAAATGATATGTGAGAATAAAGAATTTTTGAAGCTCAGTCAATGGTTTAAGAATGTAATGGAATGCTTACATATTTATCATGTGTAATATTGTATACGAAATCTCATGGTACTATGGAATAAAGAGACATCTATGGATTGTTACACTGTTGTATTTCCTTGAGTTATGAAAGTGTATGATTAAGGGTTCCACTATCCATGAAAGGTTATTCAGATATTTTTGGAATTTAGATGATATGTGCATAATGAAGGGATAAGGAGAAAATTAAATGTTTGACAGTATTCATGAGCTCATGATTGATATAAGGACTAAGTGATATCATGGTTTGACTATATAGAATTTTGAGGATTTTGGTATGTGGAAAGTGTTAACGTTTAACTGCATTCATGTTTTCAATAAGGTTCAATGTGTATTCAAGAGAATACATGATTAAGGCCTTTGAATGTTTATAATGTGACCAACAAGACATGTCTTATGATATATGGGGATCAACGATGGTATTAAATCTCTGGTAATTGTTTTCACTATATTATGAGAGTGGACTGAAGTATTATGGATAAGCCTAAGTATTGTTGGACATAATTTAGTATTGTTTAAGGATAGAGGTTTTTTCGATATTATTGATGGGATGTTATAGTAATATAGTTTTAGAAAAAGGACAACCTGCTGGACGAGTGACAGCCCATCGCGTCGGACAAGGCTGTGGGAATCGAACCCACAACCGAAGTGCGACTGGCCTTTATAACCTACCACTAGCCTACCGGAAGTCCTTGTTTAGTAGAAACTAGCTTTTATTATATTAAGTAGTATGATATATGAAGTATAATATCATTTTAGGAACCATATATCATTAATCTCACTATAGATAGACTTATGTATTTTTTTTGATAACTTTTATAACCTTTTGAGACAGATGGAATGACCCATCATTCTATCACATGATCTGCTAACAAATCACGAATGACAAATTCAACTTCATTTCTTTAAGATATGAAGTAGAAATTGTCCAAAGAACGACAAACAGTGAGACTATACCAAAATCACGAAAGTATTTCTTCTAATTCCAATTTCATCAACTTTAGGGAAATGATCTTGAAAACCAAAAATGTTGTCCTAGTGATCTTATATCTGATTAATCATATGGTACCTTAGATCGTCACAAATTTATGGATTTGTGATTGCTAGAATAGCCATGTTCTCTACCACTCTCCATCAGAACATGATGGTTAGATTTCTCTTCCATATCCATATTTTTACCTATGTGGAAACCCAGTGATTAGTTTATTTGGGTAACCGTTACGTTTCATACTTTTGTTTTTAAAGATTGGTTTTGGTATTCCTTTTTACGATGTGGGTTTCTATTAAAGAAACTTTCGAATAGTAAACCATTTATAACCCCGACGAATTTCGAGGGCGAAATTCATTTTAAGGGGGGTAGAATGTAACACCCCGAGATTTTATGAAAAATATTCTTTTTAATTTCATTAATGTCTTGTGTTATATGCTACACCAAAAGGAGCTATCACAACACACATCTCTGACCTGGCTTGAATTACACTCAATCGTGACCTTCCACGATAGCCTGTGTTGTACGCAACACCATGTTTCGCTAAACAACGATATGCTATTAAGATATTATTAAAACTAGCCGTTATGAATAGTAATAACCACATTTTGAAATTTTGTAAATTTTATTTTTAAAAATGGACTTCATTTATGGATTCGGAGTATCGAATTTAGCCTAAGGTGAAATTTTGGTACTTTTCGGATAACTTTCATATTCTGATGAATAGTGAAAATTACTAAATTTTAATTAAAAACAACTTTTTTAATCGAAATAATTAATAGTGATAAATTATTAATTTAAGTGGTTTTAAAGTATATTTAGAATATATTTTTACAATTTAATACAATGTTGGTCACTGGATGTAATTTTACATTTAAACCAGTTATAAACAAGTGTCAATATTTTGATAGTTATTATCTCTTAAAAACACGCTATTTGTTGTGACAGCGGAAATTAATTATAAAATTAATTAATGAAACTTATATGTTGGTTATTTTGTAAAATAGAAATCATTTTTGAATTCGGAATATCAATTATAGCTTAGGGTGAAATTTTGGCATTTTTCTGAAAAACATCAATTTTTGATGAATAGTGGAACCACTAAGTGGTAGGTTAAAAACTGAATTTTGCATAAAAATTAATTTTACCGCTTCTGTGAATGGAATTTCGAAAATCCGACAGACACGGTTTATATCAGTAAGTAAAATGTGGTTCAATGAGATAAAAATAATTTTTTGGTGAATAGTAACTTTTTACTTTTTTTACCACGGTTAATAGTAAATAGGGTAACTAAGGGTAAATATGATATTACTATTACCCTAACACATGTCCTAATTCTATTGGATAAGTGTAATTCGACCACAAACAACCTTATGAATATAATATGACCATTTAGGTCCACTTGGATTAGATTATGACATTTAATATTATTTTATCTAATGAATAGTTATAATAGTTAAAATCAAAGTTTAATAAGTAAATCATTTTTAATATGGGGTTATGCATAAGATAAATTCGACAATAAATATTCATTAGAAAGATAAAAATATTTCCTATATAATGTTATTTTATTTGTAATTTTTAGACATTAAATAATTTAATTTATTTATGACACAATGATGATGCATTAATTATCTTATTAATGAAATATTGACATAATTGATGTTATAAACACCAAAATAAATGTAATTTGAGACTTTTTATGAATTCCACTAATTTTATAGATTACTATGATATATTAGTGTTGATTTAATCAACTTGGTTCGAACATATAATTCTGTTATGACTTTCACAAAAATCATATATCAAATATTGTAAAAATTGACACAAAATAGTTTTTAAATCAAATATTATATTATTAATTGTTATTTTATTCCTAAAAATATACGGATCGGCCAAATGACTTAGATAAGGATATATATATTAATAATAAACAATTTGGGGCTCGTTTGGCATGTTATAGTAAGTGTATTAACCATATAGTGTAAGAAAACAAAAAGACACGGTAAAAGTTAAATTATTTAACTTAGAGTTAAATCTAATTGATAAGGTTAAAATAATAACCTAAACCTGCCTAAATCCAATTGGTTGATAGTATTTCGACCCATCCCCACTTTACCTTCGATATAAGACCATTTGGAACCATTATAAACCGATTTTTACTTTAATAAAAAATAATAGTTTGAGATATTCCTAAGGTGCCCCTCTCCTCCCTTATAAAAGGGCACCTCCTCCCTCTCCTCATCACACCAATTTTAGCATTCAAGCTCGGCCAACCCCTGCCCAAATCTCTTCTCCACTTTCCTAGTATCATCCTAGAGGTTCTGGTCTTCTTCAAAGACCCATTTTAGTGCCCTAAAAGGAGGTCTCAAAGAAGCACTTCAAAGAAGAGGTAATGTCCGTTACCGATTCTTTCATCTTTATTTCTTCTTCCACTTCTTCTTCTTAGGTTGTTTCATTATGAAGTAATAACATCAGTATCACTCATATACTGATATGTTATTATAAGTATGAAACAACCCTATTTCATCATCTATCCATCCTACGGAAAAAGAAATCACTGCGCGTGCGTACGTACGGAATACCGTCTCCACGCCGTGGTGTAATCTATTTTCCACCACCACCTTACATGGATGGGTATAATGGTGTAAAGAATAACTATACCTAGTTATTATAACATCATATTGATTCTGATATATTGTATCATCCACTCCAATTCATTTCAATAATTATGGAAATGATATCATCGCTCGTGCGTACGTACGGACTACCGTCTCCACGACGCGATGAGATTCATTCTCCATGTTAACCATTTAAGAATGATTATAAAGTATATATAATAAATAATAATGAAATATATGACATTATAAAGCTACTGGATTTATGTGTATATATATGTATGTCATCTACTTAATTCCACTCAATTCAATAACGAAAAGAAAATAGCGTTCATGCGTACGTACGACATACCGTCTCCATGAATGGTGTATTTCTTTCCATTTATCGATCCATTATATATATGTATATTCTGAATATATATTATATATAAATCATGTTTTATACTCTATAATTAAGTAAAAATTATCTAAGTAATCTTATGAATAATTACAAGTTAAAACACGAATGACAAATGAGACGATTTTACCCAAAACGCTACTTTAACATGAATTTACAAAAGAACGGGTAATATAAAGTCATAAGTGAACCGTATATGATATAATAACAATGAATATGATTCTGTAAAAAGTCAATGACATTATTTAAATCATTATACAGGAGGTTCGGACACTTACGAAGCAAATCGGACCTAAGGTAAGGGAAATATCAAAATCTCATTTTTATCCGAGATTGCTTATACTTTGGTATTTACTGGGGTGTATTTTATCATCCACATCCATGTTTTTCTCAATATGTAATATTATTTCCATCCACCTAAAATTGATTAAATCCAATTTTACCCTTCTTTGAGTTTTTAGTAAAGGATATGAAAGGAATCTTTTTTCGTTTTTCGTACGAGGTACTTTTTGGCTTTTCCGACCAAAGTACGAAGAATGTTTTTTAACTTATACGGCATGAATGGATTTTTAAAACATTATTTCCAAGAAGCTTCCTTTACAAGTTTTCAAGTTTATTTTCAATCAACTTCTTTTAATTTAATGTTTTATGACTTGTTAAGAAAGGAAAAAAGTTTTTGAAGTAGAAAGGATATTTTCCTCAAGAATGGAGTTCAAGTGTTTTATCAAAATTATTTTCCATCTAAGATAATAAAGGGATCTGTTTTTATCCATATTATTACATTGATTTGATTATGTTGTGATGGAATTAATTTTATGAATTCCTTTATCTTATATGAATTGTTTTATGATGTCATGATGTTTAAGACTCCCATTTGTATTACATGGGTTATGTAATGATGTATGATTTATGATTTTGTGGCACACATAAGAATGGTATCATTATGAGATGGGTGGGACCTATATCTACCTCCAATGCATTGGGTAAAGATTTTATATCTCAAGAGATAGACATGGCTGGAATGGTAGGTTATACCGGTTCAGTGAAACAGGACTGAAACGAGGGTGACTCGGTTCAGAAAGTGACTTTGTCCACTAATATAGTCTTGGCAATGAGTCTTGACTAACAAGAAATGATTCTCTATTATTATGTGTGAATGCCACAAAGTTTCATGTTTTATGTTATGATTATTGTGATTACATTTCACTGCCATGATTTACCACATGTTATGAAATTATGATCTCTTTTGCAGGTTAAGATTTTCAAAAGTTATGTGCTTATGTATATGATGGGATTGACATTTCTTTTGTTTACCCTTATTGAGCATTTGATCTCACCCTTTTATGTTTTATTTTCCCCAGGATATAAAGAAAGGTTTTAGGTAAAAAAAAAGGAAGATCTTTATGGGAGATTTTGAAGATCTTTCACCAAGATTAGAAGATTATATTCCGAGTTTCCAAAGACACTAAACTATTACAGTCATTGTGTGTGTGTTTTTTTGTTATGTACTATGTATTCCGCAAATTTAATGTAATGTCAATGTACGTCAAGATACGGGTCTCTACACTAGATCCACCCACTCTTTTATTTCTGAAGAATTTTCTAAGGGTATCACCATATTACCTCAACAATTAGATGTTGAGTTAGTTGTGACAACACCTAATGGCACAACAGTCGCATCAAAAGTTTATAATTCTTCTTTGATTGAATTTTGTGGGAAAGTGTTTCCTGCAAATCTTGTGATCCTTCCTATAGTGTAATTTGATGTGATTCTTGGCATGGATTGGCTTTCTTTATATGGAGCTCATATCAATTTCCAAAGAAGGGAAGTCACATTTCATATTCCAGATCAATCTATGATCATCTATCAATGCAAGGATGAACATAACCTTCCAGTGGTAATTTCTTCCATTTCATGGGTCTTGATTCCACTAAATGAAGGTTATTTATCTCAAATGGTTGGTGAGAAACTCACGATTAAGAATATGCCCATTGTACGGGAGTTTGATGATGTATTTCCGGAAGAATTACCAGGTCTTCCACCAAATCGTGAAGTTGAGTTTTCAATAGAACTCGTACCGGGTGCCTTGCCTATTTCAAAGACACCTTATAGAATGGCCCCAATTGAGTTTCAGGAATTAAAGAAGCAACTCCAAGAGAATCTTGATAAGGGATTCATACGCCCTAGTGTGTCACCTTTGGGAGCACCTGTTCTATTTGTTAAGAAGAAAGATGGATCAATGATACTCTGCATTGATTATTGAGAACTTAACAAGATCACTACCAAGAACAAATATCATCTCCCGCGCATTGATGACCTATTTGACCAACTACGCGGAGCTCAATACTTTTCCAAGATTGATCTTCATTCAGGGTATCATCAATTAAGGGTCAAAAGGGAGGATATACCAAAGACGACTTTCCGTACAAGGTATGGACACTATGAATTTATAGTGATGCCATTTGGTCTTACTAATGCCCCTGCTATCTTCATGGATCTAATGAATAGAGTCTTTAGAGACTATCTTGATCAATTTTTGGTAGTCTTTATAGGCGATATTCTTTTCTATTCAAATAGAAAGGAAGAGAATGAAGATCACTTGAGAATTATATTGAAGACACTGAGAAAGGAAATGATTTATGCCAAATTTACCAAGTGTGAATTTTGGCTTCAGAATGTTGCATTTTTGGGTCACATAATCTCAAAAGAGGGGATATCTGTGGATCCAGCAAAAACAGAGGTTATCGAAAGATGGTCGAGACCAACAATAGTAACTGAGATCCGAAGTTTTCTTGGTTTGGCTGGATATTATCGACGTTTTGTGAAAGATTTTTCACGATTATCTAATCAACTCACCAAGTTGACTCGGAAAGGAGTTAAGTTTGTTTGGACGTAGGAATGTGAAGAAAATTTCAAGGAGTTGAAAAGAAGGTTATCCAGTGCACCTATGCTCACACTACCCTATAGTGGAGAAATGTTTGTGATCTATAGTGATGCATCCAAGAAGGGATTGGGGTGTGTTCTTATGCAAAATGATATAGTGATAGGTTATGCCTCATGACAGTTGAAAATCCATGAGCAAAATTATCCAACACATGATTTGGAATTACCTGCGGAAATCTTTGCCTTAAATATTTGGAGGCATTATCTTTATGGAGGAAGGAGAGATATTTATACTGATCATAAAAGTTTAAAGTATATTTTCACACAAAAGGAGCTGAATATGGGCCAAAGAAGATGGTTGGAGCTGATTAAGGATTACGACTGCTCAATCCATTACCACCCTGGGAAAGCAAACAAGGTGGCAGATGCATTAAGTCGACAAGACCATGCTAGTTTATCCATGATGAGGATCACAAAAGATCCAATATTTATGGATTTACAAAGGTTGGATCTTGGAATTATAATGGAAGGGGAAAAATATTATCTTTCTCAAATAAATGATCAACCATCTATACATGTGAAGATTAAAGAGGCACAGAAAGAAGATGTCGAGTTACAAAAGAAGGTGAGAAATGTTCCTGATTTCAACCTTGATTGTGATGGGATAATAAAGTTCAGGAATCGGGATTGTGTTCCTCCCATCCCCGAATTAAAGAAGGAGCTACTGGATGAGGCTCACAGTTCTTCATTCTCTATTTATCCTGGAAGCACGAAGATGTATAGGGACCTGAAAGAGTACTTCTGGTGGGATGGCATAAAAAGAGATGTTGCTGAATATGTCTCTCGATGCTTGGTTTGTCATCAAGTTAAAGCTGAGAGACACAAGTCTAAGGGGATGTTACAACCATTACCCATACCTGAATGGAAATGGGAAAACATCACTATGGACTTTGTCCCAGGACTTCCTAAAACATCCAAAGGCAATAATGTTATCTGGGTCATAGTTGATTGTCTTACCAAGTCTGCACATTTCATTGCTATTAGAGAGGATTTCTCTCTGGATCAGCTTGCCAGGATATATGTAAAGGAAGTGGTAAGATTGCATGGAGTACCAATTTCTATTATATCTTATCGGGATCCGATATTTACCTCGAAGTTCTGGAGAAGTCTTTAGTATACTCTGGATACAGAGTTGAGTTTCAGCACTGGTTATCATCCTCAGATAGATGGTCAGTCTGAGAGAACAATTCAAACCCTAGAAGATATATTGAGAGCTTGCTCTATGAATTTCAAAGGTGGTTGGGATCAACACCTACCTTTGGTGGAATTTTAATATAATAATAGCTTTCACTCCAGTATTCATATGGCTCCTTATGAAGCTCTCTATGGAAAGAAATGCAGGACTCCAACTTGCTGGGATGAAGTTGGGGAAAGAAAGATTGTAGGACCTGATCTCGTTGATAAAATGGAAGAAAAGGTCAGATCTATTCAACAACACATAAGAGCAGCTCAGAGTCGACAGAAAAGTTATGCCGACAACCGAAGTAAAGACCTAGAGTTTGAAGTGGGTGATAAAGTGTTCTTACGAATATCTCCCTAGAAGAGGGTCATGAGATTTGGAAAGAAGGGGATGTTGAGCCCTAGATATATCGGTCCTTTTGAAATACTGGATCGTGTTGGGAAGGTAGCTTACCTATTGGCGCTTCAACCGAATCTCTCTCAAGTTCACCATGTGTTCCATGTATCTCTCCTGAGAAAGTACATACCTGATCCTTCACATGTACTCAGCTCAGAAATTGTACCGCTGGAGCAAGATCTTTTTTATGAAGAACAGCTGATAGTGATTCTGGATCGTAGCAAAAAATTCCTACGAAACAAGACCACTAGATTGGTGAAAGTTTTATGGAGGAACCACCAATTAGAAGAAACTACATGGGAGCTTAAGGATATGATGAGGGAGAGGTATCCTCATCTGTTTGTTACAAAGTGACGAATTTCGAGGGCGAAATTCATTTTAAGGGCGGTAGAATGTAACACCCAAGACTTTTATGTTATATAAATCATCAAAGGAATATTTTTCTACACAACACTTGCTTGTCTTGCTTTACACGAAATCACATCCTTCCTCGATAGCTTGCGTTGTACGCAATACCGAGTTTCCCTAAACAACGATATTCTATTAAAATATTATTAAAACAAGCCGTTATGAATAGTAATAACCACTTTTTGAAATATTATAAATTTTATTTTTCAAAATGGACTTCATTTTTTGATTCTGAATATTGAAATTAGCCTAGGGTGAAATTTTGGCATTTTTCTGAAAACTTTCAATTTTTGATGAATAGTGAAACCACTAGGTGGTAGTTAAAAAACTGAATTTTTCATAAAACCTAATTTTACCGCTTCTGTGAGTGGAATTTCGAAAATCTAAGAGACGCGGTTAATATCAAGGACTAAAATGTGGTTCAATGAGATGAAAATAATTTTTGGTGAATAGTAACTTTTTACTTTTTTTTACCACGATTAAAAGTAAATAGGGTAATTAAGAGTAAAGATTATATTATTATTACCCTAACACATTTTTAATTATATTGTACAAGTTTAATTCGACCAAAAACAATCTTAGGAATAATATATGACCATTTAGGCCCACTCGGATTAGATTAGGACATTTATTATTAATTTATTTAAAGAAGGGTAAAAATAGTTAAAATCAAAGTTTAATAAGTAAATAATTTTTAATATAAGGTCATACATAAGATATGTTCAACTATAAATATTCAATATAAAGATAAAACTATTTCCTACATAAGGATATTTTATTTGTAATTTTTAGACATTAAATAATTTAATTTATTTATGACACAAATATGATGCAGTAATTATCTTATTAATGAAATATTGACATAATGGATGTTATAAATACCCAAATAAATGTAATTTGAGACTTATTATGAATTCCACTAATTTTCGAGGTTAATATGACATGTTAGTATTGATTTAATTAACTTGGTTCGAATTAATAATTCTGTTATGGTTTTCAAAAAAATCAATTACTAAATAGTGTCAAAATTGACATAAAATAGTTTTTAAAACAAGTATTATATTAGTAATTGTTATTTTATTCCTAAAAATCTAATGTTATGCCAAATGACTTAGATAAGGTTATATATATTAATAATAAACAACTTGGGGTTCGTTTGGCTGGTTATATTAAGTTTATTAACCATATAGTATAAAAAAACAAGAAGACACGGTAAAAGTTAAATTATCTAACTTAAAGTAAAATCTAAATGATAAGGTTAAAATTGATACCTAAACTTGTCTAAATTCTATTGGATGAGAGGATTTCGACCCATACCCACCTTATCCTCGAAATAAATTAATTTGGAGCTATTTAAAAACCGAACTTGACTTTATAATAAAATAATATTTTTAGTTATTCCAAAGGTGCCCCTCTCCTCCCTTATAAAAGGGCACCTCCTCCACCTCTTCCTCAAACCACATTGAGCCTTCAAGCTCGGCCAAAACATGCCAATTCCTCCTCTCCACTTCCCTAGATACATCCTAGAGGTTCTAGTCTTCTTTAAAAACCCATTTTAGTGCCCTAAAAGGAGGTCTCAAAGAAGAACTTCAAAGAAGAGGTAATGTCCGTTACCGATTCTTTCATCATTATTTCTTCTTCCACTTCTTCTTCTTTAGTTGTTTCATTATGAAGTAATAACATAAGTATCACTAATATACGGATATGTTATTATAAGTATTAAACAACTCTATTTCACCATCTATCCATCCTACGGAAAAAGAAATCACCGCACGTGCGTACGTACGGAATACCGTCTCCACGCCGTGGTGTAATCTATTTTCCACCACCACCTTACTTGGATGGGTATAATGGGGTAAATAATGACTATATATGACTATTATAAAGTGATACTGATTCTGAAATAGTATACATACACTCCAATACAATTCCACAATAATAGGAACGATATCATCACTCGTGCGTACGTACGGAATACCATCTCCACGATGTGATGCGACTCGTTCTACATGATCTTCATTTCATAATGATTATATAAATGAATTGAATGAACGAATATGATATATATTACACTAATACCATTCTGGAAATTAGGTATCTATAACCTAAAGAGAATAATAATAATTTATTCGACAAGAGACGCATAAGAACAAAAAGTTATAAACACCCGAATAACAAGTAGCAATGAAATATTACTACTAAGAAGCTAAGAATATGACCATATATGATATCATAAAAATAAGTATGATTCTGGAATAAGTCAATAACATTATTTAAATCATTATACAGGAGGTTCGGACACTTATGAAGCAAAACGGACGTAAGGTAAGGGAAATATCACAATCTCATTTTTATCTGAGATTGTTTATACATTGGTATTTACTGAGGTGTATTTTATCATCCACATCCATGTTTCCTCAACATGTAATATTTATATCCTTATACAATAGTTTATATCCAATTTTACCCTTTTTTGAGTTTTTAGTAAAAGATATGAACGAAATATTTTGTCATTTTTCGTACGAGGTACTTTTTGACTTTTTCGACAAAAGTACAAGAAGAATGTTTTTTTTAACTTATACGGAATAAATAGATTTTTAAAACATTATTTCCAAGAATCTTCCTTTACAAGTTTTAAATTTTATTTTTAATCAACTTCTTTTAATTTAAAATTGTATGACATGTTATGAAAGGAAAAATGTTTTTGAAGATGAACGGATATTTTTCTCAAGAATTGAGTTCAAGTGTTTTATCAAAATTATTTTCCATCTAAGATAAAATAGGGGTCTGTTTTTGCACCTATTATTACATTGATTTGATAATGTTGTGATGGAATTATTTTTATGAATTCCTTTATCTTATATGAATTGTTTTATGATGTCATGTTGTTTAAGAATCCCATTTTTATTACATGGGTTATGCTATGATGTATGGTTTATGATTTTGTGGCACACATAAGAATGGTATCATTATGAGATGGGTGGGACCTATATCTCCCAACAATGCATTGGGTAAAGATTTTATATCTCATGAGATAGACATGGGTGGAAAGGTAGGTTATACCGGTTCAGTGAAACAGGAATGACATGAGGGTGACTCGGTTCAGAAAGGGACTTTGTCCACTAAGATAGTCTTGCCAATGAGTCTTGACTAACAAGAAATGATTTTATATGATTATGTGTGTATGCCACAATGTTTCATGTTTTAAGTTATGATTATTGTTATTACATTTCACTACCATGATTTATCCCATGTTATGAAATTATGATCTCTTTTGCAGGTTAAGATTTCAAAAAGTTATGTGCTTATGTATAAGATGTGATTGATATTTCTTTTTTTACCCTTACTGAGAATTTGAGCTCACCCTTTTGTATGTTTTATTTCCCCAGGTCAGGAAGAAGGTTATTAAGTAGAATATGCCAAAAAGGGACTCTAGATATGATGAAATAAATGGAAGGCATAGTATATTCTTTATGAACCAGTTGTTTATGTTTCCCAGTTTCTAAAGACACTATACTTATACGGTCCTTTCTTGGTTTTGTTATATTTTGTAATAAGTGTGCTTCAATTCGGAAGTAATAACAATGTATGTAAAGTATGGGTCGTTATAATGTACCTTCCATTTATGGATGGTTGAGGTTACAGATAGGTAGTGTTACACATTATTTCTTTCAGTAAGTATGTAATTCGATTTCAATACAACCTAGCCTATGTTATATTAATAAAAAAAATAAATAGTTATAATTAATTAATTTGGGATGCTTGGATCTGAGTAAAACCATGTGGTGTTGATCTATGCTAGTTTTTCTCGTTAAAATCAAATAAACCAGATAGGCTTTTCTTGGACGGGAGTGAGATCTCTTTGAGGAATTAGGAGAGGAGTACTTGACCAAATGTTTATTAATTAGTTCACTTGCATGTGGTACGTGGACATTACAATATTTTTGGATAACCATCAAATCCATATAATTATTGGAAGAATTAAATTAATTATCATCATAAAATTTAATTGATCATGTAAATTAAAACAAGAAACATGGTTTTATATATAATTAGTTTATGAATTAATTTTCAAAATAAGTTAATTGAATATTCCTACGAAAGATACAAGGTTCTATGGAATTCATTGGACATTATGTGATGGATTTTTACAGGGATATTGGGGGCTGAATCTCAATGGATATTTATTAAAAATTATTTTTTTAGATAGGAATATGTTTTATTCCCAATAATATGGTGTTCATGTATAACTCATTGGAAATAAAGGTTATTCAACACAAAATGGGGCCTGTGTGTGTATTCAAACGATACCAATTCAATGTTTTCAGGCATGGGGATTTTTCTGGTTATGATTATTGTTTGTATGCTGTGATGTTTGATTTATTATATATATCTCTTATCCAATTTTGTAGTTCTTATATCTTGTAGTTGTCTCTGAAGTTTGATTCGAAGGACTGTCTCCCTAAAGGGGATGTGCCAGATTAATGGACCAAATTATATGGGATACCTATTTAACAGGAATATTTCAATCATGTTTTTTTATTATTTCATAGAGGCGGTATTATTCATGTTGATTATTGTATTTCCTCCTAAAATGGTTCATAAGTTGGTATGCACAGGGGTCATTGCAACATAGTGAGTGCATCACCACACAACATATAGGTGGTAACTATTTTATTGTATATTAGTGATTACAAGTAATGAATGTAAATCCTATATAGTAGTGTTTAATATATATATATTCTTATCAAATGAACATAATATTTAATTTCATTTCGTGTATGGGACCATGTTTTTGGTGTATTACTATGTCGTACTCACATCATGGTTAGGATTTCATGCCACTTAGGTGCCTAAGTAGTCCTCAATTGTTGTAGGTATTGGCTAGGAAAAGTTTGAGGATAGATCAATTATTTTGATATTTTTCTATGAGAATATACATTAGGATGAGGTGAGGCATAGAGTTTTAGAGTATCATTAATATTTTTTACACTTTATTATTTTTATTTGTGATCATTCCATTGTGTGATTAGTTTTGGTATTTGTATTCCTGTTTAGATTGCATACATTTTCATGTAATATATACAGATAAAATTTTATTCATCAAAATATTATGTTATATATTGTTACATGTATTTATCTATTATTGTGTACCTTGAAGGACAATATTGGATATCTATAATTCCACCTTAACCCTCACTGATAGTCGGTAATCATTATTTTGCGGGGAGTTGTACTTGAGGTTCTATGACTCTTCATATTGGACCCACTGATTTAGATCATTGTTTTAAAAAGTTTCATTTTTTGGATTATTTTTTTGGAGTTATTAGACAGAAGATATAAGAATTTATCTGAGGTTGTGATTGAAATCATTCTAGTATGCCACGAAAACCATTTCTAAGATTATTATAGGTTACTAGGGAATGAATTTGATGTTCTTGGGTTATGAGGTTATAGTTATATAAAATTTCACCACAATTAATTACATAATTTTCTTTGTAGTTCATGAAATCCTATGGATTTTAATCTTGGTCCTATCAACGAGAGGGGTAATGCTCATAAAATTATACATGTAGGTTCTACAAGACATACATGCTTCTTTTCTGTGATTTTAATGATGATGAAGGACTCATATTATTTATTCTAGTAACATATATAGTGATTCCACATTAATTTTTTTAATGTAATATTTTTTGGTTTAACCCCTCTGTATATGTACATATAATAATAGGTCATACATTATAATTGTGTGGTATTCCTATGGAACTATGGTGGTGATCATAGATATAATGAAAATGATGTTAGGGGTGAATATGATTTCCATATTTCAAATAAAAAGTGGAGTAGAATCCCTTATGATGTCATTTTTTATTGTATGCAATGATAATAAATAACCTTGTGAAGGAATCCTACAAATTTGTTATGTTGATTAAAGAGTAGACTATATACTATACCTAATTTTCATTATTGCACCTAGAAGAATCCTATTTGACTGAAACTGGAATAGTTGAATCTTGAAATGGTCTGAGTAAGGGTTAATACATATTTATTTTTGTTTGCATATGTACCTAGATGAATGTTTTGTAGTTTCTACCCTTAATTAACCCATTTACGGGTTTTGTGTATGTTTTGGTGGCCCTTAAATATTAATTAGGTTACTAGTAAGCCATTCTCTAATATTATAAGATGGTAAATGATTGAAATCATCATTCTGAATTGATAGTGAAGGTAAACTCCATATGTGTGATTTTATTTGGAAAAAATCCTAATGTATGAGATTGAACTTTTAAAGGCTTTAATTGAGGTCTTGTACGTTTCCATGAAACCCTGTAGTATAGAGAAATATTGTGTTATTTCTCATGATAAATTATTGTGTTTTAGAATTCTAAGAAATGTGTTTCTTTGAGTATAAGTCAATGTGTTAATTGACAAGTTCATTCGGAATGAACCTTGTAACGCCCTGATCCCAGATGCTTAGTGCTAGTTCATTATATCATTACCATGGCATGATTAAAAAGTTGTATTATCCCTATTTGATAAATACATTAGTTGTTTTTGAAAACCAGATACATACATAGGTTCAACATTACAACATTAAATGAAAAACAATGTATATATTTTATTGGTAACATCCAATACTATATCTTTATCCCTATATTTCATTCATAAGTAACCTCTTCACAACAAGGTGGAAAATAAAACATATGAAAATGGGTGAGCTCATATGCCCAGAAAGGGTAAACACAACAGCATCAGATATCATAAAGATAAAAACTAGGCATGTTCAATAACTACAAACACATGTCATTAAAAATAAACTGGTACATACTATGGAAGGAACAATATTTGAATAAATAATGCCATAATAAAACATATTCATGGGTATTATACAAGAAAAATAAATACATTAACATTCAATTACTATCATTTTAATATGGAAATGAATAATTTGGGACATCATAACCATACTTTAATGGCCTTTTTCCAACATCCTAAATAATCAAAATGTCAAGGCCTTGTGCTATGACCATATTTTGTCACATGAGACCTAATGATGCACCAAGGGGATATAGCGGGTCCCTCCCAACACTTACTATGTCAAATTCATTCCTCACATGAATGGGGATAATATAAACAACATATAAATTCATATTGACAACTAACATATGAAATGTAAAAAACTTGTTTTATCATTAAACATAAACATTAACCATTCAGTGTAATATGGTGAATGGTTTCAAGATAGAAAATTAGAAATATGGATGTGTTATATTGTGTAATTTTGGAGATAAAAACCCCTTTAATTTGAAAAGAAGAGTTATTTTGGGAAAAAAAGTAATTTTATCCTTATAGAAGTGATTTAGGGTAGTTTTATCATAATAAAAAATTTATTTAATGAAAATAATGGCTGTTAAAAACATATTAGAGAGTGATATTGAATATAGATAATAATTGAGAAATTCCCTAGAATGAGGACTGTATTTCAGGAAGAATTTTTGAAAGCTCCTTTTAAAATATGTAACAACCTATAAGATAAAGAAGGATTAAATTTGGTAAACATATATATAACATTCACACAAAATTTAGGGGGAGTACATAATTATATATAAGAATATCATTGAGGTATGTAGACTATAAATGTAACCCGAATGAAAATGGAGGTTTCGGTGGAAAAAGCTTACATTATGTCCAAACATGTTCTCTAATTTATCATAATGTCATGAATAATCCAATTTAGGTACATTAATTAATAATTAAATAACAATATCATCATTTTATTTATTTATTATAAAATTATTAAGTTCATTCATGGAATTTATGATGGGTTATGTGGCTGAATTTCTTTGGTTCAATTTGTTTGTTTCATGCTTGGTATACTAATATACATGAAAAAAGAATTGTGTAAAATGATGATGGTTTTCATGAATTTAAGTTATATGTTATTATTGAACATGAAAGCTTTTACGGGGTTGTTAATATCAAATTTTTACTTAGATTGGAGATGAATCATTATATAAATTATTTAATGATAAGTGTTTCGGTTAATTAGCAGTTATTGAACACAATAGACTAATTTTGATTTATTATAAAAATCCATCTATATAGAAAGATTATATGACCATATATGAGACATAATACATATATTAGAGTATTTTTTCACCATAATAACGGTTTCATGACCATAATTTATGAAGGTAATAAAAATTGAAAACCCCTCATCCTTGAATGTGGTATATTTGCTCATCTTGGATGGTGTTTTTACTACTAGAATAAAATAATGGTAAAAGATAAATGATAATAAATTATTCCATAATAATAAAAAAATTATTTTACATGTATGGTAAAAGAGTTTTCATAACATTCAGGATAGAATACATGAGTATAAAAAAGAAAACTGAGGAACATGAAAAAAAGTAAATGAATTTTAAAACGGAATTTACTTCTTGAATTAATCTTAATTGAGAGCCTCATTAGGGGAGTGCAATTGGAAATTTTATGATACCAAGGGATATTGAACATGGAGGATGATTTTTAAGGTGGATTTGGCAGTATTTAGACAAGTAACAATGCTTGAGAGGAGTCAAGTGAATTGGTTAGGAGGTGTGGTAATTACAATGGAGGAGAGGAGGGGTTTCACATTATTTTAATCATTAGTTTAATATTTTTTCTCAACACTATGAATAGTATTAATTCATATGACCAAAAATAGTAATAATTGAATGTTTTTTTGGAACATATGTTCCTTCATCATCCTAACATCACTTATGACTCAATAAACCATGTATTTTTCATTTATCTTAAATTATCAAATTTTATTATTCCTAAAAAATTCCTGTTTTGGAAAAAATCCCAAAACATCACCCTATCTATTCTTTTAGGGGTAAATTCAGAAAATGGAACTCATTTTTTCAAAATACTTTTATAAATATGTAATAATTAATTTTTAATTAAAATAATTATTTTCATGAAAAATAATGATTTTATATTTAAAACTACTTTTATAATACTTTCAAAAATTCTCTATAGTATCATAAAATTATATTACAATCAAAGGATAAAAAAATATTTATTTAAGAACCCATTTAATTAAATTGATTTAATTTATTAATGTAATATTGTAATTAAATATTTATCGTTCACAAAAAATACAAATACAAAATTAATAATTTATAAAATGTATTACTTTATTTATATGGTTCCTAAATATTATTTATACATTCATGGGTGATATTACTATTCATAATGGTCATATTAATATCCATAAGGGCAACATTACTATTTATAATAGTATATTAATTTTCATAAGGGTAGGTTACTAATCATCAGGATATGATAGTATTCACCAAAAATTATGTTTGTTCTATGACACTCCAAAAATCACCATAAACGTAACAATGTATATCATATTTTTGAAATTCAAATCACATAAGGGGTAATTAATGTTTATTCGAATAGTTATATCAATTTATTATTTTGTAGAGAATCAGTTTTTCAGGCATAAAATGTTGTATTTATTTGTAAATCCTGGTGTTGTTGCATTCTCCACTCATTATAAAGATTTCTCCCCCAAAATTTTGAAATTTTGTTTCAAATATTAATGGTTGATAGATGAAATTTTCCTTGAGGAAAACCCACATTATAAATAAGAATAAAATATCCTATTAATCATAGGTAAAGGTAAATGCATCAGTTACTAAAAAACTATACATTCTAATTGGACAACATGGTTATGTAAGAATAATATAACCAATATGTTCTGAAGGAATGTGATAACGGTATGCTCAGATGAAATATCATTACCAAAAAACCGTAAACTACATTTACGAAAAAAATTATAATATGGAAAAAAATTGTTTAATACTATTTTCCTGAAGTTGAAGAATTATTCCACCCGATAATATTATAAATATATGTTTCTCTTTCCTTAACACAAACTTATCCTTTATTCCTTGAACTGTCTATACATCATCTCTTAGGAAAAGATTCTTCATGTGGTGACATTAAACTCCCATTCCTAATACACTAATCAACTTAAACCATTTCATAAATGGTTTATATTTCCAAAATATCATGATCCAACACATTAAAATTATTCACATGTCAATCCCTGATTGATCTATGTACACAGGTATTTGTAAATACTCATTTTATTTTGAACTCTTTGATCCATCCTGGTTAATGCAACTTCTACCTTATATTCCATTAATCAAAATGAATCATCCCTAAATTTTCATATTTCTAACATGTTAATATATTTATCATGTATCCTCCTAAAAATTGGTAATAAATCAAATTTCTATAAAACCCTATTGGAAAAATGAAATCATCTTTACACATGCTATTGGATATATTCCTTATATATATTAATGCTTTAAACACCATACATGATAGCATAGACCACATGAATAATATCAATAACCAGTTTTTAGGTTGTGAGTACATATCCAAATCAAATAATTTCTTCATCATTATCATAATCATCAAAAATATATTTATGGTTTTATTTCCCTCATCCATATACTTTTCCAATATATTAACTTTCTACTGAGTAACTTATACTTCATAAAATTCATCAAATGACTTTAAATTATTAATGAAATAGTATTATAGTAAAATCCTCATATATTAAATAATTATTTTAACTAGTACATTGGTGATAAATTATTCATATGACATTATTCTCGATGAGGAATATTAATCATTCCACTTCATATATGGTAGTATCATGACCCGATCATTATCTAGTAACATCATTTGGGGAATATTCCTTTGACGCTTGGGGAATTTATTCGCATAGTGTCCCATTTCAATGTAGTTGTATCAATGTACATTGAAAACCATTTTCATACCCTTACAATCATGAAATTTGTTTCCCTTTTTCTCTACACTTCTAACACATTTCTTCTCCTTCTTGTAGGCTCCAGAGTGTTTCTTTCCAAAAGTACCACATGTTTTAAAACTACCAATTTTATTATTCCCTTTATGAATTCTTTCCTCTACCAACATCTTCTTATATTTTTTTCATTAAAATACATAAAACTCATAGAATTTCTTATTTAACATTTTAAATCATGATATTATCTCCTCATATCATGAGGATACTTCGGAGACTATATTATTTTGAAATCATTGCTTAATAACTTATGAGATATGATCATTCATACTCTTTGAATCATGTGAATTGGTTATGTTCTAATTCCTCCTACTTTTCATGATATATAAAAAATTCCATATAATAAATTAAATAATAAAATGATAAACTCTATATAACCCTAAACATGGTACAATACATAACATAAATTTATTAATCAAAAATCCTAGAACCTTATATATTGGATACGTTAGGGTATAATCCTACATAATGTCTTGTAATGAAAATATGTATTATCCTTATAATATCCCCTAGGAGTTTCAAAGAAGGTGCCGATTAAGGCCTATTTTCATTTACCATGTTACCCTAGGTCAATCCTGAAACACCATGTTGAAGTACTTACTCTTAAGTACATATGTGCTAGATCAACATCCACTTATACATCAAGAAAATTATTTATTTGCAAATAATATATAAATAATATATTCATTAATAAAATTCTAGGATATTCTTGTGTTTTTATCTTCAAATAAATATTATGGTTTTGTTCCCTAATAAACATATTCTAAATATAGTCTCCATTTTTTCCACTAAACATCCTATGATACAAACTGTAACGCCCCAGACCTAGAAGCCCAGAGTTGGTGCATTATTTTATTAAATTGAGATTATTATAAGGCAGTTTTTTCCTGAAGTACCAAATAGTTTTATAGTTTTGTAAAAGTAGATACATACATTGGTTCTAAATTATAACATAAAATAAAAAATAACATATATGTTTTATTTGGAACATCCAAAAATCTATGTTTATCCCTGAAATTCATTCATAATACATCTCTTGACGTCCTTGGGAAATATAAAACCTAAGAAAATGGGTGAGGATAGATTTCAGTAAGGGTAAAAATAATATCAGATGATATCATAAACATAAATATTTGGCATGTTGAATAACTAAAAACACATGCCATTTAAAATAAACATGTATATAATATAGATGGAATAAGATATAGATTAATAATACCATAATAAAACATAATAATGGGTATTCTACTAGTTGAATAACCACAGGAACATTGAATTACTGGATTCATAATGATGGAATTAAAATTACGGGACATCCTAATCATATTTTCAAGGTCTCGTGCCAAGACCATAAATAGTCATACTCTCAAAGGCTCCTAACAAGACCATAGTATGTCTCATCAGACCTATCGATGCACCAAGGGACTATAGTAGGCCCCACTCGACACATAATAAGTAAAATTAATTCCTCATATAAATGGGGATAACATAAACACCATATACATTCATATTGAAAACAAATGAATGAAATGTAAATAACTTTCTCTGATCACTAAACTTAAACATTAACCATTCAGAGTAATACACTGATTAGTGTCATGATATCCCATCAATAGTCAATCGATTCATAATGCATTATATAATACATTTTTGAATATATAATAAAATTTATCCCCATTTAAACATATGTGTCAATAAGAGTGATTAAATGGGTGAAACTACTTTTATTAAATCATTGAGTAATTCTTGAGATAAAAACTCTTTTACTTTTAAAGAACAGTTTATTTGGAAAAAAATCACTGTATAATACCAGAAGTTATTTTAGATAGCATTATCATATTAAAAAAAATAATTTTATGAAATTAATTTTTGTTAAAAACATATCATTGAGTGCTCATGAAAATATGTAATAATTGAGAAATTAGATTGAATCAGGCTTGTATTTTGGGATGAATTTCTGAATGATCCTTTTGTAACATGTGACTACCCCTAAAATAAAGAAGGATTCTGGTTAGTAAACATATATATTACACTATAATATAATTTTTACTAATTAGGTAAGAATACATAAATATTTCATTAAGGTAAGTAGACAATACAAAAACCAGAATGGAAATGGAGGTTTCAGTGGAAAACCCTTACCATAAGTCTGAAGGGGTTCTACCCATGAACATAATGACCTGAATAATTTAATATTAGTTCATTAATTAATAATTAACAAACCAGTATTTATTTAATTGACTAATTATATCATTATTATTATCATTCATGGTAATTTTTATGGGTTAAGAGGATAAATTTCTCGTTTGGGTCTATTTTTTTCCCTGATCAGTATACATATATACATGAAAAGAGAATCGTGTGAAATGACGATGGTTAATCAGAATAGATGTTATATTTTGTTATTTAAAATCAATAAGGTTACATGTTTCTAATTTTTTGGTTACTTGGAGTGAAGATGAATCATTATAAATTTTTTTAATGATAATTATTTGGAATAATAAGCGGTTTCTAAACACAACAAAATCATTTATCATTATAAATCAAAACCATGTGTAAAAAAAATGTACAAAACCCTTGATGAGAAATAATAATTATATCTTAGTCTGATTCAACCATAATAATTGTTTAATGAGCAAAATTATGGATTATAATTGAAATTGAAAACCCAGCATCCTTGAATGTGGTAAATTAGCACATCTCAGATGGTGTTTTTTACTACTAGAATTAAATAAGTTTAAAGAAGAGATGATAATAACATACTCTATAATCATAATAAAATTAAATTAAATTTATTTTATGAGAGTTTTCATAACATTTGGCTGACGATATGTTAGTATAGAAAAGAAAACTATGGATCTTGAAAAGAAAGTAAAATAGTTTAAAAGAGGAATTTAACTCTTGAATAAATCTATCATAATAACCACTTCAGGGGAGAGGATTTAGCCTATTTATGAGACCATGGGAGGTTGGACATGGGGGAGGATATTAGGATTATATTTGAGAAGAATTTATTAAAGTAACAATGCTTTAAAGAGTGAAGGGAAGAGGTAAGGATGGGTGGTATTTATTGTGGTGGAGAGGAGGGTATTCTCATTATTTTAATCAATAGATTAATATTTTTTCTCAAGAATATTAATAGTCCTGATTAACATGAATAAATAGTAATAAATGCACATGAGTTCAATATATGTGTTCTTATATTATCCTTACATCATCTATGACTCAATAAACCATGTATTTATCATTTATCATAAATAATGATTTTTTACTATTCATAAAAATTCATGTACTTTAGAAAAAAACAAAAAATTCACCCAATCCATTTTATGATGTGTAGAATATATAATTGGACACAATTTTATCTAAATAAGTTTCTTAATAATTAAAATAATGTTTTTAAAAAATCATTATTTACATGGAAAATACAGATTGTATTTTTAAAACTACTTTTATAATACATTCAAATTTTAACTATGGTGTCATAAAATTAACCTAAAATAACATTTCAATAAAATGTTTATTTAGGAAACCATTTGAGGAAAATAAATTAACTTATTAATTTAACTTTTTAATTAAATATTTATCACTCAAAAACATACTAGTACTTAATTAATAATTTATAGACTCTTCTAATTTATTTGAAAGGTTCCGAAATTTTATGAATACTTTCATGGGTAATGATACTATAACTAAGGTTTATATTAAGATTAATAAGGTTAAAATTACTATTTATAAAGGTTGGTTAATATTTACCTAAAAAATATGTTTGTTCGATCAGACTTCCAATATCACCCTAAACGCAATCGTTTATGTCATATTTTTAAAATTCAAATGAAAAAGTGGAAAATTATTTTTATTAGCTTAGTTATAATTTTTTTTGTTTTTTACATACTAAATGTTTCATGAATTCAATAATAAATTTATTTTTAAATCATTGGTGAGTTACAAAACTATTGTTGGTTTTTTAGTGATGATACTTGGTCACTATACATTGGAGAGTTGGAATGGGGGTGGATTCCCAATATCATGAACCAAAATATAAGGCCCCGTCCTTAAACCTTACTTAATATTGAATTAAATGAATAATTCTCATTGAGTATCTTTTCAAGTTTATAGTTTTAGAGAATTAGGACATGACTATTACATCTCAAAAGATTACAAAGTAGAAACTTCTACTAAGATGCTATAAAATAAAAACTCTTAAAAAGAAACATGTCTTCTTCCATGTTTTAGGTAGCATGAATTCCCCTTGATCCCATCCTTGACACTATTATGCCTTAAGTCCTGTGAAAAACATATCAAAAATAACTTCGGATGAGCATAAAATGCACAGTAAGGGATATACAAAGAATGAAAACTGTTAGTTTTTCAAAAAAACAAGTAAACCATGTATACATTATCAAAGTAATACCTTTCACCTTTTCGAAGTAGTAAAAAAACTCTTCAATGAATAAAAGATCATTACTTACCCTTTTGTAACCAAAAGATTACCAAAAACCCATATAAAGAACACATAACATAAAAAAGGTAACTTGGGACATATACATACTTGAATGGAATAACCATATGGTCGAATTACACATATACATAATGGAATATCCATATGGCCGACTTCCACACATACTTAATGGAATAGCCATACGTCCGACTTCCATACCCAATGCATTGGAGGTTATAACGTAACCACCCGTCCTGGTATTCACGGCACCACCCGTCATATGGTTTATCACGTAACCACCCATAAAATTTCCAAGTACCATCATTAAACATAAAATATTGAAAATATGAACATTTCAATAACATCATTTCATTTTCAATCAAAATAAGTAATTCCAATATATTGAATTAATCAATCTATTTTCAAAAATCATTTAAAAGAGATTTTTGAATCAAAGTGTCCAATACCACTTTGAAGATTTTATTGGAATTATAATTATAAAACATTAATGTCCATATAAATAAATACTAAAAACCATTTTGAAAACATGGACATTAAAGATAAATATTTAGAATAATAAATCTTTAAAACATTTAAAACAATATTTTAGTTAAAGAGTTTTTAACAAAATGAGAGACTCTTGAAAACAAATAATTGCGGAATAAAATTTAATCTGAACATTATAATATCATGAGAATAAAGGGATTCATGATATAATATGTCAAAGGACAGTATACACACCATATAAGAGTGAATTGGTGCATAACAACAATGAGGTCTCAAAAGAAATATAAAATGAGATGAAATCCATTATAAAGAAGTTATTCTTAAATTAAGGATAATTCAATGTCATAATTATGTGTGACAAATATAAATACACCCAATATAAGTGTATATTAAATTTAAAAAAATAAAAGTTCATTCACACATATTCAATGGATGACATATTCAATAACTACATGTTGAACCCAAAGAAATCAAAATTGGGTTAAGAAGTTCCCTTGGTAAAATTCGACAGCCTAACGGCGTCACATAAAATTTTACAAAAAGGGTTGATGAGAGAGATAAAGGGGATATCATAAATTGGACATAAAATTTACATAAATAAGGATATGTAAGAACATATCCCAACATAATAGTATGTGAATTAAAAGACATAACAAAAGAAGTCTTTCTAAAAAAATAGGGTGAAAGGTCCCCTTACCGAGTTGGGTAACTTTCGAAAAATACACCCCATGGAAAAAAGGTCATACAATAGAGATTTAAATAATCATAAATTAAATTATACTACAAAATGCGTATAATAATGGTCAGTACATACACCACTCAATGGAAATAGTTTAAAACGTAGCATAAATGTCACGGGAATAAAAGTGAGATGAAAAATCCCTTATGAAAACTCGGCAGCCTAATGGCACCACATAAAACTTCCAAATAATGGATTTATGAGATCAAATAGGGTATCCCATAATATTAACATAAAAATTAAATTATGAGGAATATAAAAGAACATCACCAAACATAATAATGATGGTATTAAGAGAAATTACATAAAAGAGAGTACATAAAAAGAAAGAGAGAGGTTAGATCTCTTATGAAAATTCGGCAGCTTAACGGCGCCACTCAAAACATCCAAAAATGGATTGATGAGATCAAATAGGTTCTCTCACCATATTAACATAAAAAGTACAGTATAATTAATATAAAAGAACATCCCATTCATAATAAAGATGATCTTAAAAGGAATGACATAAAAGAGTGTACTTAAAAAGAAAGAGAGGAGTAGGATCCCTTACCTCGTGTCCGACATGACTCGATCGTTCTTTAATCTCCTGAATAATAAAATTTAGTCAATTTATAATTGCATAAGGACCTACTTTAAATATTATTATTCAGTTCTTATCACATATTATAATGTTATAATAATTGGTTTATAAAGTGAGTTCGTATCAGACGTTTTTGTCGATGTTTAGTACATGAGAAAAAATTGAACTTGTTGGAAAAGAATTTTCCATGTAGTTATAGGTACCTAAACTAAAAAATAGTATTTATGTTTTAATTATAATATATATCCATTATATATTCATTTTATACTATTCCATAGCATTTTTAGGTAAAAAATTAGAAGCACCGTTCATGGAGACGGTAGGCAGTACGTACGCATGAACGCTGCATTCATTTTTTTCCATATTAATGGAATTAAAACAGAATGAGATATATATATATTATAATTACAAAATGATACCCATAATTTAGATGTAATATATTACATATATATCTATTATATATATTTATTTATAATAGTACATAACATTTGGAGATAAGAAATGAAATGTACCGTTCATGGAGACGGTAAGCCGTACGTACGCATGAACGCTACTTTCATTTCTTTTTATTTTTATTCAATTGAATTAATTAATAAATATATAAAGGTATATTATAATTACAGTAGGATAACATATGTAATATCATTAATTCCATCTATTATATGCACCACATATGGCATTAACGAATCAAATCACTTTGAGGGGCGGTAGTCCGCACTTCCTAAAATGAAGATGTCGTGTTTACCCATAATGGAAACCAGAAACGTATTCCATAAATGAAAAATACACAATATTAAGGAAACAATAAACATATTATATATCATATATAAATATAGTTACATCTTAATGGCCACCTTTGATGGTGTTAAAATAATGTTGAACAATCATCGTTTTGGGAGGCAGAAATTCGCCATCCACGGAAACAGTATGTTCATTAACCATTTGATGTAGGTGTGTGTAATTGTAGCACTAATCCTTATTATAACAACATCATAGTATATTGAAGATACTGTATTTGTTACAAAATAAATGAATAAAAAGAGTTTAGGGGGTTGGAGAAGCAAAATAAAACAGAAGGACACAAGTGAAGACATTACCTTTAAATTGGGTAACTTCTTTTGATTTGAGCTCAAAGGCTTCCTTGGAAACGATTCTGCCCAATGTGAGGCTTCAAGGAGTTAGAGAGGAATGTGTAGAGATGAAATGGGCTGGGGTTGTCCGAGCCAAAGGCTTGAGAAGTGTGGGTAAGGAGGTAGAGGTGGGGGCCTTTTATAAGAGGAGAGGAGGGGAACTCTTGGAAAGTAAAGAAATGTTACTTTATTTTAGAATGAGTTTCGTATTTTAATGGTCTTACATTAATGTGTTTCGAGGATAAGGTGATAAGGGTTCTAAATCAACCCATACAATAGGTTTTGGACATGTTTAGGTCTTAGATATTACATTATCTTTCCATATTATTTAAATCATTAAATAATGAGGTCATCGATTCATCATCATGATGCCATATATAATTTAATATATTTAATGTCTAAATATTATAACAAAAAATACTATGATGTAGGAAATATTTTTATCTTTCCAATTACTATTTATAGTAAAAATGATGACTTGTATAACCCCATGTAAAAATTGTTTTAGTAAAACATCTCATGTTAGTGTCATTTTTACTTTAACATTAAATAAAAAGGTATTTATGTCATTTTCGAACCGAAGTGGCTACATGGGGTCCCCATGTTGACCCATGGATTTTCTTGGTCGGCCATGACACATCCAATGATGGTAGGACATGTTTCTAGGTCATTTCATTTTATTAAAACATTATTCTTACCTTAAACTACACTAATTACCTCTAATCGCGATTAAAAATTTAATAAGTTACTATTCACTGAAAAATTATTTTAATCCCATTGAACCACATTTTACTTACTAATGACAACCATGTATGTTGGTTTTTTGAAATTCAAAGCAAAAAGGTGGCAAAATTTCATTTAAACGGAAAATCAGTTTTTATAAGTACCACTTAGTAGTTTAACTATTCATCAAAAATTGAAGTTTTTCAGAAAATTACAGAAAATTCACCCTAAGCAATATTTGATATTCCAAATTCAAAAATGATGTCTATATTAAAATATTCAAAAAATATATGTTTCATTAATGAATTTAATAATTAATTCTCATTGTCAAAAACAAATAGCGTGTTTTTATGAAACAAAATGTATCAAAATATTTGCACTAGTTTAAGTCTGATTTCAATGTGAAATTAATTCCAACGACCACTGTTGGATTAAATGGTAAAAATATATTCTAATTTTACTTTAAAACCAATTAAAAAGATAATATAATCATATAAATAAATTAGATTAAAAATATGTTTTAAATTAAAATACAACAGTTTTCACTATTCATTAAAAATTGAACTTTTTAGGAAAAATACCAAAAATTTACTCCAAGTAAATTTTGGTGTCCCGATTCTAAAGAGGAATTTTATTTTGTCAAATATAACACATAAAATTGTCAAAAAGTGGATTTAAAAGAGGTTCTCCATCAAAAAGCAGTTAATCAACTTTTTAAAGAATATTAGAATGTTTATGCTTAAAATTGGATTCATTCGCATTTTTAATCCTCTAACATTTATTTTAAAAAGTAAAAATATTTGAAAAACATATATAATCATTTTGTAGTTAGTTCTGTTCATTCCCGCCATTACAACGGCTAGGGATTAACTACTATTTAAAATAATATTAATTTATTATTAGAGTGCAACGTAAAATTCCCAAGAAACTCATTGTTGCATGTTGGGTACGCCATCGAGCATAGCTTCCCCTTTAAAGTCATATTAATATTTTATTCAAAAATATGGATAAATGTGAAAATGTCATAATCTTTATTTACCTGGGGTGTTACATCCTTCCCCCCTTTTGGGAATTGCGTCCTCAAAATTTTAAAATTGGGCTTGGAAACTTCATTGAAAATCCCACATCGGAACAAGAGTTAGTAAAACAATCACTTTAAAATAAAGGAATATAAGTAGAAAGGTCACCCGAGTTAACCCATACTAGTATTACATGTATGAAAATATAGACATGAAGGAAAAAAACAAAGGGTAATGTTCTGATGGAGAGTGATAGTAAACATTTCTAGGAGAAAGTTAACCATAAGAGAATCAAAAACTTGTGATGGGTTAAACGGTATTCGATTCCCCAGTAGGAAAAGTTAACAGAAAACACTTTTGTTTTAAGTTACTCTTCATTGAGGAATTTATTTTTGATCTTAAGGAAACACACTTACTTGTCATGTTGACTTTCAACTTTTACTAGATTTCTTACACAAACTCATACTTTCCCCAAAAGATGAGTATTTAGGAAGACTTATTCACATTAAGAATACTATAATCAACTTCTAGATAATCACCTAATCCACAAAAGAGAACTATATACTTCCCATATATTTAGACCTTAACCAAAACCAAAACCAAAAAGGTTAGTACAATATTAGATAATACCCAAAAAGGAAAATCCTTAAAAAAACAAATCTATTCTTAATCTCCAAAATTTATCAAACAATACCCAAAGTTCAACAAAGACCATTCAATAAACAAATTGTCCATAAAATTCTTTAAAGTAAACCAAACTAATATTGAAACCCAAATATTTGAAGGATTTTGTCGCATAGTCTTCCAAGGTACAAATTAACACTAATCTCCAAATAACATCAATTACTCTTAAAGTCTCGTATTGAAATGTAATTAACCTAATCACATATCCTCCATGATAGGTTAATCATTTCCATAGATAACCCATAATAAACTTTCTCTTGATTCCTAAAATCATCTAACTAAAAATAATTAGTCAAACTAACCAGGGACTTCACATAGTCCAGTGGTAGGCGATAAATACCAGTCGCACTTTTGTTGTGGGTTCGATTCCCACAGCTTTGTCCGACGCGATGGGTTGTCACATGGTCTGCATGTTTTCCTTTTTCCAAAACTATATAATTTTAAAACATTCCCCAAAACGAGATAAAATCTTCAAAAATGATCATAACATATTTTAACCTCAATTTTATCTCATGCCTTTCATTTTCCAGCATAACATATAATAACCCATAATTACCTCATAAGTAAAGATCATATAAACTCTAATGGTTACCTTTATAATTATTACCTGAACTTCCACATCGATTGGTCATCTCGTACATGATGCATTAAAGATCATACCAAGGTTCAAGTGGTTGATCATGACTCCTTGATAGTTGGATTAAAACAACCACAAGTTTCCTCATTGAATCCCCCATTTTATCTAGTATCCTAATCAGAGAACCACCATAGATTCCTTCAAACCTGTTGTCTCTTTGGTGCCTGCTAGATCCATCCATTCACTAAAAACAGAAATGTCAGTGTGAGTATATCAACAAAACCATCATGTACTAATGAGGAAGGTAAAAACTATTATATTATTACTCATTCACTTTATCTAAAACTAGGACTCTTTCTGAAATCCTAACCATTATGGTAATGTCACTTATGCTTAGAGGATACCCTAACCTCTAAAGCTATCCAAACCGACCTGTGATACCAACTATAAGGCCCCGACCTTAAACCTTACTTAATATTGAATTAAATGAATAATTCACATTGAGGATCTTTTCAGGTTTATTGTTTTAGAGAATTAGGACATGACTATTACATCTCAAAAGATTACAAAGTAGAAACTTCTACTAAGTTTCCATAAAATAAAAACACTTAAAAAGAAACATGTCTTGTTCCATGTTTTAGGTAGCATGACTTTCCCTTGATCCCATCTTTGACCCTATTATGCGTTAAGTCCTATGAAAAACATTTCAAAAAAACATGGGATGAGCATAAAATGCTCAGTAAGGGATACACAAAGAATGAAAACTATTAGTTTTTCAAAACAACAAGTAAACCATGTAATCTTTATCAATGTAATACCTTTCACCTTTTTGAAGTAGTAAAAAAACACTTCAATGAATAAAAGATCACTACATACCCTTTTGTAACCAAAATATTACCATAAACCCATATAAAGAACACATAACATAAAAAAGGTAACTTGGGACATGAACATACTTGAATGGAATAACCATACGGTCGACTTCCACACATACTTAATGGAATATCCATATGGCCAACTTCCACACATACTTAATGGAATAGCCATACGGCCGACTTCCATACCCAATGCATTGGAGGTTATAACGTAACCACACGTCCTAGTATTCATGGCACCACCTGTCATATGGTTTATCACATAACCACCCGTAAAATGTCCAAGTACCATCATTACACATAAAATTTTGAAAATATAAACATCTCAATACATCAATTCAGTTTCAATCAAAATAAGTAATTCCAAGATATTGAGTTAATCAATCTATTTTCAAAAGTCATTTAAAAGAGATTTTTGAATCAAAGTGTCCCATACCACTTTGAAGCTTTTATTGGAATTATAATTTTAAAACATGAATGTCCATATAAATAAATACTGAAAACCATTTTGAAAACACGGAAATTAAAGGTGAAGATTTAGAATATTAAATCTTTAAATCATTAAAAACGATATTTTTGTTAAAGAGTATTTAACAAAATGAGAGACTCTTGAATACAAATAATTGCATAATAAAATTTAATTCAAACTTTATAATATCATTAAAATAAATGGATTCATGATATAATATGTCAAAGGACAGTATACACACCATATAAGATTGAATTGGTGCATAACAACAATGAATTCTCAAAAGAAATATAAAATGGGATGAAATCAATTATAAAGAAGGTATCCTTAAATTAAGGATAGATCAATCTCATAATTGTGTGTGAAAAATATAAATACACCCAATATAGGTGGATATTAAGTGTAAAAAAATAAAATTTCATTCACACATATTCATAGGATGACATATTGAATAACTACATGTTGAACCCAAAGAAATCGAAATTGGGTTAAGAAGTTCCCTTGGTAAAATTCGACAGCCTAACGGCGTCACATAAAATTTTACAAAAAGGGTTGACGAGAGAGATAAAGGGGATATCATCAATTGGACATAAAATTTACATAAATAAGGATATATAATAACATATCACAGCATAATAGTATGTGAATTAAAAGACATAACAAAAGAAGTCTTTTTAAAAAAGAGGGTGAAAGGTCCCCTTACCGAGTTGGGTAACTTTCAAAAAGTACACCCCATGGAAGAAGGGTCATACAATGAAGATGTAAATACCCATAAATGAAATTATACTACAAAATGTGTATAATAATGGTCAGTACATACACCACTCAATGGAAATAGTGGCAAACGTATCATAAATGTCACGAGAATAAAAGTGAGATGAAAAATCCCTTATGAAAACTCGGCAGTCTAACGACGCCACTTAAAACATCCAGAAAATGGATTTATGAGATAAAATAGGGTCTTCCATAATATTAACATAAAAATTAATTTATTAGGAATATAAAAGAACATCCCCAAACATAATAATGATGGGATTAAGAGAACTTACATAAAAGAGAGTACTTAAAAAGAAAGAGAGAGGTTGGATCTCTTACGAAAATTCGGCAGCCTAACGACGCCACTCAAAACATCCAAAAATTGATTGATGAGATCAAATATGGTCTCTCACCATATGAAAATAAAAAATAATGTATAATTAATATAAAATAACATCCCAATCATAATAAATATGATCTTAAAAGGAATGACATAAAAGAGTGTACTTAAAAAGAAAGAGAGGAGTAGGATCCCTTACCTCGTGTCTGTCATGACTTGATCGTTCTTTAATCTCTTGAATAATAAAATTTGGTCAATTTATAATTTCATAAGGACCTAATTTAAATATTATTATTCAGTTCATATCACATATTATAATGTTATAAAAATTGGTTAATAAAGTGAGTTCGTATCAGACGTTTTTGTCGATGATCAGTACATGAGTAAAAATTGAACTTGTTGGAAAAGAATTTTCCATTTAGTTAAAGGTACATCATCTCCAGAATAGTATTTATGTTATAGATATAATATATATTTCTTATATATTCATTTTATACTATTCCATATCATTTGGAGATAAAAAATTAAAAGCACCGTTCATGGGGACGGTAGGTCGTACGTACGCATGAACGCTACTTTTATTTTTTTGCCATATTAATGGAATGAAAACAAAATGAGAGAGATATATATATTATAATTCCATAAGTATAACCATCATATAGATGTAATATATTACATATATATCCATTATATATATGTACTTATAATAGTACAAAACATTTATAGATAAGAAATGAAATGTACCGTTCATGGAGACGGTAAGCCGTACGTACGCATGAACGCTACTTTCATTTCTTTTTTTTGTATTCAATTGAATGGAATAATAAATATAAAAAGTTATATTACAATTCCAGTAGGATAACATATTTAATACCATTAATTCCATCCTTTATACATCCCACATATGGCATTAACGAATCAAATCACTTTGAGGGGGCGGTAGTCCGCACTTCCAAAAATGAAGATATCGTGTTTACCCATAATGGAAACCATAATGGTATGTCATAAATGAAAAATACAGAAGCTTAAGGAAAAATTAAACATATTATATATCATATATAAATATATTGACATCTTAATGGCCACCTTTTAAGGTGTTAAAAGAATGTTGAACAATCATCGTTTCGGGAGGCAGAAATTCACCATCCATGGAAATAGTATATTGTTTAACCATTAGATGTAGGTGTGTGTATGTTTAGCTCGAATAATTTTTATAAAAACATCCTATTATATTGAAGATACTGTATTTGTTACAAAATAAATGAATAAAAAGATTTTAGGGGGTTGGAGAAGAAAAATAAAACAAAAGGACACAAGTGAAGACATTACCTTTAAATCGGGTAACTTCATTTGATTTGAGTTAAATGGATTCCTTGGAAAGGATTCTGCCCAATGTGAGGCTTCATGGAGTAATATAAAAAAGTTTAGAGATGAAATGGGCAGGGTTTGGCTGATCCAAAGGCTTGAGAGGTGTGGGTAAGGAGGTAGAGGTGGGGGCCTTTTATAAGAGAAGAGGAGGGGCACTCTTGGAAAGTAAAGAAATGTTACTTTATTTTAAAATGAGTTTCGGATTTTAATGGTACCACATTAATGTGTTTCGAGGATAAGGTGATAAGGGTTCTAAATCCACCAATCCAATAGGTTTTGGACATGTCTAGGTATTAGATATTACATTATCTTTCCATTTTATTTAAATCGTTAAATAATGAGGTCATCGCTGCATCATCATGATGTCTTATATAATTTAATATATTTAATGTCTAAAAATTATAAGAAAAATACTATGATTTAGGAAATCTTTTTATATTTCTAATTAATATTTATAGTAAAACATCTGACTTTTATAATCCCATGTAAAAATTGTTTTAGTAAAACATTTCATGTTTGTGTCATTTTTACTTTAACATTAAATAAAAAGGTATTTATGTCATTCTCCAACCGAAGTGGCTACATGAGGTCCCCATGTTTACCCATGGACTGTCTTGGTTGGCCATGACACATCCAATGAGGTTAGGACATGTTTCTAGGTCATTTAATTTTATTAAAACATTATTCTTACCTTAAACTATACTAATTACCTCTAATCACGATTAAAAACTTAATAAGTTACTATTCACCCAAAAATTATTTTAATCCCATTGAACCACATTTTACATATTAATGACAACCATGTATGTCAGATTTTTGAAATTCAAAACACAATGGTGGAAAAATTTCATTTAAACGGAAAATCAGTTTTTATAAGTACCACTTAGTAGTTTCACTATTCATCAAAAATTGAAGTTTTTCAGAAAATTACAGAAAATTAACCCTAAGAAATATTTGATATTCCAAATTCAAAAATGATGTCTATTTTACAAAATTAAAAACATATAAGTTGCATTAATCAATTTAATAATTAATTCCCGCTGTCAAAACAAATAGCGTGTTTTTATGAAACAAAATATATCAAAAGATTGACACTAGTTTAAGTCTGATTTCAAAGTAAAAATAACTCCAATGACCACTATTGGATTAAATGGTAAAAATATATTCTAATTTCACTTAAAAACTAATTAAAATGATAATCTAATCATATAAATAAATTAGATTAAAATAGGTTTTGAATTAAAATACAACATTTTTCACTATTCATTAAAAATTGATCTTTTTTGGAAAAATACCAAAAATTTACACAAAGTAAATTTTGATGTCCCTATTCTAAAGAAGAATTTTATTTTTTCAAATATAACTCATAAAATTGTCAAAAAGTGTATTTAAAAGAGGTTCTCCATCAAAAGGCGGTTAATCCACCTTTTAAAGAATATTAGAATGTTTACGCTTAAAATTGGATTCATTCGCATTTTTAATCCTCTATCATTTATTGTAAAAAGTAAAAATATTTGAAAAACATATATAATCATTTTTTAGTTAGTTATATTCATTCCCGCCATTACAACGGCTAGGCGTTAACTACTATTTAAAATAATATTATTTTATTATTAGAGTGCAATGTAAGATTCCCAAGAAACTCGATGTTGCGTGTTGGGTACGCCATCGATCATAGCATCCCCTTTAAAGTCATATTAATATTTTATTCACAAATATGGATAAATGTGAAAATGTCATACTCTTTATTTACCTGGGGTGTTACACAAAACATATAGTATGGTTGTGCATATTTAATCTTGATAACAAGAAGATTCCTTTTATAGAAGGATCATCGCTTGGGATCATTTTTTTAGAGTTGGGACCCTATGGAATCGATAGTGAAACAAGAGTGAATATTGTTTTAATATTTGTGATCAATGATAAAATCACTCAGTTCTAAGTACTGAGAGATGCTAAATTTACTTGTGGGAGAGAATTAATGGATTAATGTTCATATAAGGGTTATGAATGTGGATATTTTAATTGTATAAACATGGTGGGTAGATGAAAAATAAAAATTTTCCTTTATTTGTTGTAGAACATGAATGATTTAGTTGTATTAGGTTAATGATGAATTGGGTTTAGAGAATCCCTTGTAGAATTAAATTAGTGAGTCTACCTGAAGCTCTAAAGTATTATCATCCATGTGAATAACACTTCATATGTTGTCACTATGGTGTAATATGTTATTGGAAATGGATTGGGGTAACTTTGAGTGGTCTAATAGTGAAGTCTTTTTCTAATAAATTTTGGTAGAAATATAGACTTTCACAAGGGAACATCTTTGGTTTATGTAAGGAGACATATCCTATGCTAAGGATACAATAAAATTATTCCTATTATAATAATGGATCATTATATATGATGAATTTATTTTATATTAATCAAAAAATTTATTTCCCTTCATGCCATATTGGAAATAAACTTTAAATGGACAGTCAGGTTTAGGAATTATATTCTGTGATAGACTAGTTACAGGTTGGTTAAAATGAAATAACCACCTCTTGGTGATATTAAAGAAACTGAAATTTTGGGGATCATTAGATATTCGTATGAGTAATGAATCTATTTTCAAAAGGTTCATGTTCAATTAAATATATACAATGGAATGAAAATGAAACTCTAGATCCTAATGTGAAGTAAGGCTTCAAGAATCTAGTTCTATGTATAATGACTAAAGGTTGATTCAGTTGTAGTATAAGATAGATTATTTATGTGTTCTTAGGACTAATCTAAAATAATTGTGTATTGAGATGGATTTGGATTATTTTTATGCTGATGGATGGTTCAAATACTTTTGACCAATGTAAGAAGATGGTGAACTATGTGGGGAAACCCTTCCAAAGTCTTATATAATTTTGATAGGATGTTAGAACAATTTATAAATCCCATGAGGCTTATGGGATTGTTATTTATGGACTAATAGAGTGACCATTGATTTGATTGTCTAGCTTTTAAGGTAGTCATATGTAATAGTGAAAATTGTTGTTCTATTTGAACTAGAATGTAGTGGGTTGGAACTGCATCGATATTATCATATCATGTTCTACTCAGATGGTTGAAAATTTTCTAGGAACATTTGATATTTATCATCATTTTATGGATTCATTGGTTTGTACAGAATCATTGTTTTTTCATTGAATCAAATATAATGATTCAGTATCAACCATTAAAAAAATTTAATGATAGAGCACAATAGAATTGAAATAAACATAGAATATTGTTGGACTACTCAAATTATATTCTATGTTTTGATTCTGTTGATGTAGGTTATATTGATACATTATATGGGGTTTTTGAATATACAGTGATGTTGAGTTTGATAGTTGTAATGATGACGATCTCGATTTTGGGAGACAATAATCATTTATCTCATCTTCGGATGTTCGACCATAGAATGGAACAACATAAGAGGGATGAAAAATCATGTATGAGGACTCCCATAGGGAGGTCAGTTCGTGTTTGGAATTAAAAAAATAGATAAGTCATTTTTATGATGTGGTTTGTGTCACTTTATAACGTCTTGAGGATGAGAAGCGCTATGATGGTGTGATTATAGAGACCCATATAGTAATGGGTTATAATTTCCTACGTTTGTTTTAGCCTTTCATATATTGAATATTTCTTTTCTATAATCAACCATTATAATGTAGATCTCATTGTGTTAAAGGTATGGAATTTTATTTGGGGATCTATTAAAAGGATCGGGTAATAACATGCAATTCCAGGAGTCCTCCAGGAGAATGGTAGGCAGACCATGATTTTTTAGATCTATTTTACCTACCCATTCAAATTGGGAATAAGGTATTAATGACACGATATTGACTTGTGTTTTGTTTGGATATGTTTTAGGATGTGAAAATTCACCCAAGGTCTATAGTCTAAAAAATCATGGTGTTTCAAAATGAATCACTCCATGAAACATTCCATGCCAGTTTTTTCAAGAAATAAGAATTAGTATCATTACGCCCCATATTTTTTAAGTAGAATGAGATGAAAATGGGGGGGGGGGCTTAGTCAAATCCCCTCTCCCTTATTCCTTCTCTGATTCAAGTTGTTTTAGGTATGGTTTCGTAGTGTTGAAGGAAATGATCTTATTTCTCCCACCATTAAATTTTTTCCTACTATTATTGATTAATAGTATTTATGTTTTTACATATAATTGATGATTTGACCAAGTATTGGGTAATCATCCATTTATGATGGGTTTTTCACATAGTCTATAATTGTAGATAACATGGTAAGGTTTATATGCCATCATTTGTCATTTCATTGATATTTCTCTCGCTCGAATAAATTATTTATATGATTCTAAATTACTATTATTAAATAGGTCTTTTTTTGTTGAATCAAATATATCTATTCCACTAACTTTTGTTAGATTGATGTTATGGTCCATCCATTGATATTTGGTCTGTGTTTCGACTAGGTGGTGTCACCTAATATGTCATTCAACAAGTATCACTTTATCATTTTGTTATAATATAACATATATGAATCTAATTGATAAAAACATAATTTATTTATAAATAATTAAATAAGGATTCATAGAGGTGAGAAGAAAATCACGGATTCAGTGCGGACTAAATGGACATGGAAAAATCTAAAAATGATGTTTGGATTTTTATGTATAGTATTTGGATTTGTTTGAGGTAGGTGGTTATGCGTACATGATATTAATGTAGATTATATGTTTAAATTCATGTGTTATTCTGTCGTTACACTCTTACGGGTTTAGATTATGAATAGTCTAACATTTTTACTTACTAATGCAAATCATGGAACTATATTTAATTTGAACTTTTAAAATAAAATGGTAGTCCCAATTAAATTTTTAATATGTTAATTTTTTCTTATAATGACTAATTAATTGAATATGACTCCTTAATTAATAGTATATTAAGGGACACATCAGAACTTTTGTGATAGCTTGTTTATTTGCCTATGATATCCAAGTATTGAATGCATATTTGTGGGATGTATATTTTTAATATAGATCTAATGTTTGGATCATGATCACATGGCGAGTCAATGTGTGAACCCATAAGTCCTATTTTTTTATTTTGATCACATGTAGTGTGCATTTATATACATGGAAGACCTATTATTAGGTTTCTCACATGCATAATTTTTTAGATATAAAACATTTTCTTATGATGTCATTTTTTATTTAACATTGGAATATTGTATAGTATATTGATGTTATTATATCTTGTAGTTGATCATGCTGGTTTCTCCCATGAACTATCTCCCCAATGGGAATGTGTCATATTCATGATTGGTATACTATAGGATGACCTTTAATGTGTGATATGTTAGTTATGATTTTAGACTATCTCATAATGGCAGAAGTATCAGGTCGATTATTGGATTTCTATCCAATATAGAGTCAAAGAAGGTATGATGGCGATTAATTTTGGTTTAGTGAGTAAATAAATTATCTATATATGTTTGGTTACTATTTTACTATTCTTTTTTTATTACATTTTACACTTTCAATTTTATTAATTTTTTGGCTAATTATATATGTATATCATATGAATATACAATGTATTTACTATTCATGTGTTGATCAACCTTGGTGGAGTCCTAATGAGTTGTTATCACACCTTGCCTAAGCAGCCAACACACATGGGAATGTGAGCATCATTTATTTGTTGCTAGTACTAGTCAGGATGAGGCATAGGTTAAATTATTTTTTCAGGATAGCTCGCTACATATATAAGGATCAAGATGTGGTGAGTCATGAGGTTGTATATCCTTCTTGTACATTTTCACCCTTCATTATTTTTAGATTTTACCAGACCAATAGAATATCAACTGCCATATTTGTATATTCATTGATTCCAGATATCAATGCATCAAATCTATATTGGTGTATTATTTTTCTTCCACATACACTATTGTATATTGTTACATATTTGGTTATCATTCTATTATTATGAACATTAATAAAGTCTATAGGCTCCCCATGAATCTACTTATACGATCGTAGTTATTCATCAACCAACATCCTATTGGGTGGTTCACTTTAGGTCACATGACACTCCGTCATGGACCTGGTGATTTGTGTCATGGTGTAACCCATTATGTGTACACATCTATTACATTTCATTATTGATTTCATTTATAATTTTTTATACTAAAATGTGTTTTTACTACCAGGATAATGCTTGATTATATAATTATGATGTGCATACTATTGTAGGGAATATATTTTCCATTAATACAGTCTTATATCCCTAATTTTAGTTGGCCTCATCTAGTATACAAGGAGGCCCACCATATGTATAGTAGTATCCACACATAAAAACACTGATTAGTCCTCTAGTTGTTATATAACTAAATTCATAAGGATTTCTATTAACTGAATTCACTATCATCGAGAAATATCATCTATTGTTAATATTATTCAATTATATTTTTTATTATAATATATTATTTAAAATTTTATTTACTCATTGTTTTCATTGAATTTAAATTTCATTCCCCTAAACTCTATTCTAAATTATTCTAAAATTAAAAACTATGATGTTTTAAAGGGGTTCTAATCTCAAATTCTATTCATTGATACATGATTTATATTATGTTCCTTTTTTCTTTTATAGAGTGAATATATTTCCCTTTTGAATTACTATATATTAATTAAATTATTAGTAATGGTATTTAAATATTTATTTCATGATTTTTTTAATAAATTGATTTTAATTTAAATTTCACGAAAATCATAAGAGTTTCTTTAAAATAATTTTATTTTATTTAGTTATAAACATACTTCAAGGAAAGTAATATTCAAATTTTTTTATACCATTTACATAATATATATATAATTTTATAATTCTATCAGTAGATATCATACCATTACATTTATGTCTTAATCATTACAAAATCTCACTCTAATAAATAATATAATGTTGATAATAATAATTTAATTTATTTGTAATTGATCATTTTCTCTGATTTCCATTTTCGTTATATTTCTTCAAGAAGTTTATAAAATACACATCATTGAAAATTTAAGTTTGTTTTACAAAGTCATATAATTTCATATTAATTTCAATGAAAAAAACTTCTTAAAATTATATTTCCTTGAAATTTTTTAATTTATATGGGATGTAATGAAAATAATCTCAAATCTAACGTTTTCCATTTGAGTGAATTGTTCCTATTTTATAACTAGGTTTCTCAATAAAGATTATTTTAAATTATTTGAAGGTTATAAAAAGTATATTTTACTCATGTTTTTACTATGTAATTCATTTTTTTGTAAAAAGATTTATTATTTTTTGAAGAATAAATAATGGGATTCAATTTTAATTATCTAAATTTTTATTTTTTACTCTACATATAATTTTTTATCATTATTTCATTTCATAGATTCAATTTTTGGAAATAATTTAAATTTAATGTTTTTAATTTAAAATTTTCAATAATTGAAATGTATTCTTGAAAGTCACCTTGATGTTTTTTTGACTATATTATAGAGGCATTATGAAAATTATTTCGATTACATTTATGAAATTTTCTCTAAGGGACATCCCTATTATAGGGTAATGTTTGTTATCTATATTAAAATTATTTTATAATACACTTTATTTTTGAGATAGATTTGTGGGTATCATCATATGTACCACAAATATCTTGTTATGTGATACAATTTTGAAATGTTATTAAACCCATTTTAATTCTTGGATTTTTTTTGATTTTAAGAGGAACCAATGATTTCTTATTCTAAAAATATATATGATATATCATTATATGATGTATGGGTTCTTATATATCTATCTAATCCATTGGATAATGTTTGTTATCAAATTATATGATATGTGTGAAATATTTCCATTATCTAAATTCACATGAAAACAAGTGGACAAGATCTTGACTAGCTCTGTTCTCAAGATAATGTGTGGACATGATTCATATTATCTATGATCATATGATAATGCATGGAAGTTATTTCAATATGTTATGTTCACAATAGGATTTGTTGACACGATTGTGATTAGAATTTATCAAAATGTTATGATTTTGAATATTTATGCTTACCCTTTATTTATATCTTATAAAACATGAAAATTTGATGTTCTATAGCTCATGAGTATAGTCTTATATTTCATTATGATTATGTTATAGTACGTATTTGATTCCTATTAAGGATATAGTTATTTGAACATGTATTAAGGATATATATTTTTTATCTTAAATAATTTTAGAATGATATTTATCACAAAATCATGATTTCTCACATGATTATGTTCTAAAATATTAGTATTCGTTAATAATAATTCCATTACTAAGTATTTGAGCACACACTTTAATTTATTTTATAAGGCCCCAGCCTTAAACCTTACTTAATCTTGAGTTATTACAAGATTACACATTGAGGATCTTTTTAGGTTTAGAGTTTTAGGGAATTAGATCATAAAACTTGCATTACATTCCACATATAAACAAAGTGGTTACATAAAGATAGTATTCCTCATTCCCATCAATGGAAACATATTTAAGATAAAACATGGATTCTTTCTTGACACTTCCTTGACACTATCATCATATCATATACCTTTCCCTTGACCTGTGAAAATCATTTCAAAAAAACTTGGGATGAGCATAAAAAGCTTAGTATGGGTTATAAAAACAGGGAAAGGAAACATGGGTACATATATACATAAGAATGAAATCATACTTTACCCATAAAACATAAGAACATTAACATACCTCATCAAATCATGAGTAAATCATAGAAATCATAATACATAAAGGTAACTTGAGGCATTCATAACATTCTTACGTAGTGAGTAACCCTCTTGGTTACGTTTGGAATACCCATCACAGTATATTACCTAAGTCTCTTCGGGGAAACCTTAACGTTTCACTCCTTCACGTTACCCAATGCATTGGAGAGCTATATTGGGCTCACCCGCCTTAGTTTATCACAGAACCACCCGTCTTCATAATAATGCCCAATAACCTCAACATAATCATATCACATAAAACATGCATAAAGGAAACATAACATTTCCACCTTTCAATCACAAGATATCAATACAACACATTGATATAAAAACATTATGAAAACCATTTTGAATACCAAAATAAAAGAAATGTAAAACATGGTATTTATTTTTCTTTTAAAAAGAATGTATGGCTTGTAGAGGAAGCCGAAACTCGAATAATGGTCACGACGGCGGAGAAGTCGTTGTCACCGCATACGTACGACAAAAACATTCCCCTTTGTCTTTTTTGTAAAACGCTTCGTATAAAAAATATTCCTTTTGGATAAACGTAAAAGTCAAAGGGGTTTATACACCGTATAAAAGAAAGTTGTGTATAAAATAAAATATGCCTCAATGAAAGGAGATTGAGACGAAGTCCCATACCTCTTATCTGAATTGACCTGACCGTTATTTAATCTCCTGAATAATAAACTTGAGTTAATCTCTACTTTCTTAAGAACCTTTTTCAAGTTCATTATTCCTTTTATACCATGTTATGAACATCATGTAATCATTTAAGTTAATAATGTTCATTTTGTCGGTATTTGGTTCTTAAGTCAAAAATAGACTTCTTACACTTACATATTGTTAATTTGGTCAAAGTTTCTTTATATCCAGAATGATATTAAAGATTTGGATAACATATATATCATATATATTCAGCATATACATTTATTTATAATATTACATCACATTTAGAGGTAAGAAATGAAATGCACCGTTCATGGAGACGGTAAGCCGTATGTACGCATGAACGCTACATCCATTTCTATTTCATATTTTCTGGAATGGAATCATAATGATATAAGAGTATATTATAATTCAAGTATAATAACATATATAATATCATTAACTTTATCCTTTACACATCCCACATATGGTATTAGCGAATCAAATCACTTTCAGGGGGCGGTAGTCTGCACTTCCTAAAATGAAGATATCGTGTTTACCCATAATGGAAACAATAATGGTATGCCATAAATGAAAAATACAAAAGCTTAAGGAAAGAATAAACATATTATATGTCATATATAAAAATAGTGACATCATAATGGCCACCTTTGAAGGTGTTAAATGAGTATTGAACAATCAACGTTTTGGGAGGCAGAATTTCACCATCCACGGAAACCGTATGTTCTTTAACCATTTGATGTAGTTTTTCGATATTGTAGCTCGAATAAATCTTATAAAAACATACTAGTATATTTAAGATACTGGTGTTTTTACAAAATATGTAAATAAAAAGAGTTTAGGGGGTTGGAGAAGAAAAATAAAACAAATGAAGATGAGAGAATGAATTACCTTTAAAAGTGTAACTCCTTTTGATTTGAGCCTAAAGGCTTCCTTTGAAAGGATTATGCACAACGGGAATCCTCTAGGATGAATAGAGGGATGTGGAGAGAGTAAATGGGCAGGGTATGGCCGAGCCAAAAGCTTGAGGAGTGTGTGAAATGTGGTAGAGGTGGGGGCCTTTTATAAGAGGAGAGGAGGGGCACTCTTGGAATGTAAAGATAAGTCTCTTTATTTTAAAATGATTTTCGGATTAAAAAGGTCCCACATTGATATAATTCGAGGATAAGGTTATAAGGGTTAGAAATACACTCATCCAATAGGTTTTTGACATGTTTTGGTCTTAGATATTACATTATATTTCCATTTTATTTAAATCATTAAATAATGAGGTCATCGCTGCATCATCATGATGTCATAAATACATTTATTTATTTAATATAAAAAAAATTATAAAAAAACTACTATGATGTAAGAAATCTTTTTATCTTTCCAATGGATATTTATAGTCAAAATTATGACTTGTATAACCCCATATAAAAATTGTTTTCGTAAAATAACTCAAGTTTGTGTCATTTTTACTTTAACATTAAATAAAAAGTTATTTATGTCATTTCCCAACCAAAGTGGCTCCATGGGGTCCCCAAGTTGACCCAGGGCTTGTCTTGGTCGTCCATGACACATTAAATAAGGTTAGTACATGTGTCTAGGTCATTTCAGATTATTAAAGCATTATTTTTACCTTAAACTACACTAATTACCACTAATCGCGATTAAGAACTTAATAAGTTACTATTCACCAAAAAATTATTTTAATCCAATTTAACCACATTTTACTTTATAATGACAACCATGTATGTCGGATTTTTTGAATTTCAAAACACAATGATGAAAAAATTTCATTTAAACGAAAAAATCAGTTTTTATAAGTACCACTTAGTGGTTTCACTATTCATCAAAAATTGAAGTTTTTCAGAAAATTACCAAAAATTCACCCTAAGCTATATTTGATATTCCAAATTCAAAAATGAAGTCTATTTTGAAAAATTCAAAACATATCAGTCACATTAATTAATTTAATAATTAATTCCCGCTGTCATGACAAATAGCGTGTTTTTATGAAACAATAAGTATCAAAAGATTGACACAAGTTTAAGTCCAATTTCAAAGTGAAATTGATTCCAATGACCACCATTGGATTAAATGGTAAAAATATATTCTAATTTTACTTCAAACCCAATTCAAAAGATAATATAATCATATAAATAAATTAGATTAAAAAGCAGTTTTGATGTAAAATGCAGTATTTTTCACTATTCATTAAAAATTGAACATTGTCAGAAAAATACCAAAAATTCACACAAAGTAAATTTTGATGTCCCAATCATAAAGAATAAATTTATTTTTACAAACATTGTTTATAAAATTGTCAAAAGATAGATTAAAAAAAAATTTCCATCAAAGGTAGTAAAATAATCTTTTAAAAATATTAGTGTATTCCATGCTTAAGATTGGATTTATTTTCATTTTAAGACACTACAACACTATATAATTCATTAATAGACATAGATAAAATATCTATTATTCATTAATTTCTTGGAATGTTACATCCTTCCCCCCTTTAGAAAATTGCGTTCCTGCAATTTATTTACTTATCGAATAAATGGGGGTACTTATCCCTAATTGCATTTTCATATTCCCATGGTGCCTCTTCAATCATGTGGTTTTTCCACAAAACCTTTACCTGGTGAATCAACTTATTCCGTAACACTTGCTCCCTATGGTCAAGAATCTGGACCGGTTGTTCCTCATAAGATAGGTTCTCTTCCAACTGAACTACCTCTGGACTCAAAACATGAGATGGATCTGGCATGTACTTTCTCAACATTGAAACGTGAAAAGCATTGTGTACCTGAGATAAACTCGGAGGTAAAGCCACTCGGTAAGCAACTGATCCAACTCTCTCCAGAATATCATATGGTCCAATGAACATTGGACTCAGCTTTCCTTTCTTACCAAATCGCATCACACTTTTCAATGGTGATACTTTGAGAAAAACAGGATCACCTACCTCAAAAGATAGATCCTTCCTCCTATTGTCTACATAACTCTTCTGCCTACTCTGAGCTGTTCTCATGTGCTTCTGAATCAGCTGAACTTTCTCTGCCAACTCTTCTACCAATTCTGGTCCCATCAACTTCCTTTCACCCACTTCATCCTAGAAAGATGGAGTTTGACACCGCTTCCCATATAATGCCCGAAATGGTCCCATCTGTATACTGGAATGAAAACTGTTATTATATGAAAATTCAACCAATGAAATATGTTGGTCCCAACTTCCCTGATAATCCATCGAACAAACTCATAGAATATCCTCCAAGTTTTGAATTGTTCGTTCTGACTACCAATCTGATTGAGGATGAAAAGCCGTACTAAAATTTAATTCAGTACCCAACGACTTCTGAAGGCCTTTCCAAAATATAGAAGTAAACCTAGGATCACGATCCGATACAATGGGGAGAGGAACTCCATGTAACCTGACTATCTCTTTAAGATACAAACGGGAAAGTTGATCAAGAGAGAAATTATCTCTTATATCAAGGAAATGAGCAGATTTTGTCAAGAGATCAACAATAACCCAGATTGCATTATTACCTCGAGATGTCTTTGGTAATCCCGCAACAAAGTCCATGGATATATTCTCCCATTTCCACTCTGGAACTGGTAAAGGCTAAAGCATCCCTTTCGGTAACTGCCGCTCTGCTTTAACCTGTTGACATGTCAAACACTTCACAGTAAAATCAGCAATATCTCTTTTCATTCCATCCCACCAGTAATACTCCCCCAGATCTCTATACATCTTAGTACTGCCCGGATGAACTGAAAACGGAGAACTATGAGCTTAACATAACAAATATCTCTTCAACTGTGAATCACAAGGCACACACAATCTCTTCCCAAATCTCAAAACACAATCATTATCAATGTTGAATTCAGGAAACTTACCTTTCTGAACCAGCTCTACCTTTTTCTGCAACTCACTGTCTTGCTTTTGTGCTTGCTTGATTCTGCCTGATAGAGAAGATCTTACTGATACCAGAAACAAAACAGAAGGACTTCCTACACCAACAAATTCTATGCCAAAGTTCATCAAATCCTTAACCAAAGGATCACGTTCCAAATGCAACATTTCTAATGAAGCATTACATTTTCTACTCAAAGCATCAGCCACTTTATTTGCTTTTCCCGGATAGTAATGAATTGTAAAATCATAATCCTTGATTAATTCCAATCATCTCCTCTGTCTCATGTTTAACTCTTTCTGAGTGAATATATACTTCAAACTTTTGTGATCAGTATATATTTAACACTTTACTCCATACAAATGATGCCACCAAATTTTTAAAGCAAAAACAACAACAGCTAATTCCAAATCATGTGTAGGGTAATTTAACTCATGAGTTTTCAACTGTCGTGAAGCATAAGCAATTACCTGATCATTCTGCATTAGGATACAACCAAGTCCTTTCAATGAAGCATCACTGTATATAACAAACTCACCATTCCTGGAAGGTAGTGCCAAAACTGGAGCATTCACCAATATTCTTTTCAATTCTTGAAAGCAAACATCACATTCTTTTGTCCAGATAAACTTATCACCCTTCCGAGTTAGCTTAGTCATTGGACTAGATAATTGTGAAAAATTTCTAACAAACCTTCAGTAATAGCTTGCCAAACCAAGGAAGCTACGAATCTCAGTTACATTTGTGGGTCTTGGCCATTCTTCCATAACTTTTGTTTTTGCAGGATCAATAGTTATTCCATCTTTAGAAACAATATGACCAAGGAAAAAAATTTGTTGCAACCAAAACTCACACTTGCTGAATTTTCCATACAATTTATTTTCTTTTAAGGTTTGCAAGATAACCCTTAAATGTATTTCATGCTCCTATTTACTTTTAGAAAACACCAAAATATCATCAATGAAAACCACCACGAACTTATCCAAGAACTCATGGAAAATTCTATTCATTAAGTCCATGAATACAGCAGGTGCATTGGTTAGCCCAAAAGGCATTACTACAAATTCATAATGGCCATATCTCGTACGGAACGCGGTCTTCAGAATATCTGCCTCTTTTACCTTCAGCTGATGGTACCCCGATCTCAAGTCAATATTTGAAAAAAACAGAGCTCCCTGGAGCTGATCAAACAAATCATCGATATGAGGCAAAGGATATTTGTTCTTAATAGTGATATTATTCAAGGCTCTATAATCAATGAAAAGTCTCATAGAACCATCTTTATTTTTAACAAATAAAACAGGAGCACCCCATGGTGATGTGCTAGGTCAAATGAAAACTTTCTCTAATAAATATTTCAATTTCTCCTTCAACTCTAAAAGTTCAATTTGAGCCATTCGATAAGGAGGTTTTGAAATTGGATTAGCATCAGGAACTAAGTCAACAGTAAACTCAACTTCCCGATCTGGTATTATTCCAGGAAACTCATCAGGAAAAACATCAGGATACTCATTTACCACTGGCACATCATTAACTTGAACAGTTCCTTTATTTTCAATGATGTGTGCTAGGTATCATTCATTTCAATCTTTTACAAGTTTCTTGGCCTCTTGATAAGTTATCAACAGTAAGGGTTCATTCTTGTACACAAACTGAAAGCCTTTCTGAAAAGAAACTTTTTTAGCTCTATAGTCAATCTTATCATGGTAAATAGAGAGCCAATCCATACCCAGGATAACATCAAACTCTACAAGAGGTAGAACAATAAGGTTTGCAAGTAGGTTCTTTCCACAGATAAGTATAGGGAGATTCTTATAAATTCTTTTTTCCTCAACATTTCCCCCAGGTGTTTTTACCACAAGTTCAGGAGTCAATTCTTGAGATGGTATTCCCATTTTACTAGAAAAGTTTTCAGAGATGAAAGAATGTGTAGACCCCTAATAAATAAACACACTGGCATAATCTGAAAAAACAAAAAAAGTACCAGATACAACGTCATTAGATGGCCCGACGTCAGCCGAAGTAGTTGCAAAAGATTTCACCACCCCTTTATGCTTGTAGTCTAACTGCTTCCCATCACTCAAGCTCTTTGTCGGACACTAGTTTTCATAGTGACCCATCTCATTGCACTTATATCATTTCACTAACTGTAAATCAAATTTGGTCTTACCTTCACCTTGATCCTTTTCAGTAAAATCATGAGCCTTATGTCCCATCTTACCACATCGGTAGCACTTTCCAGAATTCAGAATACATTCCCCAGCATGCCTTTTTCTATATTTATCACAAACTGGAAACTTATTTTTCTTACCATCAGACTTTTTTGAAGAATTCTTAGCTTTCTCCTGTCACCTCGGTCTCTTCTTCTGTTGGTTGTTATAGAACACTTGGTCATCGTCAAACTCTATTTCCACCTTCTCAGCACATCGAACAAGCTTTTCATAACTTTTAAACTCACGAGAAGCTAATTCCCTTCGATATTTTGGCTTTAATCCTGAGTAAAAACGATTGATTTTACTATCAAGGTCTCAGATAAAATTTGGAGCATACCTTGCCAATCGAGTGAACCTTTCTTCATATGTAGCCACTGAGTCTTCCTCTTGCCTCAATTCCAAGAATTTCTTTTCCATCCTAAGTCGAACAGCCTTAGGAAAATACTTCTCAAGAAACATACCTTTGAATTCATCCCAGTCGAGAGCATCAATCTCATCAGCGTCCCTGATATTTTTAACCATCGACCACCACTGATCTGCTTCACCCTCCAAACTATACATAGCAAGACTAACCTTTTGATTGTATGAACACCCCATGAAATCGAAAATCTTCTGTAGTGCTTTAATCCAACCTTCAGCTAACACAGGGTCGGATGATCCTATGAATGATGGGGGATGTTGCCTCATGAAATGTTCCACCAATGACATGTTCCTCTGCGGTTGATCTGGCTGATCTCGTGCATGGATACCACCACCATTTATAGCCTGAGTCAACAATGCCGTCACTGCAAAAAACTATTTAGTTCCAATTCCGACCATCTCAGGATGCTGATTCGGAAGGTTATTTCCTTTTGTATGCCTTCCTAGCACTGCTTACCTGTTCCCTCTGCGGAAAACCATTCTGAACAAACATGTCTTAGATGAAGCAACGTGGTAATCTTCAAATGCTATATCATTTCAAAAAAAAAATTGAATAATCATTTAATAGAATTCTAACTCCTAAAGTTATCTAAACTGACCTCTGATACCAACTATAAGGCCCCAGCCATAAACCTTACTTAATCTTGAGTTATTATAAGATTACACATTGAGGATCTTTTCAGGTTTAGAGTTTTAGGGAATTAGATCATAAAACATGCAATACATTCCACATATAAAAAAAGTGGTTACATAAAGATAGTATTCTTCATTCCCATCAATGGAAACATATATAAGATAAAACATGGATTCTTTCTTTACACTTCCTTGACACTATCATCATATCATGTACCTTTCCCATGACCTGTGAAAATCATTTCAAAAAAACTTGGGATGAGCATAAAAAGCTCAGTATGGGTTATAAAAACATGGAAAGGAAACATGGGTACATATATACATAAGAATGAAATCATAATTTACCCATAATACACAAGAACTTTAACATACCTCATCAAATCATGAGTAAATCATAGAAATCATAAGACATAAAGGTAACTTGAGTCATTCAAAACATTCTTATGTAGGGAGTAACCCTCTTGGTTACGTTTGGAATACCCATAACAGTATATTCCCTAAATCTCTTCGGAGAAACCCTAACATTTCACTCCTTCACGTTACCCAATGCATTGGAGAGCTATATCAGGCTCACCCACCCTTAGTTTATCACAGAACCACCCATCTTCATAATAATTCCCAATAACCTCAACATAATCATATCACATAAAACATGCATAAAGGAAACATAACATTTCCACCTTTCAATCACAAGATATCAATACAGCACATTGATATAAAAACATTATGAAAACAATTTTCAATACCAAAATAAAAGAAATGTAAAACATGGTATTTCTTTTTCTTTTAAAAAGACGGTATGGCTTGTAGAGGAAGCCGAAACCCGAATAATGGTCACGACGGCGGAGAAGTCGTTGTCACCGCATATGTACGACAAAAACATTCCATTTTGTCATTTTGTAAAATGCTTCGTATAAAAAAAGATTCCTTTTTGATAAACGTAAAAGTCAAAGGGGTTTATACACCGTATAAACGAAAGTTGTGTATAAAATAAAATATGCCTCAATGAAAGGCGATTGAGACGAAGTCTCACACCTCATATCCGACTTGACCCGACCGTTATTTAATCTCCTGAATAATAAACTTGAGTTAATCTCTACTTTCTTAAGAACCTTTTTCAAGTTCATTATTCCTTTTATACCATGTTATGAACATCTTGTAATCATTTAAGTTAATAATGTTCATTTTGTCGGTATTTGGTTCTTAAGTCAAAAATAGACTTCTTACACTTACATGTTGTTAATTTTGTCAAAGTTTCGTTATATCCAGAATGATATTAATGATTTGGATAACATATATATCATATATATTCAGAATATAAATGTATTTATAATATTACATCACATTTAGTGGTAAGAAATGAAATGCACCGTTCATGGAGACGGTAAGCCGTACGTAAGCATGAACGCTACTTCCATTTCTATTTTGTATTTTCTGGAATGGAATCATACTGATATAAGATTATATTATAATTCAAGTATAATAACATATAAAATATCATTAACTTTATCCTTTACACATCCCACATATGGTATTAAAGAATCAAATCACTTTCAGGGGCGGTAGTCTGCACTTCCTAAAACGAAGATATCGTGTTTACCCATAACTGAAACAATAATGGTATGACATAAATGAAAAATACAGAAGATTAAGGAAATAATAAACATATTATATATCATATATAAAAATAGTGACATCATATTGGCCACCATTGAAGGCGTTAAATGAGTATTGAACAATCATCGTTTCGGGAGGCAGAATTTCGCCATCCACGGAAACCGTATGTTCATTAACCATTTGATGTAGTTTTGTGAGACTGTAGCTCTAATAAATCTCATAACAATATCCTAGTATATTGAAGATACTTTTTTTATTACAAAAGATGTAAATAAAAAGAGTTTATGGGGTTGGAGAAGCAAAATAAAACAAATGAACATGAGAGAATGAATTACCTTTAAAAGTGTAACTCCTTTTGATTTGGGCCTAAAGGCTTCCTTTGAAAGGATTATTCCCAATGGGAATCCTCTAGGATGAGGAGAGGGATGTGGAGAGAGTAAATGGGCAGGGGATGGACGAGCCAAAGGCTTGAGGAGTGTGTGAAATGAGGTAGAGGTGGGGGCCTTTTATAAGAGGAGAGCAGGGGCACTCTTGGAATGTAAAGATACGTTTCTTTATTTTAAAATGAGTTTCGGATTCAAAAGGTCCCAAATTGATATAATTCGAGTATAAGGTGATAAGGGTTCGAAATCCCCTCATCCAATAGGTTTTTTACATGTGTAGGTATTAGATATTACATTATCATTCCATTTTATTTAAATCCTTAAATAATGAGGTCATCGCTGCATCATCATGATGTCATAAATACATTTATTTATTTAATGTCAAAAAAATTATAAAAAAATTACTATGATGTAGGAAATATTTTTATCTTTCCAATGGATATTTATAGTCAAAACTATTACTTGTATAACCCCATATAAAAATTGTTTTCATAAAATAACTCATGTTTGTGTCATTTTTACTTTAACATGAAATAAAAAGTTATTTATGTCATTTCCCAACCAAAGTGGCTCCATGGGGTCCCCAAGTTGACCCATGGATTTTCGTGGTCGGTCATGACACATAAAATAATGTTAGGACATGTTTCTAGGTAATTTCATATTATTAAAGCATTATTTTTACCTTAAACTACACTAATTACCACTAATCGCGATTAAGAACTTAATAAGTTACTATTCCCCAAAAAATTATTTTAATCCCATTGAACCACATTTTACTTCTTAATTACAACCATGTATGTCGGATTTTTTGAAATTCAAAACAAAATCATGGAAAATTTTCATTTAAACGAAAAAATCAGATTTTATAAGTACCACATAGTGGTTTCACTATTCATCAAAAATTGAAGTTTTTCAGAAAATTACCAAAAATTCACCCTAAGCTATATTTGATATTCCAAATTAAAAAATGAAGTCTATTTTGAAAAATTCAAAATATATAATTCACATTAATTAATTTAATAATTAATTCCCGCTGTCATGACAAATAGCGTGTTTTTATGAAACAATAAGTATCAAAAGATTGACACCAGTTTAAGTCCAATTTAAAAGTAAAATTGATTCCAATGACCACCATTGGATTAAATGGTAAAAAAATATTCTAATTTAACTTCAAAACCAATTCAAAATATAATCTAATCATATAAATAAATCAGATTAAAAAGCAGTTTTGATGTAAAATGCAGTATTTTTCACTATTCATTAAAAAATGAACATTGTCAGAAAAATACCAAAATTTCACACAAAGTAAATTTTGATGTCCCAATCATAAAGAATAAATTTAATATGACAAAAATAGTTTATAAAATTGTCAAAAGATAGATTCAAAAAAAAAATTCCATCAAAGGCAGTAAAACCATCTTTTAAAAATATTAGTGTATTTAATGCTTAAGATTGGATTTATTTTCATTTTAATCCTCTAAAACACTATCTAATTCATTAATAGACATAGATAAAATAGCTATTATTCATTAATTACTTGGGATTTTACATATTTTCCCATTCCCTATGAAATTCTCTATAGGAAGATGTGTCAAATTATATATTACATAGTGAATTTTATGAGATATGTTGAAGAAAAAATGTTTAACAAGACATTATGTATCTAGTCATTAATTAAAAAAATACATTGTGATTTAGCTATGTGATATTATTTTTGAGATTTAATGTTAATATTATGGTAATAATGTTAATTATTTTCATCTCATTCATAGGTCATCCCTTTTGGATTCAATGATATTTTACTTATTTTTTATGATTTAGTTATGAACCATATGATATCCTAATATAATGAAACCTGAGATGAAACATTTTTTATATAGGTTGAATACAAATTCTCACAAATTTTATTTATAGATAAATCATTATATTGATATTCATTTTTTTACACCAGTTCTCATATGATATTATTTTCAATCAGTCTTGTTAATCTATGTGGTTTTAATAATTTCTAGAGAAAAGATGAACTAATTTTATAATAGATATGAAATATCAGGTTGTGATTTTACACATTGGTAAATAAATATGATAGGGGATCATGTAAAAAAATATTAATTTTTACTAAACCATTATCTAAATTTAATGATTAAAAAGCATAACATAGGAAAATTACATTTCTTACAAAATAGGTTTAAAATTGGGATTGAAGGATTTTCAAGTAGTAGAAACTATATATAAATTTGAATTCATGCTCCTAAATGTCTTTAATTATGGAAGATGCTCATAGAGAAACACTTCAAATGAATATGTGGTTTCATTATATGTGGAAAGTGGGAAATAGAGAATTAAAACACTGAGGAAAAATAAATTATTCAGTTATCATAATATAAGGAAATAATTTTTTCTATATATCACAACAAAAAATTCTTATTATTAAATGTGTGGGGTGTGGAAAATATAACAAAATTCACAAATCCATTGGAAAATTAGGAAATAAGTCATTGATAACATGTAAAATTAAATAGGCATGGATGAGGACAGGATATTAATATTTTTGTTAAAAATATGAAATTGAAATGGAAAATGGTAAACTTATTTTCTACTCTAGATTTAGTGATGTTTTATTTGATTTTGGAACATCATATTAGATCATATTAGGAAATAATGTTGATTCACCTCCATAAACATTGAATATTTTATTATCGATGAAAGAACCTACTGTTAAAATTATTTAAAATACGATACTAAAAACTTCTTCAATAATTATTTGAGTGATGTTACATATTAAAAATATACATCTTCTTCCTTTAGATAATTCAATTTGATAAAATTATTGATTTTAATATCCATATATAGGTCTCATAATAATATATGGTATTGGTAAATCAGAATTAATTTCCAAAACCATCTCATTTGATGATTATAGACTCCATTAGAAACAAATTATTTATTATGAGTCTTGATTCCAATAATAGATATGCAACATAAATGTTAATGTATAACTGATAATTAAATACATTCCAAATATGATTAGATATATAACCATATGATTAGATTTTTATTTTTTTTATAGAAATATTTAAATCCATTTTTTTAATTTAGTTAGGAGAAAAATTAGGAAAGTGATGCTATAAAAGGTATGTCTCTATAAGAATATCAATATTATAAAAAATAAAATATTATATTTGACACCAATTTATGCGAATAATGAAAATAAAATTATATTCCCATTTAGTGTAAAAAAAGTATATTTTAGTCTTATTATAGGAAGTGATGTATATTTATCATTTGAAATATTAAAATGATTAAAGACAACATAATAAACACCCACTTTTATTTTCATTAGTATGAAAAGTTAACATTGTTTGTATGAAATTTATCTAAGGGGGAATGATATAAAATGTGATATTTCTAATGAATATTTTCTTTCTAAATAATACAAAAAAAATTATAAATGTCAATATTAAAGGAATTTCATTTTTTATGATATAAACAAAACATTTGAATGTATGCTTATCAATTAAAAATCATACTTCATTGAATAAATACTTTTTATTAAATAAAAATTAAATTCTATTATAAAATATCTTCTATGTATTTGAAATTATTTACCTTAAAATAAAAATTTATATACTGTTCACTTAGTTCTTAAATGGTTTTTTACATTTTTTGTATGTTTTTACACTACAAATATCATTTTTAAATAGTATATAACATGTTTCATAATAACATTGTGAAATATTTTTTATCCATATTTTAAAAATTAATCCATCCTTCGTATAGCGTAATACTATGAAAATTTGTTAATTTTTTTGGATAATGTAGTTTTTATAATAGTAAAATAGTTGTTGACATTGTATTGTAACTGTTATGTATAACCTTCAATGCACTAAAAACATTTTTGAGATTCTATATTTAAAATATAAATTATAATTAATCATAAGTGTAATTTAATATTACTAAAACATTATAAATTTATATATAATTAATTTTATAAAATATAATAATTATAGATCTGTAAAAAATAATAATATATTCACATAAAATAATTAAATTATATATTGTTATTAATATATTTTTTTCTTATGTATTGAATTATTTTAATAAAAAGATAAATATATATTTTTTTATTTTAAATTAATAAAATGATTTTTTTTTAGATTTGAACTGTTATGTTTGGTTAGTGTGAATTTATGGTGTTTTTATTAAATTAATTTTTAGTTCATAATGATAGAAATTTTTTTCCATGAAAATCAAAATTTATAAGATCACCATGATATAAGAATGAACTATGAATTTAGGAATTATATTTATCAACCAATTATATATCTATGATTTAATATAATTTATTACAAAATATTATGTTAAATCTAAGAACATATGATTATCATTTTGGAACCCATGATATATTTTGTTTTAATAAAAAATTGTTTTCTCCAATCCTTATAATTATGTAGTTACATGATTCTATTTGGATTTCGATTGGTTTGGAAAAATTATTATTTATTTCATAATAATAAAATAAATTACATTGAAGTAAAAAACATTTATAATCTATTAGAAAAATAATTATATGTTCTTTTGAATATATGAAAATACATGTTTTCTAAAAAATGTTTTTTATGTTACACATACTTATATTAAAATTAAATTTTACTTATTTAATAAATTTAATAGATAAAAATTAATTTCATATTTTTAATCATCATATAAAAAAATATATAACAATGTTAATTTTTTTCAGGATATAAGATACAATGGTAAAAATAATTCACCAGAGTAAAGGATTAATAGGTCAAATTATGTTAAATATGGAGATGATGTCTCAGAATATAAAACAAAAATAATAATAAATCAACTAAAAAATATTATAACCACGTTCCAATTTTCATTAGGATATCCTTGAGGTTTTTATATCACATAACCCAATAAATGAAGGAATAAGCTGTCATCAAAAGTAGAATGTGAAAGGAAGTGTTTATTTTTTTAATTAAGATCATTCGAATTTATTTCATCTTAATACCATTTAAAATTTATTATAACCATCATTATATAAATAAATAAATATAATTAGTGTATATTTTTTTATTATGTTTTTTTAATAACCATTATCTGCCTTCAATTAATTCATTTAAAAAATAAAACATTTTCTTTTTTGTACATGGATAATAGCCTCCATGAACGATGTAATTTAATTTTCATGATTTTTGTTCATGGATTGTTATATATATAAATTAAATAATTTAATACGATACTTATTAAATTATTTAGATGTTGAAAATATAATCTAGGAATACTACTTATAATATTATCAATATATGGTCTTTCTAAATAGTAACAACTTAAAATATGCATTTTCAGAAAATATTCTTAATTTGAATATATGTTTACCATCCAATTTAACTCTATAAATTTTGTGATTATAGAATGATATGGAAAATACTTCAGTGCAATAAAAGAGATGATTAAATATTGTTTCACTCCTTTAAAAATGTTCAACAAAATGCATCATTTTTGTAGGATCTTACTAAACAACACTATATGCATGATTATAGAAAAGAAATACAAAAAATGAATAAAAAGTGATAACAAATGGAACACTAAATAAAATATATTTGAAAGAATTGAATCAATTATTTAATAAACATAATTTATTTCTTTTTTAGGATATATATATTCACCATTTGAGTCGGTACATAAGGTATAGGGTTTTTATCACAATTTCAATTCCTTTAGACTTTTTTCCTTTTATAAACCAATTTATTTTTATATAGGGTAAATAATTACATATATTGATATTATTTCTTATATAATTTTTTATTTTTTTGGAGTTTTGAACTATTTAATAAGGTATATTTTTTTATATCCTTTCAATCATCCATCACCTGAGTCGTAACAATTGTTTGTAATTAATATTATATTCATTGAGTTGAAACCATTTTTCTTAGACTTTATCATTATTTATTTGGTTTAATATACACTATAACTATAAAAAATATATATATTTTTCTCTTAATATATTATTATACTTATATTATTAAAATAATATCTTCTAAATGGATTCCTACTATAAAAAACATGATGCTCATAATAGTTTTTTATCTAAAATAACATTTTCTAAGGAATGTTTTTTAATATACACATATATTAATTTATATGGTTTTTATATTTCTCCAATTAAATATTATATAATAATATAATATATATTTATTTTCTTTTATCATTAATTTTATCTTCCACCCACCATAGGATTTTGATTCAAATTGTACCATAATCTATAGAGTTTTTTTTATTATGTTTCCTTTTCATTGGGCTATAAAAATTCTCTTTGGAATATAAATGATAAAAATTATTTTGTTTTAATATTTATAATTTTTATTTATTTATTATAAATTATATATATGTACTTAATTCATTTACATTAAAATATATTTATTTAATGAATTTCACTCAATATAAAAATATGATGTTGTTTAAAATAATTTTCATCATTTTTTATGAATCTTTTTCATTCATTGCCTATACTCTTTTAATTATTTAAAGTTAATTATTCTATATATTTAAAGTCATTTTTAAATTTTTTCACAACTTTTTATATTTTTCTATATAGATTAGAAGTAAATATCGTACCATTAGCCACCCAAATAATTTTTTTTCTTTATTTATAAATGTTTGAAAAATTTTAATTTTTCTTATATAATGTAAGAGTGTATTCGGCCAATTTTAAAACCACGTTTTAATGTGATGAAAACTATTAATTAATTTTTATTTTTAATATTAATTTATATTCCAATTTTGTATGAATATTTCAACATTATATATAATGTTAAATGTTTTAGAATAATAAATATATGAAATTTTTTCCAATTATTTATATTTGTATATTCATATATATATATATATATCTTGTTTACAACTTCATTTCATCCAAAAATTTTCATATTTATAATTATTTAAAAAATACAGTTTCAATTTCAAATTTTCACCATTTGAAATAGATTTTTCTTTTTTGATGTCTTGGTTTGTTTGTAGATCCATTTTAGAAAATCATTTTTAAAAATTATTTTTCATTCATTTTTTCTCTAACTCTAGAGTATTTAAATCTTATAGTGAATTTTTCATGATCAACATTTATGTGTATTTTTGATATTGATTTTTTGGTAGATTTAATTTTGGTTATCAAAAAATGTATACTTGATGTCATGTTTAGAAATATAATGTTGAAAAGCCACAAATATAATTTTTTCCATAAGGATTTCCTAATATGATGAATTATTGATATCATGAGGATAATGTAGTGTTTTTTATGTTGAACTAAATGATAAATAGAAGGAAATTAAATTTTTTTGACTAGCAGGGTAGGACGATTTTAAAATTGAGAGTTCGAAATTTTTTTCCGATGGTGGACAATAAAAAATGTCTTTTAAATAAAGGTTATTAAATTAATTAGTTTAAAATTAATATTTTAATAAATTAAATGATGGGAAAAAGCCTTATTAATACTTTCAAATATTCTATGTAATATTTTCAAAGTTAAAAAATGAGTAAGCGTAGGGTTCTGAGTCCCATAGACTCTCAGGGTTGATAGAATAAAAAAATTATATTTATTTTATTCATAATAGTGTTTGTTTCCTTTGAAAAAATTTGAAATCACTATGAAACAGTATTACGTATGAGAAATTTGAGACCACTCTTAGGGTTGGAACGCCGGAATTAACCTATGGAGGGTATATCCATGATGATCGTCAAGTGTTTGTCACCCTCTCACCTGATAATACCCTCATTAATTTTAATTAAATTATTATTATGATTTTTTAATAATAAATAATTAATTTCTCTCAGATTGTGTGTTGTATAAGAAACATGAGATCGTCATTATGTCTTGAAAGCTGGGTTTACCCGAAGAAGGGTATAATCATTCCGAGCGTCAGACGTTTGGTCAGATCTCAACTAATATTAATTTAATTGGGATATAAATATTTTTTTGGACAGTTTAAAATAATAATAATAATTTTACTATTAATATTATTATTTGTTTTGAAAAAACATGAAAATGTAAATCCATAATTATTAAATTTGTTTGCACTGTAACTAATAACCGAGCGATGTAATAAATATTATATTATTAATTTTCCAATTAAATATAAACGTACAAACAATATTTATTTAATAACTATTATACCTTATTCTAATGGTTGTTATTTTTAAATTATTAATGTTTTTGTTGATACAATGAGTTAAATACTAATAATTAGAGTTATAGTTATTCTTTTTAGATTGGGATAAAATAATTGATGTGTCTATATATATATGAGTCATCTCTATATATATATATGAGGATTATATATATATAGTTATATATACATGTGCGGATGTATATATATAAATATACAGATGGGTATAAATATATAACATATATATGTATATGGGAGGATATTTATTGTTGGGTTAGATAAAAAAAATATTAATTATCCATAGAAATGATTCTAACATCACAACTAAAATCAATGTGCATATCATCTATTTTTTTAGTCAAAATATTTAATGCGACCCAGGGAGTGCATATGCGCACCCGGTTTCATGTCCAGAATGGATTTTTAATTAAATGATTTCTCAGGCTTTATGTAAAATATTATGGCATTCCCTAGTGCAATGTTCCTGTTAATAATATTTAAAAAGGATTAAAGGAATTTTAAAATAATTAAAAGTGATGTAAAAGGAATTAAAATAAATAATAAAATTAATAGAGGTAATGAGAATAATAGAAAAATAATTAAAAACGGGTATAACCATTTTTTATCTTCATTTTTATTTTCCTTTTTTCTACCCTTTTTTTTATTTTTATTTTATTTTCTCAATTATTCTTTTTCCTTCCATTCCATTTTTCCTCTACTCATCTAATCCTCTTATCCTCTGTGTGGTGCACCCCTCCTCCCTAGGTGGTGCACACCACCTTCTCCTCTCTTCAGAAGATCGCCCACCTCTGTTCGTCGTCCGTTTTATTCACCATGAGGTGCGCTGTAAACCTCTTTAAAAGGCCTATCCCACACACTAAGAATCATATGATCTCCTTCTTTATCCTTTGTGTAGTTCGCAATCGAATGAATTTTCCCTATTTTGGGATTTTTCTAAAATCATCAGTTTTCTTCCATTTTAGGTCCAATTAATGCTTACCATAGATCATAAGATCATATTCGACCATAAGGTATGATTTCTTCTCTCATTAAGTTTATTTTTTGTGATTTATAAAAATGCATGGTTGTGTCATTCATTAGTGCCAACTGACTTTTTGTAAATTCACCAAATCCTTTCCATTTAGTTATTCCACTTAATTGTTGCAAAACTATTTATTCGAAATTAATTTGTTTAAATTATTGAAACATGGTCAGACACCCCTTTGGTTGTGCTGATGTGGTCAGTATAAATTCAGTTTTCCCAGGTATTTGATTTACTTAACTACATGTATTGCGCAACCTATTTTTGTTAAGTTTAAGTTAAATAATTATTTTAAAATAATTATGATGCAAGAATTAATGGATCTTTATTTTTTTTGTTGAATTATTTATTTATTAAAAAGTGAATTTATCTACTTATGTTGATGTGGTATCTTTCCTTGTTAAAATTTTTATGCTGTAATATTTAATGTATACCTTGTGATGTAAAGGTGTATCTGTTTAGTTTTCAAGTATAAATTTAATATGATTATTATTTCATATCAACTACTATGAAAACATTAAGTAAATTCAGGGTGGGGAAAGAAGGTGGGTCACGTATTAAGGGACAATTGTAGACACTCTCTTCTTGACTGGTTACCACTACGCACTAGGGGTGTCTTTGGCATTACCCGATCGAGACATCCCTCGCATTTCCAATACATATCAGTTATACTGGTTCCAAAATGACCCATCGAGGACGGATCCATTGGCAATGTGGCTATGCCAACCTCAGATGATGCTCGACACCTTTTTGAGAGATCGAGACGGACTCAGGGGCAAATCCATGCATCAAGTGATACATTGTCTTTCAAAAGATTTCCTTATACAAGCTTGGTGGTATTGGAAAATTTGATGGATATTTTGAAGTGATATCTTTAGGATGGGGTCAGACTCTAAATATCAACTTGAACAATAATAATGATGCTCTATAAGATTATGTTAATGCAGCTTTGGGACTCTTAAGAATTGTGATATTTTTTTGGTTTGATGAAGCACACCTGGTTGACATATAACATAGACCCCTAGTTAAAGAATATAATTGATGGTATGCCTCTTTGTTTTTTACCTTGATTTTACAGTATTTATATATATACATATGTCTATTTTTCTTATATGTACTCCTTTTAGACTTCCGGTTCTGGATGAAGCAAGTGATTAGGGACATGTGTCGTTGAGAACCTAGGCCAAGTTATTTATTTCATTGAACATAATTAATTATTGGAAATTTTTATATATTGGAAAATGAATTTTTATTATTGCATGAAATTTAATGGTTTAGACACTATGGGTGTCGGCCTACTGTGATTTTATCTCACACCCTTCACATGTGTCCTTGACACCCAAGTAGATTACATGATTTTTGGTATTGACAAAGGGAAGCTTACGGCTTCTGATGCTTGATTGCTTCTTTCTTCTTAGGATGAAGAATTGGGAAGAGGACCAATAATTTCTCGTAATGTATATGTTGATTTGTGACTCTTCATTTTGATGGAAGTATAATTGAGTTTCTATTTTCCGTACATTTATTTTAGATAGACATCATGGCATAACAACGTTTTGTGAGCATCTACACTTGATTCTTATTCCATTGAATTATTTATATTTCTTCTTCTAGAGTTTATTAATTTATATTCTTTTGTTATTTATTATTAATTTATGTTTTCTTCTACTATGTATTACCGATTACTTATGATGGCATAGTCTCCCCCACAGACATGTTAAAAAGTCCCTCGCTACTAGTCAGCAGACTCTGGCATTCGGTGATATGCACTTGAGGTCATGCGACCCACTGGTCCAGCCACCGTCTTAGAGGAGATCCAGGTCGGGACATTATAGATAAAATATGAATTGTATATAATTATTTTATGGGTAGAGTTTTATATATCCCACTAATACATTTTTAATGGTTTATATCTTTATAGATAATGTGTCGATATGATTTCAATTATCTATTTTCATAGGGAAGATCATGGAAATTATTTAGATTAATGATGATCACATGAAAATTATTGAACTTGATTTAAATTTAATATGATAATAACATAATGTAAATATTTGATTAAAATATTATAAGTTCACTTGTGGTTTTATTGAAATTATTTCCAATATAGATTTTCAAAATTTTATGATTTCAGATAATTATGATTACGATAATGTTTTATAGTATACTATAATGTATTTACTATTTCATGGATTTGGATTATTTTCAAGTGTTTTTTATTTCTTATTCTATGTAATATGTTTCATTCTTTTGGGGTTATATATTAATTGAATATGACTTAAGTATCACTTTTCATTCCACTATATATTTAATCAGATATTTCTTTGATTCTCTTGTTTTCTCATGAGAATGTGATCAATCCTTTTATGACTCCTTAAAATGTTTTTACTGACATTTTGACTACATAATTTCACTTATTTTCCACCATCATCGGATTATATATAAAAGACTATGTATTGAAATATTCTTTATATAGTTATTTTTGTAGGTGAATTTGAACCAATAACATGTAGTAAATAATCATTAAAACAAACTCCAAAGACACCAAATATTTAGATTCTAGGATTGGGTGATTCTTTGTGAGATGACATAAATTAATTAATAATATTTTTTAAAAATATAATCTTGTAATTCGTTGATCAATAATGCTTACCCACCATATTATTAGAAACCACATATGGTGTAAAGATCCAAAATTAGTATTTTTTATAGTTTTTCAATCAGTTGAGCACCCTTGTTAATGTTTTGGGGTTTTAATTTTCATTTTGGAATATTTTTATGTTCATGGACATTTTGATGTGTTGTAATTGAGTAGGATTAACTTTTAGTTCATTTTTTGTGTTTTCTATATAGTAATCCTATGTTTATCTAGTATATATAATTACAAAATTTTGTGAATATGTGGGGGTTGTTATATTAATGAAAATTTTTGCACCCTAGACTAAAAAAAATTTCATTATTGCTAATTTATTTTTCCTTAATCAAGTTATTAGTTTTTATTTTTTATATCTGATATATTTATTAAATTTATGATATTTTTCTATGTAATGGAATGTCCATGTTTATTGATAACTATTTGATGAACATGCAATAGGGTATATAATTTTTTTATATAATGTTAGCCAGGTTAGCAATAACTGTGTACAACCATGAAGCCAAACTATATGGAACTCCCTTTCTAATCCAAAGAGGGGTGTATCTTGGGTTCATATTTTGGTATACAGTGTTACCCATCCATTCAAATGAGCATGATTTTTCCAAAATATGATGTTCTTAATTTATATGTAGTTATTTTTTTCTAATTGGGGTTTATCATTCCCTCATTACTTCAGGATAACCATGAGAGGACCCCAATGAAACATCCACCCAATTCCATTTTTTGGTCCCTTATTACATATATTTCCTAGTGGTTCTATAAAGGTATAATATTCTCCTTCATTACACTTCATGTTCCTATAGTTTTCCACATTACATTTTTTCATCACATTAGCATAACCATTTGGTTTCGAGATTGAAAATATTTTGTAGGATTTAGTCTGGCTTGGGTGAAACAAGAGATAATTGATTCCTTCATTATTATTTAAGGGTTTTAAATCGTCTTTAGTACATTTTTGAAGGTCTATAAATTTTTTTCCATCAATTAAATGCCGTGAAAAAATTGTGGATTTATAATTTTTTTAAATCCCATTATTTATGAATTCATAAAATGAAAAAAAAAATTATTAGTAGATTATTTTATTTAGAAGCTATGTTTTAGATAATAAAACTATCAAAGATTGAAACATATAATTATATGAAAATATTAGTTTATAAACCTACAAATTAGTTATTTTAAAAATAAAAATAGACACGTGAATATTTTTTTAAATTTGAATAATATTTCCTATAAGATTGGTTTTAGAATTGTGGTTGTGTTTTATTAGAATTTTATTATTATTATATTATGATGTGTTGTTTTTAATATATTTAATTTCATTCATTAAGGGTACTTATTTGATTATTTCATATACATTGTTCTTTGGGGGATTAATTTTTTTTATCTTAAATGATGGAAATTTCCAAATTGAAAATGTGTTCTGAATGGTTTCAAAGAGGATGTAACAATGATATATTGTATTTGATGACATATAGAAATTGATTCCCAAGATCAATTATGGAATTTTTAATATAGATTCCCATTTTCACCCATAAATGTGTCTATAAGTAATATTTATTTGGGATTGGTTTTCTATAAGAATATGAAATGATATTAGTAGTTTTAAAAGTTATTTGCCTATTTGATCCTTCAAAATGATTTTCTCATATGATCTATATCCATAATGGATGCCTCGTATCCTTGTAGTATTTATACATTTGTAAATTAATGTGATTTTGTTATATATATATATATATCTCTCTCTATTAGAGGGACTTCACATTTTTTGGTGTATTGAGATGGGATAAAGATATTATATTACTATATGTCGATTGAGTTTTAAAATTTGATAAAGGATACCCAACTATATATCATTAACATAATTTTTATCCAAGTCATCTTAGTGAGTGATTAATAGCTGACTACTATCATGTCATGGTGTGACTAAATTGATCACTCTTCTATTGGATACAACCAAATTATATTTTATTTATACCTGTGAAGCATAAATATTTAATATGAGGGGTTTTAGTCTATTAAATTCATTTATAGTGTTGTTTATAGCTCTACCCATGTATTTCTAACATCCTATGGTAGGAATTTTTCAAATTTCTCTTGAATACAAATATTTTTCCCAAATTTATTTACAATTTTTTAATTTTTCTTATTGTTTTATCATGTAATGATTATATTTATCCATATTTATTCTTCGAATCCATTTTTCAATTAATATTTCAGTATTCCATTGGTATCCCGCTATTTTTTTTATTTTTTGTTCCTAAAATACCCTATTTTACAATGTTTTATATATTATTTAACTATGTTATTTTCCACTTAGATATTCATTTTTACATTTTCAATTTATACCCCATATATATTAAAATATGGTTAAAAAACATAAGTATTTTATTTTTTCAGTAAGATATTTAAGAAAATTATTTTAAGGTTTGTTTCGATTTTAAATATGGATTTAATAATTTTATATTCCGTATCATCCAAATGTATATAAAAAATATATATTCAAATTGTTGATTTCATACTTGTGTTAATGGTTTTATATTAAAATTTTAATTCATAGACACATTGGTTGCATACTAATAGGTTGTTATTCTCATAACCCATTTACAACCCTCATTTTCTTTAGGCAGAAAATCTATTATAGGTCAAGGTTATATTATCGAGAGTCTATCCCTACGGACACCATTTTCCTGGACCACTAATTGATTAATGTGGTTGGGGTGTAAGATTGGGTCATTGAGGAGTCTTATAAATATTCATATGGAATTTTGTTTAATTTTTATGTGATTATCATTCATTAAAACCTTCTTATTTTTTAGTTTTCCATTAATATTTTAGAAAAAAATTTATTTCTCATTGGATATGTATTTTGACTACTAATCATTTGGTATGTTATTATTTTGATATAACATTTTTTGGATTTCAGGGACATCCAATGTATGTATTCCCCATGATAGAATTTCCATGAGATTTATGATGTGTTGTTATTACTATTTAGTGGGACAAATCATACTGATTTTGTAAAGATTTATTCCCCAAAAATAGTCAAACTTTTATAGGGATAGAAAAATCCATTAATGCATTGACATGTATAAACACGTGATAATTTTTTATTTATTTTTTCGAATTAATTTAAGCATTGAGATATTTTATATTTCACATAACAGTGAAAATAATATAGTTTATATTAACTTTCCATGTTTGTATTATTATATAAAAAAACCAATTTAATCATGCACTCCACATAACATAAATTTTATCATTCTCTACACAGAACACCATGGTTATCTTGAATTATATGAAACAATGACTTTACATGATGGATTGTGTAACACGCATGACCATGTTTTACCAAATATTAATATATTATTAAAATGTTATTATTTAATATAATAATATGCAACCTAGATAATAATTTAAAAGTGATGAAAATTATTTACTAATATATGAAAATATATGGATTACAAAAATATAACATCAATTCATAGGTTACAAATTTTTTAGTAATATATTTGGAAACCAATTGAATATAATGGAAAATATTTTTATTATTAGATTCACAAAATAAGTTTTTACATAATAAATTAAATTCATTATAATTAGTGAGTGATATTAATTTAATATATATGTTATATATGAAATCAAATATTTTTGATATTCATCTAATATTTTCTATAGGCATAAAATTTTAAAAGACCTAATTTTACGAGAAAAAACCTATATCTTTTAAAAATGTATTTTTAATGCCTTTTAATGGGGAATCCAATTTAATTATGAATTTTGGAACTTTTATAGATTTAATATGTCATAATAAACTACATATATTTAATAAAAACATAAATATTATTATAGTATAATTTTTTGGTATTTTTCTACAAGGTTTCATTTTTAATGAATATTTCAAGATAGAAACTTTTAATTGAAAACTGTAATTTCATATAATTTGATAATAAGGTTAAATTAACATTTAATTTAGTTTAAAAGTTTAATTAGGTAATAATTTTATCAATTAATACAATTTAGGTCATTAGAAACAATTTCCCATTTAAATTGGATAAAAAACTACAAAATACCATTGATCATTTTTACTTTAAAACCCCACAGTGTCATCCTGTCAACAAGATTAATTTTAAATTAATTTATACCAATTATAGGATTGGAATTTTTAAAAATGGATTCAACATTAGAAATCATAATATCTTATAATTTATAATAATTTCAACTTAGTTTTTGAAAAAAATTAATACTTAAGGTAATTAAAATTAATTACATCGATTAAGGTAAATTTAAGCTTAACTGCGGACTAAACCTTATATTAAGGACCCAAAAAAATCTATAAAATTTTCAAACTCCTGTTATATAACGATATTTTGACCATGTCATCTATTGGATCATCTAAGGACCATTATTTTATCCATATCAAACATGAAAAACGTTGTTGGAATTCTCTATTTAAAAAATTTATAGGAGTGCCACTCCTCTAACAATATAAAAAGGGATTTTCCCCCATAAATCCTCAGACACCTTTAACCCCTTGTCATTTCGAGTTTCAGAAAAATTAATATCCCAACTCCCCCCTTCTTCCTTTAAGCCTCTTATTCTTCATAAATTATTCTTAGGATTCCTTTGTGTACAAACTAAAAGGACTTACCCTGTTAAGAGGTTATGTCTTCCCTCAAGTCCTTTCTTTTAATTTCCTTCTACACCCCCTAAAATCTCTTTATTTAATTCATATATAAAAGAAAAACTATTAGAAATATACTAGGATGTTTTATGATGAATTTTTGACCTACAATTACACACACCTCCGTCTATTTGGTAGGAAACATAATGTTTACGTGCACGAAGAACTACCGCCTCATTAAACGATGATTTTTCAAATTTCGTCACTGCCTCTCGTGATGGAAATCATGAGAAAATTTTTTGTTTATATATGAAACATATTATATTTATTATATATTCAATATTATTTAATCAATTTTAAAACACATATCTTTTATATTCCATTTTTTGTTAATATGATTATTTCGATAGAGGAATCTGCCCCATCAAATTGATACAATTTTTTCATACACAACATGGAATATATTAATTATGGGTTTAGTAATTATATATGATATATAATATATCATAAATATATTGTAATAATGATATAAATAAATAAAAATATTTCTGTTTCTTTTGTTCTTTTATTATGACAATAAAAACCGAAACAACATTCATGCGTATGTATAGCTTGTCATCTTCGTGAATAGTGTTTTCTATTTTGTAATTATATATTAAATAAGTAATAAAAATAAAAATATATTGTATATAAGTTTTATTTATGTCATGGTTTAAATTATAGGAATCATGATATAATGTTTATGTACCAATGATATAACATATAAATACCCATGCGATGATTAAAGAGAATGTTACCCAAAGTATAACCTTAACATTATATTTTTATAAAGGTGTTAGTATAAGGTCATAATCAAACCATATTGTGTATTGGATATAATAATATGGTTCTATTAAATATTTATAATACATTTATTTTCATTAACCTTGTAGTTTTAACGATTAAGATGAAGATCAAGACACAGGTTAAGGTGATTTCATCTCACTATTTATTTCCCCGAAAAATATGCTATATTCACCACTATTTACTTTTATGTGGTGTATGTAATACTCAAGATTGTATTATAATTATCTTATAGATAAATTTATGTTTCTTCACATATCCAATTTATGGTCTTTCTTTAATGGTGATTATGTTTCAAAAGATAACAAATCTATCAAATAGTTTTGTTTCAATTATCCTTCTTTGATAGTCATATTTTTAAGCACATAAATTATATTTCAAGTTGTATTTAAATAAATTTTACATGATATATAATGATATTAATTATTTTCATGAAAGTTTAATTTTCATGTAATTTTCTTTTCGTACATGGATAATCGGATTCCATGTATCTAAGTTTTAAGTGTTTATTGAAACAATATCATAGCTTTTGAGAATGTATATGTTTATATTTACTTTGATTAAATATTATGACCCATATCTCAAGAACAGTCATTATGTTTCTCATTCTCTTGTTATTAATGATTTATACATATATTGGTAACATTACCTCCACTCTTTGAAAATGATTTTACAAATTATGTTTTCCTCATATTTTCTATGAGAATGATTTTACAAATTGTTTTACGATTTAAAAATACTTTTTTCAAAAAAGAAAGGAAATTTCCCTCAAGATGCATTTTTAAAAGATATATCAAAATTATTTACAATTTAACATTGAATCCATTGTTGTTACTCATTCCCTTTTAAGAAATTAACTAATGATTCCATTCATTATTCTATCTATTAATGGGTTACACTTGATGACATGGCCTTTATGAATGTTGTTTCTATTTCACAGGTTATCTAAATTTTAAACCCTCTTCTTTTTTATGGGTTATGTTTATGATGAAATTACTACTAAACCTATATTTTTTCATAGGTCATGATATGAATAAATATATATATAACCCTTTTAATTTCATGGGTTAAAATATGATTATTTATGAAATTGTGGTACATGTATGTATGGTTTCATTTCGAGATGGGTGGGACATATATATCCCTCCAATTCATTGGGTAATGATTCATATCTCATATTATATACTATGATTTTTTTAAGAATGATCCTTTGCTACTAGGATGGGCATGGGAGTGATCCATGACTTCGAATATGATATTAATATTAAACTCAGGATAATAAGATGGTCATGGGAGTGAACCAAGACTACCATGATGGTATGGGGTGTGAACCCATACAACCATGATGGTTTTGGAAGTAATGATTCGAATAATGTGTAAATCATATTATATATTTATGTGTGTGTCACAATTATATGTTTTATTACTATGCTATGCATTCATAGAATATGTTATTTATTTTATTAAGATTCATGTATAATGAAATCCCATTATTTTTCCAGGTTTCATTTATATGATATATAAGATGAAGGGTATGATCTTCTATTTTCTTAATCATGTACTTATACCCCAATAATCATAATTATGCTTACATATATCCCATATTTTCAGTTCATAATCATTTGAGCTATCCCCTTTCTTATTTTGGATTTCCCCATGTTATGGAGAAATTATTTTTGTAGAAACACTATTGGTGGAGATCATTATGGGTGATGATGAATATCTTTCACCAGGGGAAAAATATTTTCATTCAATGTTTCCAAATACACTAAACTATTATGGTACTCAAGCATGTATTTTAATAATGTACTGAATATTTTTCTAAAATAATTTAATATCCATGTTTGAAAATCATGGGTTGTTTTAGTTTGTATCAATGAAACTTTTAACTCATCCTTTTGTTCCTAGGATGAGAACACCTTAGTAAGATCCCGAGGAATATTTATAAAGATATGCCTTCAAAAGTCTCTATGGATAATTTTATGGAATAGTTAATGTTTTGGAAAATGTAATCGAATTTTTGTAAAGGACAGAGTATGTGGTTTGCTAGAAATACATCTCTGTCTAGATACTACAAGTGGATGTTGCTATGTGAATAATGTACCTTTGGGTAACAAATTTGATAAGATGTGATGGCCCTGACTCGACGTAATCTGGTACATGGAAACGGGCCTTGATGCACACATGCTTTGACATTCCCAGGGAATATGCTTTGGGAATTCACTAACTCTTCATGAAAAATTATGAAATATATAAATATAATATGTATATGAAAGATGTATGATGAACCTAGGGATTCATAGATTAAGTAATATATCTTGATTTAGACATCCTATAAGTAATTATTTTTATGATTATGTGGTTTTTCTATGAAAATTAATTCTCACAATTTTATTATAGTTTTAGTAAATGCACGAAACTATAAACAACTAGGTTATCATTTAATTTGACAGATGATTTTTTGATTAGAAGTATAGTGGGATGATCACTGGAGTGAAATATTTTATGATCAACCCAAATAAGTTTTCATGGACCATTATTAACAATATGCACCTTAACCAAATCTACAACTCACCAAGGAAGAGAAATAATGAGATTGCTGAGAGTTAAGGTAATGGAGATCATGGAGGAAAGAAGATTGATTTTCCTTTTAATGAAGAATATGAAATGAGTAACCTATGAGAATTTATTAGATATATTTTGTCTGTTGAAATGACATACAAAATGAAAGTTATTTAAAGTAAAAAATGATGCGTTCTGTTAAAATATTGATGATAATATTAGCCTCTTGAACACAGCATATAAGATTAATTTATTGTGTGTGGTATAATTGATAATCATACAACTCAATTTCCCAATAGGGAAGCTCTTGCATAGGATCATCAAGGTGGTAAAAATAATTTTTACAAATGTTTATGATCAAAATAATACCAATGATATGTGAAAGTAATCAGGTATTTTGTAATAGGATGAGGTAACTATTCTAATGGAATAAGGATAAAGGAGAATAAGAAATTATTTTATATATAATTATCCCAAAATTATCTTATATGAAAGGTGGAATATATATGTATGGTTTAGTTTATGTTTTTTGGTATGTATTTTCAAGAACACGTAAAATTGTTCCAATAGAATTGAAAATTAATATAAAATCAAGGTGAAGTCCATATAAGACACACAATTAAGTTATATATAACCCTTAATATGTTACCTATGTTATAATAATGATGATTGGATAAATATATATGTGATATGAACAATTAAATTGGATGTAACTTATTTTCTTAGAACTAATTAAGGACATGTTGAAACGTGGTTTATGATATCATGGATGAAGTATTTCAGTTATTGGATTTATGGAATATATCTAGTAATATATGGATTAAGGATGAATTATTGGTCTTCAGAAGTACATAAGGTAATTCCAGTTGTTACTATGTACTAATATAATTTACCATGAGGGTATTCACAAATATATAATTTTACAGCCAGGAAATACTATGTGATATATGGGGGATAATTGTAAATATTATTTCGGGACATTATTTTTATGGTTTTGAACATTCACCTTTTAGAAGGTTTATAATGTTGACCATTCTTTAAATTTTTATGTTATTATTCATAGGAATTATTTACTCATTTAGGCCGTATTGAAAACATTCGTCAAAAGGTAATATAATGAATAACCTTATTTCATGGATTTCCATCAAATTATCTTTGGTAATTTTTTTAGTGCGGTTTTATAAAAGGGCATCAGTATTGCGGGTGAAAACAAATCAATTCTAGAGGGGCTTGAGGTCATGAACCCATGACTAAATAATGATAAGGGTTTCATACCTACCACTGTCCTAAACGATGTCTAGGTTAATGTAAAATAATTTTTGGTGAATATCTATTTATGATGAAATAGTAGTGTAAATTTTAATGTTTGAATATTAATGTATTTACCATAATGATCCAAATTGTTATAATTTTCATTCATTTCTGGCACATAATGTAATGGCCTAGACCTCTCTGGTCCATTCCTTAGAAAAAATCAAGTGTATGAGGTGATTCAGGAGGTCAAGGTGAATTTTCCCCAACACATTTCCAATTTTCCTGTTTGGAGAATACTTCCAATGGTAGACAATTGTGAAAAGTGAAATGGTAGACTTCTATGAATAGTGCAACGATGACCTTAGGTGAACACTATCATCGGTAACCTTCTGTGAAAAGAGTCATCGGTGACCATTGGTGAACAGTATCATCGGTAACCTTCTATGAACTATTCCATCGGTGAATAGTTTTATTGATGAGGTCTAATGGTAACCTCAATTTCATTTGACAAATTTCTAATTCTATATACAGTTCCATCGGTGAACAGTTCAATCAGTAACCTCTAATGATATCCTCTCTTTATATTTCCAATTTTTTAATTCTATGAACAGTTCCAATAGTGAACAGTTCTATTGGTAACCTCTAATGGTAACCTCTCTTTATTTTCCAAATTTCCAATTCTATAAACTGTTCCATCTGTGTACAGTTCAATTGGTAACCTCTAATGGTAACCTCTCTTTCCATTTCAAAATTTTCAATTATATGAATAGTTCCTTCAGTGAACAGTTCTATCAGTAACCTCTAACGGTAACCTCTCTTTTCGTCACCAAATTTCCAATTCTATGAACAGTTCCATCAGTGAACAATTATATCGCTAACCTCTAATTCTTTTTCCAAATTTGGAGTTTGTGAATAGTGTTTCTAGAATGGTGATGTGTAATGGAAACCACTATCAATAACCTATATTTCCTTTTCCAAATTTGGAGTTCGTGAACAGGGTTTCCAGCTTCCTACAGTTTCGCCCCTTTAATGTTTCCTTTGACATAAATTACATTAAAAACCTTATTTTAAGGACTCTAAGGCTGATTCAAAAGACATAACTCCTATATTTTTTTATCCTCTTGCTCGAGACGTTTTTACTTGGTCAAACCGCATGGTTTAAAGCGATCATCTTTTAATGGAAAACATAGCTTATCTTAAACCACTGCTATGTTAGATCTTCTAAAGGGACGAGATATCTTACTCTCTATTTCTTCCTCCTTGTTCTCAGATATGAGACTCTAGAACCTTTCATTCTATTCCGTAGGGGTTGTGCAATCAAAATTCTCTCCTAGGATTGGTTCCACTCTGTTTTGATGCAACCAAAAAGTATTGATCAATCTTCGGTATATGGTAGAATCTATCTCCATTCTTTTGGTTTCTTCTCCTTCTTTTTCTCCTTTCCATGTTATGGAATGTGATCTATATAATTCTAATGTAGTTTTCATGGGTTTCGGTTGGTGGGTTCATACCACAACATCCTCAGGTGGATATAGTTGTCATGAGAGGAGGCGATCGTGATACGTTGTGTGGATCATTCTTGTATAAAGAATAATAAGAACCATTTGAGGTAGGGGATTCATTGATTCTCTTTGTTTTTATGTGAAACTGTATAGTTTTCAGATTTTATCCCACTTGAACACAATGGAATTGATTTTATAAATATTTGAACCGGATAAATAAATTGATATTGATCATATGTTATTCCCTCTTGTTTTTCTAGATAGTGTTATATCTATTCTTGATTCGTATAGTTGTTCACTCATGATGGAAATTTGGAATGAACATAAATAGGAATTAATTGTTAATGGTTTGGATAATGATAAAGAGTCATATAAATGAATTTGGTTCCTCTTGTTGAAATTTGATGTTAATCAAAATGGTACAATAATAATGTTTAATTATTTTTGATTGCTTACCATTTAGGTTTCCCAATATTGGAACCTATAATTAGTAAATCAGTTAATCCAAGATGGATTAAAGAACTGGTGGTTTTATAAATGATAATCTGTTGTAGGGTTCTGAGTTACCCTCTTTGTGGTTTAAGGGCCAAGAGCCCATTTGATATGATGTTTATTTTTCCTACTTCTTGTGTTGTGTTGTGAGCCTGGATGGCTATTGTGATATACGGGGGTAGGGATGCCTATTTATTGTCGCAGCAGTTGACACCTAGTATGGTGAGATGCATCAATTTATTCATTTTGGTGTCAGGGATTACACAAGGGATGATTTAATGTGTTGGATGTCAATTTTGGATGCTTGCGAATTCTTATTGGATGTTTAGGTGCATTACCTCTCCCCACTGCTCAAGGTAGCTAATCTTACATACCATTCATCCGAATGTGGTGAAGATAGGTGGGGAATGTCACGTGCTTTCCTTGTTTATCTTCTCAAGGGAGAATGGGTCTATGTTCTTTCTATAGGTGGCAAAGACTCGATAGGTAGTTTATCTACTCACCATGTTGAGCCCCCCTGTGTTTAGTATCATAGAATGTTTTTCTAGAATGTGTGATAACATGAAAATGTAATGTTGTAAATAAATAATTGAATAAGTGATGTTAACCCATGGGTTTTGGAGAATTCTGGGGTATAATGCTGAGGTTGTGATTTGAAGGAACATTGTACATTGGGTGTGATTGTAATGAAATTTAATGTTGAATTTTTAATGGTTAATTAATTTATAAAGAATTAATTAACATAAAGACAAACTGATAAAAAGGGAATGAAATAATGCAGTATATATATTTAAATGGTTGTGTACATATAGGATACCTAGTCTTAGAAGTGGGTACCCAGAGTCCGAGAGGCATTAGCTACAGTTGATTCTACGATTAGGTTATTCCCATAGTGTGGTTGTGGGCTAGATTATATTTTGTACTTTTTGTGTTCCTATATGCTTCTCCACCCTGTTAGTAAGGGAAACTGCCACCCCAGGGATTCTGACCCATGGGGGGTGTTTTTTCCAACATTCCAGTGGGAGGATGAATGGCTGACTACCCCCTTTGGCCCTGCTCTCTTCTCTTGGTAGTTACTTTTTCCGGTAAGAGCAGTAGTTAGTTTTCCCAAAGACATGTGTAGAGGGATGTAATGGATTGTGGTTATTCACACACATGTATTTTAAATTTATTTTGTTATGGGATACTATAGGTGTAACATTTATCGGCTGGGATGGCATGAGGAACATTACTCGGTGTATGGGTTGTAATTTCATGAGGTATAATACCCGACATATGATACACATTATGGGGGATGTGGTGGCTCCCAGAAACTATATGGTTACTTTTCTTACATGGACATGGTGGTTTTGTTTCATGAGGTGCATGTTGTGGTACTTCACCCAGGTGTCTGTGGGAAAGCCTTTTTGGATAGACATTCTCCGGACGTGCGATGTTGGGGAAAAGTGGAAAACTAGTGGGGAAGTAGTAGTGGGGTACCCTTGATAATATTTATTATATGATATATTCATGTATGTCTTACTTGGTAAGAGTAGAATTGGTGAGGTTGGGAACTTAGTATATATGTTTAAATGATGAGTTAGATTCACATGTTGTTCATTGTGTTTTATCATTATTTTGTTAATTTTTTATGAGAGGCTTTAGGGAGGATCCTACTGGATATAATGTTATACTCAACCTATGTATATATAAACTGATTTTTAGGTCACTTGGAGTAGGTTGGAGATTAGGCTGGTTACTACAATCTTTCTATTATAGGAGCTATTCAGGCTTGAGGTTGCTACTGTTTTAATCCTTTTTGGGTACTTGCAGTTTTTCCCCTTTCTGTTGTAGTAGTTTTTTAAGACATTTTATTTGTGTACTTGGGATTTCTTTCATTTTACTGGTGGAGTTGGAGTTGGTTTGTGTCTATCTTGTCTCTCTTCCTCATGGGTTCTTTTAGAGGGTAATACCTCCCGTTTGTGTGTTTATTATACCCTAGCTGCTTGTCGCCAACCCGTGGCCTACTAGAGGTGGGACTCAGGGGTCATTATCTCCCTTCTCACATTGCCAGCCTAGGAGGCATACACTTTGTCAGGAGGGGTTCATGACATAGTGGTATAAGTGGGAAGTTGAGAGATGGGATGGAGTTTGTAGTTAGGAATATGTGAGGTTTCATGGGTTGGTAGGGGAACAGTGTCATTCATGTTTAGTAAGTGATGTAAAAACTGGAGACCGGCTGAGACATGGGAATTTAGTGACCCTATGATATGATGTACGAACCTTTTAATTTAAAATGGCTACTAAAATAGGTGATACTAGTTGTAGGGTAGATACCTAGGAAAGTATCGTGCATCATTCATCTTTATGCCTATGTTTTATTGGGTATACCATGGGATATGTTAACCTAAATTCAATGAAAGATAAAAATTATTTAATTAATTCTGAGTCTTATATATTCTATGTTTAGGAGCTCTAACTTATTGTTATTTTTCAAGTATGGCCCCAGGTCGACGTCCTCATCAGGATTTCATAGAAGATGTCTAGAAGTTTGTGCCAGATGATCGTCATCGGGTAGAGGTTTACGATGATGACACATAGAGGAGAACACTCCGAGAGTTTCAGTGCCTGAGTCTGTAGAAGTACAAGGGCTCCATTTCTGGTGTAGTCACATAACACTAGTTGGAGGGGGTTGTGATAGGCTCCAGTTAGATCCATGTTCGTAAGGAGCATTGGGTGTCCTTGGTTTTGATGATATTGTCTGGAGCTGTGGGGAAGTGGTGGTTCTTTTTTTCGGGGATTGTGAGAAGTCAGGGATCTCATGGGAGGAGTTCCAAGACAAGTTTAGGGTTGCATTTCTTTCTTCGACCGTGAATGCGTCCAGTCTCTAGGAGCTTCTTACCCTTTGACAGGGGAGGTCTAGTGTGTAAGAGTTTGGAATCTGTTTCAGGAACATTTTACGATATGTTTCGGACCTCTTGCAAGATTGGGACACTAGGGTGAGGCATTTCGTGGAGTCTTTTCATCCAGAGATCCTGTTCCAGGTCACCCCATTTATGCTGAAGACATATATTGAGTTTTTGGAATGGGAAGAGGTCATCGACATGACATTTTCCAAAATCAGATCATCCCGGGATGGGAGTCGTCATGATTCTTCACGAAACATAGCTGTGGTCTGGGGTTCCCGGTTATCAGGGTAGAGGAGTTTCTGTTCATCCTGGGGTAGGTCCCAGCCCTCAGAATCTTGTTTCTCCATGGGTAGTAGCTCTTAGGCCTATTCCAAGGTATCAATCACTTTTTTTCTTGTGGTGGTCGAGGTGATCAACAGTGAGAGTTCCCAACCATTCAGAGAAGTCATCGTGCACTGGGTTTTCCACTCCAGGTTCTTCCATTGAAGCATTTCCATCTGAGGCAGAAATGCACCAGCTATAGATCAGAAGAGGGTAGATAGGGTAGGCAGAGGATAACCCCATGATGCTCCCCATCCTCAGAGAGTAGATCACCTCCATGGTGGTGGTCGTCATTAGGGTCAGAGAGGCTGTGGAGGTGGTTGTGGTCATATTCATGCTTTAGCATCTCCAGTGCTAGGAAAGCCAGACCTTGTTCGAGGTACCCTTTTCTTGTTTTTCTACCTTAGTGTATGCCCTGTATGATTCAAGAGTGACACACTCTTTAATATCACCTACCCTTATCCATGCTTTGGGACTTGAGGTAGTGAGACTTCCATTACCATTGGCATTGACTACGCCAGTTGGAGGTCGAGCTAACTTGTTTGATGTATGTAGAGACTGTGAGCAAGTGTTGGGGTAGTACCACTCTTGGTTAGATTTACTGTGATTACGAATTAAACCATATGATGTCATCCTCATCATAGATTTGTTGTATTCAATATAGGCTATCATGTATTTTTCCGGAAGTATGTCATTTTATTTGATTTGGATGGAGAGTTGGTGGGGTTTTTTGACGAGAGAGAAACTCAGATGGGTCAGAGGCGTGTTATGTCTCTATCACCCATGATGGCTGAGCTGATGATGAGTTCTTTAGAGGTTCAACAAATGTCATTTCCTTGGGTCGTAGAAGAGTACCATCATGTTTTTGTAGAAGAGGTTGCAACATTACCCCCTCAACGAGAGATCAAGTTTAGGATCGACCTACATCTAGGAGCATCTCTTTTCTCTATGTGTCCATATAGGATGACCCATTCTGAGTTAGAATAGCTACCTATACAGCTTGATGGTCTGTTATAGTGCGGTATTGTTCAACTGAGTCAGTCACCGTTGGGTGCACCAGTTTTGTTCTTAAAGATGGTGGACAATAATTTGGGGTTGTGTGTCTATTATCATTGCTTTAACAATGTGACAGTATAGAATCGCTATCCTACTCATCATATTGACGATTTATTCGATCAACTGAAGGGTGAAAGCATGTTCTCAAAGACCGACTTGCTGTTAGGATATCATCAGATGTGTGTGATGGATGAGGATATCCCAAAGACTGCTTTCTGTTGTCATCATGGGTATTATGAGTTTTTTTAATGTGGTTTAGCATGAAAAATGCTCCATTTTTTTCGTGGGGTTGATTAACACTGTGTTCCATGAGTTCTTGGACAAGTTCTAGGTATTTTTCATCAACGACAAACTTGTGTACTCCCCGTCTAAGGAAGAGCATGAAGAACATCTACGTGTCATTTTGGGAGTTCATTGTCAACATCAAATATTTGGGATGTTATTGAAGAGTGAGTTTTGGGCTCGAGAATTCCATTTCAAGGGACATGTTGTGTCCCATAGGGGATTATTTGTGGATTCATCAATGATAGAAGTTATAGTGTCATGGGAAGCCCCAAGACGGTGTCAGAGTTTCTAAGTTTCCATGGTCTCACAGGATACTACAGGAGGATGGTATCCAATTTCTCTTGAGTTCTGACTCTAATGATAGAATTGACAAGGAAGGATCTGATGTTAATATGGAATGATCAGTTTCAGGAATCTTCGAGTATCTAAAAGAGAAGTTAGTATGCGCTCCAGTTCTTTGTCTTTCAATAGAGGGAGTTCAGTTTGATGATTTCTGTGATGCTTCGCATCTGGGGTTAGGCTGTGTTCTCATGTATCAAAGAACAATTGTTTCTTATAGGTCTGATCATTTACATCCCCATGAACATAACTATTCCACCCTCGATCTTGAGTAGGTAGATGTGGTGTTTTCTATGAAGTTGTGGAGACAATATCTCATTGGTGAGGGCTTGGTTGTTTTCACTGATCATAAAAGTTTTAGGTATGTTTTATCCCAGTGTGACATGAACATATGACGATGTCGGTGGATGGAGTTCTTATAGGAATATGGATTTGAGATATCATAGACACCTAAAAGGGGAATGTCGAAGCTAATGTGCTAAGTCGAAAGTCATGTAGTGAGGCTGTGTGTGAATCTTGTGATTCCTCAAAAGTAATGGAAGAACTGTCAGCATTATATCTTGATATGGGAGAATTTGGGGGTAGTTCTTGTCTTTTTTAGAAGATGGTACCATCATCTTTCATGAATAATGGGGAAGAGTTCATGTTTGGGGATCTAGAAGTGGAGGTCTGGAGAGACTGAATTGTTTGTGGCGAGGCCCATGATGGGTGGTCGGAGAATGAACAACACTGAGTGTTGTATCATGAAAGGATCTTTGTTTCTTTGAAATTGCATGAGATGGTTCTCAAAGAGTTTGATAGATCTCCTTTAGTGGTGCATCATGGAGTTACAAAGATGTACCGAGCCTTGAGAAGCCTGTTTTGGTGGACTGGACTGAAGTGTGAAGTTGTGGAGTTTGTGTCTCGATGTTTGGTCTGCCAGAAGGTGAAGGATGTACATCGTGTTCCAAGTGGTCTGATCCATCCATTAGATATTCCATAGTGGAAGTGTGAGGACATATCAATGTACTTTTTTACTATTTTACCATGGGCTCAGGGAGGACATGATGCTATTTGGGTGGTAGGGGATTGTTTAACAAAATCATCCAACTTTATATCAATCAAGGAGTCGAGAACATAGGATGTTTTGTCTAGGCAGTGTCTAGAGGACATGGTGAGACATCATGGAGTCCCATGGACGATTATTTCTGACCGAGATCATCGCTTTACCTCTAGGGTGTGGAGTGGTATCCAACATGATTTTGGTTATCATCTATGACTTTGCACTTCTTTTCATCCTCAGACGGATGGTCAGACAGAGCAGACAATTGAGACTCTTGAAGACATGTTTTGATATTGTGTCTCATATTTTGGAGGTTCATGGATGAGGCTCCTACCCGTGGTAGAGGTGGCTTACAATAATTATTTTCACTACACTATCATAATGGCTCATTTTGAAGCCTTGTATTTCCGACATTGCCATTCTCCACTGTGCTGGACTGGGGTCGGAGAGTCAGCAATTCTCGAACCAGAACTAGTGCAGAATGAAACAGAGATTGTTCAGTTGATTCACGAGTGGATGAAGACAAAACAATATCATCAGAAATAATATTCCGATTAAAGGAGGAGGTCCTTAGAGTTTGATATTGGGGACCACGTGTTTCAGAAGGTGACTCCCCATCATGTGTAGCGAAGGATTTTTCATGGATGTAAGCTTTATCCCTAGTTTTTGGGGCCATTCAAGGTGTTAGCTCGTGTTGGAGTTGTGGAATATCAAGTAGCACTTCCCCCACAGATGAGTCAGGCACATGATGTTTTACATGTATCATGACCTCGTCGTTATCTTCATGATAAATCTCACATCATCGATTGGGGAGATATTGATGTTGATGATGATGCGACCTTCGAGGAGTGACCTGTGGAGATCCAAGACCACAAAGATAAGGTGTTTCACGTGCATTCTATCCCCTTTCTTCATGTCTTGTGGAGACATGATGGAAGGGAGGAGAGTACCTGGGAACGTGAGTCATAGATATGTGCTATATACCCTTTTTTTGATGTTTAACTCTTTTTAGGTAACGGTGTCACCTTTGTGCTTTTAAACCTTTCATGTTTTTAGTAAGGATTTCTTTTTATTCTTCTTGTGACTTTCTATCTTTTGAGACGTATCTTTATAGGTGGTTGATTGGACCCCATTTTATTTTCCCTTTATGTGGGTTTTGAATTCTCGAGTATGAGAATGTTTTGAGAGATATATGATGTAATGGCTCAGACCTCCCTGGTTCATTCCTTTGCAAAATTCTAGTGAATGAGGTGATTCAAGAACATAAGGTGACTTATCCCTAACACTTTGGAAATTTTCCAATTCGGTGAATAGTTTCAACCGTAGACAATTATGAACAGTACAACGGTAACCTTCTAGGAACTGTGCATCAGTGACCTTAGGTGAATAGTGTCATCAGTAACCTTCTATTAACAGTGTCAATAGTGACCCTTGCTGAACAGTGTCATTGGTAACCTTCTATGAATAGTTTCATCGGTGAACAGTTCTATCAGTGAGGTCTAATGGTAACCTCTCTTTCCATTTCCAAATTTCCAATTCAATGAACAGTTCCATCGGTGAACAGTTCTATTGGTAACCTCTCTTTCCATTTCCAAATTTCCAATTTTATGAACATTTACATCAGTGAAGAGTTCTATCAGTAACCTCAAATGGTTACCACTCTTTCAATTTTCAAATTTCCAATTCTATAAATAGTTCTATAAGTGAACAGTTCTATTAGTAACCTCTAATGGTAACCTCTCTTTCCATTTCCAAATTTCCAATTCTATGAATAGTTCCATCGGTGAACTGTTCTATCAGTAACCAATAACGGTAACCTCTCTTTCCTATTCCAAATTTTTCAATTCTATTAACAGTTCCATCAGTGAAGAGTTCTATTGGTAACCTCTATAGGTAACCTATATTTCCTTTTCCAAATTTTGAGTTTGTTAATAGTTTTTCCATAATGGTTTGGTCTATTTCTAATCTCTATTTCCTTTTCCAAGTTTTGTGTTCGTGAACAGTGTTTCTAGCTTCCTACAGTTTCTCTCCTTTAACATTTCCTTTGATGTAAAATGCATTTAAAACATTATTTTAAGGACTCTAAGGCTGATTCAAAGGCCATAACTCCTATATTAATTAATCCTATGGCACATGACGTTTTTACTAGGTCAAACCGTGTGGTTTAATGAAATATTCTTTTAATGGAAAACCTATCATATCTTAAACCACCTCTTCGTTAAATCTTTTAAAGGGACAAGATATCTTAATCCCTAGTTCTACCTCTGTGTTCTTGGCTATGAGATGCTAGAAACATTCATTCTATTCGGTATGGGTTGTGCAATCAAAATTCCCTCCTAGGATTGGTTCCGCTCTATTTTGATGTGACCAAGTAGTATCCATCAATCTTCGGTATAAAATATGATCTATCGCTATTATTTTGGGTTCATATGCTTCTATTTCTCCTTGACCTATTATGGTATGTGATCTCTATAATTCTAATGGAGTTTTCTTGGGTTTCTGTTGGTGCGATCATACCACAGTATCCTCAAGTGGATACTGTTATCACAGGAGGAGGTGATCATGATTTTTTGTGTGGATTGTTCTTTTATAAAGAATGAAAAAACCATTTTTGGTAGTAGATACATTGCTTCTCTTATATTTTATGTGAAACTGTATAGTTATCATGTTTTATCCCACTAGATCACAATGGAATTGACATAGTAAATATTTGAACTGGTTAAATAAATTGATATTGATCGTATGCTATTGCCTCTTGTTTGGCAAGATAGTGTGATATCTATGATTTCTTTGTATATCTATTATTTCTTCATATAAATTTTTAAAGAATGTAAACTGGAATTAATTGAAATTTGTTTGGCTAATGATAAAGTGGCATGTAAATGGATCTAGATCTTCTTGTTATAATTTTATGTTAATCAAAATGGTGCAGTAATCATGTTTAATTATTTGTGATAGATTACTGTTTATATTTTCCAATGTTGCAACCTATGACTAATAAATCAGTTAAAATGAGATGGATAAAAGAACTAGTGGTTTGATAAAATATAATCTCTTGTAGGGTTCCGAGTTACCCTCTTGGTTGTTTATGGTCCAAGATCCCATTTGATATGATGTTTTTTTCATACTACTTATGTTATGGTGTGAGCCTGGATGGGTGTTGTTATATGTGAAGGCATGGAGACCTATTGATTGTGGCAGTAGTTGATTCCTAGAGTGGTGTGATTCATCGGTTTATTCATATGGGTTTTGGGGAGGACACAAGGGTTGATGGAACAGGTCGGATGTCAATGTTTGTATGCTTGCTAATTCTTATGGTTATTTATGTGTTTTACCTCTCCCCACTGCTCATGGTAGCTGGTCTTACTTACCCTACTTTTGAAAGGGGTGAAGACGTGTGGGGTATGCCACGGGCATTCTGTGTTTAGCTTCTTAAGGTACAGTGGGTCTACGCACTTTCTATAGGTGGAAAATACTTGACGGGGAGTTTATCTATTCCCCGTGTTGAGCCCACTTGTTTTTAGTAGCATAGAATTTTTTTCTAGAAATACTGGGAATATGGGAAAGTAATGTTATAAATAAATAATTTAATACATGATGTTAAAGTATGGGGTTTGGAGCTTGCTGGGCCACAATGCTGAGGTTGTGATTTAAAGGAACAATGTTCTTTGTGTGTGATGCAAATGAAATTTAATAAGGAATTTTTATTGGTTAATTATTGTTTATAGAATTAATTAACATAACTTGAAACTGATAAAAAGGGAATGAAATAATGTATTATATCTCTTTAAATGGTTGTGTGCTTATAAGATACCTAGTCTTAGAATGGAAGCCCGGAGACCGAGAGACGTTAGCTGTAGTTGAGTCTAAGAGTAGGTTATGCCCATAATGTGGTTATGACTAGAGTATATTCGGTAATTTTTTTGTTTCTATTCGGTACACCACCCTGTAAGTAAGGGGAACTGATACCCCAGGGATTCTGAGCCCTGGGGGTGTTTTCCCCAACATTCTGGTGGGAGGATGAATGGCTGAATACCCCTCTTTGTGCCCACTCTCTTCTCTTGGTAATTACTAGAGCTGGTAGGCACATCAGTTAGTTTTCCCCATATATGTCTGTAGAGGGTTGTAATGGCTTAGGTTTATTCACACAGATATATTCTTGATAGATATTTCTATGGACTACTATAGTTGTAACGTGTATAGGATATGATGGCTTAAGGATTCTTACTTAGTGTATGGGCTGTAATTTCTTTAGGTATAATACCCGACTTATGATACACATTATGTGGGCTGTGGTGGCTCCCCAAAACTACCTGGTTACTTTGAATATGTTGACGTGGTGGTTTTTTTTACGAGGTGTATGGTGAGGTGCTTCGCCCAAGTGTTTGCGGGAAAGCCTTTTTTGAGAGAGATACAAATGACGTGAGACGTTATGGAAAAGCAGAAAACTAGTGGGGATGTAGTAGAGGGGTATCCTTAATATTATTTATTATATGACATATTCTTGTATAAGTTACTTGGTGAGAGTAGCCATGGTGAGGCTGGGAAATTAGTATACCTGTTTAGGTGGCAATTCAGTTTCACTTGTTGTTCACTGCGCTTTAGCATGCTTTCTTTACTTTTACATGAAAGGATTTGGGGAGGATCTTATTAAGTACACTGTTATACTCACCCTATGTATATATAAGATAATTTTTGAGGTCACTTGGATAAGTTTGGAGATATGGCTGGTTACTACTTGCTTGCAGTTTCAGGAGTTGTTTGGTCTTAAGGTTGCTACTGTTTTACTTCCATTTTGGGTTCTTGCAATTTTTCTCCTTTCAGTTGTAATAGTTTTTCATGCATTTCATATGTGTACATGGTATTTCTTTCATCTTACTCATTCAGTTGGAGTTGAGTGGTGTTTATATTATCTGTATTCTGCATGTGTCACATAGAGGGTAATGTTTTCCATTTGTGTGTTTACTATACCCTCGGTGCTAGTTGCCAAACCCAGGGCCTACTAGAGGCAGGACTCATGGGTCATTATCTCCCTTCTCACAATGTCGGCCCAGGAGGGGTACATTTTGTGGGGAGGGGTCGTGACACATAAGGTTTGATAAATGTGTGTCTTATCACTTCATGAATCAATGTTAATTCGTGGACATGCATTTCGTGAAGTAATGGATGAATTATAAGTAGATAAAATCCCTACTAAAGAATTAAATTTTGTTTATAATAAATATATCATGTAATTATATTTTTTTATATTCATGGTCAATAAATTATTTACTCAACATTAAGATAATGATTAAAATAAAATGTGTTGTCCTAAAACCTTGATTTTGTTAAAACATTGGCCTTTTAAAAAATCACAGATTTATAAATTTAAGGCCATCAACTATACGTTGATGATTAAATTGTATGTGATTGATGACCACGATCACTCCCTATAAATATTTATGATTTTCCTCCAAATCTAATATTCACTCCCAACTTATATTCCCATATTTACATTAGGTAACCATTATGTTTCCAACATTTCAATTTTTTGGGAGGAATTGGTATTCATTTTTATGATGTGGGTTTCTATGAATGGAACATTCAAGTATTAAATCCTTGATATCCAAAAATAATTTTGGGGGTGAAATTAATTTTAAGTGGGGGGGAAATGTAACACCACATGATTTTGGGAATTTAATTTTTCATATTATTTTACCTTTATGGTATTATTCATTTCCCATAACATTTAAAAAGTATCATTTATATTAAATCACTATGTTTGGATTTCGTAATACATAACACCAAGTTAATAGTGCACTACAAAAAACCTAAATTTTAGCTTGCTCGACAGGGAACACCATAGTCAACTTTCATTACACAAAACAATGTCATTCCTTGATGGCTTGCACAACACGTATGAATATGTTTTACCAAATAATAGTATATTATTAAAATATTATTCTATAATACAATAAGATATAAACTAGTCCTTAAATTAGGATTTATGAATAGTAATAAATAATTTATTAAAATATAAGTATTAAAAAATATAATATAAATTCATAGGTTACAAATTTATTAGATATATATATATATATATGAAAACATATTGATTATAAAAGAAAATGGTTGTATCTTTAGAGTCTGAAAGTTGTATTGACATAGTAAATTAAATAAAGTAAAATTATATAGTGATATTAATTTTTTTATAAGTATTATATATTAAATCAAATATTTTTAATATTAATCATATAAATTCAATAGACAAATGATAATAGAAAAAATAATTTTATGCATAAAAACCTATATTTTATTTAAATGTAGTTTTAACACATTTTAATGGAAAACCCTTTTTAAATACCAATTTTGGAAATTTTATTGAAATAATATGTAAAAATAAATAAATTATCTGATAAAGAAGAATGATAATAATGTTAGGGTGATTTTATTATTTTTTTTTTAGATTTTACCTGTAATGAATGATTAAAAATTCCTGATTTTGTTTCAAAAAAATCATCTTATTTTTATTAAGTAATAAATTAAATTTTATATTGGATTAAAAGTTCAATTTGATAATATATTTTTCAATTAATTCAATTTTGGTAATTGGAATCAATTTCACATTGAAATTGAATATTAAAATATATCAAAAATTTGATCATTTGTACTGTAAAAAACTGCACTGTCTTCCCAAAAACATGACTATTTTTATATTAATTTCTACCACTTTTGTGATTGGATTTTGAAAAAATTGATTCCATATTTAGAATCAGATTAATTTATAATTTCTAATAATATAAACTAAGTATTAGACCAAAATTATTAGTGAATTTAATTAAAATTAATTATATCGATTAAGGTAAAATTGAGCTTAACTAATGACTAAACCTTGTATTTAAGACCCATAATGACCTAGAAACTTTTCCAAAACCCATTGGTGTGCTATATTTAGACCCTATGATCCATTTTACCTAATAAATACCATTATTTGATCAACCAAAAAATGAAAAATGTTGGTGTAATTATATCGTCAAAAATTTACAAGAGTTTCACTCCTACTCTACTATATAAGTGATCACTTCCTCACAATTCCTCACACCTATCAAGCCTATTAGGTCACCCAATATTAGATAAAATAATCTCATAGCATCTCTAAATTCATTATTGAGGCCTCTATTTTGGAAGAAAATCTTCCAAGAGTGCATTTTGGGACAAACCAAAAGGAGTTACCAGATTAAGATGTAACATCTCTAATGAAGTCCTTTCTTTTATTTTTCTTCTCTACCCACTAAAATATATTTATTAAATTATTTTATAAACAATTATCTTCAGTATAATATTATGTTTTTGCTAATTTATTGACAGAAACTTATATAAACCTCCATGTAATGGGTAACAGACAAACTATTTATGTGTACGACAAACTAACACCTTAGTAAACAATGATTGTTTAGTTATATATACCTACTCTCATGGTGGAAATTATGATGGTAATTACATATATATATATTATTAATTTTTTATTTATTAATATATATTAATTTTTTATTTATTAATATATATTAATTTTTAAAATTGATATCTTTTACATTCCCTTTAAGGATTATACGATAATTACTTTTAAGGATGTGTAGACCACCACCCCTTAATGAGATATGATTCGTTAAATAAAAATTGAATTTATTACGGATGAGTTCAGAGATTATATATGATATATATGTTATCATAAATCTACTGTAATAATAATTTATAGATACACATATATATCATTTTATTTATTTATTTCAATACAACAATAAAAATGGAAACAACATTCATACTTTTGTACAGATTATCATCTCCATGAATGGTGTATTCAATTTTGTACATATATATTCAATATGTAATTTAAATACACATAAACTAGATATAAATGTTATTTATATCATGTTGTATATTCCAGGAATCATCATAAAATTTATATGTACCAAAAATATAAAAAATTAAGACACATGAAAAGTATAAAGTGGATATTACCTAATGTGAAACCTTAACATTGGATTGTTAACAAGAGGGTAAAATAACATCCTAATAAACCAATATAAGGTATTTTATATAATAATTTGGTCATGTAAAATAATTCAAAAAATATATATTTATTATATCTGTGGTTTTAATGAGTATAATCACTATCAATACACATGTTATGTGGATTTCATCCCACTTTTTTCCCTCGAGATACATGATATGTTCGCCAGACTTTCCTTTTGTGTTGTTTATTTACTTCCCATGATTGTAGTCTATATATATTATACATATATTTATGGGTATTCACATGTCAATTTTATGATCTTTAATTCATGGGGATTAATTTTCAAAAGTTACCAGATTTGTGAAAAATTTGTGTCCATATTTTATGTCATTGAGACTCATGTTTTTTATGGACATAAATTCCATATAAAGGGTTATATACTTTTTTATTAATTTTTTATGTTATTAATTTCTTTCATTCAATTATATTTTATGCTTCAATTAGATTTTATTTCCTACATGGGGAGTATAATCCCAAGTTACAATTTTATAAGAGTTTATTGAAAAAAAACTCATTTATTTTTTGAGATTGTTTATGATTATACTTCCATTAATGATTTTTATGAACCATATCAAAATAAAATTATTAATTTTTCTTATCCTATTGATAGTAATGATTTATTCATATATTTTTACCTTTTATTCCACCCTTTTGTAAGAAATAATGTTATGAAAGTGTTTTTAAGAAAGCAGTACATTGCCCTATCTTTTGTCAGAAATCAATGTTCCTTAAAAACCATGTTTTCTAAAAAGGTTTTCCAAGAATATTGTAACAGTATACTTTAATCTATTAAATTAATTTTTACATTTTTTTCTTTTACCATAATTTTTAATTAAATCATCTTATCACTTTCCAAAGGAGGCATTTTTTAACCTTTAGCATAAATAAGGGATGTTTATTTTACCTCATATGGCATGTATGGATTTACCCACCATCCATCCCTTGAAGATTTATTTTTCATGTTTAAATGTTAAATTTTAAAATAATTTCATCGAAAACATTATTTCAGGGAAAATAGATTTGAAAATGTTTTGAAGCATATTTTATAGGATTTCCAGCAAAATGATCTTCTAAATGTTTTCAAGGTTATTTTATATTTTTTTCTAGAAAAATGATTTTCAAAATGTCTTCATGAATACTTTTTTATGTTTTCTCAGAAAATAATTTTCCAATTGATTCCAATATTTATTTATAAGTTCTAAAAGTATGTTCAGTGTAATGGATTTTCAAATCATTTTCAAGCATTCATTATAAGTTTTCAATGTTTTACCAATGGAAATGTTTTTTAAAAGTTTTTTATTGTTATTTTATATTTTTTCCATGAGAATATTTTTCAAAATGATATCAATTATTCTTTATATTATTTCATGTTTCGTTCTAGAAAAATTATTTTTGATATTGTTTCATATGTTTAAAATCATTTTTCAACAAAGAAAGGATATTTTCCTCTAGAAACATTTTAAGAGATAATTGAGAATTATTTTCCATCTATGATGACAATTGTTGATGTTACTCATGGTATTTTTAGTTATTAACTAAATATTACATTCATATTATTTTTTAAAATGGGTTAGGCCTAATGTGATGGTCTTTATGAAACATGTTTCTCTTTCATGAGTTATATGCTTTTGAAACCCTCTTCTTCTTCATCGGTAATGTTTATGATGAAATCATTATGAAACCAGTATTTTTCAATAGGATATGATATTATTATATATTTATAATACCAATTTAATTTCATGGGTTGTGATTAGAATATTAATGATCTTGTGGCACTTGAATTTATTATTTCATTATAAGATGGATGAGACCTATATCCCCTTTCAATGTATTGGGTATTTATTTTTATCTCATGAGATATACTATGATTATATTTTGAATAAACCTTTAATACTATGATGGCCATGGTAGTGAACCATGAATACCATTATTGAATGAAGAGTGAACTCATGCTACTAAAATGGCCATGGTAGTGAATAATGACTACCAAGATGGTGTGGGAAGTGAACCTGTACTACCATTATGATCCTGGAAGTAAAACATTATCTAATATGGAAATTGTATTATATGATTATGTGTATGCCACAATTCAATGTATTATTCCCATGTTATTCTTTCATGGATTATGTTCATTATTTTATTTATGATCCATGTCTTATAAACTTTCATTATTTGTTCCATGATTCATGTATTTGATATTTGATATGAATGGTATGATCTCCTATTATCATTATCATGTTATCATACCCTTATCATCATAATTATGGTTACATATCTCACTTATTTACCCTTAATCCGGATTTGAGCCCACCCCTTTCTAATTTTTTCTTTCCATAGGGTATTAAATAAGGTTTTAGGTAGAAATACTAAAGGTAGAGATCTTTAGGGGTAGTGTTTATGAACATTCATCAATATAAAATATTATATTACTATATTTTCAATGACACTATGCAATTATGGTACTTAATCAATTATTTTTGTAATAAACATTATATTCATATAAAATAATGCAATATCCTTTTATTTAAAGCCTGGGTCACTATTCCATTGACTAGATCATACTCCTAGTCCAGGGGTGGCAGGTATGGTTTTTGACACCTTACATGTACTAGTATTTCTCCCTTAATTGAAAGCGAAGCTATCACATCCTGAATGACTATATATGAGGATGGAGAAGAAAAATATTGATCAGGTTCTATCATAAAAATTCATACAAGAAAATTCTATCTCATAGGTCAATAAGAGGTTTATCCCCCCCCCCCACTTTTACACCTCATACTGCGAAAAATAAATAAAAAGGTAATACATTCCCACATCTTAGTGGTATGAAAAAATTTCTCATTTAACCTGAGATCCATCCAAATGTGGAACTTGATAATAGAAAACATCTAAGGTAAAACCCATTTTTCTAAATACAATCTTATAAAAATTTTCATTGTATATAATTATAATGCCTAATTGTGACATAATAAGTTACAAATATTATATTAAAGATTCATGGGTTCATTTAGTAAAAAACTTATGTATTACAAACATAAATTATACATTTTATGGAATCTATATAACTTTTCTATTATACATTAGTGTGAGTTCAAATTTTTCTTGCACATAAATATGGATAACATATATAAAATATATATAAGTCTTATCTTTATATGTATCTTGGGTATATAAATATTTTTATATTAATGAAATAATTATGTAACCAATGATCGAGTAATAAATATCAATATTATTTATCTAGATGGTTTATTAGAAAAAGTAATTAGTCATCTATTTTTGGCGTATTAAATAAACCTACTGAAAAAATTCAACAGAGGATTTTTGGCCATTTAAGGTGAAAAGTATTATCCCTGGTGAACTATTAATGACTGATGAATAGATTGGGATAATTAACATAATTAATAACTCATGATGTAACAATATCCATCATGTACGTTACGTTGTGTATTAAAATGATTTTTCTTATGTATTAATAATGGTATTAATATTTTAAAAAAATGCTAATGTGAAAAATTAGATATTTGAAAATAAAATTTAAAAATTTCATGAGATATAAAGGGAATATGTTCCATCTATTTGGAGAAGTGAAGATGATAGTTAACATAAGATATTAAACCTATCACTTAAATAGATTATGGTGAACTAATATCCGAATTTTAATGTTTTTATACTCTTAATTTTAATAAAAAAACAATAAAAAATATATAATAAAATTTTATATGAGATATTTTTTTTACAATAATTATTTCATATTGAAACATTACATGTTATGATAATATAATAGTGGGTGAAAATTTCCATGGAGATGAGGTGGAATGGATGAAAAAATTATATTCGTCGATAGGTCCACCTAATAAAAGAATTTAATCAATGATGTGGTGTAAATATTAATATAGTTACCCATAATGAGTAACATGGTACAACCAATGAGTAAATACAAAACTTGTGAGATGAATGATTTCTAAATTTGGATATAAAGAGAAGATAATTTCAGTGATTGATCTAGTTTTAGTGTGGGTATTATTGATTAGGGTGATTGACCCAAATTTATCTTATGAAATTCAATCAGAATATAATTTTTGAATTATAATATAAGTATATTTATAAATTCCATATTTGAAACAGTACTTATTGGAATATTTTATATTTTATTTTACATATAATATATTTCAGAAAAAAAGGATATATAATTTCATAATATTAAGTAAGGCCTTTTGATATTAAGATAAAATTCTTAAAGACATTCCCGTATATTAGATATGAAAAATGATAATTCAATTATGATGTATGGATATATTATGTTGGTGGATCATACGAACTGACACTTATTGTTTTATAGATTGAACATTGTGATATCATTTATAGGTGATCATGAGAACTGGTCATACACTATAAACAATATATGACTGAATTTTCACCGAATATTATTACATGTGACGACATGTATTCATCTCTGAACTCAAGATAAAATTCAATATGTTCCATAAATTGTTTATTTTGAATCTTGATTGAAAAACAATTGTTAACGTGTCTACTAATGAATATTTCTCCAATTATTTAATTTATTTTATGAAATTTATTTAATTATAAAGACTGTATTTAAACCATATTATTACTAGAATGAAATAAAATTATTTCATTGACATAGATGGTAGTGCCTCAATGAATCCCCGGTAGTATGTGTGTGAAATTCCATAATATATAGTAAATTAAATGTATATATATAATTCAAGGATCATGACATAAAATATAGATCATTCGTATTGACTTATCAATTAACTAATAAATAATTCTACATAGATAGTCTTTGTAGAAGGTTCTAATAGTCATGAATAATAATTACTCTTTTATTGGGATATTTATTTTCTTGAAACATCTCATATACTATGACTTAGGACTATCTCTATTGAGTTAAGGGTCCCTATTGTCTCACAAAAACTATATCCAAAATATCCACTAATTAAAATGATTTAGAGTTTTTGATGATGTCGAACCTTCATCTATTTTCTTACGATCATAATAATCAAACTATTCTCGAATAAATATGTAATAAAACTTTGTTATTGGTTATTTGTTTATTTAATTATGTTTTTAATTTATTTCATAGGGTATATATATTTCATTTATGTTAAATAATTGAATATGTTATACATGTTTTCTAAATGAACATTTTATTATTAAGGATAATAAAAAATAAGTGGAGGTTAAAAGTGATGTTAGTGGTAATTATTTTATCATGTGACATGTTATTTTGTAATATGTTATTGATTATGTTTTTTTATCCTTATGATTTGTTAAAGATTTCATTACTGTCACATTTACCATTTATAAATTTTAATTGTGTTTATGGAAATAGTGAAAATAAAAAACATTTGAAACATTTATACTATGTTTTTTTTAATTCCAATAATGTGTAAAATAATTCCTTATATTAATTCAACATACCTAATTCTCCAAATCACAATTTAGTTTATTATTCCAGGAATAAGAACATGTGTCATTCAGATTTCTCTTCATAATTTCTTGTGTTATATTCTGGTGATTGTACATGCATTTATTGGTACTCAATTATATAATTAATGATTAAAAAGACACAAATAAATGATATAGTTTGATTTTAAGAACATATGGTTTAAGTATATGGGGTTTAGACTAAATAATTTATATTTAAATAATTTATAAATGATGTGGGGTCTCCTAGATAACATGAAATATTGAGGCATAATTTCATTATTGTTCATCATACAAGTGTTTATTGTGCATGATACATTACGGAAAATAGATAGTGTTATTCAATATATGATTATTGAAATTATATCTAAAGAAATATTTTGTTAAAATTCATACATTGAATAATTAATTTAATCTTTTTTTCTATTAAAATGAAATGAGCTACTTATAATATCTATATATAAAACAAATATAACTTCTGGTAATCCATATCATAATAAATGATATATACCACATCACTTCAAATTATATGGGACTTTATTAAATAATATTATACTTTTTGTAGGTGTATATTTAAAAAACTACATTTTAAATAACTAAATTCTATAACACCCACAGATGGATGAAAATAAAGAACATGTATATGACCACGTAGTAGGGAAAAAGACATGATATTGAAATAAAAAATGAATCCAAAAAATTCAGGAACTATACTAAAAATATAAAAGTAAATGTTCATTAAAATATCTAATTACCACACACACTATTGAACATGTCACTAAACAAAAAAAACATGGTCAGTTATTTTTTATTTAATAGTCATACATAAACATAACCATTGTTTATAAAAAATAATTGAGGATATATTATTGAATTACATCCTTCAGTAAATCCATAAAATAAAATTAAATGTTCATATATCAACAAAACTGATAATAAATCATATATATGATGAATATTTTTTACATCCACAACTAATTCCATGTGATTAATTTCCCAAAAATAATATTACACTAGATAACTCTTTATAAATTATTCTATATACATTATACTTTTTGCAGAATATATTTTTAAAATAACCATATTTAATTGGAAATCATATTTCCCCTCCCCTTACACAAGATAGTTCATTCATATTATGTCTCTGTTCAAATATATTCCATATATCAATGGGAAATATTTTTTTATAAACTACCAAATTAAGGTGATTCAATTTTTATTTATTGATACTACCTAAGAGAAAATAATAAATTTATTGCTCTCAACCATTAACTCAATTTTTTATATTTTCTTCATAGTCATTGAGAGATATCCCTATGTAAACCTAAATAAAAAATGGAACCAATTCATATATAAATTCTAGTTATGGAGATCCTATTTCATATATAACATATAACTAACAAGATTTAGTTTTCTAAATTCCCATAACTAGGGTGATTATCCTTTACATCATCCAAACTTAGGTGTTTAATTAATATTTACGCATCTCAAAAAAGGTAAATTATTTTTATAGGAATTGAAACTCTTCAGGATATAATAATTAGTTTAGTGGACCCCAAGACTTTATAATCATGTTAAAAAAATTATAGGGAAGACATGTTTAACAAACCATCCCTCCATCAAAATGATTAATCTATTATATAATATCCAAGTAGTTATTCCCATTAATTAACCAAAAAAATTTATAATGTTTTATAAAAAATAATACCACATGGAAAAAACTAAAAATAATCCTTAACAACACATATTTATTTGACTCTTATGATTTGAATCCTTGTCTATTTCACCATAGATTGGATTGTTTGTTCTTTCTTGACAAACCCACCACCCAAACTAATGAAATTTCAAACCACTATAAAAATAAATTAGAGGAAATCAAATATTTTATCCATAAAAATTTATAACAAATAATTATAATTAAAGAAACAAATATTAATTTAATTTAGTCATTTAAAAACATAAAAAATAAATTTTTCGTTATTATATCATCTTTAAAAATCATTTTTATGGATCCCATTTTATTCCCTGATCAGAAAAATCTTTGATATATGATACCATAGTTTATAGTGATACCATTGTTAATGTCATATGGTTCTTATAATTTAAATTTAAAATATTCCCCTATATATATAAAAATATGAATTATTGAATTGACTCCAACATAGGACTTTTATTTCACTCATATAGGGAATTAATTTGGAATCATTATATAAAGATCACATTAATATATTATATTGCAATGAAATACATTGAATGATAAAACCATGATTTATCATACTAATAATTTAATAAATTCGTTACCATAAAATAAACTAATAATAACATTGATTTTATATTTAATTAGAGTTTTCCCTCACTCTCTATTCTTAATCCAAATTAATATATTATCAATAATTCATATATGTATTCCATAAAAAATTTATAATTTCCTCCAAATGAATTATTATTCCATGGGAAATATTCTTTTATCATTTATATAAATTTATGCAAACAGATATTTTTAAAATATGTTATAAATATAGATTATCATTTAAAAATATCAGTCCTAAAATAAACAAATTTTCTATACAATTTATAAAAATCAATAATAATGTATTTATTTTAATATATAGTTTGCACTATTTTTTACATTATTACTGTACCTTTTCAACCTTAAATTAATACAATATTATGATTGTTTAAATCTAAACTGAAACTATAATATTCTATCATAGAAAAATAATTAAAATTTAATGCAATAAAAATACTAAAAATAAAATATATATATATTTCACAGATAAATTAAATTAAAATTTGAAATAAAGGTCACGATTCTAAAAATGAAATGTATGATCTCAAATAACCAATTTTAATGGGTAGTTACATCCACTAAATTTTGTAATTTCTAAGATGAAGTATATAGATCCTGTTAAATAACCATAATAAGATGATAAAAAGTATCTATGAAAATAACATCATTCTAAAAACACATTTTATGATCATGTCAATAATTAAGTGAAAAAAATAACATTCAAGAACCCCTACATGGTCAATAATAATGAGTATGAATTTCATTATTTACACTTGCATATTTCTTTACATAGTTAATGAATGATGAAACCGATAGAGTGGAAATGATTTTTTTTCAGGGATGTTATATTGGAGATAAGGGAGTATTCCTTGATTATCTATAATCAGAAATTGTGTAACCCTCAACTATACAAGGAGTTTTGGAAGAGAGAGTAAGATAACCATGAAAAATAATATTGAAATCAATAGAATTAGTGAGGACACCAATTGAAGATCATGGACAACCATTTAAAAATTTAACAAAAAATTCCCATATAATATTGAAATTAATATCTATAAAAATTTAATTTAATTATTAATATTTAAATTTAAACAAAACTGTTACCATATTTATTTTTATAACTCCATTATTTGAACATTATCCTATACATAACCTTCTTGGAATGAGTTCTATTCTAGGTATAATTCTTGAAGAATTTAATTCAAATTATAAATATGGAATCATATATCTATAAAATTAACCATTATATTTTCCTTGATGGAGATTAAAAATAAAAGGATCTTATGTATTACCCTAAAAATTCACATTATAATAAGATAAAAAAATTAGACACATCAAAAAAATATATCAATAGAATCATAATTTAATAAAATTGAAAAAAAATGTTCCATTAATCATTAATATTTGAAATAGGTTATTACAAATTGGGTAACAAGAACATATTTCATTCAACATTTCTGAGTGTATTAAATTTTCTTGACTATATAAATAATAATGTTTGTTTTTATTTTCATTAAATTAAATCATCATAACGTGACAAAATATCTCCTCATTATATAAGAATATGATAATTCCACATATAATTTATAATTAATCTATACAATAAAAATTAAATTGCATTGATAATTATTTATTCACTGATAAATTTAGTTCAACATAATTTCTTACAATCAATGTGATTAAGCATTCAATGAATTATATCTACAGTGTTATCAACACATGATCTATGAAGTTATGGAAATTGTTGTTGGAATTTCAGTTATAAGAGTAGACGTACAAAATATCTTGTATAATTATCTATTGGTCCATACAAGAATACATTCACTCCTGGAGGAATATCTCTTATTCATTGATTATCATGGGGAAGGAGGAAAATGATTTTATATCATTCTTAAGAGTTTAACATAGATAGTTATCTAGAATATGAATATAATTATCCTAAGATAATATAATAATTCACAACAATTCCCATATAATCATCAAATTATGTAATTTGGGTAATATAATTAGGTTTAAAAAATTATTCATTGGTCAAGGGATCGTAACTAAATTCAATATTTTATCTAATATCCATAATAAATAATACTATTACTATTTTATATTCCATGATGTGTATTATCCCCCATATACTTAAATATCATCTATTAAATATATAAGTCAATATTAAATTAAATTATATTAAAAAATATATATCATTTTCATCTAGTCCCAAATGCCATCAAGTCAATCCTCTTCATTATTTTCCACATCGGGAATAATAAATATTTATATAAATAACTAACTTTAGTTTATTATTTTGTAACAAATTTAAAAATAAATATTCACAAACTAAACATTTATTATTTATTTAAACTCATAATAACTAATCAAATATTAAATTAACCAATACATAATTTTTCATTATATTTTGAATAGTGAACAAGAGATAAATAAATATTATACTTTCTATTTATAAATTTGGACTTTTTTAACATTGAAATCAAATATATTATAACAAAAATAACTGGTGATTGAATTTATGTGATCAAAATAACTGAAATTACTATTATACATTTATATGAAGTATATTCATTATTTTATATTACATTAAAATAGATGTTAACGAATATTCTAGATCCACTTATTGGGTGACCCCATGGGCTTTGTGCTCAGTAGAATCACGCATGATGGGCATAATACCATGATTTTAATATAACATTATGTCTTGGAATCCATATAGAAAAATATTAGTGGCATATTTCTAACATCCTCATATAAAATATTACAATGTAATATTGTACCTTTAAAACTACATCTCATCAAGAAAGATAAAAACTAATTTCACCAACACATATTCACGACATATCATTATTTGATTACATAAAATGAACTCCTTAATGAATCACTATTTCAATATATTTATTTAAATGATTCTTTTTCTATCATAGGTCATTATATATAATTATCCATCTTTATATGGGAATTATTTCCATTACTTATTCATTATTTTGTCTCACATAAGAGACACCAAACATAACCTTTCATTCCAAGGGAACATATCATCATAGTTATCAACAATACATCAATATACATTATTTATGATATAGATTACTATTAATATGGATTAAAAGTATTAATAGTCATTTCCATAGAGGGGAATATATAATGACGCATTAAACATGTTGAATTATAATAGTAGGGTCTGTTATCATAACATTTAATCATACTGATTTCCATGTGTGAACTTGATGGAAATATGTGTTGATTTTTTATAATCCCCCAACACTAGGTATTAAAAATTATATATGTCCATTAACATATAGTTTATCCAAGCCATATGATATATCATTATGAATATTTTGAATGAACACTATGGTTATCATCATTGTTGTGAACTTCAGTAACCATTATATAAAAAACTGTTAGTATATTATCAATTTAGTTATCTATTTATCAAAAGTCACTATTTGGTAATAAAATAATTATTATTTGGGAATATGTATATACAAATAATTGATAGTAAAAAATATATTACATATATAGAACTAACATTGATTTTAACATGATTTAATCATGTTTAGATACATTAGTTGGGCCTTAATTAACATATGTTATTAATTTCTTTAGCAATTTCAGATTCAGGTACCATGTATTGGGTACCCACCCCTAAATCTATATGGAATATTATTACTATTATAAAAAAAATAAGTTTTAAATAAAATTATAAATACAATTGGGTGGAATATAATAAGAGGATTCATTACTCATGACACGACCTAACCTATTCTGGTAGTGAAATGAGTCATATATCCCCATTTGTCTCCTATAATACCTTGTTTTCTTTCCTAGAACACCACTTGTCATTCCCTACCAGGGTCACATATTATAATGATGATTGTACCCAAAGGACAAAAAATCTTCTTTCACTGTGATTTTCCGCACTCCAACACAATAATGGAAAATTCCTACAAGGTCACCCAACTTTTCATTACTAAAGACATAAAACACTTATTTATGGATTTAAAATTAGTTAGAATCCTAAAATAAAATAATTTCTAGAGCCTCAACATTTGACAACATTTTAAAATTCCATAACTATAATACCAATTTTTTTCTAGAGTGCCAGATCACCTCATGTGCACCTCCCTATACACAAGAGGACGTAGATTTATAGTGAATTTATAATGTAATTTGGGGATATGTACACCCATTAATCATAGACATCATAGTATAGTATAACATAAATATAATATAACCATTATTATAATAAAATACATGAATAGATGATATAATAGATTTCACATCAATTATACCAAAAATTAAACAACGATACCCAGTGTGGTGGGTCAAACCAACTATCAAGAAATAGAAATGTTAATAAATGAAAATGTAATAGTACAATGTGTTTATGTAAATCACATATATCTCCCAGGATATTTCTCATCATACCCTTATCACTATTATATTTCCCATCACTAAATCCTTGTCAAAATGTATTCATGAATAATAATTTTCCAATGCATTGAGTGATTTTAAACCTAGTAGGGCACTACCAATGATCATTAACATAAATTCCTAGATATATTGAAATTTTTTCATTTTGAATAGGTAATTTCATATATAAGAATATAAATTTACATTTACTGAGTGATAATGAACTAACCATGCTTCCACGAATCCTGACCATACCTGCTTCTGTGCCTCGATGAAAGAGTATCATATTAGTACCGTATGAGTTAAATCATACCATGTTACTATCTCCTCTATTAATGAAAAAAAAGTTGACCACCACTATGGTAAAACAATACAACATTAAATTATAATAATCATCAACCTTTAAAGAATATCAACCCACCCACCATTTTTAGAAATTTTTATATTTAACAACTTCACTACTCTAGGGAAATCTAAAAATACATGTCAACCCAATCTCATGGATCTCAAGAATTATTTCAGTAATATTAAACTCCCTATCAAATATATGAGTAATGAATATCAGGGACACTAGTCAATCTAAATATTTAACAATGATTCCCCCATTTTTGAAAAAAAACATATAAGTTATAACATATCTTGAAAAAATATAAGAAATCTAACATGATTATCAGTAGCTATATATAAATCATGTGATCATACAATAAATTTAGTCACATTAACTAAAAGCACATGGGATCAATATCATTCATTAGTTTCTTGAGAAACACATGCACATAAACTGGTCATTCAAAAAACAATATACCATGGACAATGGTATTGAATAATTCTTACCTTATGCTTCCCGATGTCAAACCCAAATTTTCACCAATGAATTCTCACAAAGAATATTTGGAAATAAAAATCATCTCTAACTACTCATTGAGTACTATTTGAAAAAAAAATGTCTATTTTTTATAATTAATAATATAAAAATACAAAAAAGGCAATAATTTTAGTATCCTATTGAATTTCAATGATATTTATTTAATCAAGATCATGTGATAATAATTCATTTCTCAATGAATAATTATAAAACCATCATGTTATGATATTTATCTCCTAAAAAATAAATTGATATAATATTGAAATTTATATATAATTCATTAGATAACATTATGTTATAATAAAAATTATGAATCTGACAATATATTATATGAAATGTTAATGATATAAAAAAATATTCATACAATTATTTTATTTATTGAAAAACACAAAACCACAGAATATATTAGAAAGGATAATGTATTTCATTTCTATAAACCATAATAATAACTCAAAATATAATGTTGAAAACCTCATATACAATATATGACGGAGTTCTATATTTCTATGTGTCAAAATTTTATCATCGATAAATATAGTAAAGGATTATCTGTTTTTAGAAAAAGAGAGAACGTTTTCCAATTTTTAGTTTCTGAAATCCAAAATTTAAATCATCATTATGTTCTCCTTTAATTAATTTCTCATGTGTGAATTAAAATATATCAATGAAAATAATTATTATGAATTTGAAATGAGAAAATGAAATAAATATCCATGATTTTAGGCCTTTAAAATCGTAAAAACGAATTAGATGTTTGATATAGGAAGAAAAAAATGTGAAATATTGTTAGAATTTTCTATTTTAGAAAAAAGGTGCAGTATAAGGGTATCATGGGGTTAAAGTTATGGAGACCTTTCCGATTGTGTGAACGTATTAGGTTTTGCTTATGTAACCATTGAAAAATTAGAAATTTACTTTATAAAAATCCAAAGAATATACCATTATATATGTTGTATGAATTTACCATTATGTATACTCTATATATGTAAGGGGTAAAATAGAGATTAATTTTTGAAGAAAATGTTTCAATTGGATTATAATTGTATATGAAAACATGATCTTAGAAAATTAAAAAATTAAGAATGTTACATCCATGTAATGGTAACTCATTATTAAATAAATGTTATAATAGGGATACCAAGCCACCTCATTCATCTATCTCTGTCTTTCTGAATGATAAATAACTATAACCGAGTCAATTCATATGGGAATAATTATGTTGTGTAAATGTCACTCGAAAATTAATATATTTTCATAAAGGTAAAAAATATCATTGAAATGGTATATCGTATAATTTAAATTTTACGTAACATTATCCTAGTGTTGTTAATTGAGTTATATGGGATTCATATGGGTAAAACCATGTTACAATTATCTAACACCATTTTTAGTGGAACCATAAATTTTAACCATGTTTTAATTTTTATCTTCACATTTAGAATCTATAACAAAAATTTATAGATTTAAGAGACTAAAATAATCATAATTTAGAACATTGAATCATATAAAATTCAAAACAAATGTTATAAAATAGTTTAGATTCTCCAAATTCCTGAATTTAAAAAATCTAAAATTAAATATATTTAATTTGCAGTTTGAATGTTGAAAACTAGAACAAAATATTAACTTAAAAATAAATAATCCAAACTTATCTAAATTTTCTTTGGAGATCCTTATGTGTCTAGGACATCAAAAACTCATTTATCTATGAAAAATAATGGTTTATTCAATCAAAAATAGTTATTAATATAGTTCATACATATGGAAGAACTCTCTCTCACTCATTTATACTGGGTTTTCATGTTTTTCTTGAAATAAAATCAAGGTTGGAATAATTTTTTATTTATTTTACTTCTTTGAGATATTTGGTTAAATTCCTCAAAGAATAATAGAAATATATATATATTTAATGAAATTATAAGGGAATAGAATGATTACCATGATTTCTTCCACAGGTGATAAATATCATCACTTGATCATTATTCATTAAGAAAGAAAATGTTACCACATGTTATGTATTAAATCAATAACATGGATGTTATCAAGGATAAAATAATTTATATCTCATGATTATGTTTTAAATATTAATATTAAAAAAATTAAAAAAATCCCTATGAATCAATAGTGATCAGTTTGAGAGGATTTATTTGCAGACGTATTTTTTTACTATTCAATAGTGAACCTTTATATTCGACATAAGAAAGCATGATGCTGGAATTCCTTACAACCTTGGATCCTTTTATGGATTTATTTAATATATCAATTTTTTTTTGTCAATACAATGAGATTAATGTTTTATATTGATCGTATACAAGTACGTATGTATCCCTATGAAAATGGTAGATCACAAATCAAATGTTTTGTATATGGATAATGAGAAATAATCATATTATTTTATATCATTCTAATTTATGTGATTCCTTATGTGTGATCTATTTTTAGCCTTTTAAATCACTTTTCAATGTTCAATTTAATAGTTTGGACAAATATACATAGACCACTCTGTATAGGTGGAGTCTATACATGGTGTGGGAAATCATTATAGCCCTGATATTAGGACAACATGTGGTTTTGGGATTTACCAATATCGTGATGTCAGTCAATATTATTATTTACCTCAATGTATGTTTTGTTATTATACATAAAATATATAGCATTATTGTCCTTAGTGTTAGTAAATTATTCACTTAATGGTGGGAATTATTATTCACCTTCATAGTGAGAAAAATAATTTAGTATGATCTATATCACATAGTAATAGTATGGAACTTTTTGACATAGTAGGAAAGAAAATATGATTGAGGTCCATGGAGGTCTATTTAGGGATAGATCACTTGATACATGATTTTTTATATTCTCAGGCACTTATTCACTATTAAATTATTTAATATACTTCTACCTACATTGCACTTATGTTAAGGATGCCATGGGCGTGTCCTACTAGCTTTATAGTCACATTATTCATATGCATCATGGTGTGTGTATAGAATTTATGATTAGGTATCTTTTCAAGGAAATGAACCTGGAAATAGGTAGCTTATAAGATGGAGGCTTGGAGTCAATTAACATATTGGGCTATTTCTGGATTACTACCACTACATTTATTTACTTTTATGATTCCTTATACATGGTTTGATCCACTACAGCGGGGGTCCATATTTTATTTTCTATATAACTTATGTTCCTTATATTATAAAAATAATTTATGTTATTTTTAGGATTCATTTTCTTGTCTAACATTTAAGTTATTGTTTATAGGCATGAATATGAATACTATTTGTATATTCCCCGCATGTTACTTTATACCACTGCCTATAGTATGTATCCACTTGAAAACTAAGAGTAACTCATGAGGCCATGTTGATCTTCGACGTATAGTGGGTAATTCAAGTCAGGAAATTATGAGTCATGAATTTATGGGTTATATAAAATATTTGTTACAATAATTTGAATATTTATAATGGGTTATACACAAAACAAAGTGTTAAAATTAATCTATATCAAACTTCCCTCAAATGTTTTTTTCATTAATTAAACTCATTTAAAAACATCATTATGCCGTTAAACTATTATATTACCAAAATATGATATTTTTTTGATAGATAAAGGCCAAGTAATTTATTATATATTTTATCTACATTATCATTATACTATTTTTCTTCATTCCAAATGATGAAATATACCGAAGGCCATGGAATCACCCTTCTAGATGAACAACCACACTGTTAAATCAATAAATACAACGACCCACAGTTTTAGTATGATTTTTCAATTAAATAAGTACGATGTAATTTTATTTGATTAATTCCCTATATGTAACTTAATAAACATGAAATATAATTCAAATATATAAAATATTAAAATTAAAGATAAAAGTAAATAAATTGTGAAAATAAAATACTAAATTTCATAATGATTACTATAAAAAAATTAATCCACCTATAAATAAAATAACCATGATCATGAAATCCATATCCTAATGAACTTATTGATGATTATATCCCATATTATATCAACGGAAATATGAAAAAATAATAGATATATAATATTCATTTTAAGTGATTTGTAAATGAATTAGAGGGATTATATTAGTCATCGGTGGAAAGATACACATATATATAATAATGAAATATGACCATTCTATATATGGTCATTGAAAATATGGTCTATGAAAATGTGTTTTTTAGATATGTGATCATTGCATATACCCCAGAGGAGATTTGTGAAATTTGAAATATTATAAAAATAGAAAAATTTATTAAATTAAATTATAATATTTTATAAAAATACATAATATGTTTATATATATATATTACTATTACCATAACTATTATTATTATTTAGAAAATTGATTTTATATGATTTTAAATTTAATTTTAAATATTACTAATATTACTAATATATTTATAAAATATTTTTTTGTTGATGATAAAAAATAATTTTTAACATGATGTAATTAAAATAATATAATTTCAAAAGGGACTATTTTTCAACTTCATATATATTAAGTGATGCATTTTTATCATAATAAATTAAATTTATTATTTTTATTCTTTTATTATAATTAATTTTATCATTTTATTAAATAAATGTATTAACACTAAAATAATTAGTAAGTGATAAGAAATAATCTTTAGAATTGTTAATCTATTAAAACTTATATTTCAATAAAAAAAATGTTATTTCTATATATATTTTTTTCATTTAAGAGTAAAATTTTTTCTATTGTTATTTGTTACTACATTAAATAGAGTCATAAATTTTAATCATCACATAAAATTTTCTGGAGAGAGATGATTTCATTTTATAAAATAGAAAAGTGTTAATGGGGAAAAATTTAAATACCATGGGAACAAGAAAATGATGTGAAAATGGTTATACTATGTGAATAAGACTTAACATATCATAAAAACATATTTATAAATTGATTATATGATGTTTTTTGTTGGAATATTTTTTATTTTTCAACTTTTTATCCATTTCCCTTTTAAAATCATAACCTTAAACCTTTGTAAATTATTATTTCTTAAAATGAAACTCAAAACTCATCTAGGGATGGATCCCTCCATTAAATCTACTAAAATAAACAAACAAATCTCTTATTTATATTATCAATGTCCATATTTTATCTAATAATTTCACATTAATCTATTGGTTGCTTCAGGTTCTATTATGGGGGTCCTAAATCCATCATTCTATGTGAACCAATTTCCAGAACTATATGATTCATCAAAGAATGTTCCTAGTTCTTCACCATTATATTCAACAACATTCTCATATCCAATATTTCTAAAAGTAATATCCATAAAAATAAATTTATAATATTTTTATTAGTATTAAAAAATATTCAACAATTATATTAATCTAATATCTTCATCGTTCATTAGTATACCGTTTCTTTCTAAGGATTGGTTCAACAACATACATTAAAATTTCTATGAAAACCTCATAATTTTCATCAACAATAAGTTTGAAGTAATTAATACTATAAATATATCAATATAAGGAGTAATAAATATCCCTAATATGGGTTCATAAGTTTGGTAAAATTTAATTTCCACATTATAGTAACAGATTGTTATTAGTAAATTACTCAAAACATTCTCATCAAGGATTTGATTAAAATGAACTATAAAAATGCATTCCTTTAACTGAATGTGCGGATAAATGAAAATATATAACACAATGATTCAACTAAATTAAATTATTATTTTTATAATAAACATTGTATCCGGTAAAATGTTATGAAAATTCATTATGAAACTTTTTCGAAATAATTAATATTACTAACATTTAGTGATGAACAAAACATAACTAACTAATTTATGAGTCATGATTGATTTAAATTTATGTCTAAAATAGATAACATATATCAATAATATTTTTAATATGTGAATAATATTTACATGTTAGTTAAAAAGGAATATAAATAACAATTATGTATTTCGACAGTAAATGTATGTAAGGAACTAACATTAAATATTACATAATCTTTAGTTTTAATGCATGAAATCGTTCTCATACATTTGAGAATTGTTTCAAATTTAATATTTTGGACAATTAGTTAATAACTAAAACTTAAGAAAACGATATATATATATATATATATATTGGAAACATCTGTCCAGTATCCATTTTCCCATAATATAAATATTTTAAAATAAAAAATTATTTCATTTTATGATAAAAAATGAAAAATTTGATCCTAAATTATTCATTTTCTTTTCCATCCTTATAACCTCTGAAACACTTTTAAAAAATGTTTTATGAGATCCAAAGAGTAGTAAGGGATATAAATAAAAGTAAACTAATAGTCTAATGAAAAAAATAATACCCAATAAAAACCATTTCATAAAAACATACCTTTTACAAAATAAATGAATCATCTTTTCATAAATAGAAATATATTTCTTTTTTAAAATACAAATAATTTCATGAAAACACATTTGAAAGAATATAAATGTTTTATAAGTAACATGGTATATCATTTTTCATATCACTTTGGTAGATGGAATAACCTATACAGACAAATTCCATATATAGAGTACCCAATGAAATCGATGGCTATAGTAGACACAACCATCATCAGTTAATAACATAACCACCCATCCCTAGTTAATAACACAACCACATATCCATGGTTTATAATTAAACCAACCATACTAGGTTTATAATACAACCATCCATTATAAAAAATACAATGTACCAGAACATTGTATACAAATGATTTAAGGTTTCAATTTAAAATATAATCTTACCTCAGAAAAAAAAATTATGGATATTGAAATACCCTTTCCTCTAGAAATCAAATTTTTAATAAACAAATACCCATAAAAAAAGAAAATGGGTTGTTTTTTAAGTGAAATTGAATATTATAAAGGAATAAAACATAAAATAACATCAAAATATGTCATCATAGATTGAAATTTATCATGAATGATCACTTTGAACATTTCATGTGGAAAAATAATTTTCCATTCTTAAATAACATGTAATTAGTAAGCAGTTAACATACAAAAGAAAAAATTTCCATTAAAAATAACATTGTTAAATTTAAAGGAATATTAATATATATTAAACTTCATGATGATATGGAAACATTCTCTTGATGTGTATGATAAAAAATATTTCTCCAAAACATTTTTCCCCTGAAAAGTCACAATGTTCCTTGTTTAGAAAACAACACAAAGACTCATTTTAAATAGTTTTATAAAAATTTATTAATATTTAACAAAAAATTAAAAATTCATTGGATAGTATTGAAATCATTTTATAAAAAATATTTTAATAACATGGACACAAATAAAATATAAAATTTTAAATGAAATATTAAATTATGGTTTTTAAAGAAAATCCATATAGCATTTTCCTGACTCATAAAAGATGTTATTTTTATTCCTAATCAAACAACCTATATATAAATTTTATACATTATTAATAACCTTTTCCATTTTCATTATTCATTTATTTCATTTAATTCTATGTTATATATAATTACATAATCAATTAAGATCATGTAATGTGTTTTAAAAAATATTCATCTCATGTGTCACAAATAACATTGCTCAGATAAATATGGCCAAAGATGAAATTATTACATCATATACATGATTCAAATCTAAAAATATTTTTTTGATAAAAAATAATCTTTTAATCCCAAATGTATAATATTATTATAAAAAATGTACTATATTTCATTCTTTATGACGGTTGGTCATACATACGCATGAGTAAAGATTTCAATTTTCAACAATCATTATAAAAATAAGGTAAGTAGTATTGTTTCACTATATAAACTTAATAATATTATAAACATCATATATATACTTTTAAATTAATTATATATATAATTAATGTGATGTGGTAATGAAAAATGAATCACATCGCTTCCAGGAGGTGGTAGTCCACACGTATGTGTGAACGACGATACCATTTTTCTATATATGAACATTCCAAAAAAAATATGTTAAATTATATTTAATAAATTATAAATATTTAATTAATATAATATTCATATAAATAAAATTGATCTTAATATGTCATCATTGGAGGCAATGATTGAAAAAAATAACATTTGTTCACGAGGAGGATGTTTACAGTACACAAAAATGATGGTCTAATTTCCCATTTCGATAGAATATGATGAGGATGTAGGTTACGATGAAAACATAAAAAATATTAAAATATCTTAGGTAATATTTTTATTATTTTATAAGGATTTTTTATGGTTTTAATGAGATGTAGGAAGAAATAAAATAGAAACATTTGATTAGAAATGAGACCTCTATTTCAATCATCCCCATTTTATTAAAACATGAAGAACACTATAGTTGGTTTTATTCCTATAAAATAAACAAAGAATTAGGGTGGATTATATAATGTTATTTGAAAAATAAATGGGTTTTTTATGAGTAAAATCATTTAAAGTGATTGTGTTTTATATGAGATGGGAGGAAACTATTGGAATATCTCAAAATATTAAACTTGTATAATTTAATATTGAATTTTAAATTTATTAAAACTGATTTAGTTTTAATATTGAATGAGGATGGGTATAAATACTATCATTATATATATATATTAGATTTGATGTGACAATTTTTTTAACTTTCTCTTTGGGTTTGACCACGTCATCAACCCATCCAATACATTCAACGAAAACAATGTTTTTTTATTTCGGGGTGAAGTTAGTTACTATAAGTTGAAAAACGCCCCAGAAATGCGTCATTGTTCATATTATAAAACATATTATATTCATTTCACTGAATCTGATATTTTTAGAAATTTTATAACATTTAATAATATATAATATATTTTAAAATTCCAATATTGATAATATTGAGAACTATTTATTACATTGAATCCAATAACATCAAGGAAGTAAGTAAATTTCAGGAAAATATAAATTATTCTATTGTAAAAATATTATAGTAATCTATAAAATTTGTAGACCATGTTATTGGTCCTAAATAATAGTAATTTTACTAATCATAATATCATTTATTTGAATTTCCATTAATTGAATAATTACTACATCACTATTACATAATCAATTAAGATAATTATGACATAAGAATATGTTAAAAATAAACCATGAATAAGAAAAATATCATATCGTTCAAAAACTATTTATAATTTAATATGTCCTTTAACTATATCTATATTAAAAATATTATAGTTATTTAAAATAACAAAGTGATATATTTGTCTATTAATATTGAAAAATAATAATAATATCATATAATAATAAAAAATGGACTTAAAATTCTATATAAAAGAATCCTGGATGAATACGGTTAAAATATAATAAAAAAAATAAATTTAATTCTTGGTTTAGTGTATCATTATAGTCCTTAATAATTTATTTGTAACATTGCTAACCTGATTTACATTTCACCATTGTAATAGTAATTACGAAGGATATTTTTCATAGTGAACAAAAATAAAAGGTCAAATTTTCTATATATGGACATAATTATTCCAAATATGAATTATATTTTTCAAAATTATATGCACATATGTGTAAGAATTTAGTTTAAAATTAAACCGACAAAACACCATTAAATTTGTTTTCAAAATTTGTCTTTTTAAATAAAAATATTATATATATAATTAATGTATAAAATTCATTTCCATAACTAGATTTTCATAATTTTATATGAGGTTGAACTAATAAATTTTTAAATCTAATCCAAAATATAATTTTAATTTTTATGTTTTTTTAAAGAAAATAATGTTTACATTTAAAATCAATATTTTCCACAATTCACTAAAAAATAAGTATATTCAAATGAATATAAAAAATTTATCATTATATTGATTTGAATAAATTATTCATTTATTGAATTCAATTTTATATTTAAATTTTCTGAAATTTAAAGAAAATTTAATATATCTTAATTAGGAAAAGAAAACCCATTTTTGAAGGCAAATCTTATTTTGAAGAATAAAAATATTTTTCTGAAGAATAAAATCTTATTTATAAATGATAAATTAATATAATAGAAATTAGAAGGACCTTTATAAATATTTTAAAATTTTTGCAAACTATCAAATAATTCTAATTTCATAGATAAGTTATAATGATCGAATTTAGATAATAATAATCCATTTTTCGTTAAAGCTTGATGTTTCATATATTGAATACTATGAAACATCACAAATATATAAATATGTATATTGGGAAATTAAATTTTAACTTATTAAATAAATTTCATTTTATATATTTTACCTTAGGATCAAAAACCCAGGATTCATCTTTTCAAAATATCTTTATTGTAATTACACATCGTATATATGTTTAAAAATATATCCTTCAAACAAGAGAATGGGAAGTATGAAGTTCATATAAAAAACTATGATTACATGTAGGTAATCATTTTTTTGTAATATAAAACAAGTACATGGAAGAGAAAGGATAATTCCAAAGGACCAATAGTTTGATATAGTGAACATGGTAAGGAGAAATTTAACCTTATCATTATCATAAATCTATGATGGGATAAAAGGAAATGAATTTATAAATATCAAAAGTAAGTGAATAGTATTTTTTAATCATTATTCTTTTACTAAATTAGAGGGATTAAATTTAAATATAGACTATGAGAATAGGGAAATATACTGAAAGGGCATGTAATATTTTATCCTTTAATCAATTTCCACCACAAACTCATATTTTTCTCTAAATGATGAGTATTATAGATGAATTAATTTATTCATGAAACAATAAAATGGACTATTAAAAATATTAATAATATTTTATAGAAATAAATTAAATTCCTCATTTATTAATACATTTACCAAATAGGTTATCAGGATAAAATATAATTATGAAATATTAATAAACCATTAAATAAAGAGAAACTAAATCAATTTAAAAAAACATCTATAATATATAATGTTCAAGTGAGACCATTCAATAAATATCTATCCTTAATATTATTGAAAATTATTTCATACTAATATTAAATCTAAAAAATTACAAGGATTTGATCACATTTTCATAAAATATAAATTTATCATTTATCTTCACATAACCAAAATCACAATCAATGTTGTAATATAAGAAATATAAGTTCAAATCATATATTATTCGATATCTGATAATATTTTTCAAAAATAACCTGAATCACATGATAGCCACATTAAAATAAAATATTATTCCAAAATGATAATTCAATATTTATTCCGAAAATAAAATGATGTTTCATTATGTGTATGTTAATCAATAATTCAGTCCAAAATTAAAAGAGAAATTAAAAAATATATTTACTCCCATAATCAACAAATAAATTTCCAATATCATCGTTATCTACACCATAATACTTGTATTCTGTAAATGAAATTAAACTATACATGTCAAAAAATTTAAATACCAAAAAACAACATCATGTTAATCAGGTCATCATGTAGAGTAATGGTAGATTATGTACACATATCACTTTTTGGTAGTGGGTCTATGCCTTGCAACATTATAGGATGTGACAGGTTAACATTGGACATACATGATATTATTTTTTAAAAAAAATATATTAACTATTTACATTACTGTAAATATGTTAAACACTGTATAAAATAACTACAATATATTTATCATTAACAAAATATTTGAACCTCAAGGGATTTATCATAACATTTATTTGGAATCAAAAAATATCAATAACTCAAAATTAACTCATATTTAATGATCATACACTACTAGAAAAATAGGCTACAAACACAGACCTATAGCCACATTTTTAAAACAGTTGCTATGGGCCTATTTTTCATCACATATAGACACAATTTTAAAATCCATGGCTATAACCCATAAGTATAGACATGGGTATGTGGCTTATAGAAAATGTTTTCAAAACTCTGGGAATATGCATTTTTTCGAAGGGTTATATCCATGGTTTTGAACATAGTGGCTATAGGTCTCCCACCCTTACGCGCGAGAGAACTTTTACCGAAAAAAAAATGGAGAGAAGTACTTTTGCCATGGTTTTTTGTATACTACCATGGGTTTTAATAATATTTATAACTTATTATATATTTATATAAAAAAAATCCTTGGTGTTGTAGTGGTTAGGTTGCTGGAACGTGAAAGAAATGTGCTGGGATCAAATTTGGTTAGACACATTATTTTTAGTCTATTGCAATAGTTTTCTAGGGCCATAACCACCGTTTTAACTATGGAAACATGCCAAATAATGCCACAGTTTTCATGAGCTATAGCCAGGGTTAAAACTATGGCATTAGGCAACCTATTTCAATAGTTAAACCCTTGTCCAAAGGTCAACTTCCATGGCTGACCATAGAGACAACTATGGCCATAGTTTTCAAAACCATGGAAATAGGACACCAATTTCCACGGTTAAAATTGTGGAAATAGGTTAGACCCTACTTCCATAGTGATAGCGCCCATGGTTGGGGAAAAACTATGTCCATATGCTATGGGCATAGTTTTGAACCGTGGAAATAAACCATTTTATTAGTTGTGATTTGATCTCTAATCTTTATGACTTTAATAAAAATCCTGTCCACAAAATGAAATTATTATTCTCCCTCAAATGATTTTTTCCCATGATAAACATATAGGATACATATACCACATAACTCTATATAAAATCAATAAAATTATCATAAATAAATCTAATCATCATTCGGGTAATATTATTGTAATAATTAAATTTACCACTACGTAATAACATTGGAATGTAGACTCCCAAATCATTGAAAATATTTTATTATCCCTTGACAATGATTTTCCATCTTATTCATCAATACTTATTTTCTGAAGATAAAATTTTTATTATTCCCAAATATTTATCAATGTCAAAGAATAATCCAATAAATCATCCATGTGTTTCATATCATATTTTCAGTTTCATAATTTTAAACTATAATGAAATTATCTATTTCTAGAAATATATATGTATTGTCTTGTACATACCATTTTTTATCATTCCCCCTATGATATGAATTTAAACAATGATCGCACTACCCAAATTTAAAAAGTTAAATTTATAACTCCTGAATAACATCTTTTCCCTTTATGGAGCTAACTAAAATATTTTTTTTCCATTGAATATTATTTCTTTATGAACTAAAATAGAAAATATAAAACATTTTTTCAATATTTTATTAAATATTCCCAGGTGATTCATTCCTCAATCATGATATATATGTCATTTAAAATATTTACCTTAATATCTTTAATCACTTAATCTTCAATAGGGATTCATGTTTTTTCGTATTAGTGAACTCACCTAGTATAAGTTTGGTAATAATTATTTATGAAGGTTGTTGAATAATAACCATAGTAGTTCTTACTACAAATCACATTAATTTTGTTTCTCATTTAGGAAACCACCACATTTCCCTTTATATACATTATTACTTTAGAACTTGGTGGATTTAACCAGTCACTAAAAACAAAATCTACAGAGTGTGTATATCAATAAAATCATAATATACCATCTTATTATGATGAAAAATAGTAATATATCCAAATTCATGTTATCTCAAACTATTGTGAATTTTATTGAATTTATAATATCCTCCCAAATATACTAACCATTCTGGTTATAATATGTTATTGCATATTCTTAAATAACATCCTAACATCTAATGTTATCTAAACCATTTATCTGATACCAAACTTATGGACTTGGCCTTAAATGTTATATAATATTCTGTTTTACGTCAAGAAACTATTCTATTACAATTTATGATCTTTATGGGTTTATAGTTTTAGGGAATTTGGTCAAAAATCAAACATTTCAAAACCATATATATTTAATGCGCAAACATTTTTTTAGTATCCATTTTCTCCATAATAAAAAACTATTAAAATAAAATATGATTTGTATTCCTGAAAAACCATCATTTCTTTTAACATGAATTATTATTTTCTATTATCCATCCTTATACCATATGAAAAATATTTTTAAAATATAGAATGGATAAAAAATCTCACCAAGGGATATAAATATAGGGAAACTGTTAGATCAATGAAAAACATGTGTACCCATTAAAAAAATTATCTTAAAAAAATTCATTTTTACATAAAAAAGTGCATCATGTTTTTTGGAAATATCATTATCATTCATTTTGAAATTAATATTACTTATATGTAAACTCTTTAGAATGTATATAACATCGATGTAAGAAACTTCAGATATCATTTAATTTATTATTCATATAAGTGGAATGATCAATATGGTTAACTTCCATATTTAGATTATCTATTTCATTAGAGGGATATCATGAACACATATGTCCTTGGTTAATTAAATGACCACCAATCCTTAAATAATAATATAACCATCATTCCATGTAATCTAAAGTCTCTACCCATCCTTTGATTATAATGGAACGCCATTTAATTGCATAATATTCCAATGAAACGTAAAATAGTTAAAAAAGCATAAAATATTATATTGTACACCATAAAATATTATTTTCACCCATTAGAAAACATTTCTATATATTGAAATATCCTTAAAATTTAAAAAGAAAATTTTCAATACAAAAAAATCAAGAAAAAGGGAAATATGGGTTTTCATTGAAGAAAATATTGATTTTTTTTGTGAATTAATCAAACATTAAATAATTAAAAATGATGTCATATTATATAAAAAATTTGTTTTTAAGTTCACATTAAATATTTATTATAGAAAAAACCTTTCAATATTTGAATAATGTGTTTTATACCATGAATCAATGAATGGAAAGATTTCCTTTTAAAAATTAACTTGTTAAAATGTAAATTAAAATTCAAATAAAATAGTATTCATAATTTAATTAAAATAATATCATGTATTGTTTGTAAATATAGAATTCAATTCAGATTATTTATAGAATTTTTAGAAAGTTCCTTATTTGGAAGGTGATAAAAATATTGATTTTAAACTATTTAGAATATAGTAAAATATGGGTAAAATTACTTTAAAAGGACAAAAGTTGTTACTAAAAAACATCCATAATATATTTTTAGGAAATATGTATATAGATAAAAAATATAGTTTTAAAGGAATCATTAACTGTTTTTTTGAAAATAAATCCACTTACATTTTCTTAGAATCATCATTTATGATCATTATATAGTTAAATAAATAACAGATCTATTTTTTCTACATTAATATGAAAATATTCCAATTTAATTTATCCATTATTTAATATAGTAAATTGATTCTATTATAATTTAATAAATTTTGTTCCTGATATTCATTTTTTTGTTATTTGGATTATATGCCTAAAATGACATTAGTGGGTTAACTATGATAAAATATGTAGTTATTACATAATCACAAATATATTAATCTTGAAATAATTATAATTTTTATAAATCAAATATTCTATTGAAAATAACCATAAAATATATTTATGTAAAATGGACTACTATAGAAACAATGAGATGGTACGTTATACAAACGAATGAGAAATAATTTTCATTGATCACTACGGAAATATGAAAAGTATTATTTTTTTAGAAAAAAAATATATAAAAATATAATATAAATCCGTTTAATGAAATTATATATATAACCTATGTGATGTGTTGATGAAATAAAAATCACATTATTAGTGGATGTGGTAGTCAACCCGAAAATAGGAAGAATATTAGCATTTTACATTGTATGGAATGGATAGAAACATATGATATATAATATTTTTAGAATGATAAAAATTTCTTGAATATCATACATAGAACTAAAATAAATAATTATAACTAGTGTTGAGTTTTATTTATGGAAATGAAAATGTATCTGTTCGTGATGTGGTAGTCCACTATACACACGATTGGGGGTTGAATTTCCCATTTGATGGAAGTAGATATTGATATAGACTACGATTTTACATTAAAAATGTCATATTTTATTTTGGATAATTTTTTACTATTTTATCATTGTTAAATAATATTTTATGCATGTGGAAGTAGTAATTAAATTGAATCTATGGATTAAAAATGATACTTCTTCCAACAAAATCATTTTCATTACACCTACAAACCACTAAGGTATATGTTCCCCATAAAAAACTTATTGGATGAGGATATCGATTATATGATTGGATTTGAGAAGTTATTTTAAGAAAATAAAAATTTATGTGAAAAAATGATAAAAATTGGTGCAATTTGATAATTGAGGGGAGGGGCAGAATTGCACATTCAAAAAATATTAAATTCTTATATATTAATATTCATATCCCAAGGGATCCAAACAAATATTTTATAATCTAAGATGATTCTGGGTTGAAATAAGCTTATAAAATTGGAATTATATATGCTCTTAAAATGACATTACCACTATATGTATGTTTAACCCATCGTTATTCATTTTTAATCATACTATGAAAAAAAGTTTATTTATACTTTGAGGGTTAAGATATTTAATATTAGTAGAAAAAAACCATAAATAAGCCATGATTGATATTATAAACCAAATCTAATTAATTATTTGGAATACAATATTGTCAGGACTTTTATATCATTTTATGGAATTTAATATATCTAAAAATTTCAATATGGTAAATATCACGAATATTTCATTACACTGAATTTAATTACATCACGAAAAGCAATAAATTTAAAAAAATATTATTATATCCCTAAAAATTATTGTCCATGAGGAATGTGTTTATATCCCATTATTATTATGAAATAATATTATTTTAATTTTTTATAATATTTATTTTATTTTCCAATTAGTTGAATAATTACATCATCATAGTTATGTAAGCATTTGAGGTAGTCCTTTCGTAACTATAAATTAAAAATAATTACCACGATGAAGATAAATCTTACATTTTCTCAAATAATATTTATAGTCAAACATATTGTATAGAAGAACCTAGGTTAAATGTATTATGGTAATTGAAATCAATTGTGTGACATATTTGAATTTTGATGAAATAAAAGATTTTAAAAGTCATAATATCATCATAAATGTAAAACATTTTCATATAACATAATATTGGATGACTATTAATGCAATTGAATCCAAAAATATAAATAATTCAATTGTTTTAGACATTTTATAGTCAATATCATTAAATATTAATCATTAGTTATTATATGTTCCCTTTACTATGGAAACAATAATTATTATTGTTCATATTCATATTTAAATAAGATTAATGGGACCAATTTACTATTTTCAGAACTCCTGACTCTAAATAATGAATTAATATTGGAAAATTAAAATTATTAAATTTGAATAATTTTCATCAAAATTTATTTAGAAAAATGAAATAAAAAATTGTTTTTTCAGAAAAAATTATTTTATTATAATTTTTTATACTTATCTCATGTTAAGGAATAATTTAAACACCATATCTAGACCACAATAAATGAAAATAAACTAATGAAATTTTAAAAATAAACTAAAATATAGTTTTACTTTATAAATACTTTTAAATTAAATATAGTTGTCATTAAAAATAAATATTATCAACTATTCATTGAAAAATCAATATTTTAATAATATTCATAAAAATTCATTATTAAAAAATATAAAGATTACAAATTAATAACAAATATTCATTGTTTAAATACATTTTCCAAATTTTATACAGAAAATACAATATTTAATCCTAAAAATAAAGAAACATCATTTTTAAGGAAATGTATTTTTAATGAATAAAATGAATTTTCTTAAAAATAAATATCTTATTCATAAAGAATTAATGAATACATTAGAAATGGTTAGGATGGTTATATATATTAAATAATTTTCTTAATACTATCTATTCCTAGTAACATAACAGATAGGTCAAAACACTTACATGGAAATAATAATAATTAATTTTTCTTTTAATCTTGGTGTTGTGTATCTTGTATTCTTTTGAACATAGTATTTTCCTAAATCTCTAGATATCACAATCTATGTTATTCATTGCCAATATCATTTTGAAATCAACAGATTTTTAACTAAAATAATTCTTCATAAATTCTATGTTATTTCCTTATAAAAACCCTTATATATTCTTATCCTCTAGTAATTCATGGAAATTACTTGTATTATTATCATTTTACCTCTCTTTGGTTCCCAATTCAAACAAAATATTTCATGAAAATGGGGCCAACAAAATCTATTTTTCCTAGTGGTTAATTAGTCTCCTCTAAGTCCATATTTTTATATTGTTTTAAAAATGTTTGTATCTATAATTTTTTGGTTTATTATAGTAATTCTATATTAACAATGAGGATTATTTATAAATGATTTGAAAGAATTTTTTTAATCTTTTATTTCGAAAACTATTTTCCATTATCATTATATTTTCATTAAATTTATTAAAGGGGATTAATTTTCATATGTTATTAAAGAGTGAATTTTCACTCATATTATTCAATTGAATTTTCAATTTATTATTACATTGTTTGCATAGTTTTATAATGTAATGTTTATTTTTACTATTTGATAAAATATTTCTTATTTTTAATAATTATAACGCCCCAAGCCCACACATCCAGACTTTGTACTTAGAATTTCTATGTAATTATATATACATATATATAGAAACTAAACTATACAATATATTACACAAATGAGGACCTATTATTGGTTTATGTTTTAGAGAAATTAGAACATATTTCCTAACATATCTGAGTGAAGCAATATTCCCACTATGCATCAGCTACGCTAACTCCAAAAAGTAAATAAAACTTAATGTGAACATCTTTGATACTTGTGCAAATCATTTCAAATAATGGGTTATGAATTCAATTTCTCAGTTAGGGTTTTAAATCTATTGAAATAACTTTTATTGAAATTAATCTTCTGAAATTTATAATATTATTGAAAACACTAGTAATTTGTACATATTACACTTTAAAAATTATTTAAAAATATTAATTTTATTTCATAAAATATTATTCAGGTTTTTAAGGTATTCTTTGTTCTACCTACTTTTTAATTGATAGAATTCACTCCCCAATCCCCTACCATATTTACAATGTTTATGGGTCGAATGTTGTTGAAAACGTTTTTAATATTTCCATATTAATAGATATTTTTCACTGGGATTTTCTAAATTAAAAGAATTTAAAAACATTTTAAGTATATAAATATTATTTATATTCATGTTCATATTAATTTATATATAATTATATATACTCTTAGAAAAAAATACACATTTTCTAGATTTTACATAATAAAATCCCACATCATTGTAAAGACCCAGAATTCCTGTGGATAACTTTTTCATAAATACATTGTAATTTTACGAGTCTGTGAAATGTTACGGTGCATGATTCTGAGGCCCGGTGTGCCCGGAATCAATTTGGGAAGTTTTGTTCGGGTACATTCAGAAAACGTATGAGTAGGTTTTTATAAATTTTGAACTGGTGCTCATAATTGAAATTCGAGAACACCGTTGAACTCTCACCGTCAGTATTCGTTTAAGAAGACTTTCACATCGACGATAGTGGGTCAGTTTTGAAAGATAGTTTTTGAATTTTTAGATAATGAATAACATAAAAATAACGTGTGGGGCTAAATTTTTATTTTTCTGTTAAAATCTCCTCATAGAAGTTAGAGGTGGGACCACCAAACCTTAACCTCAATTGAGAGGTTATGGTGGTGGGGCCCACCTGAACCTAACCTCCTATGAGAGGATATGATGTCGGGACCACACAGGACTAAACCCCCTATTAATGGTTGGAGAGTAAAACCTATCAACTCCACTCATTAATGAGGGAGAGTCTCTCCACACACCCCTCCTTTATTGGTCACAAATCCCCTAATTAAATGGTGTCGAATCATCCACATTAATTAAGGGGAATCCAAGTTAATTAATTCAACATTTTGAATTATTTTCATAAAAATTAAATAATATATTAACACAATATATTATTATTTTGGTTGGCATTCTTCATTTTGGTGGCATCTTTGAGAGGAGGATTATTGGGAGAATGCTCCCAATGAAGAACGTTGACCATCATATACTTCATCATCTGATAATCTACTAATGTGGGACATCTTCGACCTACATCTATCCTCATCATCGTCAATGAGCCGATGCACGAGATTGAGATTGGAATTGTTCGGCGGGCGCGACGAATGACGATCACCTTCATCTTCTTCCCGTGACTTCTTCAGCGATCAACGAACAAAGGTAGAGGTTGTTTTCTTTATTTTTCATGTTATTATTTTCTTTCAAAACGAAGAATGAGGATATGTTAACTTTGACGGGTGAGTTTTTCTTCATTATTCTCCTACCTTGTTGAAGCAATTGTAATCACCCTAATTACGGAGGGTGCGGGCCAAACTATCATTGCCCGACTCCTTCCGTCGATTTCTTTTTGGATATTCTTCGGTGTGGAAACAAGGTAATGAGGCAACGAAGGCAGTGAAGACAAATTCTATGCCACCTGTAGCCTCTGTGATCTGTGTTGCCCTTGTGGCATCTCGAACCGCCATTGGCTAAACGGGCCCCGGCCGAGCCCATGTTGGCCGCACATCTCGTAGAGCCGAGCCGATGCCCTGAACCGGCCCACACCCCGCCGGCCTTCCCGGCTGTATCCTGGATGCCTGTTGGCCTACCCGGCCACCCGCATGGCACCCTGCCGAGTGGCCTGCCCACGCCCTGCCCTGCCACCTTCCAGCATGGTCACGCGCCGTCGGCCTGCCCGCCGGCCTACCCGGCCTTGCCGGCCGCCTTCTCTGCATCTTGTAGAACCCCATGTGCCCCGTGAACCTTGTTCCACCCGAGTCACTCCTTCCTCGTGATTCCCCAGACAAACTGGCCTAGCTACGCCCTCCGGGTTAAGCCGCACTAGGCCGCACCCTCGTGCCACTCCGGGCCGAACCGGCCCCGATCCCAGGCCAAACCGCCCACACGGCATGCTGGGTTGGGCCAAGCGGGTCGAGCCTAACCACACAGGCTCTCCCGCCCTATGGGTCAGGCTAGACCCAATATTTCTGACTGGGATGACCCATAATGGGATGACCCGGTTGGGGTCGGCCCAGACACGGTCGGACCAGGTCTGTCCGACTGGGTCGGACCTGACCTGGGCCCACTACCGACCCTTCACTTTCTTTGTTCATATCTTTGGCATCGGACGACTGTTTGATGAACCGTTAGTGGAACTAGTTTTCTTCGAGCATGGTGGTCCCTTTGAGTATACCACACTTCAGTTCGTGGAAGAGTTGAGATATTGTAAGGTTGGATTGTGCATGAATCTGACTAGGCCCCCAGGACAAAAGGGCTAATAACTCACATACCGATCATCTGATTGACATGTCGTCTATTGCGTTGAGATCCCTATGACGTGGGGGACCTTTGAGATACTTATTTAATGTACTTAATGATAGTTGGAGTATAGACCTGTAGCTTATGTAGTGGATCCTGCTGAAGACGAGTGAGCATAGTACGGAGACCTAGTAGCTGGCTAAGACCTGACGACAGCTGACTGATTCGACTCAGAGTGATTCGACTAGCCTAGTGGGAAGCGCCTTGGTGTCGTAGCAGGACCACAGAGGGAAGTGCCTTGGTGTTGCAGTAGACCCACGGTGGGGATCACCTTGGTGACACATTAGACCCATTGTACTCGATAGGAGGAGTACCTTAGTAGTCCAAGGTTAGTTGGAAGTGCCTTGGTGTCATGGCATGACCACTGTACTCGATATAGGAGGAGTTCTCTAGCAGCCGTGGTTTCGATACTCTGAATAAAAATCCTGGTTGAGTTGAGTAATTATCTTTTTTTACCTCATGGTTGAGATAGATTACTTGATAACTTAGGTATATTTATAGGCATATACATATGTGAGGTTATCTGTTGAATTCATACTTTGGGGTTTATCCTTGTTGGATTTTGTGAGACCATGGGGGTTTCAGGGTCCCTACTTTGTATCTTTATACTCACACCTACACTGGCTATGCCTACACCTCATTGTGTTGGATGTAGATGACTGCCAGCGTTGACTGAGGCTGAAAGCTCTAGGATGTGAAGATACCTTGAGATGGACCACACAAGGTGATAGTGCACGGAGGAGGTAGATTGACGTGGAGTGTGGTAGATAATATATGTACCTACCCTTCAGGTATGATTTCTTGGTGGATGATTTAGGAGCTGTTTTCCCATTTTCCAGTGCTTGTACTTTGAGTTTCCTTGTACCTAACAGTTGGGATTGCATTATGGACCCTTTTTCTTTTCACCGCCCCTTTTGTATACAGTTTTATTTAGTTTTTTGTATCTAAATTTTATAATGTTTTGTGCATTTTCATGTTATACTTGAAATGTCTTCCATGTTCAGGTATTTACACCTTTGGTTCTAGTCTCCAGCCCATGGCCTATTGAAGGCCGGCATGGGGTAGTCACAACACAGGCCCTGGGGAACAGGTCATGACAAATTGCTATCATAGGAGTCGGTTCTATAGTATAACTTAGGAATCTGGCCTTTCTTCTATGTGAAGCAAAAGTGTTAAGGGTACAATGTTTGTTTCTTGGTTCAGGGAGTCCAGTGTTTGTGCGGCGACCACCGTATCCATACACCAAGACCCTGAACTCTGATTTCTGACTCAGTTCACAAAAACACTGAATGGGGGTGTGTTTTTAAAAGTATTCATTAAGTCAGATCAACTAGGTTTGATCACCAGGTATATTATTTTGACGATGTCACATCTGTTTCTTTCAGGATTCCTCCCCATAGATGACCAGCTAGATCCCCGAGAGTTGTAGGTGGTGATAGCCCACCGAGCGATGAGGCCTCGGTGTAGGGCCCTTTTTCAGCATAGGCAGTAGCAGTACAACACCCTGTTGGGCCACCGATGCCACCAGCCCCAGCAGTAGACGATGCATGCTGCTTGAGTGCATTTCATGAGTTCCATCACCAGAGGCCGCCTAGGTTCAGGGGAGAGATGGACCTGCAGGCAGCTGATGATTGGCTAGAGGCTGTGGTGAGATTTTTCAGACTGGTAGGGTCACCACCCGACTTCATGGTGATTCTTGTTGCCATCCTTCTAAAGGGAGAATCGGGAGGATGGTGGACCTTGATGCTCTAGGATCACGATGAGAGGATGCTTCTCTGGATAGACATTAAGATCTTGTTTCAGGTGGAGTTTGTTCCAGCGACTCCATGTGCATTGCACATACAAGAGCTACTTCATCTATAGCAGGGCAGCATGATAGTGGCACAGTACTCAACTAGGTTCACTGACATCGCGCGCTACTCCACAGATATGGTGTGGGACCCATTCTTCAAGGCATGGAACTTAAATCTTGGGATCCGGTGAGATATCATGGCATTTATGATCTCCCTCAGAATCCCGACGTAGGATGGGGTGTTGGAGCGAGCCCTCTTAGTGGAGAGTTTCCTTAATGAGTAGTCTCCAGTAGTGAGACCCACCACTAGTCGACATTAAATGAAGTTTTATACAGCTGTAAGATGATAGATGCTGCAGAGGTCTAAGAGGACAAGACCCACGAGTGGACGACTGCATGACTCATCATCGGTTGTATGGGGTACTCGGGTCAGAGACACACATGCCAGGATCGGGAAGTGTTACTCATGCGGAGGGCATGGTCACATGGCTCATGAATTTTTGAACCGCCATTCAGATGATCAGACCCAGGAAGAGATAGAGATTCGATCAAGGCGGTCCGTAGGGAGTATGTGGACGTAGCAGAGGAGATGGTCGAGAAGCTGGCAGTTGGCGACGTTTTGAGGTGTTTCCACCACCACAAAGAGGTCCACCCTGACCACAGGGAGCAAGTGGATAGGCAAGAGCCCAGCTCCAGGCAGCTAAGGCTTGCAGTCATGGTTATCTAAAGAATATTTGAGGTATGATATGTCTCCACTCTACCTTATCTATAGATCTTATAGACATAGGTGTCAGTCACTCTTTAATTGCCACCGCCCTCATTCAGAGCTCAGAGGTTCTGACGTAATTGTTGGCTCGATCCTTACAGCTAGAGACTCTTACGAGTGCTGAATCAACGATTACACACTAGTGCCAGCAATGTGAGATTACTCTAGGAGGTGAGAGATTCATCTAGGATATCATAGTAGTGGTGTCATGGCCTTACGATGTCATCTTTGGTATGGAATGGTTATCTACAGTCCATGCTCATATTGAATATATTAGGCACAATGTGTGGTGTGTCCATACAAAGGGGACTATGTTTACCTTCACTGGTGATAAGCGAGCCTTTGAAGCACAAGACACACTTACTAAGATGAGGTTGCAGTCAATCACTCATCTGTTGGCCTGCCTTACCCTTAGAGCATATGATGTGGAGATTCTGTGGTATCTGGTAGTGGTGGACCAGTATGCGGATGTTTTCCTTGATGATGTTCCAGGATACCTCTTCACAGAGAGGTGGAATTCTATATTGAAATGTACCCCAAAGACGACACTGATATCTACTCCAGCATATCGAAAGGCCCCCGCTGAGCTTTGTGATCTGTGGGTACAGCTGGAGGACTTGTTGGGGAAGGGATTTATCCGGCCCAGTGTGTCTCCCTTAGAAACCCCGATTCTTTTCTCCAAGAAGGCAGATGGGAGATTGAGGATTTGTGTCGACTACCATCGCCTAAAACAGGTTACCATGAAGAATAAGTACCCACTCCCGAGGATTTATGACCACTTTGATTAGTTGATGGGAGCACGATGGTTCTCAAAGATGGAACTTAGATCAGGCTATCACCAGCCCAGAGTTCGCGTCAAGGATATGCTGAAGATGGATTTCTGATGTCGGTACTACCACTACGAGTTCTTGGTTATTCCATTCAGGGTAACCAATGCTCCAACAGTGTTCATGGGGCTCATGAACAAGATATTTTAGCCATAGCTCAATCGCATTGTCGTAGTCTTCCCTGATGACATTTTGGTCTACTCGACTACTGAGGAGGAGCATGCCTACCATTTTTAGGTGGTATTGGACACACTTCGAGAGCACCAGCTTTATATTATGCTACAGAAGTGCCTGTTTTGGATATTAGAGGTTCACTTTTTGGTACATGTCATCTCGGAAGATGGAGTTGTATTGGATCCAAGGAATATTTAGGCGGTACTTGCTTAGGAGCCACCCAGGAATGTGACGGAGGTACGAAGTTTCCTGGGTTTGGCTGGATACTATAAGAGATTCATTCCAGACATCTCCAGAGTTGCAGCACCACTATCAGCCTTGACGAAGAAGGGGAAACCCTTAATGTGGTTCGATAGATGACAACAGATCTTTCAGGAGCTAAGTAAGAGGCTTACTAGTGCCCCCATCTTGAGGAATCTAGAGGAAGGTGTAGGGTACGTGTTCTACTACGACGCATTAGGGACCAGACATGGGTGTGTCCTGATGCAGGAGTAGATAGTGATCACGTATGGTTATCACTAGTTGAGAAAGAATGACTAGAACTATGATACCCATGACCTGGAGTTAGCAGTAGTGGTTTTCACCTTAAAGATACGGTGACACTATCTGATGGGTGAGCATTTTACCATGTACTCTGATCACAAGTGTCTCAGGTATATCTTCTCATAGAAAGAACATAAACCTGAGACATAGGTGATGACTTGAGTTCCTACAAGACTATGATATCAAGATAGTATATACTCCCGGAAAGGGGAGTATTGTAGTGGATGCACTCAGTATGAGATCTGGTATACAGCTTCTAGGTGAGGCGACAGAGCAACAGGCTTCTCTACAGAAATCCTTTGTGCATAGAGATGGAGTAGCCTTTCTTCAGTCTCTTACAGTCACTCCCCCACTTCTTCAGCGAGTCAGGGAGGCACAACATGGGGACGCTGAATGTGATACATGACATTCTCATATATACATAGGGAAGTCACCTGGTGGATTTTCTAAAGGTGGGGAGAACGTCATCCTATTTAGATGGCGTACTGTGGTACCAGTGTCACATCAAGAGGAATTGTTGAGGGAGTTCCATGCATCCCCACTTACGGTAAATCTATGAGTGGTGAATATGTACCAGGACCTTCGATGATGGAATTGCTGGCCATGTATGATGAATGCAGTTGCAGAGTTTGTCTCTCGATGCCTTACTTGTTAGCAAATGAAGGCAGAGCACCAGGTACCAGAAAGTTTTGTTCATCCTTTAGCGGTTACAGAGTGGAAGTGGGATGAGATATCCATGGAATTAGTTATGGTTCTTCCACGTACATCTAGAGGTCATGAATCTATCTGGGTGATCGTCGACAGACTCACCATGTCGGCTAACTTCCTACTGAGTAGAGTTCAGGGTTTAGTAGAGAGCTTAGGATACCTCTATGTGCAAGATATTGTGTGGATACATGGAGTACATTCTTCATTTTTCTCCAATTGTGACACATGGTTTACTTCCCTGCTATGGAAGAGGTTGCAGGAGGCTTTCGGGATGCTGCTTCGTTTGGGGACCGACTTCCATCATCAGACAGATGGTCAGACATAGCAGACCATACAGACCCTCGAGGACATTCTACGTGCTTTTTTCCCCGACTTATGTCATAGCTGGGAGGATCACATACCTTTGGTGGGGTTTTCCTACAAAAACTATCACTCCACCATTGGGATGGCACCTTTTGAGGCGTTATACGAGAGACCTTTCAGATCAACCTTATACTGGACTGATCTAAGGGATTCAGCACTAGTGGGAATAGAGATGGTACGAGATACAACAGAGAAGGTGCAGATCATCCAAGAGCAGATGAAGACTCCACATAGTAGGCAGACGTCATATTTTGACAGGAGACAGAGACCTTAGAAGTTCAAGTATGGCGACAACGTCTTCCTACGGGTCTCACCTCAACAAGGTCTATGGATATTTGGACGAGGCGACAAGTTATCTTCTCATTTCATCTGACCTTTTTAATCATTAGTAGAGTTGGCGAGGTGGCATACCACTTAGCTCTTCCACCTCAGTTGCCCCGGGTGCACGATGTCTTCCATGTATCCCAGAAGAGGAGATACATGCATGACCCTTCTAACATATTCTACTGTGGTGAGCTGGACGTTGACGATGGGGTGACTTTTACGGAGGTTCATGTGTAGATTGAGGATCGATAGGATCAGGTCCTACATGGATTATCGATACCTCTGGTGTGCGTTCGTTGGCAGCACGGGATCCTCTAGGGGAGCACATGGGAGCGGGGGCTCAAATGCGTGCTCAGTACCTCCATTTGTTCCCTTAGATCGAGTTGTAGCTTATGGGGACATAAATCCCAATGGTGGGGATAATTTAAAGACCCAAAATTCATGTGGAATTTTTTTTCATAAATACATGTCAATTTTACGAGTCTGTGAAATTTGACGGTGCATGATTCTGAGGACCAGTGTGCCCGAAATCAATCTCTGAAAAAAAATTCGGGTACGTTCAGTTAACATACGAGTGGGTCTTTATAACCTTTTAACCAGTGCTCAGAATTGAAATCTAAGGACACCATTGAACACACAGCACCGTTATTCTATTAAAATGACTTTCACTTCAGTAGCAGTGGGTCATGTTTAAAAGTCAGTTTTTGGGTTTTTAGATAATGAATTAAATAAAAATAAAGTGTGTGGATTAATTTTTATTTTTTGGATAAAATCTTCTCATGAAAGTTGGAGGTGGGACCACCACACCTTAATAACCCATGAAAGGTTATGGTGGTGGGGCAGCAAAACCTAACCTCGCGTGAGAGGTTATGACATAGGGACCACACAGGAATAAACCCCCTATAAATAGTGGGAGGGGAAAATCTCTCAACTACCCTCATTAATGAGGGAGACTCTCTCCACACCCACACCTTTATTGGTTCCAACTACCCTAATTTAATGGTCCCAAATCCTCCCCATTAATTAAGGGAATCAATGTTAATTAATTCTCCATTTCGAATAGTGTGCCATCAAATTAAATAATAGATTAACACAATCAATTATTATTTTGGTTGGAATTATTCTTTTTAGTGGAAGCATTGAGAAGATGATTATTGAGAGAAAGCTCTCAACAAAGAACGCCTTCGACTATGAAGAACACTGACCTTATTTGACTTCTTCCTCGGAGCTTCTACCGACGTGGGACGTCTTTGACCAGCATTGCTCCTCGTCATCGTCAACGAGCTGACGCACAAGCTCAAGATTAGAAGTGTGCGGAAGACGCGATGAGCGATGATTACCTTCGTCTCCTTCTTGTGACTTCATCGGAGATCAAAAAAGAAAGGTAGGGGTTGTTTTCATTATGTTCCATGTTCTTCTTTTCATTCAAAATGATGAAGGAGGATATGTTTCTTTTGATGGGTGAGTTTTTGTTCATCGTTCTCCTACCTTGATGAACCGATTTTTGTCACCCTAATTACTGATAGTGAGGGCCAAACTAGCATGGCATGACTTCATCCATATATCTATTTTGGGATATTAATCGATGCGGCAACCAAGAAATGAGGTGAATATTGAGGTGAAGACAAATTCCATAAAACCCGATGCCTCCGTGATTCGCACCACCCCCAAAGAATCCCACACAGCCACCTTCCGAACCGGCCCTGGCGAGCCCCGCCGGCCACACCACTCGTCGTGATGAGCTGCTGTTCTGAACCGGCCCGCACCCCATCGGCAAGCCCACCCCCCTACCGCCCGCCCGCCCACCGGGCGCCCAGCCTAGCCGCACCCAGCTCGGTTGCCCGTTTTCCCACTGGGTGCCCTACCTAGCGTCCCACCTGGTGTCTGGCCCGGCTTCCTACCGGCCTGGCCGCACTCCACAAGCCTACCCTCCGGCCTACCCAGCCACCTCTCGACCTACCCGGCTGCCTACCGTTTTCCTTGAAGAACCCTGCATGCCTCGCGTGCCCCGCAAGCCTCGTGCCGCCTGAGCCGCGGCCCTCCTCGCGGTGCCCTGGCTGAACTGACCCAGTTGTGCCCTCCGAGTTGAGTCACGTCAGGCCGCACCGTCATGGAACACCAGGTCGAACCAGCCCTGAGCCCAAGCCGAACATCCCATGCGGCCAACTGGGCGGGGCCCAGCGGGCCGGGCCGAACCTCACATGCTCGCCCACCCAATGGGTTGAGCCAGACCCATTAGGTCTGATCGGGTCGACCCCGACTGAGTCGGTCCAACCGTGTCAGACCAGACCCGAGCCCACTACCGACCCTTTACTTTTTTTGTCCTTATCATTGGCACCCGATGACTGTTTGAAGAACCGTCAGTGGCACTATTTTTCTTCGAGCGTGACAGTCCCTTAGAGTATACACCCCCTGAAGTTCGGGGTAGAGTTGAGATATGGTCAGGTTGGAACGTGCATGAATGTAACCGGGCACCGAGACTAGGTGGGTAATAACTCACTGACCGGGCATTCGATTGGCACGTCATCTATTGCATTGAGACAACTATGATGTGGCAGACCATTGAGATATATTTTCAAGGGACTTCGTCGATGTTGGTGTATCGACCTGTAGCTCGTGGAGTGGATTCTCCCGAAGATGTGCGAGCATAGTGTGGAGACCTAGTAGCTGGCTGAGACATGAATACTGCTAACCGATTCGAATCAGATTGATTTGACTAGCTCAGAGGGAAGCACCTTGATGTTTCGGAAGGCCCACAGTGGGGATCTCCTTGGGGTCACGGCAGACCCACAATACTCGATAGGGGGAGTACCTCAGCTGTCTTTGAGGTGGAGCTCCTTGGTGACACGACAGACCCACGATGGGGAGCACCATGGTGATGCAGCAAACCCACAGTACTCTACAGGAGGAGTACCTCCGCAGTCAGTGGTTAGTGGGAAGCGCCTTGGTGTCGCGGCAGGCCCACTACACTCAACAAATGAGGATTTCTCCAGCACCTATGTTTTCGATAATGTGAATAAAAATCATGGTTGATCTGAGTCATTAACTTTTGTGTTTACCTCATGATTGAGATGGATAACTTGATAACTTTGGTATATGTATGGGCATATACCGAAGTGAAATTGTTTGTTGAATTCATACTTTGTGATTTAACCTTGTTGGATTTTGTGAGACTATGAGGGTCTAGGTGTCCCTACTGAGTATCGTTATACCCACCCCTACATAGGTTATGCATGCACCTCTTTGTGTTGGATGCAGACGATGGATATAATTGACCGAGGCTGAGAGCTCCCGGACTGGACAGTACCCGAAGATAGACCACACGGCATGATTGTGCACGGAGGAGATGGAGGGATGTGGAGTGCTGTGGAGGCTATATGTACCTACCCTTCATTTAGGATTTCATGGTGGACGATCCCAGTGAATTTTTCACTTTTTATAGTTCTTTTACTATCAGTTTCCCTGTACTTTATAGTTGGACTTGTATTTCCATCCATCTTTTTCTTTTCAGCACTTCTTTTGTATACAGTTTTATTTAGTGTTTTTATCTAGCTCATACTATATTGTGTGTGTTTTCAAGTTATAAATTCAATGTCTTACTAGTTTAGGGATTTATGCCTTTGGTTCTAGCCTCCATCCCCTGGAAGATGGAAGGTGGGCTTGGCGTAGTCATGGCATGGGCCCCTGGGGATAAGTCGTGACAATCATCATTTATCTGGATAATATGCAAGAAAAATTTAATTCATAATCCTTACAAAAGTATTCACAAAAAAATGATTATCCATACAACATAATAGAAAAATTTTCCTTATATATCACATATTATTCGATATGGCAATAACATATAGTGAAATTAATATATATTCATGTACCTAAATATGATTCACATAAAATGATAACAATTTCTTCAGAATAACTATTTAAAATAATGGTGTTCTTCATATGTAAGGTCAAATCTTTAACAGTAACATATGATCATAGTACATAATATTAAGGCTTTAACAATAACCTATGAATGTAGGCTCTTAAACTAATAAATTGTTTAAGTAAACAAAACCAAATCCATAAAAAAATTTAAACCATTACAATTATAATTAAAATGAAAAATCCTTTCCATTTATATTAAAAAATATATGTATATATATATTCCAACGATAATGGTTGAACTAATTTTGAAATTAATTAATCATATATACATGCATATATATATATGTATTAATAACGATTTAAAATAATAAATCCTTCATCAAACAATAAGAATTATATCTTAAAAATATGGTGACAATGGTCCATTACAAATTATGTTCAAAAATGAAAAAAAATCATTCTTTAAGATGGTTTTTAGAAAAAGAACTCATATATTATTTGCTTAAAATATAGGCTGAAATGTTAAATAAGAACAAAAAAATTTCTTTATCTGGATTTATTTTGAAAAGGATGATTAACTTCTTTGTCTTTGATTAGGTAGTGGTGAGTATGTAAATTTCAAAAGGTGATTCTAGGTCCTATTTGTAGGAAACATTGTCTCTGTATCTTATTAATTAGAAAAGTTTTTTGTGGTATCCATTCAGACTCCAGTGCACAATTGATGACATGCAACTGAATGAATGTTTTTATCTACAACTAAAGTACTTTATAAGGAGTGTTTGTGGAATTATGAACAAGTGTCTCTTAATTAATCCTATGGTGAAGAAAAAACAAAGGACGATGAATTAATTTATGGTTATTTTATACACTTATAGATGAAAGTATATTCTGGAGGAAGAAAAACAATAAATGGAAACAGTTTATATATATATTGGTTTAATCCAGATTATTTCGTAGGTTGGATCTTATAGTGATTCTCAAACCGTGCTAATAGTATTATACTATACTGATTGATGAAATGATCCTAATTTACCTTTTTTATATAATATAATGGTCCACGAGGTTGATAAAGACACAATATTAAGCGATCACGATGGTTTTCTCTAGTTTGAGCATGGTTGACCATGATGAGATGTTTCGAAATAGAATGGATGATTTAGATTTGATCTGGTTAGGGTGTTAAACAAGGTCTATAAATTTGATCAATGGTCCAGGGAGTAGATTGTATCCTATACAAGATCGAAGGATGAGGACACAACCATGTTTGGCATGGTGTGAGAAAAGTGTTTTCCAAAAATGATAAATGATGTGGATTCGATAAGCCACTAGATCAGATGGACAAGGATAGGCTGCTTTGGAAATCATGACCCTCATATTAAGCTATTTTATTTCCAATATTTTCATTGCATTTTATTCTAAATATTTATATAATTTTTTAGATGTTCTAACTTTCATACATGTTATGCAATTTATAGGTTTTATATAAATTATACATTTATAATTTCGAGGACTTTTAGTTTCATTAAAAGATAAATACTAAATGAAAAATTTTATTATATTTTATTATTTTTTTGTTGAAACTAAATTAAAAAATGAAAAATAATATATTTAATAACTATTGTTTCTATCCGTGTGTGCACAAACACACACAAAAATATGTAAATATATATATCCTGAACTTCCATATGATATTTTTCAAGTTAAATTTAAAAATTCTAACGTGAAAATTGATAATGGTATCCAAAGGACTTATATATATCAATATTAATGGTATTCAAACACAAGTAAAATTCATCAATGCTCAATCTAATGACCTTGAGGGAGTTTTATATGTTTATCTCATTATTAGTTTTTTATTGTTCTTTCTATAAACATTTTTCTTATAATAGTTCCATGAGATGTAAACTACCCAGTTGACATCGTTGTGTTTCTTGGAAGAATTCCAGTTTTTTATAATCAATAATAGGGGGTTTAATGTGTTACATCTTGTATGTAAAAGACGTATTAAGGTATTCGTATAAATAAAATGCTTACTAATTCTTTCAATATATTCAAAAGAAATTCGTTATTTCATTTTGTAACATGCATAATACATAAAACATACTTTTAATCCTGGGGTGTAACTATAAATAACTAACAAAATTGAAATGGTTATTCCTATTATCTCCCATGGTAATTATTCATGGTGTTAAAAATTATTTTACATTTATATCTATATCCTTTAATTTTTATAATTCTTCACATGTAATATTCTAAAATGATATGTTTCCCAATGCATGTCTTCTAATCTTATTTTATTAAATTTTCATTAATAATTTTATCTATTATAAGTTAACTTTGTTATGATTAGATAAAACTGATTTCTTATACATACTAAAAAAATACATAAGGTATATAATATTTTGGTTGGTGGGTATGATATATCACTCATATTAATTGAGTAATGTTTTATAAGCCATGACATCTTGATAAAAAATCCTCTAATCGGCTTCACTCTCCCCTCCCACCCGCACTAGGGTTTCCTTCGCCGACGATTCGGGAGAGGGAGGCATCTGCGCTTCTTCCTGAAGCATATCTCATTCTCAGAGTGTCTCCCCTTTCGCTTTATTTTTTGCATTTTCTCCTAATTCCCTCATTGCTTCTTACTTTCCTTCCTCCTCTCTATCTTTTGGTTTTTCCATTTTTCTTATTTTTTCCTAAATCTGGCCATCTGGTTTTTTATGTTGTTTCCTATATTTGTGGCGGCCTCATTAGTTGGGATCAATATTCACAGAAATGCAATGATTTTTTGTGGAGTACCTTCGTCTTATAATGTGGTCGGGCTTCTTCGTTCAATCTATTATCTTCCATTTGTTTTCAAATCATGGTTCATGGAGGCGTTGGGAGGTGATGTTTTTTCGATTGATTAGGTTCCTAGGGGCGTTCACACTGTCAACATCAATCTAAGCCATGGGGGTTTTTATATGTTGATGCTGGTTGATGGTGTAGTGGAGTCGTTATTTTGTTTTAGTGGTGCTCAAGGACTTATGGTGTCTAAGGAAAGGCATGTCATTCTTTTAATTCAGTGAAGCCTCCACGTGTAGTGGAGATGGTGGTTGTGGTGGTCATTTTTGTGGTACTTTTTCATTTTCCTATTTTTCTAGGGTAATGTGATGGGTCTTTAGTGTTCTCTCTATTGTCAGGGTTATGGTTCCGACATTGATGGGGGTTTCTGGATTTTCATTTATGCACTCAAACCAGCCCTAACATCAAGGTCCATCAACCTTTCTATGTCAGTATTGTGGGATGGTGGGTAATTTAGGTGGGTGTGTTTTTTTAGGTTTATGGGGTAGGGTTTTTTATATTTGGGAAATGGGTTTGTTCAGCGCCACATCAAGTGGAACTGAACAAAAGGTGGACAAAGCACCAATTGAAGTGGTGCATTGACCCCACTCTACCCCCAAACCCCACACATATATATATATATATAATAATTTTATTTATTTTAATAAATATAAAAAATATAATAAATACTTAATTATATATTTTATAATAAATACAAAAACTTCTAATAAATTTATTTATTTATAATAAATATCTAATAAATATTATAATACATATTATAATACATATTATAATATTATTATAATAAATATACATTTTTTATACATTTATTATACATTTATTATAAATATTATAATCTTTTAATGTTGTAATATTTATTATAATAAATATCTAATAAATGTATAATAAATACTACTATAATAAATAAACAATAAACATATAATAAAAGTATAATAAATATTTATAATACATTTATATTTATAATAAATACTTATTATAAATAAATATTATAATATTTATAATAATAAATATTTAATAAATGTATAAAAAATATTATTAAATTAAATATACATTTATAATATTTATTATAATAAATATTATTATATTATATATTATAATAAATGTATAGTAAATATTATTATAATATTTATTATAATAAATTTATAATTAATATTATTATAATATTTATTATAATAAATTTATAATAAATATTATTATAATAAATGTTAAAATAAATGTATAATAAATGTATAGTAAATGTATAATAAATATTTATAATACATTTATTATAAATGTAAATTTATGATAATAAATATTATAAATTTTTTTTATAAAAAATGTATATTTATATTTATATTTATAATATATATTCTAATATTTATTATAATAAATCTAAATTGATTTATTATAATAAATATTTATTTTTTTTAAAAATATATAATAAATGTATATTTATATAAATAAATATTATTTATAAATATTATTAATGAAAATTAATAAATTTATATTTATTAATAAATATTATAATTAATAAATTTATATTTATAATTACATTTATAAATGTATATTTATAAATAAATATTACTAATAAATATTATTAATAGATATTAATAAATGTATATTTTTTAATGAATATTACAATAAATATATGTATATTTATAATTATATTTTTATTATATTTCTAATTATATAATTATTATAATGATATAATTATTATAATCATATCTTTTTATAAATAAAATTTATTAATTATATATATAAGTATATATTTAAAATAATTATATATTTTCAATAATTATATAATTATAATAATTATATACCTACAATAATTATATATTTATAATAATTATGTAATTACACTAATTATATATTTATTATAATTATAAAAATTATATTTTTATTATATTATTAATTATATATTTATTATAAATATACAATTAATATATTTATATATTTATTATATTTATAGTTATTTAATTAAATTAATTATATAATTATTTTAATTATATAATTATTATAAATATATATTTATTAGAATTATATAATTGTTATAATTATAATAAACATTATTATAAATTTAGTGCATTTTTTTATGTTATTATATTTATTATAAATATATTTTTTATAATTATAATTATTATAAATAATATATATATATATAAAGGGGTTGGGGAGGGGTTGCGTGGGATTTGGAAACAAAAACCCAAGAGAGCCAAATGAATTGGCATTCTAGGGTAAAAGTGTCTAGCGCCAATTCATTTGGTGCTAAACACACCCAGTTTTCAAATTAAAAGAACAGACCCTTTAAATTAAAAAAAAAATACCCCTATCCTAAATTTCCCTCTGATGGTCCATTTAGTGTTTTTGGAAGTATGGCTTGAGCAGTCGATAAAAATCTGGGATGCTCTTCTAGTGTATGTATTTTCTCTTTTAGGCCCCTATTTCATTCTACAAATTCTAGTTGGAGTTTATCTTTTCATTGGCTTGGTCTGTCTTGTGGGTGATGATGATAGCTGGTTTGGTTTCCATTTACCGGTGATGTTTCATTTCTTCGTGGGGAATGGTTTGTCAGTTGTGTTGTCTCGGGGACTGGCTCTAGGGATGATGATTTCTTTGCCAGAGGTTTTTGTGCTATAATTTTCAATTCTTATATTGTTTTCATGATTGAAATTTTAATTCTCCACTTACCATGATGATGGATTTTGATGATGGAAAAGTTTCGAGTGACATATTTTTTCTGCGATTTTGAATCTTAAATATTTTTATAATTTTCTAGTAGTGATAGTTTTTTTTTGTGGTATTTTCTATTTGATTATTGGATACTTGTTTGTCACATGGTTTGGATGTATTCATGGTTCACACTTAGCCTATAAAAGTGTTTTCAGATAATAAAAAAATGTGGATGGAAGGAATGAGATCTAGATGAGGCTTGGGAGGTTATCGCAATACCAAAATGTATATAGGACATATAATGATTAGCACATGTATACAATGTTATATGTAGATATATAGTCAATTCAATTATGAAAATAACATTCTGTTTACCACATTTAAGATATTCTATTTTTTTAATTTCTTATATTCATATGAAAACATTTTTTATGTAATATATCAATGTTATATTGATATGGATCAGGATTATTGACTCCTATTTCCTCAATGTTATCACACAAGTCTAGTGTTAAATCATAATCATTTTTCAATGAATCATTTTTTATAATATATGTATTATTTTTTATGATTTGATTATAGGCCCCACCCATATATAGTGTATAAAATAATCATGTTTCAATGAGAGGAAATTGAGAGTAAATCTCAGACCCTATTCGATATTCATTTTTCACGCTCACATAAATTCTTGAATAGTACAGATAAGATTCATTGATACTATATTAGTTACCTTATGTTTTATTTAATTTAATATGTTCCATTTATTATCATATGATTAGTATTGAATATATAAGTTTCTTTCCTATGTCATTTACTGGAGGTTATTTTGTCAATTTTTAATTCCTTTTAATATATGTTTACAATGGTAGAGAGAATCATAAAAAAGATTAATAATATCAAAAAACATAATAGTATTATGGATATAACATTAATATTTTTTGTATATTTTTTATTCAGTAATGAAGGGAAATGATGAAAAATAGAACTAATTGGTCTTGGTGGTGATAGTTCGAACATACGCTCGATAATTGTTTATATTTTTTAATGAATGAGATTGAAGGACAGTAAATGATAATTTTAATGTTCAAAATAAAATATATATTATCTGTATCATATTTCATCATAGAAAATATCCTTTTATCATCCATGAATAACATAATTGAAAAATATAAGATATCACATTGTAGAGGTTGTAGTTCACACAACAAACTAACGATGTTTTTGTTGGTTCCCGAACCAACATAAGAGTTGCAGTGGAGGGACATATATTTAAATTTATTTTAATAATCATTTACCAAAACCATGAGTAAAGATATTTCATTTAAAATTTATAATTAATTTAATTAATATATAAAAAATAATACCTAGCCTTGTGAACTTTCTTCATTGTTGTTTGTTGATCTTCTGAAAAGGCCCTTCCCGAATTCCATCAATGCGATTGAGGGGATTCAATGGTGGAATCCCTATAGAGGTTACCCACATGTGCTCCATGGTCTTCGAACAATCCCACTAGATCTACAGGTTCTAGTTTGGTGAATCGAATGTCTTGCATTGTTCACTCCTGATCACTCATTTTATGATCTTAAATAAACTCTACCATAGGTTTCCCATTCTTGAGAGAGAGAAAAGAGGAGTATTCAGGAGAGAATTATTTTTTTGTACCAATTCTTTATTCCCAAACATAGAATTTGATTCAAATTCAATATACAATATAAATTTACATATATTTATAGAGCTGAGACTTCGGTTACAAAATTTAATTGCATAACATACATTAAATATAATTATTACCATTAATGAAATATCATGACACATAATAATAATAATAATTATAATAATAATGATGATAATAAAAATATTTTTTGTGGGCCAACTTGCATAAAATGGTCAAATAATATTTACTACATTGTCAATAATTATTATATCATTGGGCATGGTCTTGGTCTATTAAAACTCCAATATCATATATTTAACATTAGGATAAATGTTTTATTCTCTTAAATGAATATTTTATTGGAAAACTAGTAAAAAAATATTTATTAAATATTCAATAAAATAAATAAATATAATTTATTCACAACCAGATAAATAAATATTTATTAAATTTATGCGATCACCAAAACATGAATAAAATTATTCCTCAGTCTTAGGAATAATATATATTTCTTTAATTGAATTAAAATATTATTTAATCGATACCAGTAGAAAAAATAGTGTGTGACCCACTAGTATTGTATCTCATTGAAATTATGTTGGATTTCATAAAGTCTGATATTATTGTCTAGCTATGAGTCAATGAAACCCAGAGAAAGAACATACATTTCTAGGAGGATAACCACATACGATCACTCACTGTGTAATATAATTCCTTTTTATCAATATCTCATCAAACATGTATCATGACAATGTTGTCATCCTATATGATGGATACATAAATCTTTGAATATCTAAAATAAATTTGTCATTACAACATGGCTATGAAATTTAGGGAGAAGGTCCTATTTCAATCAATGAGTTGAGATATCAACATCTATAATGACAGAATGGAAAAATACTTCAATGACTAATACATTAATAACATGTCATTCATGGCATAACCAATGTAACTTACATGTCGCAAATATATTGCGTGATGGTTTTTGTTTGTAAATATAATTGATCGAGTCATGAAATGAATAAATGATAATCATAAAGCCCTAGGACCATTACACACACTCACAGGTAGGAATATCTGATAACACAAAAACATTCAGAATTTTTATTGGTGGGTTTATTCTTATAATCTCCCATCTTCGAGATTACAAAGTGAGGACATCATGAGAATAATTCTCAACTACGTATGAGTTACTCACACCTAGCTGTTTATTAATTATGTGTCACATCGTAGCATTTTATCCGAACAATGAACTTTATTAAGAATATTTCCATAGAACTTCATGTTTTTCATAATAGTGGGGATGTACACTGCCCTAATAAAAAAGGAAAAATGATCTTGGACATTATTACATTAAAATAATCTACAAAAATGATCATTAGGTAAAAATATATTTAATTTAAAATTTAATACATCAAATATTCATGTAATCAAAGTAATAATAGTTGTTACTTAGGAAATCATCTCTAAAAAACTCCCACTTAGACAAGAGCCATCTTCCATATACTTTTAGCCAAATGGACCTCACATGATAATCATGTTTCGTCTGAGTCAATAATTTAGTCGAGTGATCCACAAGGTTTTCTTCTGTGGAAATACTACACATTAAAGTTTTCATCTATGATGAAATATCCATCGTAATATGATACTTTCAATGTATGTTCTTCATCTTCTAATGTGATTGTAACTCTTTTGCGAGAGCCACCACAACAGTATAATCATAATACAGTGTGATGAAACCTTTATCACTAGGGTAAAATTTCAGCTATTTGAATAAATTCTACATCCAAACAACTTTTTTATATGTACCATAAGATACAATATAGTCAGACTATACTCTAGAATTAGTGACCACATCATGCTTTTGTCTCTTCCATCTCACAACACCTCTATTTAAAGTGAATAAGTATCCTGTTTTTGAATTAATTTCATCTGGATGAGTGTGAAATCTGGAAGTATCATATCCTATGTTGACTAGTTCCTCATCTCCTCCATAAACCCGAATCTTTTCCTTAATATGCCTCAATAATATAAGGATAGTCATGACATCCATCCAATAGAGGTCACATGGATCAACTTGATATATTCCTACACCACTTAATTAATATGTGACATCAAGCTTATTGTGTATCATAGAATACATGGATTATCCTATCATTGAGGTATATAGAATCATTTTAATCATTATTATTTCCTCCTGGGTCTGAGTATACATTTTGTTCGTAAGATGAACTCCACGTGACACTAGTAACAATCCTATCTTTGATTCCCCCTTACTGAATCTCTTTTGTATCTTGTCAATGTATGTAATTTGATATAGGCTGAGAAACCACTTAGATCAATAACAATATATCTTAATCCTAATAAAATGTCTTTTCCTGCCCATTTATTTAATGAAAAAATAATTAATTCAACCTTTCTGTAAACATCTACAAGAATATTATTCCAGTTATAATAAGTAATATTTAATCAAAATATACTATTAATAAAATTAATACACCCCCACGAAACAGTTTGTAGACACAAAAATCACATTCATTCATTATAAAAAATACTTTATTGAGGAATCATTATAATGAATGTTCCATTAACTAGATTCCTTCTTTAATCCATAAATGGATTTTTTGAATCATTCACATCTTATTAGAATTTTTTGTGTCAAAAAATATTTATGTTGTGTCATGTAGAAACCTTCCTAAATGTTACCTTTAAGAAATCCTATTTTGAAATCCATTTTCTAAATCTCATAGTCATCGTAAGATTCAATGGACAGTAGAATTATGATGGATTTCTGCATTTTAACTTGTGAAAAGTTTTCATCGTAGTAAATTTCCTAAACATTGTTTAAACTCCTTTGCAACTAGTCGCTCCATTTTGGTATTCACTTATCTTGCCTTGTCTAGCATCTTTTTAAATACCCATTTTCAACCAATGGGCTTTACATATACTGAAGAATCGTTGAAAATGAATAAATGGTTTTGGTACATGGAATCCATTTTCTAATTCACTGCTTCTTGGAACATGTCCACATATGTGAAACTTAAAGCTTTTTTATAGGTTAGGGAATGATTACTATCAATCAATAATTATTCACCATCCACAATAACTGGAATTCAATAACATTAAGGTTATCTATCCTATACATGAATCTTATATTGTACATGTGTCTCTAGAATAGTTTCTTATTCAACATGGGTTTGTGGAATCTCAACATCTACCAACTATTGTGTGTCTCGAGTATCGACTTCATCAAATTTTTCTATCTCCTACTGTATATTTTGGAGATTTTCTCCTTCAAAATGAATATATAAAGTCCTTAAACAATAAAAATTTTCTTCTGAGGGATCTTATAGTTAATACCCTATTGAAACATTGGGGTATCATAAAAATGTACACTTTGTGCCTCAAGGAGAAATTTTGATACTTGAAGAGGCCATAACAAACACTTTGCATCCACACACATGTAAATCTAATAATGTGGGTTTTCATACACTCTGAAATTATTATGGATCACTATTTATCAATTTATATGGTACTTGGTTTAGTATGTGTGATTCATTTTTACCTCATATTGTAAAACAATAATATTTCATAGTATGTTATTTTTTAAAAGTAATTCAATAGCTTGCGCTACATACAACACCAAGTTTGAGCACCCCAAGACATAAAAAACAATTCGTTCAAAAGTGGTTATGAATATTATTAACTGAATATAGAGTTTTATATATTCCATATTATTTTATAATCCATATTATATGTTTCTTAGACATAATATAAGAACAAATTCATTTGTTCAGAGAAAAGAAGTATTTTTCGAAAAACGCTATTTTACCCCTTTATAATGGAAACCCCTTTTTAAAACTAATATTTACACTTTTATATATTCAATTTAATTTAATTAAATTATTTTTTAGAATCGGGACATAAAAATTTATTTTGAATTTTTTTGGTACTTTTCTGAAATCTTTCATATTTTGATGAATACTGAAAAATAATCAATTTTAATTTAAAATTACTTTTTTAATCAATATAATTTATAAGTTTAGGTTATGAAATTTAATGATTTTCAAGTATAATTTGATTTTATTTTTATCAGTTAATACAATGTATGCATTTATAAGTAATTTCACATTTAAATTTGACATAAACACATGTCAATCATTTGATAGTTTTTACTTTTTGAAAACCCACTTTTTGATTTCAACATCAAGAATTAATTTTAAATTAGATAATAAAAATTATATTATTTTAATTAAGTAAAATATAATTAATTTGTGAATTCAGAATATCAAAATTATATTATGGTTAATTTTTTGTATTCTTCTGAAAACATTCATTTTCTGATGAACAGTGCATAACACTGTGTTATCGTTTAAAACCGAAATTTTATTTAAATAATTATCTATTTTATTTAAATATATTTTAATATCAAATAAATATATAATACCAATATAGGTTCAATTTAATGCATTGGAGTCATTTTATAATCAAATTGGATTTATAAAATTTTATTGAACCTTTAACTTTGTTTTACCCACCTTCTAGGAGCATTTGAAAATTTGCATAAAACACAATTTTACCGCTACAGTGAGTTGAATTTAAAAAATACAAGAGACAATATTGACATTATTAAGTAAAATTTGGTTTAATAAGATGAAATTAATTTCGGTGAATAGTAACTTTTGACTTTTATTAACCAAGATTAAAAGTAAATATAATAATTATGGGTGAAAATGATATTATAATTACCCTAACACATGTTCTAATTCTATTGGATAACTGTAATTCGACCAAAAACAATATTATGAATAAAATATGATCCCCTTTGGTCAACTTGGATTAGATTAGGACATTTATTATTATTTTATTTAAAGAAGAGTTAAAAGAGTTAAAATCAATGTTTAATAGATAAATGATTTTTAATATAGGGTTATAAAAAAGATAAATTCGACTATAAATATTCATTAGAAAGATAAAAATATTTCCTACATAATGGTATTTTATTTATAATTTTACAACATTATATAATTAAATTTATTTAAAACACAGTGATGATGCAGTAATTACCTTATTAATGAATGATTAAAATAATTGATATTATAAATATCAAAATGAATGTAATTTGAGACTTTTGATAAATTAAAATAATTTTATAGGTTAATATGATATTTTAGTGTTTAATAATTAATTTTTTTTAATCATGCTTTTATGATTTTCACAAAAACTAAATACTAAATAAAGTCAATATTGAAATAAATGAGTTTTTAAAACAAATACTATATTATTAGTTGATATAACATTCCCAAAAAGCTAAGGTTAGCCCAAAGGGATTAAATAATATTATATATATAATTAATTAACCACTTTATGTTCTCTTAGAAGTTTTCTGTATTTTTATTAACCATATAGTTTAAGAATACAAGAAGACAATGTAAAAGTTAAACTGTTTAACTAAGAGTTAAATCTAAAATATAAGGTTTAAATGATAAGATAAACTTGTATAAAACCTATTAGTTGGAAGGTTTTCAAACCAAACCCACCATAGTTGTGAAAAAAATCATTTCGGTGCTATTAGAAACTGAAAATGATTTTATTATAAAATAATATTTCGAGGTTTTCCTAAAGTGACCCTCACCCCTCTCATAAAAGGGTACTTCCCCTTCTCTTAATTTCACACCTCCAAATGCATTTGTCTCAGCCAAAACCTACCCAAATACCCTCACATAAACTAAGAGTCCTTATGTTTATATGAAATTCAACCTATGGAACCCTTTTGATCATCTCAGAAGGAAACACCCTAGGAAGAGGTAATAATTTCACCACCCTCTTTCAAGTTCTTTTCTTCTTCAACTTCCTCTATATTTTTTGTTTCCATACCAAAATAATAAATCAAGTACCTTCTACATATTGTGATGTCATTATAAATATTGTACAACCATATTGGTTATTCTATCAATCCTATAAATGAGAAAGTCACCATACATGCATATGTACGGCTTATCGTCTCCACGTTGTGGTGTAGTTTGTTATTCAAACACTTCATTATTTTTATGGGTATAATAATGATTATAAAGGATGTAAATAATAAATATAACATGATATTGAATTTTTATATATGATATAACATCCAATTAAATATGATCTCACCATCAATATAATGATATTGTTACTCATGCGTACATACGGATTACCGTCTCCACGAACGCGATGAGATTCATTCACCATCATAATAATTAAAGAATAATTTTCATTTAATGATTAAAATTAATTTTTATGAACATAATATCATTGTATATATGAATCAAATACTTCATATCCATAATAAACATGGCTTACATAACCAATCATGTAAAGTAAAACGAATCAGTTAACACCCGAAACGATGATACTTCAGAAATATTATTAACAAAGAAATATTAGAAGATCATATATGATATCATATCTATGTATTTGGTTCTTTTTTAATTAAATATCATTTATTTCAAAACTATATAGGAGGTTAAAATACCCTATTCTATGGAAAATAACAAGGTAAGGGGTTTTCATCTCACTTTTATTCATGTGTGATTCATGCTATATTTGCCACTATTACCTTTTGTGTAGTGTATGTACTGCCCATGATTGTATTTCTTGCGTAATATACATTAATTAATGGGGATTTACATCATCATTGGATGATCCTTAATTTATTAGATGTATGTTTCCTAATTTACCACACCAATAAGTGAATTTCAAATTTCAATTTCCACTCATTCAGTTCCACGCAAACATCACTGATTTCATTACTCCATGATTATGTTTGAAATCCCTAATTATTTACTTATGTATTAATTTCCACTCCCCTTTGTATTGATATAATTTTGATACACATAATCACACCCTTGATAAATTCTCAAGTCATCGATATAAACTTGATAACTGTAATTTTAACTCAATTTGCAATTATTGAGTTAAACATCCAAGTCATTGGTGTTGTTTTTATAAGAATATATGTGAATATCCCCTGATTGATTTACACTGAATATCCAATCATATTGAATTTATTTATATTTTTCACACATTATTGTTTCATTTATTTATCCTCAACCTAAGTATATAGTCTTTATAAAGGAATTCATTTAAACTTACATTCCATTGGGACTTAAATGTTGTTATGTGCCAATTCAATTTTATTTGGTGCATGTATTGTACTCTGACATAGTATATCCTGAATCCTTTTATAATAATGATATTATAATGTTTTTATTATCTCAATTATTTGTTTTCAATAGTCTCTCATTTGGTTAGAGTATCTAACTAAAATATTATTTTAAATTTTTTAAAAATTTATTCTTCTAAATAATTTTCATTCATGTCCATGTTTTAAAAATGGTTTACAGTTTTACTTATATGGAAATTAATTTTTTAAAATTGAATTTCATTTTAAAATTTTCAATGTGGTATGGGACACTTTTATTCAAAAATCTATTTTAAACAGCTTCTTGATAAATAGTGATAATTTTAAATGCTTCCATGAAAATGTGATATTTTTCTCAATGATTTTTACTGATCATTTTCAACTATGTCAACATACGTTATGGGATATTATTCTTGATCGAGGTTAATTTATTATTATTCAAATATTTCATACTATATTTAAGTTTTAGTGATATGTTTTACTGTGGATATGTTAATTAATACCATTTATTGTTTATAGATAATGTATTGACATTTTTTATGCTATTTTTAATATTAATGTTTATGTTATGTTTAAACCATTTCATATGAGGAATCCATTTGACATAGTAAGTGATGGGTGGATCCCGCTATAGCTCCTTGATGCATTAGTAGATCTCATGAGGCAATCTAGTGTCTTGGCACAAGGCCCTGACAAAATCGTATTTGTAGTCTCGGAAAAAGGGATTGACTACAAGGTTAAGAAATCTATCATTATTCATTACATTATTATGAAATTGGATATTAATATTACATGTGCTTATTCGACTAGTAGAATATCCCTGTGAATAAGTAAATGACATTATTCAATTTATCTTTGCCATATTACGTTGAAGTTTAGGTTTAAAAGGATTGTGTTCTAGTATTATACATTGCCTTAAATATTTGATGTTATTTATGATAGTTTCCACTATATTGTTATCCTTACTGAGAATCTGAGCTCACCAATTTAATATGTTTAATTTTTTGTAGGATTCAAAGAAATATATTACGATTAACCTGCATGAATATGATAATGGATATAAAAGTTTTCAAAGGGGACACAATATTGTTGTTTTTTATTTTATGATGTAATGTAAACCTTATGTGTGTGTATAGTACTTCCAAGCCTATTAAACAAATTGGTCTTTCAGGAAATGATTCCTTGTATCATGCCAATGTTATGTAATAATGCACCAATTCTAGGTAACTAGGGTGGGGGTGTTACGGCTGGTATCATAAGAGTTTAGTATGAACCTTGGAAGTTATATTTAGAAGGAAAAAACTCTAATTAGGAAACATTACCCTAAGATAGACATTGGGGATTAGTATATAAGAACAACGAAAAATTTGGGTAATATAAATATTATGGGGGTTTTCCAAGAATACATCCCCATCTGGATATGTACAGTTAGAGGTAGCTCCAGGATAGATGTACCTAGGAGTGAAAAATCTGACAAGGAGTTTCAGACTTGACCCATGGTATCTTGGTACACAACAACAGGCTGTGTTTCACTCTTGGTTATGACACTTTCAGGGGTTATTCCTAGAATAATTCACATTTTCATTACAAACTGATTTGAAAGATTTTAATATAAGATGTGAATAAATAAACATGGTTATTCCTAAGGTGTTTTATATTGAAAATAAAGTGTTGTGATATTCTATAAATGATATTATTACTCACATTATTCTATATTGTGTTATTCAATGGTTGGATTCCAAGGATGTCATAGTAACATTGAACAAGATGTTTAAGGTGGGAACAATGGTGGAAATGTGAAACGAAATAGATTTTTGAAAGGTGTAAAAGATATCATGTTCATGCCAAATCATTTTTCCAAAAATATGATCAACAATATATATATTAACCAAATCACAAACTAAACAAAGAAGAGAAAGGTGGTGAATGATAATAGCTCTATCAGTGGAGACCATGGAGAAATGAAATCTCAATTTCCATCATGCAGGAAATTTGGAAGGAGGTACCTAGGAATGTGTCTCAATGGAACAAAGAAATGCTTTATGTGTGTGAAATAAGGACATAAAGTAATGAATTTCCATGAAAAATGAAGAGTACTATAGAAGAAAATAAAAATAATACTAAGAATCCATTTACTGTAATTTTCCATAAATGTAGGGAACCTGGGAATTACTCGAGTGAATGCTCTATTCTTTAGTAAAACTTATTGGTCAAGGAAGAACATATAAGGAAATAAATGTATGGAAAAATGATTAAAAGTATTAATGATCTTTTTTGATTGGATTAAATTGGAATACTTTTCTCTTGTATGTGTAACCCTACAGTTTGTTATGTGAAAATGATATTTTTTTAAGAATTATCTTTTCTATTATACTTATAAATAACCATTTATGTTTATATGATCCATGAATTGGAGGATATTACAAGTTAATAAATTTTGGGATAAAAATGGTGGTATGAGATAACATTTTTGGTGAAATTATGTTATAGTTATTTTGAAGAATATTTGTAACATCCCGCCTTTTTATCACATAAACTTTCATTACATTTTACAAAACCGAGGATCTTTAAGGTTTAGTTTCTTGGAAACCAGGAACTTTATACATGAAAACATAAAACATTCTTCTAAAACACTTGAAAGGCTTCTCCTTATGTTCATCCTAGGTTCATTACTGCATCACATAACCTGGGGACATACATCAAAAGAGAGGGTGAGCAAAAATCCCAGTAAGGGAAACAAGAGAAACATTTTACATGTGAACATGAGATACTTAAATAAGGTCATGAAAAGATCATTAAGGCATGAGAAAGAAATCACGAGGCATATCATAGTAAAAAATAACATTTTTCATAACTTGAAGATGTGGCTGAAAAATTTGAAATTGACAATCATTTCGTTTCACCAAGGTCCATCCCCAAGGTGTCGTTAAAAATTACCAAGGTTATTCACCATGGCGTCATTAAAAAATGGTCATCTCTAGAGATTAAGTCTTTACCCAATGCATTAGAGCGCTATCTGGGCGCACCCTTAAACTGTAATCTCTTGTGGTTACATCGTTATCCAATGCAATGGGGCACTATCAGGGCGCACCCTTAAATTTTCCTTTATTATCATGTGAGACACATATATCATCATCAAACATTTTATAACTAACCCATATAGCTTAAAATAAATGGGTTTCATTTCATAATCATAATGTTTTAAAAACTTCTTTAAAGGCATGATCTTTACGTCACTTTAAACCCATGGAAAGGGAAAGCGGGTCTCATGTATGTAAATCCCAAAATTTAAAATAGAAAATTTTGATATATGTGTGAATACCCCTGTATAAATAAGAGATTTGAGTATTCACTTTATAACATAAAATAATTTTTAGAAAAGAGAGAGAGGCACTTTGGGATGAAAATTCTGCAGCATACCGGCTATGTTACAAGGTTTTAGAAAACATTGAGAAGAGAGGGGACATGGGTCAAACATTCATAAATGACCCATCAAACAGTAGAAGGAAAAAATATAAGGGATTTAAGAACATGGTAATGAAATTTGAAAATATACTATATGAAATGATGAATATTAAAGGAAGACAAAAATAAGATTTCTCTTGTGAGAATTCGGCAGCCTAACGACGTCACTTAAACTTCAACAAAAATGAATTAACAAGGTCAAATAGGGTCTCTCATAATATTAACATAAGATTCCAGTATGATAGACATAGATATCATACCCCAACATAATATAAAGGAATTTGAAATAATTGACATGAAAGTAGAACTTCAAAATGAGAAGGGTGAAGAACCACTTAAAAATTCGACAGCCTAACGTCGCCACTTAAAATGTCAAAATTATGAATTGAAGAGATCAAATGGGGTCTCTCATAATATGGTCATAAAATATCAGTATGATAGATATATAAATCATACCCAACATAATAAAAAGGAACGTGAAAGAATTGAAATGAAAGTAAAACTTCAAAACGAGAATGGTGAAGAACCACTTAAAAATTCGACAGCCTAACGGCACCACTTAAAACTTCAAAAATACTGAATTGAAGAGATCAAATGGGGTATCTCATCATATGGTCATAAAAGATCAGTATGATAGATATATAGATCATACCCCAACATAATAAAAAGTAACTTGAAAGAATTGACTTGAAAGTAGAACTTTAAAACGAGAATGGTGAAGAACCACTTAAAAATTCGGCAGCCTAACGGCGCCACTTAAAACATAAAAATACTGAATTGAAGAGATCAAATGGGGTCTCTCATCATATGATCATAAAAGATCAGTTTGATAAATTTAGAGATCATACCCCAACATAATAAAAAGTAACATGAAATACTTTACATGAAAATAGATCTTGAAAAATGAGAGGGGAGAAAGAATCTGTTACAAAAATTTCGGCAGCCTAACGGCGCCACTTAAAACTTCATAAAACAAAATAATGAGAGTGAGATGGGATCTCTCATTATATGAACATAAAAAAGGTAGTAATAGGAGTATAAAAGAACATCCTCCAACATAAAAACATGGAGCATAAATGAATGACATAAAAAAGATCACTTGAAAACAAAGAGAGGGGTCAGATCCCTTACCTTAAAACATAACTCTTAAAACTCAAATGTTGGGAACATGAGGGCTTGGGGGAACCATGGGAGGACTCCTTGGGAGTTAATGAGACCAGAACATCGTTTAGGGAGAGTGGGGAGTCGAATGGATGGGAGGATGGCTTGGTATTTATAGGGAAAGTGAGGGGACAAGGCATTAATGGCCAAGGGACACCTCATTAGTGGTTTTGGGAATACCATGGGCATTCCCATGGTATTTTCCCATCGTATTGGCCACTTGGGATACCTCATACCTTATGTTACTATTCATAAGTCTACCATATTTATTACATACTTAATACATCATTTAATGATGTCATTAGACACCCGTAACTTAAAAACTGTATTTTCACTATTCATCGAAAATTCAACTTTCTCAGAATAATCCCAAAATTTCACCTTAACCAAATATCAACGCTCTGATTACAAATATGAACTCCATTTTATAAAAATAATTTTCTAAATATTTTTAATTTAATTTTTAAATAAAAACAATATTCACCGAAAATTCATTTTTCAGAAAAAACCCCAAAAATTACCATAGCATAATATCGGTGCTCTGAGTTAAAAAATGAAAGCTGTTTTATAAAAATAATTTTCTAATAATTTTTATTTAAATTTTTAATTAAAAAACACTATTCACCCGAAAAAACTAATACTTGAATAATAATTTATGAAACCGTTATTTAACCATTGTATTGAATCACATTACTTAATCAAGGTGCCTAGATTATATTAATACTTTCTTTAAGTGAGATTACTAATCCATTTGGACACATTACTAATCCTAATCATAAAATCACTATTCATAATTTATTATTCATCAAAAATTAAGTTGATCTTATTAGACTCTAAATTTCGTACTGACCATAATTGTAGAAGACCATTTTTCGAAAATCATTACACATGTTTAATTATTTAAGGTTTACATAACCATTTTTTAAAATATTCTTTTTCTAAAATTCATCAAAAATATGCATACTATATTTATCTGGTCATTTGAAAATTCATAAACTTCATCATAAGAAGAAATCCAAATTTTTATTTAAAACAAAGGATTACACAAGGCAGTTACGGTCTCCTTACATATCCCCTTATCACACCAGCATAGGACCTATGTGTAAGGTGTGCTAAGGTGAAATAATCTGAGGGAGGCTCGGCTAACATCGCACGAGTAGTAATTTCTATTAGTTTGAACTTCTCGCAAAGGCGATTCCGTTCTAGCTTCACACAATGATGTTCGGCTTGGGTTTGGTCCAGAGCAAAGCCCAGTGGTTCTACCTCCTCCCCAAGTTCTGTTAGATGGTATTCGATTGGTCCAAGACTACTGGGTGAGTCCATCGAATATTCTTTCTATAATAATTAACCAAGATTACTTGTATTTAAAGGCAATAATCAAAACGTTTGGTTTCCAGTGGTCATATTGACCAATGGTCATATAACAGTCAAAGCCCAATACTCTCATTTTAATTATTCTCATGTTATCAAATGAAACTTTTTTGTTGAGTACAAAAAATAAAATACAATAACACACAAAATGAGGAAATAATATTTATTCAAAAATTTCGGGTCATTACAATCTTCGCCCCTTAAGAAATTGCGTCCTCGCAAATTTTTTTTTAATTTGGGTTTTGAAATTTCATTGAAAGTCCTACATCGGAAAAGGATTCAGAAAAACTTTTACTTTAAAAGAAAGAAAAGGAAGTACAAAGGTCACCCGAGTTAACCCATACTAGGATTCCATGGAGGAAAACATGGACATGGAAGAAAAACAAAGGGTCATGTTCTGGGGGAGAGTGATAGAGAACACGATTAGGAGAAAGTTAACCATAAGAAAATCCCAAACTTATGATGTGTGTAAATGGTCCTTGATTACATAATAGGAAACATAAACCAACAACATTTTTGTTTTACATTCTTTTTCATAATTTTGAGGAATTCATTTACAACATAAAACAAAAACATAAGAAAATATACCTATATTCATGTAGAGTTTCATCCTTTAATAAGTTTCTACCCAAAACTAATCTTTTCTCCAAACTATGAACATTCAAAACTACTTGGTCTCATCAAAACACAAGAATCATCTTCATAATCCACAAAAGATTAACTATCTGTTTCTTCTATCTTTAAACATTATCCCAAAAACAGAAAGGGTAAGGTAAAACAACTATTCAAAAAGAAATAATCCCATAGGAATGGAAACTACTTTTAAATCATCAAAGTTCCATGGTACTACCCAAAGTTCATCATAGTCCATTCTATAAATAACGGTCCTTAAAATTCCTCAAAATAAACCAAACTAAGAATGAAACCCAAATACAAGAAGGATTTGATAACATAGTCTTCCAAAATAAACATCATTGTTCATCTCCAAACAACATCAACCACTCCTAACATATTATAACAAAAGTATCTAACCTAAAGAAATTTTACCCAAGATTGGTTAATCATTCCCATAAGTAACCTAAATTACTATAATTCCACCTTAAATTCATCGATTCTTCAAAATATAATTCAACCTTACTCCTCAATGAAAATACCGTAGTAATCTATTTACCTCGATCATATAGGGTCCCCAAAATAGTGAATGTCTTCCAAAATAATACTCATATTTTAATCCCCTAATCATCTCTGTCATATTAACACGACAATCGTCGCATTTCCTATCACATTGTTTGTTGGGACATGTTCTTCAATTTCCCACCATTAACTAAGAAGAGAAAGCATAATTAGGGGCTTAAGTACTTAGCCAATAATCATGAAAAGGAACTGAAAGCATATAAGGATAACTTGTAGAAGAAAAGTATACCCTAACTTGTGATCCCCTAGGTTCTCATCTAGGTTATCCATGATCATATATTCTTGTGTGAATCTTTATTTTATTTTACCTTTGTTTCTTTAACAATGGTTCATACTAAGCTTATGAATTTACTAAAGCATATCCCCTGGGAGTGTCGTAACCAAGAGTGCAGCAAGGCCTGTTGTCGTGTACCAGTTCTCGTTTGAGTCTAGCTCAAAGCGGTGTTTTCGGGTTTTACCCCTATGTACATCTGTGCCAGAGCCACCTATACCTTCCCGTATCTAGACAGGGATATATTTTCTTGGAAACCCCTTACTCAATACTCACCAAAATACCAGGAAGATTTCCTTTTCTATAGGGTTCTTCCTAGAGTTTTCATATCCTAATTTCCACAAATAACTAAACCATCCTTTGATACCAACTATAACATCCCACATTTTTATCACATAAACTTTCATTACATTTTACAAAACCGAGGATCTTTAAGGTTTAGTGTCTTGGAAACCAGGAACTTTAAACATGAAAACATAAAAAAATTCTTATAAAACACTTGAAAGGCTTCTCCTCATGTTCATCCTAGGTTCATTACTGCATCACAAAACCTGGGGACATACATCAAAAGAAAGGGTGAGAAAAAAACCTAGTAAGGGAAATAAGAGAAACATTTTACATGTGTACTTGAGATACTTCCATAAGGTCATGAAAAGAACATTAAGGCATGAGAAAGAAATCATGAGGCATATCATAGTAAAAAATAACATTTTTCATAATTTGAAGATGTGGCTGCAACATTTAATATTGACAATAGTTTTGTTTCACCAAGGTCCATCCCCAAGGTGTCGTTAAAAATTACCAAGGTTATTCACCATGGAGTCGTTAAAAAATGGTCATCTCTAGAGATTAAGTCTTTTCCCAATGCATTAGAGCGCTATCTGGGCGCACCCTTAAACTGTAATCTCTTGTGGTTACATCATTATCCAATGCAATGAGGCGCTATCAGGGCGCACCATTAAATTTTCCTTTATTATAATGTGAGACACATATATCATCATCAAAAATTTCATAACTAACACATATAGCATAAAATAAATGGGTTTCATTTCATAATCATAATGTTTTAAAAACTGCTTTAAAGGCATGATCTTTACGTCACTCTAAACCCACAGAAAGGGAAAGCGGGTCTCATGTATGTAAATCCCAGAATTTAAAATAGAACATTTTGATATATGTGTGAATACCCCTCTAGAAATAAGAGCTTTGAGTATTCACTTTATAACATAAAATAATTTTTAGAAAAGAGAGAGAGGCACTTTGAGATGAAAATTCTGTAGCATACCGGCTATGTTACAAGGTTTTAGAAAACATTGAGAAGAGAGGGGACATGGGTCAAACATTCATAAATGACCCATCAAACAGTATAGGGACAAAATATAAGGTATTTAAGAACACGATAATGAAATTTGAAAATATACCATATGAAATGAAGAATATTAAAGGAAGACAAGAATAAGATTTCTCTTGTGAGAATTCGGCAGCCTAACGGCATCACTTAAACTTCAACAAAAATGAATTGACAATGTCAAATAGGGTCTCTCATCATATGAACATAAGATTCCAGTATGATAGACATAGATATCATACCCCAACATAATAGAAAAGAATTTGAAAGAATTGACATGAAAGTATAACTTCAAAACGAGAAGGGTGAAGAACCACTTAAAAATTCGACAGCCTAACAGCACCACATAAAACGTCAAAATTCTGAATTGAAGAGATCAAATGAGGTCTCTGATAATATGGTCATAAAATATCAGTATGATAAATATAGAGATCATACCCCAACATAATAAAAAGGAATTTGAATTAATTGACATGAATGTAGAACTTCAAAACGAGAATGGTGAAGAACCACTTAAAAATATGGCAGCCTAACGGGGCCACTTAAAACATCAAAATACTGAATTAAAGAGATCGAATGGGGTATCTCATCATATGGTCATAAAATATCAGTATGATAGATATATAGATCATACCCCAACATAATAAAAAGGAACTTGAAATAATTTCCATGAAAGTAGAACTTCAAAACGAGAATGGTGAAGAACCACTTAAAAATTCGGTAGCCTAACAGCGCCACTTAAAACATAAAAATACTGAATTGAAGAGTTCAAATGGGGTCTCTAATCATATGATTATAAAATATCATTATGATAAATTTAGAGATCGTACCCCAATATAATAAAAAGGAACATTAAATACTTTACATGAAAATTGATCTTGAAAAATGAGAGGGGAGAATGATTCTGTTACAAAAATTTCGGCAGCCTAACGGCGCCACTTAAAACTTCATAAAACGAAATAATGAGAGTGAGTGGGGATCTCTCATTATATGAACATAAAAAGGCAGTAATAGGAGTATAAAAGAACATCCTCCAACATAAAAACATGGAGTAAAATGGAATGACATAAAAGAGATCACTTGAAAAGAAAGAGAGGGGTCGAATCCCTTACCTTAAAACATAACTCTTAAAACTCAATGGTTGAGACCTTGAGGGCTTGGGGGCACCATGGGAGGACTCCTTGGGAGGTAATGAGACCCGAACTTCGTTGGGGGAGAGTGGGGAGTCGAATGGATGAGAGGATGGCTTGGTATTTATAGGGAAAGTGAGGGGACAAGGCATTAATGGCCAAGAGACACCTCATTAGTGGTTTTGGAAAAACCATGGGCTTGCCCATTGTATTTTCCCATGGTATTGGTCACATGGGACACCTCATACCTTATCTTACTATTCATAAGTCGACCATATTGATTACATACTTAATACATCATTTAATGATGTCATTAGACACCCGTAACTTAAAAACTGTATTTTCACTATTCATCGAAAATTCAACTTTCTCAGAATAATCCCAAAATTTCACCATAACCAAATATCAACACTCTGATTACAAATATGAACTCCATTTTATAAAAATATTTTTCTAAATATTTTTTATTTAATTTTTAAATAAAAATATTATTCACCGAAAATTCATTTTTTCAGAAAAAAACCCCAAAAATTACCATAGCATAATATCGGTGCTCTGAGTTCAAAAATGAAATCCGTTTTATAAAAATAATTTTCTAATAATTTTTAATTAAATTTTTAATTAAAAAACACTATTCACCCGAAAAAACTAATACTTGAATAATAATTTATGAAACCGTTATTTAACCATTTTATTGAATCACATTACTTAATCAAGGTGCCTAGATTATATTAATACTTTCTTTAAGTGAGATTACTAATCCATTTGGACACATTAATAATCCTAATCATAAAATCACTATTCATAATTAACTATTCATCAAAAATTAAGTTGATCTTATTAGACTCTAAATTTCGTACTGACCATAATTGTAGATGCCCATTTTTCGAAAATCATTACACATTTTTAATTATTTAAGGTTTACCTAACCATTTTTAAAATATCCTTTTTCTAAAATTCATCAAAAATATGCATACTATATTTATTCGGTCATTTGAAAATTCATAAACTTCATCATAAGAAGAAATCCCAATTTTTTTTTAAAACAAAGTATTACACAAGGCAGTTACGGTCTCCTTACATAGCCCCTTATCACACCAGCATAGGACCTAAGTGTAAGGTGTGCTAATGTGAGATAATCTGAGGGAGGCTCGGCTAACATCGCACGAGTAGTAATTTCTATTAGTTTGAACTTCTCGCCAAGGCGATTCCATTCTAGCTTCACACGATGAAGTTCGGCTTGGGTTTGGTCCAGAGCAAAGCCCAGTGGTGCTACCTCCTTCCCAAGTTCTGTTAGATGGGCTTCGATCGGTCCAAGACTACTGGGTGAGGCCATCGAATCTTCTTTCTATAATAATTAACCAAGATTACTTGTATTTAGAGGCAATAACAAAAACGTTTAGTTTTCAGTGGTCATATTGACCAATGGCCATATAACAGTCAAAGCCCAACGGTCTCATTTTAATTATACTCATGTTATCAAATGAAACATTTTTGTTGAGTATAAAAAATAAAATAAAATAACACAAAAAATTAGGAAATAATATTTATTCAAAAATTTCGGGTCGATACAATATTTCTCATTTTTGGAATGTTATAAAATATAGTTTTTCAAAATGGACAACACATAGACCATGTGACAACCCATCACATTTGACAAAGCTACGGGAATCGAACCCATAACGAGAGTGCGATTTGGATTTATCGCCTACCATTGGGCTATAATAAGCCCCTATTTAGTGTGACTTATTCATTTTTGTTAAATGAGTATATTGATCAATAATAAGTTTATTTGGTATCTTATGTCTTATAAAATGAATATACATTGAATAAGAAAATGATTTGGTTATAAAGTGATTAATGTTATTTTAAAAGACATTCACTCTATTGGGAACAATATATACCTATGTAAAATATAATACTATGAGAATTCATTTGAGGTGTAATGGTAGATTTTAATCTATTTTTTTATTGTGGATTTATAGAAATTTGGGTTATTTATGGAAATTATTAACCTATCATAGAGAATATGTGATTAGGTTAATTTCTTTAAGTATACGACTTTAAGAGTAGTCGATGTTATTTAGAGATACAATTTAACATAGAAGACTAAATAATAAAATTATTCTATGTTTTGGGTTTAAATATTAGTTTGAATTATATTGAAGGATTTTAAAGACAATGGTATATTGAATTGTATTTATTGAACATGGGGTATTGTTGGTTTAATATTAGAAATTAAGATTATTATTTATTTCTATAATGGATTCTCCTTTTTGGGGATCATCTGTGTTTTTAATAACCATTTTTGTTTTGATTTATATCTAAAGAAATGTTAATATATAGTTCATCCTTTGAGGATCATGTTATTCTCTAGAAGTTGATTCTTGTGCCTTATGTGTGACCAAGTCATCTTGAATACTCATCGTTTGAAAAAAATATGAGTTAGTGGTAGAAATTTATTAAAGAATGAAACTATAAATAAAAAGTAAGAATATATCTTTGTGTTCTAAGCCAATATAATAAATAATTTACTCAACTTTATTAAATGGAACATAAAACAGAAAAAACATTGTAAGATTACTTTTCCTACTGGGAAACTAATGACCGTTTATCTCTTCCCAAGTATCTCATTTTCTTTTTGTTATCTTTATCCAGATCATTTATTCTATCACTATACATATGAAATTGACACATATTTTATCTTCCATATCCATGTTTTCCTACATGAAATCCTAATTTGGGTTACCTCAGGTGACCTTTGTACGTTTCGCTCTATCATTTAAAGTAATAATTCTATTTAATATTTTCTGATGTGGGTCATTCAATGAAGTTACCAAGCCCAATTTTAAAATTTCATGGGTGAAATTTCCAAAAGGGGGAATCATTTAACACCCCAACATTTCATAATTTGTTATTTTATTTAAAGTAATTCAATATCATTCGTTATATGCAACATCGAGTTTGAGCGCACCACGACTTACGAAACTAGTCCTTCAAAAGCAGTTCTGAATAGTTTTAACTAAATTTTGAATTTTATATACTATATATAATTTAGTATTCCATATTATGTGTTTCTTAGACATAATATAAGAACAAATACATTTTTTTAGATAAAATAAGTATTTTTAAAAAAAGTAATTTTACAACCTTCTGATGGAAAACCCCTTTTAAAACCAATATTTGACACATTTATATATTCAATTTATTGAAATTAAATTCTTCTAAAGAATCAGGACAAAAAAAATTATTTTGAATAAATTTATGGTACTTTTCTGATATCTTTCATATTTTGATGAATACTAAATTTTAATTTAAAACAACTTTTTTAATTGAAATATTTTATAGTGTTAGTTTATTCAATTGAATTGTTTTGAAGTATAATTACAATATATTTTTATCATTTAATACAATTTCGGTCATTCTAAGTAATTTCACATTTAAATTTGACATAAATGCATGTCTATCTTTTTATAGTTTTAACTGTTTAAAAACACGCTTTTCTGTTTCGACAATGGGAATTAATTTCAAATTAGTTAATTCAAATTCAATGTTTTTAATTTTGGTAAAATAGAATTCGTTTTTGAATTCAGAATACAAAAATTATATTACTGTGATTTTTTGGAATTTTTTAAAAACATTCAATTTTTTATGAATAGTGAAAAACACTATTGAAAACGACATTTTATTTAAATAATTATTTATTTTAAGCCAATATATATATATATATATATATAATACCTATATTAGTTAAATGTTATTCATTGGAGTCATTTTATACTAAAATTAGAAGTATAAAATTTTATTGAACTGTTTACCATCTTTTACCCACATTCTAAGGGCATTTGCAAATTTGCATAAAAGATTATTTTACCACTTCGGTGAGTTGAATTTCAAAAATTCGAGAGACACATTTGATATCAGTAAGTAAAATGTGGTTCAATAAGAAGAAAATAATTTTTGGTGAGTAGTAACGTTTGACTTATATTTACCATAGTTAATAGTAAATATGGCAATTAAGGGTAAAAATGATATTATAATTACCATAAAAATGTACTAATTCTATTTGAAAAGTCTAATTAGACCAAAAAACCATGTAAATAAAATATGATCCTATTTTCTCTACACGGATTAGATTAGGACATTTATTATTATTTTATTTCAAAAAGAGTTAATAGATTTAAATTCAATGTTTAATAACTAATCCATTTTTAATATATGGTTATACATAAGATAAATTTTACTATAAATATTACTTATAAATCTAAGAATATTTCTTATATAATTGTATTTTATTTATAATTTTTAGACATTAAATAGTTTAATTTATTTGTGACACAATGATGGTGTAGAAATTACCTTATTAATGAATGATTAAAATAATTGATATTATAAATATTCAAATAATTGTAAGTTGAATCATTTGATGTATTAAACAAATTTTCTATGTTAATAATACATGATAGATTTGATTAAATAATTTTTTTTAAAGTAATAATGCTGTTATGATTTTCAAATAAACCAAATACTAAATATTGTCAAAATTATCCTAAATGTGTTTTTAAAACAAGTAATATATTATTGATAGATATAATATTTATTAAAATCTAAGGATATTCCAAATGGATTAAATAATATTATATATTTCATTAATGAACTACTTTATGTTCTTTTGGATGTTTAGAGTACATTTATTAACCATATCGTGAAAGAATACAAGAATACACTATAAAAGTTAAACAATTTAACAAAGAGTTAAAACTAAAAGATAAGGTTAAAATGGTATCCTAATATTTGAAATAAATCATTTTGGAGCCATTATAAAACAAAATTTATTTTATTATAAAATAATATTTCAAGGTTATCCAAAATTGGCTCTCATCTCTCTTATAAAATGGTACTTCCCTTCTCTTAATTTCACACCTCCAAAGCCATTTTCCCCATCCAAACCCTACCAAAATATCCTCTCAACGTCCCTCACATAAAAATAGAGTCCTTACATTGATAATATATCCAACATATGGATCCATTTTGATCAACTCAAAAGGAAACACCCAAGGAAGAGCTAATAATTTCACCACCCTCTTTCAAGTTCTTTTTTTCTCCCACTTTCTCTTTCTTTTTTGTTTCTATAACAAAATAATAATTCTAGTACCATCTACATACTGTGATGTTATTATAAATATGGTCCTACCATATTCATTATTCTATCCATCCTATAAATGACAATGTCACTATAAGTGCGTACGTACGGCACACCGTCTCCACATCGTGGTGTAGTTTGTTATTCAAATAGTTCATTATTAGGATGGGTATAACAATGAGTATAACTGATGTAAATAATAAATATAACATGATAAGTATTCTGTATATATGATATACCATCCAATTATGTATGACTTCACGATCAATATAATGATATTGTCGCTCGTGTGTATGTACTGATTAACATCTCCATGAATATGATGAGATTTATTCCCCATCGTAATAATTCAAGAATAATTTTCTTTTTAAGATTAAAAATAATGTTTATGAACATAATATCATTCTGTATATGAATGAAATACACTATATCCATAACAAACATGGCTTACATAACCAAGCATATTAAAGAATATGAATGAGTTAACACCTGAAATGATGATACTGTAGAAATATTATTAAAAAGGAAATATTATATTATCATATAAGGTATCATATTTATGTATTTCTTTCTTGTATAATTTAATAAAAATTATTTCACTATTATAAAGGAGGTTAACCTACCCAATACTAAGGAACATAACAAGTTAAGGGTATTTCATCTCACTTGTATTCCCGTGATATTCATGCTATATTTTCCACTATTACCTTTTTTTGTGGTGTACATACTTCCCATGATTGTATAATTTACATAATATACATTAATTTATGGGTATTTAAATCTTCATTGTATGAGCCTTCTTTCATGGGCTGTATGTTTGGTATGTTACCAAATCAGTAAGGGAATTTCAAATTTCAATTTCTACTCATTCAGTTCTACTCAAACTTCATTGATCACTTTACTCCAATATTATGTGTAAAATCACTAATTATTTACATATGTATTAATTTAAACTCCACTTTTTATGGATATTTTTTTGATACACATAATAACTCCATTGATAAATTCTCAATTCATCGATATAAACTTGATAAGAGTAATTTTAACTCAATTTAAATTCATTGAGTTGAACATCCGAGTCATTATTGATTTTAAAATGAATATGTGCGAATGTCCCTTGATTGATTTACACTAAATAACCAATCATATTGAGTGTATTTATATTTGTCACACATAATTATGTCATTGATTTATCCTCATCCTAAGGATATAGTCTTTATAATGGAATTTATCTCAAATTACATTCCATTAAGACTTCTTTGTCGGTATGCACCAATTCACTTTTATTTGGTGTATAGACTATACTTTGACATTTTATATAATGAATCCATTTATTCTCTTGATACTATAATTTTTTGATTACCTCAATTATTTTAATTCAATGGTCTCTCATTTGGTTTGGAACTCTAACTAAAATATCATTTTAAATGTTTTAAAAATTTATTCTTTTAAATATTTCTCATTAATGTCCATGTTTTAAAAATGGTTTTAAGGTTTTATATATATGTACATTAATGTTTGAAAATTGAAATTCCTTTTAGAAGACTCAATGTTGGGTGGGACACTTTGATTCAAAAATCTATTTTAAATTGCATCTATAAAAATAGTGGGACTTTTACATTATTCATGAAAAAGTGATATTTTCCTCAAAGATATTTACTAATCATTTCAAATATGTAAAAATACTTTACATTATATTATTATTTATCATGGATAATTTATTATGATACAAATGTTCCATACTTTATCGATGGTTTTGTGATATGTTTGACTGTGGATGTATTATTTTTATACCATTCATCGTTTATAGATAAAGTATTGTCATTCAGTATGCATGTTTTAATATGAATATTTATGTTATGTTTAAAACTTTTCATATGAGGAATGAATTGGACTTAGTAAATGATGGGTGGCGCCCTCTAGAGCTCCTTGATGCATCAGTAGGTCTCATGAGACAAACTAGTGTCTTCGCACAAGGCCTTGAAAAAATCTTATTTGTAGTCATGGGACAAGGCCTAGAATATGTGGTTATGATGTCTGGCATTATGCATTCTATCATTATGAAATTGGGTATTGATATTACATGTGATTATTCGACTAGTAGAATATCTATGTGATTATGTAAATGAAATTATTTGATTTATCTTTTCCATATCATGATGATGTTTATGTTTAAAAGGCATCAGTTCTAGTCTTATACATTGCCTTAAATGTTTTTTCTTATTTATGACAGTTTCGGCTATACTTTTATCCTTACTAAGCATCTGAGATCACCCATTTTTTATGTTTTATTTTTCCCAAGATTCAAATAAGTATATTACGATTAACCTGCAGGAATAGGATAAGGGATATAAGAGTTTTTAAAGGGGACACAATGTTGTTTTTTTATTTTATGATGTAATGTAAAACATATGTATGCATCTAGTACTTCCAAGGATACTAAATTGATCAGTCTCTCAGAAAATTAATCCTTATATCATTCCAGTGTTATGTAATAATGCACCGATTCTGGGTAACTGTGGTCAGGGCATTACACATATCCCCAAAAGGATAATTGATGACTCAAATCACTTGACATTCATATGACCCTGTCCAACATGGTGTGGTTCTTCATTTCTCATACACCATTCCACAAAGGAATGTAAGGAGTAATTGATTTATATAGGGTCCCAAATTCCCATCAGTAATCAATAATGTATGTATTATGACATTCTCCACTAGGGTCTAAGTGGAGTTCCTTTTTCATTCAACCAAGCAGGTTCTCAAATTCATTCTTATATTCCTTAAATTTATCAAAAGAATCAAACCTATAACTAATTATGTAAATATTTCCATATATACTAAAATCAATAGTAAAAGTTATGATATATGAGTAACCACCCCTTTATTCCATAAGAAATGATCCACACATATCTGTGTGATCTAATTCAACAATCTCTTTAACGATTTCACATTTCCCACATAGTGGGATTTGGTTGTTTTTATTTTCAAACATGTGTGGCATGATATAAATGTTTATAGTATGAAAAAATCTAAATTACCATCATGGTGTATTTTTTTTGATGAATTTTTTATTTACATGACCTAGACATGGTTTCCAATTTTTGGTGTGGTATTAGTCATGTGAAGTAACTCTCTTATCGATTTCCATTACATGGTTTATGAAATCCTAAATATAATGACCATTATATAAATCCTCCTTACCATAAATAATTATATCTTTAAAAAAGATGAAAAATTTATTTCCAAATATGAAAATTAATCCATTTTTATATCATCAAGATACAAAAATAATTCTTTTTTAATTGAAGTCACATAATAACAACTCTTTAAAACCAGGATCTTTCTGGTCAGAAATGTGAGGTGATTGTCCCTGATAGTTAATGAATCATGTTATGTTGTGTTTCCTATTTGTAGATCTATATCCCCTTAGTCAATTTTTCTAAATTGACTTGGTTCCTTTATTTGAATACATATGGGAGCACCACAAGATGTATCTAATACCCAATTTTTATATAGGTAATTTAAAATCGATAGAAAATGAACATGAAGCATCCCCTAGTTTCACTAGATGGGGGTAGTTTTTTGTCCAGTGGTCATTCATACAACTTGAGAAATAGACAACATCTGTTTACCTTGATTACCCTTTGATATTATTCTTCTTAGAAGGGAGTGAAGAAGATTTGGGATGAATAATCTTTTCTTTCCCATTCTTTTGGATCACCACAATGATAAAACTATTTCTTCACTTCTTATATTTATATACATGATGAAGTTGGATTATAAGATCTGTAAGAGACTTCTCAATGTTTTTAAAATTAAATGTTTACATCATAATTATATAATCTATGATGGTGTGATTCCAGAATGAGATTGATGCTCTATTATTCGGGGAATTTAAACCATATAACATCTTGGTGCTCATTGTAGATTATGACCATGACCATGTGAGGCCCAACAGAGGAAACCTATCCATGATTACTCTAAAAGAAAACACTGAAAATCATAAGCTGTTCATTTCTAGCTCTCTCTTGGTAAATATAAGGGAGGTTCTGAAGCATGCTATATGAATCCATGTTTTCAGGAGACATCATGTGTTCACTATACATTGATGAAAGAATCAATAATTTAATGGTTACCACATCTTTAATTTGTTTTTAATATATTATAAAATCTTCATCACTTTCCTGTCTTATAGGTGTATCACGCATTTTGAATTATAGCACAAATTATTCCTATTCATGGTGTAGAATAATCTGAATGCTTCTAAATCTCTCTTGGAAGTTACTTCTAGTGAAAGTATTGCCTTTATCCAATAATGATATTGGGATAGTGTGGATGATGTTTTTTTCATTTTATTCTACAATTAAAATATCATATTATTAGTTCTTTTCTTGATTAAAAATTTTGTTATAAATAATGAATTAATTTAGTTTATTAAATCACCAACTATATAATAAATTCCTAATAATCGACACTATTAAACATGGAATTTCTAGTTACTACTACATTATAGTGTCAATGATCTTTATTACACTTATCATAACCCTAGAAATTGGTGGTCAATCTATTTCAAATGTATTTATTTTGTAATTTCATTGCCGAATCCGGGCATACAACTCCTTGTTCTAATGAGTGAACTCCCCAATCTAGAAATCCTGAATTTGATTTTCTCAACACCTACCTCCAAGTATCTGAAGTTGTAGTATGAAATAATATTAGATTGGGGGATTTTATTTTATTATTAATAAATTTATATAATGTTTTACCAATTATAAGGCTTGTTAATATTTTTGTGGATATTTACATAATTAATTAACTATGATTGGATATAACATTTACAAATAATAAATTTTATTTTATTTATGTCTTTCCATATTAATTTATTCATTTATGTGATCGCAATCTTGTATCAATAAATATAATTATAATGAATTTATAAAAATAAATAAGTAAATAATTGAATAACCTGATTATGATATTTTGTGATGGTTGATTAACTGAGTGGAAATTTAATCAACCTTTGAACTTGGTTATATAACACATTATTACAAGTTTTTTAGGAACTATAATATTACTAATGTCTACCTATGCATAACCAAGTTGGTGCTATTTTGATTCCTTATTGAACCATCTAAATGTTCCTCGGAATGATCTATTAATTAAATATATATATTACTCACATGTACATGTGGGAAACTAAAGTATTAATTAATGTGAATAACATAATCATTCATAGACACGCATGTCCAACATAACAATGGAGGGAGGGATGACGTGAAATATATCTTTTAATTGAATTTTAAATAATTGGAAAACTATGAAATAAATATAATTAAATAAATTCCAATAGAAGCATATGTCTTGGTCAAGCTCATGATCAGTCCTATAATAAAAAATTATGAAAAAAGTAACTGGATAACATTAATTTAATTATTAGTTCTATATTACTAAGATGAAAGTGATTGTATTAATTAATTAGTAAACTAATAAATTCCATTTCATTTTATCAATCATAGGAACATAATTGAAGATACCCATCAATTTTGAGTTCAGGGAAAATAAAAGGAAAACCCCTTAATGACATGAATATCATAGTAAATTGATAGGGAAATTAAAATTCCTCAATCGATTATTATTATCTTAAACACACAATGATGTGGCAATAAATAATATAAGTTTTTAATGCTGCAAATTTTTAAATTTAATAAAATTTTTATTTTTTCTATTAATCGTATACTACATGGAATAGACATCACAATACTCGATTTGTACCTCAGTTTCAATATATCCATGTCACATTCATGGGGATTGAGTGTGTTAACTTGGCCAGAATACATGTTTTCTACATACACGCTGCACACCCTGTATCGACTTTTCGTATGATAGGTTAGCCTGGTCAACACGCGTTGTGCAATAAAATCATCATGTGTTTTTAATTTCTAATAACATTTTGATAAAATTAACATTGGTAAAAGGAATGACCTTCAACTATACACCAAGTAACAAAACTTTATCAGCCAACGATTTAGAACTTTCTGACAATCTCACCATGATCGTGAATACATTAGAAAACAAATTAATAATTATAAATTTAAATGTGGCTGCACTGATACCACATGTTCCTACTAAGCATAGTTGAAGCATTGTGGATGTGGGAGGTATATTAATGATCTTTTAATAGTCATTTCCTAAAACCAAGTGTGAGGATCTCACATGTCAAATTTATAATTAAATTATTTAATTTATGAAAAAATAAATACATAGTATTAGTAAATTTATTCATTTATATTTTCTTATCATCTAAAAGGGGCATTCAGAATTTTCATTATTTTTCTTATGAGGATCCATGGGTAGAATCTCACTATTGGTGACCCACATGTACTCTAATGGTTTTTAAATTACACCACTTATTCTATGAGTGCTTGTACATTGAATTGATTCCCTTTCAATATTCATTATTGAATTTTATTTCTTTGATCTTGAATAAATTCGATTTTGGGATTTTCATTCATGAGAGGGAGAGAGGTGGAGGAGTAGATAAATAATTCTTTGTGGGCATCAATTATCTATTCACTATCATGGAATTGGTTTCAAATTCCTTTCATAATAGACATAGTTATCTATTTATAGAGATGGGATATTCAGCTACAAAGTTTAATTTTATAAAAGCCTTTGAATATATATATAAAACCATTAATACAATCCCACTACACATATTAATAATATTATTATTATAATTTTTTGGTATACCACCTTTTGGAAAATGGATAAATAATATTTACCAGCTTCTAAAGAAGTATTTTATCACCAGACACAGGCTTAGTCTATTCAAACTCCACTTGCATTAATTTATCACAAAAATAAATATTTTATTCTCTTAAATAATTTATTTATACACAATATAGTAAATAAATATTTATCAACTATTCAATAAAATAACTAAATATGTTTTATTCACAATATGATGGCTAAATATTTATAAAATTTATGCAATCAACATTGCTTGAATGAAATCATTCCCTAGTCTGGAGAATAATCATTTTCACATCAATTAAATTTAAATATAATTTAATTGTGACAAATAGAAAATCTTAGTGTTTGACCCTCAAAGAATATTTATAATTAGCATTAGGTGGGCTTGCCTAATGTTGATGAATACTATCTAGTAGTGATCCACGGTACTTGTATGAACCCAGGTTTTTAGAACGGGTAAAAATCTGGGCCCTGTTTGAAATTATTGACTAGTATTTGTGAAAATTGGTAAAATGTAAGAAGTTTGGGAAATTTACAGACTACATGTTGTGTACTCTAAGGTACGCATTGTGTATGGGTTAGGTGAGTACCAGTAGTGTGCTCGCCGAGTACATGTCATGTGATGGCTTTGTAGGAATTTCCTACTACATGGTGTGTAGTGTTTCTTCACATGTCGTGTATCTTCCTTTATGCATACCAGCTAAGTTCAAGATATGTGTTAAACCTTGTGGAGCATCCTCTCCCTGTGGCTACCTCCACTTAAGTCAGAGTATAGTCAAGGATACTACATTGCGTGTAGTTCATTTGTACATGCCATGTTTTTTTTATTCAGTTAAATGAATGATCATCCTGTCTTATTTCAGAAATCCTCTTCTTCTTCCCCAAAATTGGAAGAGTTCCATCCCGAAAACCCTAATTATATACCTTTCCATAGAATCTCCAACCAGAGTACGTTCTTCAATCTATTGGTGGCTGTGGGATCGCAACTGTGAGGCTAAAAACGTGGACCCTATTTCGTTCCAGTTTTTTTGCCTCACGCGTCATAGTTTCCATTTGAGTGGAATTGCCATGATTTGACAGAAAAATAAATCTAAAAAGATCATATTCAAATTGGAGCTCGACGTCAGACGTGTTTATGCCTATGAGTCTCAGATAGGTGTTGCATACCTTGTTTTGTGTTTTCACATACTTTTGGGTTACACGGCCTTTGGCGCATTTTTGGGTATTTTGAGCATGACCCCGTTTTACCTATTATTTTTTGTTTAAATGTAATTTGACCTATGGGGTGACTTTGGGTATGCCATGTTGCCTAATTTTCTTGAGCTGGGCCGGACAAGTGGTTTTTGCTCATCGTGGAATTTTGGCCCAGGGATGCCGAAATGGTTATAATTGAATTGTATTGTTTTAAACTGTTCAATTTAGTTTATTAAACCATGATATGAAGTTTTGGAGACTTTAATGACCTTAGTGATGGAATGGGACAACACATGGTTAGTACATTTCAACATTTTAGTTTGTTTTCCTATTTCGAAGTGATTATTTTGATTATATATATTATTGATGAATTGTATATGATGGAACCCTTACGGTTGTGTTGGGCGTGACCTGGAAATTCTTGAGTGATGCTGATCACTGGTTGGGCTTGGCTCAAGTTACATTGGGTGGTTCTAATAATGGGATTGGGCATCATGGACGTCGACTTGAGGCAGGGTGACTGTCAAGATGGGCATGGCGATGGTTACATGGACTGTAAGGCCATCAGACTTGAGAGGCACGGTCGTAGGGGAAAAATGTCTCAGAGAGGTTATGTCTTGGGAACTTACTTTGGTGAGTATCACTCACATGGAACATTGAGTTGTGTTCATACAGAAAGACTTCGTGATGTGGTGGTTTTGACCAATCGTGTGGGTAGGGGACCCCATGAGTTTCAGTTTAGGTACTATTGGTTTGGGGTGCTTGTCATTGGTAGCCACATGGAAGGTGAGGAGCCTTCAGGGGGTAGCATTGAGGATATCATGTTGGCGATAGAGGCTGGCTGTTATTTGAGGAAATACATCACTGTCCCTCCAGTTACATTTCTTGAGGACACATATCATTGTCCCTCTGATTACCTTATTTTCAGAATGAATCGATATCCCTCTGGTTACTTTATTTGAGGGAAGACATTGTTGTCCCTTCAGTTACATATTTGAAGACAGACATCGTTGTTCCTCTAGGATATTATTTCATGGGTCTGCCTTTAGGATGTCGGTACATGAGACATAGGGTGTCAGGGGGCACATAGTGATGAGTTATATGAAAATGATTCTAGTATTGGACGAAGTAGGTGAAACTTCATGGTGGCTTCAAAGCACCATTAGAGTTTATGTTTATTTGTGCATCATACTGTTTACTATTTTTCTTATAAGTGCATGCCTTCTTAAAAAATTATATTAGGTATGCACTGTTGGGTGATGTCCTACTGAGATTCATCTTACACCCTGCACCGACCCTTCGGTACATGTGTAGGCTTTATGGATTTATGTGCAGGAATGTGGTCAGCTTCAAAAGCTGGACTGCATTAGCTGTTGCATGGATAGGTTATGGGCCATTAGGTATCACCGAGAAATACATTTGTATTTTTCTTCCTTTCCTATATCAGCATGCTTACTTGTTATGTAGATACATTTTGTTAGACATTGGATCCCTATATATATATATGAATATTTATGAAATACTTTTAATGCACGTTTTTTGTTCAGTAGTAGTTAAAAGTGATCAGCATGATATCTTGTTTACTTTCTCCTACTGTTGTTTATAATTACTGCTTCGGCTATTTATTTATATTGAATGTGCTTCCACTCTGTGGGTCTCGTTCAAGTCAGTTGAGTTTTTTATTCAATTGCATATTTATTATTATACTCAGACCAGTACCATTATTATCCTCTTAGAGGTATTTCCTCCCCACTATACCTATTAGACCCTCATTTCTAGTTGGAACCCTTTGTCCTTTGGGGAGGTGCGGCTAAGGTAGAAACACCTGGCCCGTTTAGCACTATTTGAGTGGTTGTTCTGGTCCGGGTCTTTACAAAGTGGTATTAGAATTGTTCATGATAGGGATTTAGTATCATTTTTTTGGTACCTACTAATGAGAATGAGGATTCTCTTTTTTTCTGCTAGTTTTACTCTTTTGATATGGTAGATTGGAGAGAGGTTGTGACTGGAACTGGGTTGCTGGCTTGTTCTTGTGTTCATGCAGCCCCATATATGAGGGATGGACCAAGTTTCCATGGATTGAATTTTTTTTTCATTTTTCTCAAATTATAGTTTATATGATTTCTACCTCAGTGGTTCACTTAGTGTGTTATGTTAGTGATTGTGATATGTAAACCATGACCCGGTGTGGTAAAAATTAATTGGATCATGGCTCGGTATGGAAAGGCTTGTTTGCGTGGATTTTTATAGGCACAATTTTATGGTATTTCAATTTCATACCTACATGAATGCTTTTTTATGTGATAATTCCATATGAATAATACCATATTAACATGATTTGTAGGCTTTGAAATGGGAATATGTAAAATTATTGATATAATTGCTTTTCGATTGCAATGTGTTATGCTTTGATTTATATATTTTTAGAATTGCATGTGGCAGGGTATTTGGGTCTGGCTCTTGAACAAGCTGGAAAGTACTATGGTTGAGGTGATTTTGATCACCATGATTGGTGACTCAGTCGTCAGTTTGGGGAAACGTTAGCTGTCAAGATGGGAAAGGCTTGATGTGCTTTTGATAAATGGCTCTCTTGAGGGCAGGTAAGGAGGCCATGAGGTCAGGATGCCATGGGCATGTGTTGCGATAAAGTAAAGTAAGGGTAGTTGTTTTATGCAGCCTCTTTACTGCTTTATGAGTTTGCATTGAATATGTATTGTTATATATATATGGGATGTCTGACCATTTATGGTATTCATCGAGTTTCTTTTAATTGACTCAGATAGTGTGTCAGGCGAGAGACGATACAGTGCTGCATGATTAGGTTCTGATTCCATTGTAGGCATATCTTGAGTTGTAGTTGTAGGATTAGGGATAATAATAAGTCCACGATACAGTGTAGGCAGGACAAAAACAATGTTTGGAAGCATTTGGACTTTGGCTTGATGAGTAGCTTTGAGCTAGCATGGTACGTGTCTTGTAAGGGATTGATAGAGGTGCACAGGGTATAGATCCATCTATTGAATATCGGACGCAGGAGTTACAGTCGTAGAACTCACAACTTTTTCAGGGTGGGGTGGTCTGCAAGATGTTGAGAACTGAATAGATAGCATGAAGATGATATTCGAGTAGCTAAAGATTCCTCCAGGGTGGAGGGTCATGCTGGCGACATACACGCTGCGGGGAACAACAAAGTGCTGGTGGGATGTGCATGTTTAGGATCGCATGCATGAGGTACTAGCATGGAAAGACTTCGAGGACACGTTTTTCGAGCACTTTTACCCATATACACTGAGGGAAGAAAGAGCTCGGGAGTTCATGAAACATTAGCTGGGAGACATGTCCTTCATGGACTTTGCAGCTATTTCCACTGAGCAGTCTCTCTTTGCACCTGGTATGGTAAGCAGTGATGCGGAAAGGGTGAGTTTCTATGAGGATGGCTTACGACACGCCATTTGGATCCAGGTGAACATCTTTAGGCTAGGATTGTTCTCTGAGGTGGTGAATTAGGCACTCATAGTATAGGATAACTAGAGGGATAGGCCCCATGTTGTCCTGGAAACAGCATCATGTGATGGATCAGATTGCAGGAAGTGAGGATGGGAGGATTTCTAGCTGGGCAGTCAGGACAAGGACTCATATAGACCACAGTGTTGTAGTTCTTTAGTGGTTTTCTTTCGATGAGGACATCTAAGACATGTTGTAGATTAGATTGATAGTCCTCCAAAAGAGTTTCGGGCATGTGGATAGGTCAGACATCTAGAGAGATTCTGTAGGAAGCCATCTCAAACAGCTTGCAGATAGGGACTAGGGTAGAATGTGGCAAAAGGAGTTGGTTCAGGTTTGGTACCAAGAGAGGGTATCTGAGTTTCAGTTACATGTAGAGGATGTGACAGGGACTGTGGGACCCAACTGAGGGTTAGTGGCTGGTGAATGGAGCAGCACCACAGGGAGGTCTGGCATCAGGCAGTCGTACTTTAGGCCAGGTGCAAGCCATGGGGTTGTGAGGGGCTGATCAGGCTGGTAAGCCAATGATGGTTAGAGGTACACCATTAGTGTGGTTATGACTTTCTTGTTTCGTTTTGGGTTGACTTGTTGAGGCATGTCTGTTTTGAATGCACAAGGTGCACAAGATTTATGTGGACTGACTAGATGTTGGTCAGTGGGATTGGCTCTATATCGGGGGTGTGATATATTTATATATATGTATGAGATGAGTAGCATCATGGAATAAAGTATGTGGGTTACATGAGGTTCCATGGGCATTGATTCATCGAGGATGTGGGCTAATTTAGCTGCCTTGGGCATCGAGGCATCAATAATGTGGGTTACTTGAGGTGATTGGCCCCAGGTTGATTTTCAGCATACATAAAATGCAGAACCTTGTAGAGGCGGGAACCGATGCAGTGCATGATATGTTTGGGGTGTCTGGAATTACAAGAGAGCGCCAATGCGGCACAAGGGTAATGATGTGTCATGAGAGGACCATGAGTCCTGAAATAGGTTAGTGAACCTTTTCTTTGTTGAGTTTTGTAGGTTTGAGACTGAGTTAGGCAGTTATTATGGTGAGGATCCCCTTGAAGAATTTATCTTGAACCTTCAATACCATGAGAGTCCAGATTACATTTATCTGGGTGGCATGTTCGGTGTCGTCTCTGGGTTTTTTGGATTTATTGGGTATGAGTTATGTTAAGGTGGGGAGATTGTAAGAACCCGAGTTTTTAGAACGGGTCAAAATCCCGACCCTGTTTGAATTTTTGACTTATTTATGAGAAAACTGGGAAAATCTATGTGGTTCTAGAAATTTATAGACTACACGCTGTGTACTCTAATGTACACTCCATGTATGGGTTAAGCAAGTATCAGTCTTGTTCTCGCCGAGTACATGTCGTGTGATGACCGTGTTGAAATTTACTACTATGTGGCGTGTAGTGTTGGTTGACATGCTGTGTATCCTGCTTTCAGCATACCAGCTATGTTCAAGTTGTGTGTTGACCCATGTGGAGTGTCCTAGCCATGTGGAAACCTCTGATTATTTCATAGTATGGTAAATGATACTACACGACATGTAGTCCTTTTGTACACACCGTGTTTTTTTATTTTAATTCGATTAAATGAATGTGTGCCGTGTCTTATTTCTAAAATCCTCTTCCTCTTCCCCAACTTCGGAACAGTTCCATCACAAAAACCTGAATTATATACATTTCTCTAGAATCTTCAATTGGATTCCATTCTTGAATCTTTCGGTGGATTCCAGATTGCAACAACTTGGATAATCTTGTGTACCCTATTTCATTCCAGTTTCATTTCCTCATGCATTGCAGTTTCCAACCGAGTGGAATTTTTGGGCTTTGGGAGACATAGATCTATCGAGATCAGCTTCGAATTGGAGCTCAATATCTGACGTGCCTATGTCTATGATTCTCAGGTAAGTGGTACATACTTCTTTTTGTGTTTTCATATATTTTTGGGTGACATGAACTTTGGAATGTTTTTAGGTATTTTGAGAATGACCATGTTTTATTTTCATTGTCTGTTTAATTATTATTTGACCTATGGGATGCCTTTGGGTATTCCCTGATACACTTTTGCATTAGCGGGGTCGGGTGAGTGGTCATTTCTCATCAAGGTTTTTTTGGCTGGGGGATTCCAATATGGTTATAATTTAATTGTACTGTTTTAAAATGTTGAGTTTAGTTTATTGAACCTTTATAGAGATTGTCGGAGACTTTAAATACCTCAGTGCTCGTTTGGGACAGCCCTTGGTTTGTGCATTTAAACTGTTTAGTTTGTTTTTTATTGTTTATAAGTGATTAATTTGATTATATATGTAATTGATGAATTTCATATGATTGAACCCTTATGGTTGTACTGGACATGACCCAGATATTCTTGAGTGATGGTGATCATAGGTTGGGATCGTCACGGGTTGCATTGGGTGGTTTTGACCACATGATTGGGCATCATGGATGTCATCTTGAGGCAGAGTGATGGTCAGGTTGGGCAGGGTACAGGTTACAAGGATGGCAAGGCCATAAGACTTGAGCGGCATGGTCATAGGGGCACGAGTTGTCCGAGAGGTTCTGGCTTGGGAACTTAATTTGGTTAATATCTCTCACTTAGAACTTTGAGTAGTTTCCACAGAGAGTGACTCAGTGATGAGTTTTTTTTTGACCACTCGTCTGGGTAGAGGACCTCTTTAGTAGAGTTTTAGGTGCTATTGGTTGGGGGGTGCTTGTCGTAGGATGCCACGTGGAAGGTGATGATCCTTCAGGGGATAACATTGAGGCTATCGGGTTGGGGGCATATGCTCTCCGTTATTTGAAGAAAAACATTGTTGTCCCACCATTTACATTATTTAAGGGAAGATATCGTTGTCCCTCCAGTTACTTTATTTGAGGGTAGACATCACTATCCCTCTGGTTACTTTATTTGAGGGCAGAAATCGTTGTCCTTCCAGTCACTTATTTGAGGAAAAACATAGTTGTTCCTCCGAGTTACTATTTCTTGGGTGTGCCTTCAGGATGTTGGTAGTTGAGACATTCGATGTCAGGGGGCACATGATTCCGGTATACCTGACAGAGCTTCAAACATTGGCCAAATCTAGCGACACTTCATGGTGGCTGTATAGAACCCATGAATTTTATGTTTATTTGTTCATCATACTATTTACTATTTTCCTTTTAAATTCATACCTTCTTAGACACTTATATTATATATGCACCATTGGGTGGTATCCTACTGAGATTCATCTCACACCCTACACGAGTCCTTTGGGGCGCATGTAGACTTTATGGATATATGTGCATGATAGATTTCAGCTTTAGGAGATGGACTATATTAGTTGTCGCATGGAGATGGTATTGACCTTGAGGTCTTTCATAAAAAGAGATTTTTTTCATTACTTCCTATATCAGCATGCATACTTGTTATATAGCAACATTTGGTTATCCATTAGAGCCCTTTGTATATATATATATATGGATATGTATGAACTTATTTGGATGAATTTTTTGTTGTTTAGTAGTAGTTATAAGTGATTAACATGCTGTCATGTTTACTTTCCACTGATGTAGTTTATATTTATTGCTTCAACTATTTATCGGTATTGAATGTGCTTCTTCTCTGTGGGATTGCTTCGAGTAATCTGATTCATTTATTCCATTTCATACTTATTATTATACTCATAACCATACCATTATTATCCTCATAGAGGGTATAGCCTCCCCACTATACTTATAAAACCATCATTTCTAGTTAGAAGCCTTTGGAGTTCAGGGAGGTGCTACTAAGGTAGTAACACCTGAACCATTTAACACTGTTCTGGTGGCTGTTTGGGTCCAGCTCGTTATAGTACCCAAGATAATGAAATAAAATTTTCACCAATGACAACCACATAAAAAATCTCACTATTTAATATAATCCCCTTGTCACAATAACTCATAATCATAGTTTCATGATGGTGTCATCACCTTATATGCTCAATACATAATCATTTGACTCTCTGAAATAAACTGGTCATTACACTAAGGACCTGGAATTTATGGTGATAGTTCTATTTAAATCAAAGGGATAATATATCAACTTCTATAAAGTTGTTAGGTACAAATCATTCATTGACATATCTATTAATAACATGTCATTTCTAATGCACCCAACATACCCTACTTCCTGAGAACATTTGGTGTGATGGTTTTTGTCAACAAATCTATTTGTGGAAGTCGTGACTTGCATTAAAGAAAATAGTAATGTATAGTGACCATTATACATGATCAAAAATATGAAAATTTAGATGACACCAAAAAATGATGAATTCCAACAAGATGTCATGTTCCCATAATCTAAAATCTTCAAAATATCCATGTGAAAATGTCAAGAGAATTAGTCTAACCTTCTTACAAATAACTCGCTCCTAACAGACTATATAATATGTGTCCCATCGTAGTATGTCATCCAATCATAGAAATATATTATGAATATTGTTATAGAACTTCATGATTCTTATCATTGTGGGGAACTACTATAAACGTATCAATGCAACAAATAATCATGGAAATGATTAAATTAATATCATGTAGAACAATTAAAAATATGTAATTTGATGTTTAATTTAATATTTTATATATTAACTATTCATGTAATCGGTGTAAAAATAGTTTTTCATAGGACACCAACTCTAACAATAGTTGTATTTCTTAGTGGGTTGAGAGGAATAAATAATGGTTATTCAAATAATATAAGAATATTTCACTATAATTAATATTCTTAATTCATTATATTTTTATATATATAATATATTTTGATGTGTACTATTTTGTATAAACAATATAGATCGAAATAATACTTATATTTGATAATCGATAATTCCACATAAAATTCCATGGAAATAAAGGGAATGTGATAACATAGTATGGCAAAGGGATTAAGAATTTGTGAGTAGAATATAGGGGATGGTATTTGTTTATATTTCCATGTGAACTAGATTGTGTGTTCCATTTTTTATTTATTTTTATTTGAAACCCTATTATAATCGAGGATGATGGTACTTATGGAATAAAAATTTATATTTTAATAATACCGTGACACTATTCAAATATAAATGGCTTGATAGCTTCAAAATAATGAACTATGGGGTGTATTTGCGATGATAAGAACTCAAAACAAATCATTCCACACGTGTTTTATGTAACGACCCAAAAGTTCATTAATAAAACATCCTCCAGATATAATTAAATGTATTATTATGAAAAATTATTATATAAAATATGTACTTCTTCAGTTTTATGTTTTTGGATTCCCAAATACCGTAAAGAATTGTGATCTTTACTAATACAGTCATTGCATAGTGATAACATGATTAGTATAAATATTGGGATTTTATAAATCAAATTTAAATAGACAAAGGAAGTGATGACCTCATCTAGTAGATTTTCCCTATACGAAGCCCATTTTATAGAGATTGGAAAGAAGGTAGTGTCATTGGACATCGCTCTTGACGAATCCCAGGATGAGCTACAACACATTAATTTTCAACGAAACCGCCAACGGGATAAATGGAAGTTAGTAGTTATTAACAACTGAGCAATGTTATCAGAGAAACCCTAAGAGTTTGTCACAATCGCACACCTTACCCAGAGGTATTTTTTAGGGTTTATAATGGTTTATGTAACAATACCTTAGCCCTATTATTATGTTCATTATTTTTGTATATAATAAGGAATATACATTCATTTTATTATTGTTACTTTGTAAATAGTTTTCAAATCACAAATAGTAATTATAGTTAATATTCAATTAAGAAATATATATTGATAAATTAACGGATTTTTAATTAAATAATATTTTAATTAAATATTAATACTGATATAATTTTTGTTAAATATAATGATCGTATAATATTTCTGAATAAAATGGGGATTTTTATTGTGGTTTCAAAGCCGTTTTTATAAACACCCATGAATTTTCGATAAATGTCAGTTTTGATTTTAAAAGAGAAAATTCACATATTCAGAAAATTATCTAGATAAAATGAATATTACTTTTTGAATCATTGTGTCAAAATTATCCAACAGTGAATTTTTCATAATTTTCTATGTCTCTTGAATTTTTGGGTAAGAGTCATATACAATTTAAATATACAATTTGTTTTATGGCCTCATAATGATTCAAAAGTGATGTAATAAAAATATATAATAGTTATGTTTATCCAAAATAAGTTTTTACCATTAAAATAATGTGATTTTGGGATTGTTTGATTTAATTTACGCAACATTAGTGGACTATCAAAGACTTTTTAAACATTTTAAATTTTAAAATTTATTTCCTTGAGAGTGTGACTCACCTCCAATTATTAAAGACTAATATTTTTAGATGTTTGTCCATTAGCCTTATAAAAAATGTATTCCATACCCCTTTGGAAAAACCCATGTGCAAAAACCATTGGTTGGATTGTGATTTTGGTTAGTTTAATGTGTGGTGGCCAAAACCTAAATAATAAAGAATTCATCTTCTTTCCTATATAAACCCAAAAAAGATGCCAATTTCTCTTCACTAAAATCCGTTGGAGATCAACTAAAATCTTCCATCCACTCTCTAGAATCCTCAAAAAGATCACCAAGCTCCCAAAAATCCTCTCTCATGCCCATCCCAAACCATTGGGATCACACCTCCAAGTAAGGGATTCCATCCATTCTCATTTTTTCCAATTTTCGTAATATTTGAATGCCATTTTATTTCCAATTATAAATATTGGGGTATTATTTAAAACCTATAATATAAATCCATATTTGTGTTTTTATGATGAGATACCCATTTATCTCACATCAACTATTTTTATGAATTCTAATAACACATCGTTAGGCTGCCGAAATTTCACGTCAATTTTCTATGTCAAAGTCATTATGTCATTAATACCATCGCAATTTCTATATCAAGGGTATTCACCTTTATGAAAGTTTACTTATTGATTATATAGTTCCATTTATGAATTCCCCATTCCTTTATCATGTAATAAATGATGATATTTAATGATTTCATGGTATGGGGACAAAATGGAACACTTATACAAGAAATAAAATGTTTTAGAAGGGTACACCCTAATAGCTCCCCATTACATTGGGTAACGATTTGTGCATTGATACTTAAAGTTAAAAGATGGATTACTCATTCTAAATCATCTGCAATTTAGTTTTAATCATGATCAATTTGAAATGATCCTTGGATTGTGCTAATACCATGTCAACTATTATTGCATCATTTCCATGATATAATTATCATGCTATATCGTGCCTCTATGTTCATATTTCTTTTATTCTACCTTGATATTCCTATTTCCTAACATATCATGTATTTTTAATGTTATTCCTTGTTTAATCCCTTACTGGGATTTATAGCTCACCCTTTTAATATGCATGTCCTTAGGTTATCCCATGAAATAAAATGTACGAGGAAATATTGATGTTATGTAAAAGTTGTTTTCAATAATGATGTTGTGTTTCACATTTTTAGTCATTATGTAATGTTACTAAGCCCCAAAAACAGTAGAACTCTCGATATTTTATGTGGTATCAAGTGAAGGTTTTATTCAATAAATTGTGTCTAAGTGTGTAATAAAAAGCTGTGTTGTTACAGTTGGTATCAAAGGATATGTTTAGTTATTTTTTTTATCACGATTAGAAAACCCTAGGGAAGACATAAAGATAAGAATAATTAAAATAAAAAATCCATAAATTTTCATGAGTATAGAGTTAGTTGTTTATCAATAAAATACATCTTTATCCGGATATGATTAGGTAGATACTGATCTGGCAGAGATATACCTTGGAGTGAAAACTCTGAGAAGGAGTTTTGGGCTTGACCTGGGGTAACCTTGTACACGAAAACATGCCTTGTTGTACTCTTGATTACGTCACTCCTTAGGGATATGATTTGGTAAATTCACAAGCATATAATGTACCATTTTTAAGGGTACCCCTATGAATAAATGTTTGCAAATAGATCAAGGATAACATTTATTGAATTCTATAGATTCATAAGTTAAGGAAATAAATGTTATTTATAAGTCATTTATTTTTTTAATTGGATTGCCCTTTATATGTTAACCCTAACTCTTTTTATTTTAGACAATGGCCAGTAATATGAGGAAAATGGATAACAAACTATTTTAAGGGAAACCTGATGAACGTACTAGTGATATTCTCAGTCAAATGGGTGCTCAAGTAGGATATATCATGATTATGACAAACCGGATATTAAAAATCACAATTACAAATTTGTACTTTTTTTTAATTCCCAAGTACATCGATGAACAGGAAGATGAAATCTCATGAAAGTTCATCTGATAACGGTGATAAGGGAAATAAGACCCCATTTCCCTTGTGCAACCAATGTGGATAAAGGAACTAAGGGAAATGTCACAAAGGGATATGGAGATGCACTTGATGTGGAAAAAAAGGGCACAAAATATCCAATTTCCATGAATGAATGGATAATGTGATGTTTAGAAACAAATCCCCATATACGGAATCTTATACAGTTCTATGTCATAAATGTGGAGAAGTCATACATTAAACAAGATGATGCCTTATTGGATGTGATGAGAAGCAAGATGAGAATTAACAATCTATTTGATCAAGGGAGTACAACAAGTCCTATGAAAAAATGGATATCATGAATGAATTACTTGTATCGACTACTACAAAGTAGTGTATGTCGTAATGTATTTCAAATCATGTACTATTAGTATATATTTTATTTTTTCTAAGAACATTGAGTCCCCAACAAAAATAATATTAAATCAATAGGGAAAAAATATATAAATTTTGTATCACATGTTGAATTTTGGGGGAATGTTTTTCTTGAAAATTTAATAAGGCTCTATTTGATGGAATTTGAGGGAAAACGATCAAAGTTATTGTCTGTTCCACAAGGTAGTCCCACACATGATATGAAGTTGGCATAAGTGATCTTTACGTTGATAATTTGGCAGCATTTCCTCAATGGGGAGATATGTGTAATATACATATTTCATGAAATCCATAAGTATATATTCACAACTAAATATTTGAACATGCTCCAATGAAGAATGTTAGAGCTGATCAAAGTCTATGATTTCTCAATCCATTACCACACTAGGAAAATGAATAAGTTGGCAGATTCTCCAAGGAGAAATGACATATCGATTCTATTATTGATGAGAATTAAAAATTATCCAATATTTTTATATTTGATGAATATGGACATGAGACTTATAAATAAGGGAACATCCTAAATCTATTCACAGATTATTTCTCAACAGTAACTTCTGAAAATGATAAAGGATTCTCAAAAGTTTGTAGTGGGAATTCAGAAGAAGGTGGAAACTATTAGAAATGGAAAATCCTCAGAGTTAAATGTCAATGAAAAAGGAATTGTGATGTTTGGGTCAAGACTATGTGTTGAATTGAATCTCAAGTTATAGAAGGATCATTTTGATTGTGCACATATTTCAAATTTATACATTCACCCAGGAAACAGAAAGATGTATCAAGAACTATGGGAGCATGTCTGGTGGGATAACATGAAGAATGAGATCTCTGTGTATACATCCAAGTTCCTAGTATGTCAGAAAGTGAAGGATGAGAGTCAGAAGTCTAAGGGGATTATACAACCATTACCAATACTAGCATGGAAATGGGAGAACCACACCATGGAATTTTTCACCATAATTCTAAAGGCTTCCAAATAAACCCATGTTATCATGGTTTATGTGGATTGCCTTACGAATAATAAACACTTCATTACAGTTTGGGAGGATTTCTCAGTGGATCCACTGGCACAGATATACCTTAGAGTCATGGTAAGGCTGCATGGAGAACCACAATTTATTGAATCTGATCGAGATCTAAGATTCACCTCTATGTTTTGGGGGAGTCTTCAACATTCTTTGGATACGGATATAGACTTCAGTATGGCTTATCATCCCCAAAATGATGTAAAATATGAGCGGATGATCCAAACACTTGCGGACATTTTGATAGCGTGCTCAATTGACTTCAAAGGAGGATTGGATCAACATCTTCCTCTAGTTGATTTCACTTACAACAACAGTTTCCACTCAAGCATCCAAATAGAACCATATGAAGCCCTATATGGGAAGAGGTCCATAACACCAACATGTTGGGTTGAAGTCAGGGATAGAAAACTTTTAGGTCCATAAATGGTGAAGAAAATGTAGTGGAGGTTAATACTATCCTGCAGCCAATTAATGCTACTCTGTTTAGAAAAATGTTCCAAGATAATAATCATCAATGAGACATAGAGATTGATGTTGAAGACATCGTATTCCTCCACATAACACTGTGGAAGAGAGTTATGATATTTGGGAAGAAATAAAATGTTTTTCCAAGGTAAATCATCCCCTTTGAGTTCCTTGATTGCATTGGAGCAGTGGCCAATCAACTAGCACTCCCACCAAATATATCTCAAGTACATGATTTATTCCATGTATCACTTTTGAGGAAGTACATACCTAACCCAATGCATGTACTCAATCCATAGGTGGTACTACTAGAGAATGACCTCTCTCATTATGAGAAGCCATATAATATATTATATTGTAGAGAAAAAGTTCAACAAAATAAGACATTTCCCCTCATCATGGTGTTGTGGAGAAACCACATGTTTGAAGAAGCAACGTGAGAATTAGAGGAAGTATTGAATCAAAGATACCCGCATCAATTTTAGTTTGTTAAAAGTAAATTTCAAGGGTGAAATTTCTTATGGGGGGGAGATTGTAAGGACCCAAACATTCATTAATGAAAAATCATCTTGATATAATTAAATGTATTATTATAAAAACATTCATATATGAAATATGAACTAACATGGTATTATGTTTTTTATTTCAAAATACTGTTACGAATTGTGACTGTTGATAATATAGTCATTGAACATTGATCACATGATTAATAGAAATATAGGGCTCTAACAAATCCAATTTATATATTCTACGTAAGTGATGACCTCATCCTTTAGACTTTCCCCATATGAATCCAATATTTTAGTGCTTGTAAATGAGTTGATGTCATTGGCATTTTCACATTACCAAGCTAAAGCTGAGCATCAACACGTTATGCTTTAACTGAACTGCCTATAGGAGAAATTGAAGTTAATAGAGACTACAACCTGAGCGATTTTATTCATGCCACCACGAGAGTCTATCACCATCGGGCACCTTACCCTAAGGTATTATATTTTTGTTATAATGGGTTATTTAACAATACCTTAACACTATGATTAAGTGATTTATTATAGTATATAATAGAAAATATACATTAATTTTATTATTGTTAGTTTCTAAATTCTTTTTAAAGAAGATATTGTATTTTTAGTTAATATTCAATTAATAAATTTATTTGGATGAATTATTTGTTTTTTTAATAAAATAAAATTTTAATAAAATATTATTAATAGGTTAATTTTTATTAAATTTATAGATCATATAATTTATATGGATACAATTGGCATTTTTATTAAGGTTTGAAAGCCATTTTTTTCAAAACCCATGAATTTTCAATAATTGTTAGATATTATTTTATAAGTAAAAATTAAAATATTTTAAAAATTAATTAAAAAAATTAATATTATTTTTGAAATAATTATGTTGAAATTATCTGATGGGGATTTTTTCATAATTTTCTAAGACAGTTGAATTTTTGGGTAAAATTAAATACTCTTTAAATATATAATGTGTTTTATGACATTATAGTGACCAAATAAAGATGTAATAAAATACTATAAACATAATGTTCGACAAATATATGATTTAAAATTATGATAATGTAATTTTATCATTGTTTGAATTATTTTATAAGGCTTTAGTAGACACTCCAAGACTTATATAACATTTTGAAGTTATAAATAGATTTCATTGGGAGTGTGACTCACCTCCACATAATCAAGCCTAATATTTAAATAAATTAGGCCATCGTACATATAAAATAATGTTTTCCACTACAATTTGGATAAAACCATGGAAAAATACCATGGTTTGGTTTGTGTTATTTATTAGTTTAATGTGTTGTTGAAAAAACCTAAATAATAAAGAATTCCCTCTCCTTTCATATATAAACCCACCCAAACTCCCAGTTCCTCTTCACACAAAGCCTTTATATCTTGACCACCCTCTGTCCTCATCTCTCTAGAATCCTATCAAGTCACCCCAAGCTCCCAACAAGCTTCTCTCAAGCCCCTCTCAAGCCTTTGGGATCACACTTCCAATTAAGGGATTCCTTCCATTCTCATTTTCCCATGTTTCTTTATATTGTTAAGACCATTTATGTTAAACTATAAATGATGGGGTATGATTTCACACCTCTCATATACTGTAATATTTATGTTTTAATGATGATATTCCCCTTTATTTCCAATTTATTCCTTCCATGTATACCTGTAACCATGCCGAAATTTCATAAAGGATTTCATCCATTCTCATTTTTTGTCCAAATTTCATTATGTTGTTATTCCCAATAATTTTAAATTAAAAAATTTAGGGTATTATTTCACACCTCCACCATACTGAACTATTTATGTTTTAATTATGAGATACCCCTTTCTCTCTCATTAATTCCTCTTATGTAAATTTGTTACCATGCCGAAATTTCATAATGAATTTTCTCTCTCCTCATTTACATTCAAGAAATTATTCTATATTATGAATCTAAAATACCATCAATTATTTTGGAAAATGTATCAATATTACCTTATTACTGGAAATTTCATGTACTTATGATGATACACCCCTTTCACTCCCCTCAACAATTTTTATGAATTCTTATGTCACACCGTTATGCTGCCAAAATTGCACTGCGATTTTCCAAGACAAAATCATTGTGTTGAGGATACCTTGGATATTTCTCTATCAAGGGTATTCAAAATTATGAATTTTTTATTATTGATTATAGAGTTTCATGTATTAATTTAAAATTTCTTTATCATGTAATAAATGATGACCGTTAATGATTCCATGTTGTATGATCCTTGTGGCTGACTTATGCATGAAATGAAATGTTTAAAAAGGGTGTGCCCTTATAGCGCTATAATGTGTTGGGTAAAGAATGATGTCATGTTACATCAAGTTCAATGAGGGTTTCATAATGATAATTAAATTTCAAGTAGGTTTAACTCATGATCTATGTGAAATGAGCCTTCAATCATGCTAATACCATGTTAAGTGTTGTTGCTACATTTCCATGTTATGATAATCATTCTATATCTTCCCTTTATGTTCATGTTTCTTTTATGCACCATTGATTTTACTATTTACAAACATGTGTTGTATTCATCATGTTATTCATTGTTTTCACCCTTATAGAGATTTATATCTCACCCTTTTCTTATTCATGTCCTCAAGTAATCCAATGCAATGCTAAGTACGAGGGACTGTAGTGGTCATGTAATGAATGTTTTCAATAATGATTTTATGTTTCACATTTTATGTATTTATATAATGTTCCTAATACCTAATCTCCGAAGACACAAGAACTGTCGATCTTGTATGTTTTATCAAGTGGAGGTTTTATGTAATAAATCATGTTTAAATGTGTAATAAAAATCAGGGTTGTTTTATTTTAATATTTTAATGTGGTTTTTACTATTAATATATTAAATTTTAGTCTCTTAATTGGAAACAAGGAAACCCATTATTAACTAAGTAGTTTTATCTTTGAATAAAATAATAATATATAGTATATAAAAATTATGGTGTGATTTAAAAAACATTATATATTATTTAGTCCAATTAAAATTATAAATATTATAATATTGTCATTTCAATTAAAATTGATAATTGGTTGAAGAACTATTTTATAATAAAAATCTTATTTGACTATTATGGTTTCATAATAATATATATTATTGATTGAATGAAATGTACGGTTAATAAGTTTTATTGTGTGTTCATAAATAATCTAATTTATTTAATTAAATTAAATTAATTAAATTTATTCTACTTTAATTTTTGAATCTTAATACAAACCAAATTTAAAAACAAATATTTCACCAATTTTGTAGTTATTAAAATTTATAAAAATTATATTAATTTTCTTCCTAAAATAAAATTTTACATAATAAATAATATGAAAATTATTATCTCAATAATAATAACAATTTTATCCTAATAAAAATATATTTGGAGGGATGTTAATATTAATGATAATTTCTATAGTACATGAAACTGATTTTTTTTATGTGTAATTTTAATCATAAATTTTAGTTATAGGAAAAAATTATCAATGTTATTTTCAATGATAATGTTAAATAAAATATTATTAGTCACATAATTTCTATTTTAATTTGGATAACATATGTTACATTATTTCTCCAATTTTCAAAACAAATAAATGAAACATACGGAAACTATTTTCCTAAAATAGTAATTGATTTTCTAAATTGAGATTCATGATCTTTATAAATTGAAATAGTAATTTTTTTAATTATTTATTTTAATTTTGAAATATGTATTTTTTATATCTTATATTACAAAAAATCATATTAGTCTTATAAAATTTTCATTATTAACTAAAAATTAATTTTTAATTTTTCACCTAAAATCAATTATATTAGAAAAAGCATAGCAATTCATCATAATATAACATTGTAATAAAAAAAATTAATCAATAATGATAATTTATAAAATTTATAAATTTATATTTTCTTAAATATAATAATAATAGAGGGGAAACCAGTTTTATTAAAAATATATTTTTTCAATATTAACAAATAATAATTATTCCCCATCTAAATGTAATAAATATTAATGGATTACTATCATGGAGTTTATTAATGATTTATTAAAAATGAAATATTAGTATGTTGTGTATGGATTATGTTGGTTGTTGTATGAAAAGAATTTTTTTTTAAAATTATGTTATTTAAAGGTAATCATTCATTATAATACTTGAGTGTTAAAATAAACCCCACCCATTAAATAAATTTCATCTCCATATCATTTCTTGTATGATCATAATAATTTAAATTTTTTACAGATAATTTACTATACACCTCTATATGATAATTTTTTTATTTAAGTTACATATATAGATTTATATTTATGAAAAATTATTATAATAACATTAAAAAAAGATATAACCCATTTGTCACAAACCATGCCGGATCTCCATCCGACCCAGCGCCCAACCCGGTCTGTGACATGGCCCCAGAGGAATTTATGATCCCCACATGCTGGCACAAGTACCCGAGTATCAAAACAATACAGGGGGACATTTTACCATAAATAGTAAACACAAATAACCAAACAGATAGATAAACTAAAATTAAAAACTGACAACCAAATTGGACCGTAACTAAAACCAAATTTAAAGGATTAAAACTTGAACCATCTTCCAAAAGGAAACAACCACAATAGAAACTAAAAAGTTAACTCAAAACTCCAAGAAACAAGAATGGTGCATCATCCATAAGCTATAATCACTATCCTGCCTAAGATGACTGGCAAAAAACCTGAACCACAATCGCTAAGAATGATCCCTCAACCGAGAATACACAAAAGACAAGATCTACATACAAACAAATCTGTATGTAGGGTGTGAGCCAAATTCCTAGTAGGATACCACCCAATAACAAGGTTCCATGCAACAACATAAAAAAAATTTAACAATCTAATTTAAAACCATACTTTTGAAATGATATTATTGAATACATTTAAAAGATGAAAGTAAAAAAAAAGAAAAGCGTGTTGGAAGAAAACCATTTCACATACACTAAATTAAAATAGAAGATAAAAAATCATAAAGAACCTGAAAATACTCAAGTGGTCCTCTGTATGTTGATGAAAGGAACCACATCGTGAATTGTAGATCACTACATGTAAATCCCCTAAGGTAGCTAGTATTTTGGGGTACTAGAGACATCGTACCTTGGTGTAAACGTGTCAGAGGAAAAATAATAATCAACCATCTTGTGTATGAGCCACTAATAGGGAAATACATCAATAACCTAGTTGTCTCCAATCATCAAAAAATTTTATTTAGTGTTTAACATCAATCCTGCCTGATGAAACCAGGATGAACCACTTATGTGTCATCTAGAATATGAGTCCTAATCCTCCCACCTATGTACCCATGGTTCCCTTTTTTTCTCAAACAAATGTCACATTCGCATCATGTTTCAATTTCACATATCACACACCAAATAGGACATTACACACAAAATCCACCACTTTCATACATAAGAAACAATTCAAAAACACATGAACAACATAATACCATTCAAAAATATATTGGTAATTTCATAATCATTTCACAAATATTGGTATGGAAATTTTCAAAGAAGAAGATAACCAATTTGAACAACATCAAAAACATTATTAAATATCACAATAAGGGACTAAAAATAAACAAACACAATTTAAAGTTTGAATTTCATTTCAAACCACTTTCATCACAAATATTCCTTAAAACTAGTTTCTCGCCACTTGCACAATTAAATAAACCATTTTCACCACTGTTGACGCTCCTTTCGTCACAGAATCTAAAGATCGGAAAAGGGAATATCTGAGCTCAAAGTGATTAATCCTTTGAAGAAACATCAAAAATCGACAAAGGGAAAAAAAGGAGAACATTGCCCATATATCGCGCAAGTTCCCTCTTGGTCGCGCAAGTACACTTGCGCGCCGCCTCAATACTTGCGCGACTCCTCATGTTCGTGCAAGGGACTTGCGCGACATATGTGGTAACCGCCTGGTAACCGCCCAGTAACCGCCCGGGGTCTACTTTTGCCTATAAATAGACCCTGTGGGCCCCCCATTCAAAGGAGGATCTTTTTTCCAGAAACTCGGATTGAAGCTCCCGACGCCCAAGTCTCTTCTCAAAGCTTCCGGAACACTTCTAAGGTAATTTCTTACCTAGAACGGAAGATCTAAAGAGAAAAAGGAAGGCCTAAGTGTTGAAACTTATCAAACACTTGCGCGCCTACTTAATTCCTGCAATATAACTTGCGCGTCCCTCTTCTGGAAGAACCTCAAGAGGATGGTAAAGGGTTTAATAAAGAGTCGCTCAAGCATTTCAATACTGGTTGAAAATCGCGCAAGTACCCCTCATGTCGCGCAAGTATACTTGCGCGACCAATACTTGCGCGCCGCCGCAGGACTTGCGCGCCTTTCAAGACTTGCGCGCCCCTAGCTTTTTGGGTGCCCATCTTGCCCATTTTTACCCCTCTTAAGCCATTTCACCCTTCCTATTCAAGATTCAGTCTTCAAGATACTCTTCAAAGCCATTTATTGCATGATTTCTTGATTTGACATCCTTATCTGAAAGAATTCTGTGAAATATATTTCAAAACCTAGTGATTTAAACATCATTATGTCACCAAAGATTGAGAGTTCATTCATTTCAACCTCATCCTTTAAGATGAGAGAATCCTAACCTGGGTCTCCTTTTCAGGAATAATCCCCAGTTATAAAAACCTTTGATCTGGGCATCTTTCTTAAGAATAATCCCCAATCAAGTCCTTTAATCTTGGGCATCCTCCTCAGGAGTAAGCCCCAAACCTTAATTCCTAACCTGGGTCTCCTTTTTAGGAATAAATCCCCAGTTATAAAAACCTTTGATCTGGGCATCTTTCTTAAGAATAAGCCCCAATCAAGTCCTTCAATCTTGGGCATCCTCCTTAGGAGTAAGCCCCAAACCTTAATCCCTAACCTGGGTCTCCTTTTCAGGAATAAGACTCAGTCATAACCTTGGGCTTCCTTTTCAGGAGTAAGCCCCAAGTCCCCTAACCTAGGCTTCCTTCTCAGGAATAAGTCCTAGTCATAAATCTTGGGCATCCTTCTTAGGAGTAAGCCCCAAGTCTCTTAAAATTTCTCTTAACCAGTCATAAATTACCTTTGATTTGGGTTTCCTTTTCAGGAATAAAACCCAATCATAAGTCCCCTCCTAACTTGGGCATCCTCCTTAGGAGTAAGCCCCAAGATTAGAGTATTCAAATCTCCATGAAGCACATATAACTTTGTGGACCCTATTCTTGGATTTTCTCCCTAAAAGTAAATCCTAAACCTTTGTCTATCTGGGCAATCATCTATACATAAGCCCCAAAACAAATTCTTATGATTGCATCTTTTATGGCACAATTGTCTAAATTTTACCAATACCTCTTGTTTCTGACACCGAGCATGACTCACGTGAGATTAGAGTGTAAAAGTAATTATGACATTCATCTTTGAGCCATCAATCATAAACATCATATCCCATTCCTCGAACTACGTGGGTTCTGATTCCTTTTTCAAAACAAAGGATACGTAGGTAGCCCATTTATGGGTTCGATCCCAACATTGAAATAATCTCTGTCCTTCTGAATGACGATAAACTTCAAGTGCCCCACTGAGTGGCTTTAAAACTAGCCTGGTCATCAAAATGACCAAGAGACTTTTATATAAATGTTTTGAAGGATACCATTGACCAAGAATCTCTAAACAAATATAGATGATTCTATATTGATGAATAACCTCGAATACATATAAATGATTCTCTAAATTTCTTGCATATTTAATCATTGATTGTTAAAACTAAAGGAAAGCTCATTTTATACTTGGTAATGTAATAAGGATTCACGAACTTAACTTAAATCTATAAAGAGAGTCCCGGAGTAGACAATAATTCCCCTCAAAAAGGTGTGATGAGTCCGACCTCCCATCCTCTCGACCAATGGAAATTCCTAAGCCTCATTAGCCCACAAGCTAATGAGCGCCTGCCTTTGGAAAGTAGGTCCAAACGGATGTGGAATCATTGGATGTTTCCGGTTCTACGAACAAACCCGTTAGAAACCGATCGGAACGTTTGAATCTCCCGTACAGGAGGTCATCCCCGGATTCCGCGCGAAACAAAAATGGTGAACCCGACGTGAATCCTTAACCAAGTTAAAGTGATGTTCTTCTTATCTGTTAGGCCCTTTGGGCCAACAAGGCAATCATTGACATATGATCATCCAAAAGATGCAGTAGCCGGATTCATCTTGATTATGTATGTTACATGGAACAGGCACTCTTTTTTCAAGATCTTCTACAAAAATGGCTTTCCTTAAATTCACCCCTGTGAATACTGCTGCTGGGAACACCTCTACTGTGAGGTCTGCTGCTGTGAAAACCAATGCTGCTACTCCTGCTGGAATGTCATCCGCTCTGAGGATGACATCACCAACTCAGCGTCTTCAACGCTTTGTTTCTAATGCACTGGTTAAGGAGTACCGTCGTAACGGTACTATCCCAACTCTGGAGGCAGCTCGTCAAGCCCTCCAAGTTAACAATTCTACCTGGTCGTCCGGACAACGGCGACCAGCAATCAAGAAGCAGACGGTGCTGACTACCGTCTCCAACCGTTTCGGGTCGTTATCCCCGGAACGCAATTTCCATTCACTCCCTTACTCCGAGGAAGTGAATGAGCAGGTCCCGCAGGACCTTAATTCAAAAAGACAGGAGTCCTTCTCAAAGGCTCCCATCAACAATCGCCGCCAGACTCGTGCGGTAGTGCGCCCTCAACATGATGAGGGTACCGACTCCAGGCGTTCAGCTCAGGTTCCTCGAACCCGAGCAGGCAAGATGAATCGCCAGAGACGGAATCCGGTTAACAATAGGCAGGTTGTCATCCCTGCCATCTCCAGAGAAGTCCACCAACCTAACTTGGTGGAAAACAACGAGCAGGCATACACACCTGCCCGTTTTAATCCCGCTGTCCAGCAGACTCGTCTGGCAGCATCAAGCCGATCCCGCCAGGCAATTCCGGCGGAGTACCATAGGCAGGAACATACACCTGCTTATACATCAGCAGTTAGTCAGCAGGCTCGTCTGACTACATATGGTGGATCTCGTCAACCGTGTTTGGCGAAGTGTAATCAGCAGGCACATACACCTGCTAATACTAATCAAGCCTACCAACAGTCTCGCTTGGTAGCGCACGGAGAAGTCAGTCGGAAATCCCCGACGACAAACAGGAGGCAGACTAAACTCTCTGCCTCCACACTTGAGTACTGTCAGGATTCACTGACATGAAAAGGAGGACAGGAGCAGGCACATACACCTACTCCAAGCCCGGAATGGACGTATATCCCCGTTCCGGCGGCTGAAGTCACCAAACATATTTTGTCAATGGTGAAAGAGCAGAAGCAAATTCCTGCTCATATTCTGGATGCTTGCCAGGATATCATAACAGCTTCAGCATCATCTCAGGGACAGACACATAAATCTATCCCTAGCAGTGGAGTGACACATCAACAATTCACTCCGGAACAGACACACACATCTGTTCCAGTCCAAGAGGGTTGTGGGGCCTACTCCCCAATATCATATGGACAACCAAGTCAGGCACATACACCTGATTTGAGCGATGATCGGCAGCCTAACCTGACCATCTTTCCTGATCAGGCACACAAACCTGCTCAAAGCATTCACTTTCGTCATCAAGTGGTTTTTAAAGCGAGTAAGAAGGCATCTAAGAAAAATATCCGCCCAGCACAGTCAGGAGATCAAAGGCCAATCTGCACCAAGGCCTTGCTCGATGCTGGAGTTCTTGAAGCCCTCAGACATTTATCTGTCGGAATTCAAGATTCTACTCCCTCAGTTCCCAATAACAGGAACATTAATCCCGAAGGTCTTCAACAGACACTTCCTCATGAAAACTTGCTTCATGAAAATTCGGTCAATCTTGAAGTTTCATCTTCAGATGAGAGCCACAAGAACCCTCTGTGTGGTCAGAAGGCCAAGGAGCAAGAGATTTCATCTTTTTCTGTAACCCATCATGAAGGTCCTCCTCATGGTGATGAACTTCGCTGCGAAAGTCCTCTCCGCAGTAGTGATTCACATTGTCTCGAAAATTCTTCAGAAGGCAATGTAGTGACGAGAAAGCCCTCCTATCTCGAGGCACTTGCAAACGTAAAACCAGTCATGTCTGAAGTTTTACTATCGGCAGGTGAAACTCTTTCTCCATCAGAAGATAGCTTGGGGTTCAGGTTATTCTCCGAACCTTCCCTGGGTCATTCATCTTCCAGCATGAATAGTGATTCCTCTACCAATCTTGTTGAATCCGATGAAGCAACAAGGAAACACCAACTCCGGTCCAAAAAGGTAGAAGAATCTTCATTTAATGATAAAGAGGAAATGCTGAACATGAGGAAAAAACTGGCAAAAGGTGAAGTACCAGTCATGTTTTGGCCTTTGGCTGATTCACAGTATGACATTCCAAAGATGTTGACGGATGATGGAATCCATGATATTCGTCTTAACATATGGAAAACTCTTTGTCAACTAAAGAAGAAGGTATTATCTTACGATGAATATGAAAATCATCTTAAGATAATAGAAGGGTTACAACGCCAGATTGATTTGGCATCTCTATCAGTCTCTCGGTATCCGAAAGCTGAAAAGCAACAGAGAACCCTTCAACGTTCATGCCTTGGCGCACTAAGAAGATTACGTCAGTTAATTTCCAATGCTCCATCTAATGTTCATATCAGAGGATGGGGTGTTCACGGAGCACTACATTTCACAGTGCTTTCCGGTCAGCAGAGCCCGCCGAAAATGGTCTCATGCAATGTTATTGCCCATGGCCGGCCACAGTCAATGGGCTTTGTTCATAATCAAAAGCTTGCTCGAGATCAAGCTTCAACTAGTTCCTCTCAAAGTCAAGTATATAGAGAACAGGTTGTTAATTGCTCCTACATCAAGCAGGCGAGAATATTGCACAAGCCTCTCGTCTGGAGCAAACACGTCATCAAATGACAGAAGTTTCGGAAATCATCCAACGGTCTGTTGAACCAGGTGATAAAAGTGGATACAGGTTAATGCATCCAGCTAATTTCCGAACTAAGATTCGCAAGATCAAGAGAGATTTTAAAAAGATCTCAGACATAGCATGTCAAGAGACACCCCAGCTTGCCAGACTGGGGACTTCTCTAACCCAACCCTCAGAATCAACGAATGGGATTCGAGGAGTTGAGCGGAAGCAACAGGAACACCCCCAGTCCACTGGACTGGGGACTTTTTCAAATCATCAATCCCTCCCTCAGAGAAAGTCAGTATTCTCTCGATTAGGGAATAAGCCTCAAGAGGAACGAAGAGCCAAGATGTCAGGAGATTCTATCCAAGTGACGGTTCTCCAAGAAATTCCTGAGGGATCAAGTCAACGGAATGCCATGTCTCATCATGGACATAGAAGGAGACAATATCACAGTAATGCTGATAGAAAGGATTCCATGCAATATGCATCCATTAATGTCATCAATGCTGTTGCTGCTGATTCACCAGATGAGGCTCAATCAGAGGGATCAGACGAAGAGGTTCCTGCTCAAGAAGTCGCGCACACAGACCTAAATGAAGAAGGTGTGCGCACACGTAATCAAAGGCTTACCCAAAATCTGGGTATTCCTTCAAGTAACCCACTTCCCCCTCTCCGAAAAGGATCCAATAAGGGGAAAGGTAAGAATCAGGTTACTTCTCACCCTTCCTCTGAAGGAGGTCAATCGCTCTCATTAGAGCAAAGGTTTGCACAACAGGAGGAAGAGATGAAAGAATTAAAAAGGTTGAATGCAGAACTACTTCAGAGTAGTCTTCTTCTTAAGAATGCTGAAGTCCGACAGCCGAAGGAATTTTTTGTAACTACGGAGATGGATCAAGAATATCCTCCTTTGTCAGTACACCCGCAGAGGTCTAATCCTACGGGTCAAACGCAACAACGGTTGGCAGCACTACCATCAGTTGCAGCACCAACCACCACGTCTATCCAAGCTCCATTCATTGCACCTACCCAAAACCAAGTTCAACCTGACGTTTCTCAAAAGTTAATAACTACTATTGAGTCATTAACAGCTCGGTTAGAAACTATGGAAGGGAAACGGGCGCAAGTTCAACCTGAAAAGAAAGTTTACCCTGAATGGGTAGATTCAATTTCTCCTCCATCCAGTTTTGGAAACCCTATTTTCCCTACATTCAATGGATCAGGCGACCCTGAACAACATTTGACGCATTACGTGTCTTGTTGTGATCCTATGATGGGAACTCCAGAGCAACAAGAAGCAGTGAAACTCAGATGCTTCGTGCGAACCTTGCAAGGACCAGCTTTTGTCTGGTATACAATCTTGCAATCCCGGTCAGTCATCGGATGGGAGGATCTTCGTCAAAAATTCCTTCTTCAGTTTAGCTCAACTTTTCCAAAAACGACAGTTTTCGATCTTACAAACTGCAAGCAAAGGGAGAATGAAAGAGTATATGATTTCATTGCTCGTTGGAAGGGATTAACGTATTCCTTGAGTTTATCACTCCCTCAGGAGGAATTGTTGCCAATCTGTGTGGCAAATTTGCGTGACGAATTACGCACGCCATTGATCCCTGTGAAATACACAGGAGGGTTTCGAGACCTTACATCAATCGATCAACAGATTGAAGATTCCCTTATGCAGGCTAAGGTTAAATCTCGTGTAATTCCATCAGCTCCAGGAAGAAGAATGGGTAAAGCAGAAACTGCTATAGTTATGCTTAAACAGGCACCTGTACCTATTTCTACTTCAAAACCTTCATCTTCTCGAAGGGCTCCACCTCCTGAACGCCAACAACAAAGGCTGTTTCGTCCAAATGATCAAAAAGATCAACGACGAAAAAAATTTGAGGATATGAAGAGTAAAACATACTCTTTCCGAAGTGAGAAAGTTCCTGGTTACTTCATTTCAGCTCTGGAAAATAATTTGGTTCAATTACCAGTGCCGAAGAGACCAAACAAGGAAGGATATGAAGACCGTCCCAATTATTGTCCCTTTCATCAAATGTTGGGACATCCCATCCAGGAGTGTTTTGTCTTTAAATACCTCCTACAAAAGATGGTCGACTTGGGACAAGTCAAATTGAAGGGTTCTTCAGCTCATGTAGCGTGTATTACCGCTACAGATCCAGAGGAAGGAGGCGAGTGGCAGGAAGTCAAAAGCAAAACTGTGAAAAAATATGATGATTGGATGGTCAGAAAGACAATCAATCGGACCCATTCCATTTTGCGAACACAATTGAAGAAGCCAATTGTGTCTCCTACAAAAGCTGCAGTAAAGCCTCCATCAAAGGACAAATCCTCAAAAGGGCAGCGCAATTCAAAGAAGAAAGAGGAATCAGGAGAAGATGAGTATGTATCAAAGCCTAAATTGTCTTTGACTCTGGCAGATTTCATGCCATCTACTTCAAAGCCACGGGCACCGTCCCACCAAACGGCACAGCCTAAACAGGCTAACCAGGCAGAGTCTTTATCAGACGAAGAGTTAATCTTTGGTTCTGTTAATATGATTCAATTAACAGATTCATATTCCAGTCTTGATGAGCCTGAATTCCCTGTATCAAATAAAGGAACCCGAGGAAGTTCTAGAGGTTCAGGATATAGGGGAAGACGTGGATCTTTCCGAAGCCACTACTCTAATTCTACCCCTGCTAGCACTGTATATGCAGCAGAAACTCGTGGTAGAGCCCTTCAGCGAGCTCAAAAAGAACAAGCAAGTTCTTCTGCCAATGGCCAACTCAGCTTCGGCACAGTTATTTTGGAAGACCGATTAAAGGTTCCATCTTCTTTATCTCATCAAGAAAATGGATCTAATCAGTCTAATTTTCCAAAACCAAGGATGTTGCCAACTTCAATACAAGATGCATCAGCTTCCAAAGCATCTGCTTCCAAGGTACCTGCTAAACCGCATATTCCCATTGGGAAACGCAGGCCTCTAGATCAAAATTATGATATATTGAAACACTTGGCCCAAGTACCAGCCAAATTATCAATTTTGGATGCTTTGAATCTATCAAGAGATCTTCAGGAAGCACTCATCGAAGCTTTGTCAAGTCCTCAGGAGTTTGAAGCTGAAATTGCTGTAGCTGAAATTTATCACATAGAGAATAATCCTGCAGAATGCCATGCAGTGATATCTTTTACTGATAAAGATGAAGATGATGTTGTGCATGGGCACATAAAACCTTTGTACCTATCTGGCAAAGTCAATGGTATAGATGTTCGAAGAGCTTTTATTGACAATGGTTCAGGAGTCAACCTCATGCCCATTCGCACACTTCGTCGATTGGGCCTCACGGAATCTGATTTATCTCCTTCTACCATGATGTTGCAAGGATATGAGAAAAATGAACAAGAACCACTGGGAGAAGTTACGCTCAGAACTCAGTTTGGAGATCCTGTTTCCAATTCAGATTTCATGATTGTTGATCAAGACTCGGCTTTCAATATCTTTCTTGGAAGACCCTGGTTACATCAGCATGCAGTTATTCCGTCATCATACCATCAATGTCTCAAATACTGTTTCCATGGTCAAGTTGGAACATTGTATGGTGATAAGGCCCCGTTCAAGACATGTGAGTCTCAATACATTGAGGCAGAATTTTATCACATGAAGGGAAGAGAAAAATCTACAATGAAGGAAATTACCAAAGTTAATGCTCTATATGGTTTGGAAAAAATTCCAATAAATCCATTTTCACATGTGAGTACAGATTATGTGTTACCTATCAGTCAAATTGACAAAATAGGCCCAAATCAAAATACTCTTATGGAAAGATCCATAATGTCAATTACGGCAATCGAGCCAGACAACATGGGAGAAATTGGTAACTTACCAAGCAGTGATGAAAGCATAAGTGGTGATGTTTACATTTCGTCTGCTGAAATCCAACAAATCTATACTTCGCTAATCAGGCCAGAAGAAGTTATAGCAACACCAGAGGTGAATATTGATGTCGATTCTCAATCCATCATCTCCTCTTTGATTCCCAAAGAAGACCCTTTATCATCAATAGGGTCGGAAATGGAAGCTTCTTCTTCAAAATGTGAAAATTTTGACATCTCTTATGATCATGAGAATTTCGTTTTTTCATCTACTTTGCAAGTAGAAATGGAAGAAATAACACATGATGAAGAGGAAGAGGAAGATCTTAGAGATGCTCCTCCAGCATTTGAAGAGGGTATCTCTACCACTGTGGATGAACTCAGAGAAGTAAATCTTGGTACAGAGAAAGATCCACGCCCCACTTTAATTAGTGCGGCCATGACCCTTGAAGAACAAGAGATGTATATTTCTTTTCTAAAGAAAAATAAAGATATTTTTTCTTGGAATTATACAGAGATTCCTGGCCTTGATCCTGATGTTGCCACCCATCATTTGGGTTTTCCAAAAGAACATCGAGGATTCAAGCAAGCCGCGAGAAGAACACACCCAACCTATGCTTCCAAAATCGAGGCTGAAGTGGATAAGCTTATCAAAGCTAACTTCGTCAGAGAAGTTCAATATCCCAAGTGGTTGGCTAATATTGTCCCAGTAAAGAAAAAGAACAGACAAATTAGGGTTTGCATCGATTTTAGAGATCTTAATCGGTATTGTCCCAAAGATGATTTTCCAGTTCCGATTACAGAACTCTTAATTGATGCGACAGCTGGTTATGAAGTACTTTCTTTCATGGATGGATATTCTGGATATAATCAGATCCGAATGTCCCCAGAAGATGAGGAATATACAGCCTTCAGAGCTCCTCAAGGTGTGTTTTGTTACCGGGTGATGCCCTTTGGTTTAAAGAATGCAGGTGCAACATATCAACGCGCCATGCATCGCATCTTCAAACCTTTTCTAGGGAAATTTGTTGAATGCTATGTAGATGATTTGGTGGTTAAATCCAAACAAATTTTTGATCACTTGGCTGATTTGGAAATCATATTCCACAAGCTTCGACAACATAATTTGAAGATGAACCCCTTTAAATGTGCTTTTGGGGTAACCTCAGGAAAATTCCTCGGCTTTGTTGTACGCCATCATGGTATTGAAGTCGATCCTGAGAAGACCAAATCAATCCTTGGTATGTCACCTCCTCAGAATTTGAAATAATTAAGAGGACTTCAAGGACACTTAGCCTATATTCGGCGTTTCATCGCCAATTTGGCAGGCAAAAGTTTACCTTTTACCAAATTATTGAAGAAAGGAGTCACTTACCAGTGGACTGAAGAATGTCAAGAAGCATTTGATGTTCTCAAGAAATACCTCTTGAGTCCACCAGTACTCATGCCACCTGTTGAGGGTAGGCCTCTTATCCTCTATGTGACAGCTTTAGAGCGATCATTGGGTGCCTTTCTCGCTCAAAAGAATGATGTTGGGAATGAAAATAGTCTCTACTATCTCAGTAGAACTATGCTTGAAGCAGAAACCCGGTATTCGAGTATTGAAAAGTGCTGCCTAGCATTAATCTTTGCAGTTCAGAAACTGAGACACTACCTGCAACATCACGAGGTCCAATTGGTATCTCGTAATAATCCACTCAAATTCATCCTTAGTCGTCCAATGCTTACAGGACGTCTGGAAAGGTGGGCGGTTATTCTACAGCAGTTCGACATCTAGTATGTGTCTCAAAAGGCAATTAAAGGTGAAGCTCTGGCTGATTTCCTAGCTGAACACCCTTCAGTGGAAGACACGTATTCAGATATCGAACTCCCTGATGAGGAAGTTTTTTCTATTCAAGAGAGTCCTCAAACATGGGAAATGTATTTTGATGGTGCTTCTAGAAGTCCAACAGGGAAGAAAATGGAAAATCCTAAATTCAACAAAGTTGGTTTAGGAATTGTGCTCATTTCTCCAGATAAGGCAGTGTTACCTTATTCCTTTTTGTTGTGGGAAGGTGGTACCAATAATGAAGCTGAATACCAAGCTCTCTTTGCAGGCTTGGAGTTAGCACTTCAAGCACAAGTGAATCACTTAAAGGTGAAAGGTGATTCAGACCTGGTAATCAAACAAGTCAATGGGGATTATGCCATCAGAAAAGAATAATTAATCCCTTTGTATGATTACGTCAGAGAGTTAATGTCGGAATTCCCTTCAGAACTGACATTTTCTTATGTCCCAAGATCACAAAATGCTCAAGCTGATGCACTGGCTAATATAGCCACAGCTTTAGCAGATCCAAATCGGGATGAGACAACCATCTGTATTGCCCACCGTCGTGCAATTTCACCTTATGTTCAAGTCAGAACAGAGGAAATTAATGAAATTAGTCCCATTCCTGAACCATATGGTCATACTACAGGATGGATGTCACCTATCAGGGAATACCTTCAAAATGGAACACTTCCACCTGATAGAGCCGAGAGAGAACAAATTCGGCGACGTGTGGTCAATTTTACTCTTTATGATGGTCCAAACCACCTCGAGAAAATTCTCTACAAACGTGGTTTTGATGGAGTTCTCTTCAGATGTATTGATGGTGAAGAGACAATGGCTGTCATAAAAGAAGTGCATGCAGGAGTCTGTGGTGCCCACCAGTCTGGACATAGATTGTCTGATCAAATTCGAAGGCTTGGATACTTCTGGCCTTCAATGATACAAGATTGTGTTAATTTCACAAAGAAGTGTTATTCATGCCAAGTATATTCCAACTTCATTCATCAACCTCCAGAGTTGCTTCATACAGCTAAATACTCATGGCCATTTTCCACATGGGGAATGGATGTGGTGGGACCTTACCCTTCAGCTCCGGCCAAGCAGTTTAAGTACATTCTTACTGCTACTGATTTCTTTTCCAAATGGGAAGAGGCAGTACCTCTCAAAGAAGTCAGTTCTAAATGCATTGTTAGCTTCATCAAGTCTAACATCATTACTAGATTTGGTGTCCCTCATACCATATTGACAGACAACGGCACCAACTTCTGTTCTTCTGAGGTAAAGAGATTGTATCAAGAATACAACATTAAGTCCAACCATTCATCTCGATATCATGCAGCGGCTAATGGCCAGATAGAGGCCTTCAACAAGACTCTTTCAAATATACTGCAAAAGATGGTGGATAAAGATAAGAGGTCATGGCCTGATAAACTCTATCATGCTTCATGGGCTTATCGGACTACCACTCGCAATGCAACGCGGTCTACTCCATATTCATTGGTATATGGAACAGAAGCAGTCTTGCCAATTGAAGTTCAATTGCCCTCACTCAGAATAGCCATTTGTGATCAGTTATCAACAGATGAGCAATCCCAAAAGCGGTTGAATGAATTGGAACAGTTAGATGAGAAAAAATTGTGCACTTTGCACCACTTGGAAATCTATCAGAATCGAATAGCACGAGCTTTTATCAAAAAAGTTCGTCTTCGTTCATTCATTCAGGGAGAATTGGTATTGGTTCTCAGAACACCAATGATACCAGGAAAGAAGCCTCCCAAGCTTGAACCAAAATGGGAAGGACCTTATTCAATACATAAGGTCTACTCCAATGGAGCGTATTCTCTGATTTCAATGGATGGAGAACACATCACGACTCCAACTAATGCCAGATTTCTGAAGAAGTATTTTGTATAAACACAAAATATTGTTCCCAGAACCAAGACTCTTACATTTGGTTCATACAGCAATGGTCCAGTATGACCTTAAACTACAACGTCGTCCAACATGACATTAAACTGTGTCACACTTCTGTCCGAGATGACATTAAACTATAATACGTCCAGCATGACGATAAACTGTACGGTCCATGCATATGACCTTAAACTATTCGCACTTATGTCCCTGCAACATGACACTAAACTGTGCAGCACCAATAGTCCTAACTGCAAGACTTTAAACTGCATAGTCCCTGATTTTGTCCTACATGACAATAAACTGTATAGAAGTTCCTATATTTTGTCCAAGATGACATTAAACTATTTTGTGTCCTAGCAACATGACATTAAACTGTGTGGCACTTTCATCGTCCAACATGACGTTAAACTGTGTCAGTTCCCTTATCGTCCAACATGACATTAAACTGTCACATTGGTTACTAATATGTCCTACATGACACTAAACTGTATATGTCCGAGATGACATTAAACTATATTTTGTCCGAGATGACATTAAACTATATTGTGTCCTAGCAACATGACATTAAACTGTGTGGCACTTTCATCGTCCAGCATGACATTAAACTGTAAAAAAATCCCCAGAACTGATATCCTCATATTGGTTCACCTTAGTCCTAGCTACATGACTTTAAACTGTACAGCACCAGTTCGTCCTTGCTATATGACGTTAAACTATACAGCAATGGTCCCGTATGACTTTAAACTGCATCATCCCTGGTCCATGTATATGACCATAAACTATTTGCAAATATGTCCAGCAAGATGTTAAACTGTGACGTCCTAACTACATGACGCTAAACTGTATAAAAGTCCCTCACGTCCGGAAAGAAGTTAAACTATATAATCATCAAAAGTCCAGCATGACATTAAAACTGCACAATCCCCCTTTCGTCCAATATGACGTTAAACTATATTTTCCCCATCGTCTTAACTACATGATGCTAAACTGTACAGAAAGTCCCTTTTTTTATGTCCTACATGACATTAAACTGTACATCGTTAAGGTTGTTATTACCTCTTGTTTCTCACACCGAGTATGACTCATGTGAGCTTAGAGCGAACATCAACCATAACACTCCCTTTGGGCCACTAACCATGTGTAAGTCCCAACAACATTTTTTTAGATCATTGTCCACAAGAACAACTTGATCATTAATTCATTCTTTAATTGAACTACACAGACTTTGATCCTTGCCCTCCAGGCTGGGTATGTAGGCAACCTCCCAAAGGTTCAAGCCCAAAAACAATCTCTTCACATTGGTTCACCACCATCTCATATGATGATGATTTGTGAAACCACCCCTGGAATCAATATCTTTACATTGATTCACTTTCGTCCTTGTTATATGACGTTAAACTATACAACACTTTTGTCCGGTACGACAATAAACTACAATATTCTTTGATTTCCTCATTTGAGAAGGAACCATTATTAACATTGATTCTTTTTTCAATCATGGTTTTCATTTTTCAAAAGACTACGTACATATATGGTAATGCCTAAACTTTTTATCTTAGGTTAAAACCATCATTGCACTAAAGTCCCCTTTTCACCCTTCACATGTACGAACCAAATTTGTACAAAGGGTAGATCTAGAACTACGTGGACTTGGTTCCCATCCTTATGGGATACGTAGGAACATTCGAGTGTCCCTCGAATCCAGTCCCAAGTCTTTTGGGCCTAACCCCAAATTTCACTTTTAGTCCCTTGGCTGAAAAGTGTTCATGAAAACACACACTGTGTATTCATTATTATGGTCCGAATTCTATGACCCTAAACTAAGATTACTCATACTTTCGTCCTGCACGACGTTAAACTGCATTTCAAGAACTACGTATGGCTTGATTCTCATTCTTATGAGATACGTAGTGAAGTCCAAGTTTCAATTCAGGACCCAACCACAACATGATTATGGTTTTCATTGACCTATGTATCTCTATATACATTGGAAAATACCCATCTTTATGTATTATAATCCTAACCTTAAATATTTTCAGATCTTCATAACCCTTTTCATGACTTATAGTCACAAAAATGTCAAACTTCTGAGAATTCTTTTGCCTGACTATGCAGCACGTGCCCATAGGTGGCCTTGCATAAACAGTCCACCTAACAGACTTGTCAGCCAAGAGATGCTATTTATTTGACCATGCAGCCAATGCCCATAGGTGGCCCTGCATGTTTTCAACCCCCTAACGGGTTTGTTAAATAATAGTAACTTCATTCTTGGGAAGAATGCCTCTTTTGTCCTTATTTGTCTTAAACGACAGTATGTAGGGATCCGCAAAAATAGCCATCCTTAACGTATTTGTCCCATATCCTTTTTCATGATCTAAAAGTATTCAAGTCTATGGTTTATTTTTCTTCCCTACGTTTGGGTCAGACCTTCGTAGGAGTGATATTCATCCAGTTCTTCGATATTCTTGTTTGGAAATATCTTCTCCATATTCAAGTACCTCTTTCCATACAACAAACTATATGCTTTAGAAAATTTGAATCTCCATAAACTTTCACTGGCTTTTAGCACTAGGAAAGTAAATTTCTGAGAGTTCTTTTGCCTAACTATGCAGCACGTGCCCATAGGTGGCCTTGCATAAACAGTCCACATAACAGACTTGTCAGCCAAAAGATGCTATTTTATTTGACTATGCAGCCAATGCCCATAGGTGGCCCTGCATATTTCAACCCCCTAACGGGTTTTGTTAAATAATAGTAACTTCATTCTTGGAAACTACTTCTTCTAATTCTATTTAGCTCTTTTTCATATCATTCCTCAGATTCAAATATTCTTAAGCCATAGTTTACATTTTTTTCCCTCATACTTGAGTATGGTAAATATGTTTTCAGATAAATTGTCAAGGAATTGAATCCATTTTAATCCATTTTTCTGTCAAAGCTATTTTCGACCTTAAACATTAGCCCCTTTATGTCCGGCGTGCATGACTTTAAACTGCCCACACAAAAGACAAAGGAACTCTGAATAAAAGTCAAGTTCCAGCTCACTAAATATACATTTTTTGTATGATTTAGGTAATATTGAGCAGTTAAAAGGTTCAAAGTTTGTAGGGTTATTTGTAATAATCCTAGTAAAAATCAAACTATGCTTACTAAGCCCATTGGCTTAAGTAAATTTGAAGCAGGTAATGGAAGAATGCAAGTACACATGATTGAAGACAAAAGTGTTTTTTTTGATACACAAGAGTTAGAAGGACATCCACAGACTGGAATCTCTTCTCTTTTTTTCAAAAATTACCGAATATTGTCAACATAAGTCTTCATTTGATGTATAGCATCCTGAGCCTTATCAACAGTTACTTGAAGCTCGCGCACTTGACCAGCTTCACTCTTTTCAGCTTGCTGAAGTGCCTTCTTAGCATCTGCAATGGCTTTCATGCCATTCATATGAGTTTCATCCAATGATTTATTAAGCTGATCAAGTTCCCCAGTAACAGCATCTAACTGTTGCTGGAGTTGCACCTGCTGGACGACCTTTTCTTTGATTTTTTGCTTCAGATCCTTCATCTTGACAGCATAATCAGCTTCAGCCTGGGATATCGCAGCCTCAAATTCGCCTATGTTGACTGACAATTTCACTCTGGTCAAATCTTCGCGACTAGTCTGCATTTGCTCCCTCCTGAAAATAATCTGTTTCACCACAGCATGGATCTTTTCATACCCAAAACCACCAAGTCCCATTATAACAAATTTTGATGACAATCGGGAAATTTTTGATGGTAGCTCTTCTAAAGGCACCCCCGATATGATGTTCCATATGTTGTTCCATGCCTTACGTCGTGAAAAGCTGAACGCTTTGAGCATCTCTGGATCTGATTCAACATCTTCGTCAGAAGGGGGTATGTAATCTGGAATTAACATGCTTAAGGAAGTGCCTCGTCCTGCTCTTTCCCCTCTGACTTGGGCTTCTTCACTTTCAATTCCCGTTGGGGCAGAGGCTGAAGCCTCATCTCCGGATCTAGCCATTACAGTTGATGGCCCTACATGATCAATTGAAAGATTTTAGTTGAATCTTAAAGGATAACAAAAGAATGGATTGTCTTGCAAATAAAGTACAATAACAAATATTGTTATCCCTTACCCAATGGTGGTTCAGAAACATGAGAAGACTTCTCCCCATCTTTCCCAGTTTCAACAGGATTTTCAAGATGGGTCTCAGGAGAGTTTATTGGATTTAGCTCTACTTGAGCTAATGTTTCTGCAATGATAGGGTTGACATCAGTGTCCACACCCTCTTCGGGCATTGGCAGTTCAGCAGCTTCTACAGAAGAAACTGCATATTATTTTACATCATGATTAGAAATATGTTTTGTTTTTAAAAGGAAAAATTTGGGCAAAGGGTAACACTCACGCCCAAGGTCTTCTAAATCACATGAAAATCTAGCATGATCATAAAATTCTTCAAAAGTCATTCCTTGATTCATCATTTCATCTAATGATACTTCAGAATCTTGGTTAGTCTCACCAGTGGGAGCATTTGCTACGTCTTCTTGCTGACTTATGTCCTGCAACCCCTGACCCTGGACAACATCTTCAGTAGTGGGAGGGATACTGGGAATGGATGGTAGCTCTTCTCTAGGAGAAACCAAGTTAGCTTGAGTCTGTGGTTATTCTACAGCACCCTCCACGACCTTTGAAGAAGGATCAGTCCCTTCCCTCAAGGGGGAAATTGAAGAAGCCCCTGCAATCCTCAGAAATATGAGTAACCATATGATTATGGGTATAAACTCATGATTGTTCGAAGGACTTACCACTGCTAATGAAACGTTTAGCTAAGGATTTCCTCCTTCTTTGCCTTGGATTCTTTTGTTTTTTTGGAGTTTCAGTTGTCTCCTTTTTTGGCACTTGGATTGGCGAATGAAAGGCTATGTCCAGTGCCTCATTCATGGCCTGCTGGCCTGGAGATATCTCGCCTGGTTCGCGAGGAGAATCAGCAGCAGCCCCAACAGCGGTACCACCAGGGCTATATTGTGGCGAAGGAACCCCGGTCCCTTTCTTTGCAAGCTGCAAGATGAAGAAAATAACTTCCTTAAGTAACAAAGCTTCAACTGAAATCAAGTTGCAAAGAAAATAAGGAAAGAAAACTTACATCTTCAGGAGCCACGTACTCTTGCCACTCATCATCTCCAGAACCACCAGCCCCCTCAGTGGTGCCACGATCAATCATTTCCTTCACCCGCCTGGTGATAGGAACCGAATTATCAGTGGCATATATGAGCATTTCCAGCTCTCTGATGTAAGCTCGCAATTCATTGGGGTTATCTCCGTATTGAAGGTCTTTAGAAGCTAGAAGATATCCTATCCCAGGAAGTTGTAGGCCCTCACACAAATCCAGCCAGGCGGTCTCAGTATCACAGTATAAGCTCTGCCATAGCTGAACAGCCTCTGGTCTTAGATATAAAGGCTGTGAGGAAGGTCCTACAATTTTTGATTTTAATTTCTTCCTGACTCCTGCAACTACAGATAGAGAATAAGAAAGTGAGACTTATTACTTTATAAAGTAGCAGTCATTGAAGTTATTACAATCAAATAACTCACCAGGAGCTAATGGAGTGGGTCTTTTAACTCTGGCCGGAGGATTATATCGGGCACGAAACCGCTTTGCTGCCGGTTGTGCCTCATCATCCCCATCATGATAATCCGAGGAATCAGTTCTAGAGGAGGAGTCTGTTGAACCTATTTCAGGAGGAGAAGCATCACCTTCATGAGGAAGATTTTCTTTCTCTACAGTCCTCTTCCTCTTTCCCACTTGATATATAGGGTGATTCAATATCCCTTTAGGGTATGATGCTATCCAGCGTTCGGCATAAAATGTAGTCAGATAATGTGCCGCTTTTTCAACTGGTAGATCAAATACTGCCCCAGTCTTCTCTCTTGATGTCAGCAACCATAGTTGTCGAGCAACCATCGGATGTTGCTCTAACCTGACATGTACTGGAGGGGATACAACAATCTGTTGCAAACATTTGAATTGGTGTGCAAATCTATATGGGGCATAGGCCTCGCATATGATTTCTCCATCAATCCTGGCTACTAACACGCCATCCCTGCAAGCTAGCATGTATGCCCTCAAATCCAAAGGGGCTTTCCCATCATCAACAAACCGCCCAGATGGCGGACTTCCATAAAGAAAGAAGTTGAATTCCTTATACATGCTTATTCTTACTTTTATGTCATAAACATTGACATCTAATGGAGCAATTCCAGAGAATGCTTGCACTGACAGTCTGAAAGAGCTTCCAGGAATTTGTAATCCATTCTGTACATTGTAAGTCCTGAAGTGAGTGGCGATCCATCCCCACAAAACCTGGAATGGTCCCACTATTCTTAAAGGAGATTTACACTGGAAAACGTGAAGTAAACTCCTGTGAATCTTTGCTAAAATGGGGGTAGCTAACCCAACCATTTTTCCCTCAGCCAACTTGGCCGCAATGACGAAGGTCCCTGGCCTAACGCCTCCCTTCGAATCCCTGACCGGCAAGAGATAAATACTGAGCCACATTGCCAAGAAACCCGCCAGACGAGTTTTCTTTGGAATTCTTTGATTCACTTCATAGCCCCATTTTTCAAACTCTCCTGCTTCTAGAGTTGGCCATAATGTGCCAGGAGCTCCTCTCTTCTCAGGTTTTGGACAAGTGGTAGGATGTCTGGGCCGGGCATCCTTGGATTTCTTTTTCTTGGATCCTTTTTCCTTTGGCTCCATCCCTTTCTTCTCAGTAAGAAACACATTCATCCATTCTTCCGGATGGATATCTTTTCTGAAATGAGTTAATGAGGTCTCTGAACTCTTGAGCTTGTGAATGATTTTGAATAATTCTCGACCCAAAGCAGGAGTCTTCTCTGGATCATTCCAAGTCACCTTGGGAGGAATGAATTCATCATACATATCGCCCAAGATTGGAGCTCCTGAAATCTTGTGGACATCCCACAAACTGATACCTACTTCTCCATGAGTCAAGTGGAAAGAATTAGTCGCTGGACTCCAATGGTTGAGTATCTCTGGCACGAATATATCATGTCTGTAAATATATATTTTCCCAACCCAAACAGCCTCATATATTGCAGCTCTCTTCAGATCCTCAATAAACTCTGCGCAAGTCTGTCGCACCCAGTATACCCACATCGAAGTTGGCTTCACACCTCCCCCAGGACGGGAATCCCAACTTTTCTTCCAGCCTTTGGATTGATCCATCTGAGCATTTCGGAAGATTGAAGGATGACAATGTGGTTGAAGCTCAGGTGTATGTTTTTTCAGATCTGGTGTGCAAGGGCTATGATGCATCACATAAGCCTTCTCCACTGTTCCAGCAGTTTGAAATGATCCTCCGCCTGAGATATTTGCTGAAGCAAAATTGGTATAATTCTGAAACCAAGAAAATGGAAGATAATTCTTTACTTCTGGAATAATGACTTCTTGCAGATGACCATGACCATACAAAGGTAGGTAAGTGCAGTGAGGAAAGTCGTGATGATATTTCTTCAGATACTTAGCCAAATCTGGAAGAGTGCTGTTTTTGACAGTATAGTAATCAGGGCCAATGATATTCATCATATCATCTATCCGCTTGCTAGCCAGTTCATCAATTAATCCAGGTCTAAGAGCCATTGAATCTGCACAGGAGTTGAATAAATTAAACTCTTAAATGGGTTTTATTTTTCATAAAATTTGTGAAAGAATTTGAAAAAAAAAGGCTAAGGCATTAAGGCGCGCAAGTATGGAGATGTCGCGCAAGTGATACATGTGCCGCGCAAGTTTTGGTCGCGCAAGTATTACCGCGCAAGCCCTATTACCTTGAGAGTAGCGCGGCAGCGAAGAAACAGTGAAAACAAGAGACTTGCGCGGCGAGGAAGACTTGCGCGGTGAGAGCTCGAGAAATCCGGAACTTCAGATGCCATCTACGGCCGGAAGCGGTATATTTATAGGCCAGGGGGCCTATCTGCGCGCCCCACCCAGAGCGCTCAAAACCTGCGCGACGCAGACTTGCGCGCCACCCACTGACGCTGAAAGACTTGCGCGCCCTCCCTTTTCCTTTTGAGGAATTCAATTTCCTCAGAGTCAAATCCTCATTTTCTCTCCGGATCCAACTCTGAGGGGGGACTTTTGTTGACGCTCCTTTCGTCACAGAATCTAAAGATCGGAAAAGGGAATATCTGAGCTCAAAGTGATTAATCCTTTGAAGAAACATCAAAAATCGACAAAGGGATAAAAAAGGAGAACATTGCCCATATATCGCGCATGTTCCCTCTTGGTCGCGCAAGTACACTTGCGTGCCGCCTCAATACTTGCGCGACTCCTCATGTTCGTGCAAGGGACTTGCGCGACATATGTGGTAACTGCCTGGTAACCGCCCAGTAACCGCCCGGGGTCTTCTTTTTCCTATAAATAGACCCTGTGGGCCCCCCATTCAAAGGAGGATCTTTTTTCCAGAAACTCGGATTGAAGCTCCCGACGCCCAAGTCTCTTCTCAAAGCTTCCGGAACACTTCTAAGGTAATTTCATACCTAGAACGGAAGATCTAAAGAGAAAAAGGAAGGCCTAAGTGTTGAAACTTATCAAACACTTGCGCGCCTACTTAATTCCTACAATATAACTTGCGCGTCCCTCTTCTGGAAGAACCTCAAGAGGATGGTAAAGGGTTTAATAAAGAGTCGCTCAAGCATTTCAATACTGGTTGAAAATCGCGCAAGTACCCCTCATGTCGCGCAAGTATACTTGCGCGACCAATACTTGTGCGCCGCCACAGGACTTGCGCGCCTTTCAAGACTTGCGTGCCCCTAGATTTTTGGGTGCCCATCTTGCCCATTTTTACCCCTCTTAAGCCATTTCACCCTTCCTATTCAAGATTCAGTCTTCAAGATACTCTTCAAATCCATTTATGGCATGATTTCTTGATTTGACATCCTTATCTGAAAGGAATTCTGTGAAATATCTCTCAAAACCTAGTGATTTAAACATCTTTATGTCACCAAAGATTGACAGTTCATTCATTTCAACCTCATCCTTTAAGATGAGATAATCCTAACCTTGGTCTCCTTTTCAGGAATAATCCCCAGTTATAAAAACCTTTGATCTGGGCATCTTTCTTAAGAATAAGCCCCAATGAAGTCCTTTAATCTTGGGCATCCTCCTCAGGAGTAAGCCCCAAACCTTAATTCCTAACCTGGGTCTCCTTTTCAGGAATAAATCCCCAGTTATAAAAACCTTTGATCTGGGCATCTTTCTTAAGAATAAGCCCCAATCAAGTCCTTTAATCTTGGGCATCCTCCTCAGGAGTAAGCCCCAAACCTTAATCCCTAACCTGGGTCTCCTTTTCAGGAATAAGACTCAGTCATAACCTTGGGCTTCCTTTTCAGGAGTAAGCCCCAAGTCCCCTAACCTAGGCTTCCTTCTCAGGAATAAGTCCTAGTCATAAATCTTGGGCATCCTTCTTAGGAGTAAGCCCCAAGTCTCTTAAAATTTCTCTTAACCAGTCATAAATTACCTTTTATTTGGGTTTCCTTTTCAGGAATAAAACCCAATCATAAGTCCCCTCCTAACTTGGGCATCCTCCTTAGGAGTAAGCCCCAAGATTAGAGTATTCAAATCTCCATGAAGCACATATAACTTTGTGGACCCTATTCTTGGATTTTCTCCCTAAAAGTAAATCCTAAACCTTCGTCTATCTGGGCAATCATCTATACATAAGCCCCAAAACAAATTCTTATGATTGCATCTTTTATGGCACAATTGTCTAAATTTTACCAATACCTCTTGTTTCTCACACCGAGCATGACTCACGTGAGCTTAGAGTGTAAAAGTAATTATGACATTCATCTTTGAGCCATCAATCATAAACATCATATCCCATTCCTCAAACTACGTGGGTTCTGATTCCTTTTTCAAAACAAAGGATACGTAGGTAGCCCATTTATGGGTTCGATCCCAACATTGAAATAATCTCTGTCCTTCTGAATGACGATAAACTTCAAGTGCCCCACTGAGTGGCTTTAAAACCAGCCTGGTCATCAAAATGACCAAGAGACTTTTATATAAATGTTTTGAAGGATACCATTGACCAAGAATCTCTAAACAAATATAGATGATTCTATATTGATGAAGAACCTCGAATACATATAAAATATTCTCTAAATTTCTTGCATATTTAATCATTGATTGTTAAAACTAAAGGAAAGCTCATTTTATACTTGGTAATGTAATAAGGATTCACGAACTTAACTAAAATCTATAAAGAGAGTCCCGGAGTAGACAATAATTCCCCTCAAAAAGGTGTGATGAGTCCGACCTCCCATCCTCTCGACCAATGCAAATTCCTAAGCCTCATTAGCCCACAAGATAATGAGCGCCTGCCTTTGGAATGTAGGTCCAAACGGATGTGGAATCATTGGATGTTTCCGGTTCTACGAACAAACCCGTTAGAAACCGATCGGAACGTTTGAATCTCCCGTCCAGGAGGTCATCCCCGGATTCCGCGCGAAACAACCACGTATAAAACACTACTATGTGACGTAATGTGTGTTTACAAAAAAAATGAGTCTCATTAAATATAAACAGTCTACTTTAAAAACTAAAGCATATTCAAATCATCAAAAACACTACCTTTCCACAATCTAAATAAATCATTTATACTATTTATTAAATCATTTCCAGAAAAACCAAGAAGTCATTACACCAAAACCAGTTCATTCCATTTAGAAAGATTACATTAAACCCAAATACACAAGCTAACCATATAAAAACATTAATAAATGAAATTTTTCAGAACCTAATAATCACTACCAAGTGAAATAATAAGAATTTATATAAAAAACATGCCACATTTCATGTAAACATGGTTTTTAGAAATCAAATTCACAATATACCCAATCTAAAATATAATTTTCATAATGAATACAATCTAGAAAATTACTTACAAAATTGAAAAAAATGGCCGACACACCCAAAATTATTCTTTACTCATTGAAAATCCACATTGAACCATAAACATTTCAAATACCCTTGAAAGAACAGTTCACACCTCCTAAAAAATCCATAAAACCCATTTTAAAAAATTTCACCAAAAACAAGAAAAAACATTATCATCCCCTTAATCAAAATTTAACTTGTAACTAAAAATCACACCAACAATTAAAAAAATAAATTTTCCCCAAAAAATAAAATAAAGAACACATTTATAAACTAAAATAAGCATAATAAATTTATTAAATGAGGATAAAGCACAGAACCACCTACAAGTATGTAGCAACATTGTAAGACCACCTGCAGACTTCCACTGCTCGCCACAAAAACCTCAAGAAAATATAAAAGGGCCTCAAAAATTATTTCGATCAAAATATAGATTAAAAAACAACCATTAATGAACCTCATACCCACTGGAAAGAACAAAACTCAAAGGGGAAATATAGAAGAACTTAACAGGATGGGGGATTGTGTGATGGAGACGTGTTCCACCCATAGGGATGCTACACTGGAGCTTCACTAGTTGAGGGAGGTTTTAATATTGGAGTGAGGGGGCGACAGATTGAGGGATCTATTGATTAGGGGTGAAGAGGACTTTAGGAAATAGGGGGGGTGCTGCCAAAGCGCAAGAGAGGTGAGGGCTGAGTGGCGGGTTACATGTGTGACATGAAGATGTTAAATGGGGTGCAATGGGTCCCAGTCGGGGGGGGGGGGGGTCTGAGATGATGGCCATGGGGTGCATGGTTTGGAGAAATAAGGTTCAAGTTGAACGAGGTGATGTGAGGAGGCCATCCAAAAGTTGTGTTGTGCTACAAGTGGAAATGGGAGGTCCGACGACCATGGGAAGAGTTGTACGGTGTGAGGGGTTGAGGACGGGTGTGAAGGGAGATTAGTGTAGGAAGAAGAGAGGAGAAAAAAGAAAAATAAAAGAGAGAAATGAAAAAAGTGGAGAATAAAGAAAGGGGGAAAATAGGGGAAAAAAATGAAAAAATATAAAAAAATTAAATAGAACATAAAAATAATTATGAGAAAAATAATAATAATATGGTTGATAACATGTTAATAATTTTATTATAATATTAAATTAATAATCAATTATAAATTTATTAAATTATTAATTAAAACCATAATAACCATATAAATTACCATTATTATTATCATTAAAATAATTCTTTAAACTCCATTTATTATTTTTATTTATAAATAGTTGGGAAACTGTGTAATTACCCCACACGACCCATAAAGTTTTTAATAGAATGATTATGCTGACAATAATAATATCTTAATAAAAACAGTATTCATAAAAATAAATATAATAATAATATCTTCAAACATTATTATTATTATTATTATTATTATTACCAAAAAATATAATTGAATAAATTTTTATTGAACTTTATTTTATTTTATTTCCATTTCATTATTCATTATATTTTATATGCCTACCTTAAACACTGAGAACGTCATGTGGTTAACTGGGAGAGGATGTGCAGTGACTCAAGCGAGGCCGTGTGGCTTCGACCGTGGTGCGCTGAATGATGTCATGGACAAAACATGAATTTTTAAATTAGAACCCCGAAAATTTAAGTCGGGCATCAACATGAAATACCTAACACTAAGAAAAATTAATAAAATAAATACATTGAAAATGGAAGGTGTGACAATTCTCCCCACCATAATGATTTTTTTCCATATAAATCCACAACTAAGGTTGAGACTCAAAGAAGAAACCCAAACCCACTTGTGGTTCATTAAGTATCCCTGTGAAGAGCTAGAGAAAAAAGGAAAATACACCATGGTTAAAGAAAGTGACTTACATGACAACCTCAAAAATCCCATAAATAGAACATAATTTTATGTTTTTCCCACCCCAAAGAGCTAGGAAACCTCTAGTTGATCAATAATGGAAATGAACTCTCATACCCACAGAAACCAACTTCACAAACCAAACACCTCATGTTCTGGAAAATCGAAACAACACTATTTGTCTGGATAGAACAAACAAGACCAAACGCGTCTAATGAACACTCTTATCACTCACCATCTAGCCATCATGATGAATAGAATCAAAAGAACAACATAGGCAATCTAGAAGGGGAACCCCACCATTAAAAACCGACCAATGTCTGAGAAGAGACTAGAAAACTGACACAAGGAGGCTCAAGTGGACTCCCCACCATTAGAACTGATGAAAGATATAGGAACTTCAAAAATTTCCCAACAGTGGAAAAACCACCCACCACAAGGTGTAGGGAGTGTCGGGCCCAACTATTAGGTCATCTAAACAACGACCCAAGACAAACCAACATCCTCGTATCCTAGGAACGTTACTATTGAAATTTGGTACATTTTTACCCAAAAGTATCCCATATGTACCACAAAAAGCAATTACATTCGGTAGGGAACAACCCCCAGAACATTAAGGTAACAAGACGACTACGCCTCCTCCTAGCCACAAAATCCTCACACACCCAAATGAGTTGTTTGGAATGGAAGAACGAGAGAAACAAATTTACACTACCTTCACCATCAATACCAATGATATAAATAAAGCTGGGGTCCCATACACTCTCACGGTTCCTGACCACACGCTTGCTTCACTCCAAGGCCTATGGCTATAACCCTGATGTTTGAAGCATCTCCCACCTTACAGTCAGGTATCGAAGACTCTTGAATAGAGCTTCTTCATTCCTGGTGATGCAACCAACCATGCTACATTCAAGATAACACCATCAGACACAACACACTCAGACATCCACATGGTCCCACAAAGATCATTTACCAACATAAGAGCTAAAATGAGGCATTTTCGTCACCATTTGTCACACTAAATTGGAACATGACACCACAGATCATCACCGAAGATGACCATTACTGTTGAGAGAAATATCATACGAAGAGGGACTTCAAACTAAGTCATAATCGACACGTGATTATTATAATCAACCACAGAATCCCCATGTAACTCAGTCTACCACAATAGTGGCCTAACACCTTATCTTTCTTAAATGAAACCAATTATGGACCATAGGTCATTTAGAGTAGCAGCCTGCACAAAAAAATCTAGGTTGTGTCCACCTTTCCCTAGTGGAATCTCATTCACCATTTCAATGAAATACTTTCAACATAACGAGGTAAAACGTCAGCCTTAACTATAAAATGATGAAAGGAAACCCATGTTTCATTCAAACCCTCACACATCACCCTCCTAATGGGAGACTATCCACTTAACCAAAAATGAAATTGGGTTAGACATATCATTGTCACTAAAAAGGTAGTGTCCTTAATTTTGTCAACTAGAGGGTCGACCAATCGTGAATTTCCCATGGACACACCTCAATCTCATTGTAACATCTTTTGCGGGCTGTAAAATAGTCAATAAAGAAAACCATGAACTCAATTAAACTAGTCCAATGGCCCGTACATGCCGTAAGAAAACCCTAAATGTTCAAGAAGAACCACTGCAAGGGCCTCCCAAAGCACTTTTTAAAAAAACCACTAACCACATGCATTCACACAAACATAACAATAAGAATTAAAATTCATGACAAAAATCATTAATAAAATATTCCCTGACCGAAACTCCACACATCCCACATTTTAAAAATACAAGGACACACAAGAAAATACCGGTTATTAAAACACCAAACATTCCTTTAATAAATCTTTCAGAAAATAAACGATGCTGGTGGGATGCACAAACACCAATAGTGCCCCATAGGTCTCACACATTCATGTTCCCATGCCTCACCATAACCGACCTCATGTCCATCCATGCACTCAATTTCTCATTATATTAACTATTTCTCCCTCTATATATACCCCTGAATTTGGCCTTCCATGAGACCACCGAGAATCAAAACCATTCCATTCCATTTTTTCCAACCCAAAACATTCAACACACACTTTTCAAACCTCGTAAATCATTTTCTTTTTTAAGTGATTCATCTCAAAACATTTTCCAAGATGATATAATTTTTATATAAAAACCAGATTTCCACGAATCCAAAATAAAGTAATTAGGTATTATGTAAGAAGAAACTAGTGTCACCAGGTGACTGGGACATATTGTTAGAAACCATATTCCACTCATGCCACCGCCACAGAGAGAATTATAGAACAACATAACTAATTATACATGGCTTTATAGACCCTACGAGCTAACTAGGACCACTGACCCAACTCTCTTTTCATTTCCCCTAAACATGTTTAACCACAAGGACCAAAGACTTAGACAAACCTGAACTTACTCTGGTAACATGAGTCCTGCCACAAGGTCTATTGGCCATGCACCTTGCATGTAGCTAGAACGTCGAATTTTGACACCCTTAAATTTGGTCTACCCAGACACTATACCAAAAAAATGACCCAAAAGAGAAAACTGTCATTGATAACATTGTTTCATGAACCAAGATAGTTCGTCATCAATCCCAGCGCTCAGCCTGGTTAGCGAAATTTACCAAGTGGATTTCTAGAACACCACGGGCTGGCACAAGTTCCTGAGTATCAAGAAATTACATGGGAACGATTTACCCAAAATATTAAACACCAACAACCAACAAGATAGATAAAATAAAATTGAAAACTAACAACCAACAAGCCCTTAACTGTAACCAAATTTAATGGTCTACAACTTGAACTAACATAAAAAAATAAACAAGAACAAAATAAATTATAATTCTAACTCAAACCTCCAAGACACAATGGTGGTGCATCATCCACAAGCTACAAACACCAACTTGCATCAGAAGAGCATCAATAACCTGAACCACACTCCCTAAACATGATGTGTTGAACTAGAAAAAAAATTCCAAGATCTCCATACAACCAAAGGTGTCTATAGGGTGTTATCCAAATTCTTATCATGATATAAACCAATTAAAAGTTTCCATGCCCCAACATCAAAATGATAATTTAACATGCTTATTTAAAACCATAATATTAAAATTCCATTAAGGAAAACATTTAAAGGCTATAAGTAAAAAAGATAAGAGTGATGGAAGAAAACGATTTGATAAATAATACTTTAAAATGGAAGAGAAAAATAATAATGAACATGCACATACTCAGGTGTTCATCTGTATGCCGATGGAAGACACCACATCATGAATCGAAGAGAATTGTTGGTAAATCCCCTAAGGTAGAATGTATGTATGGGAAGCTAGAGAAATCATACCTCAGTGTAAAATGTGGCATAGGAACACCAAAAATAAACGCTCTCGTGCACGACCCTCTAGTAGGGAAACACATCCATAACCTAGTGGTCTCCAATCATTAGAAACATTTATATAATGTTTTAACGTCAATCCTACCAGATAAATCCGAGACTAACCACTTACGTGTCATCTCGCGTACTAGTTGTAATCCACCAACCTATGTACCCAGGGTACCATTTTTGTGCTCAAACGCATTTCTCAATCACATCGTTTATCACTTTTATAGCATCCTGCCTTTTTATCACATAAACATTCATTACATTATAAAAAACTGAGGATCATTAAGGTTTATTGTCTTGGAAACCAGGAACATAATACATGAAACAAAAAACATTATAATTAAACACTTCAAAGGCTTCTCCTTATGTTCATCCATGGTTCATTATTGCGTCTTATAACCTGGGGATATACATCAAACGAAGGGCTGAGCAGAAGTCCCAGTAAGGGAAACAAGAGAAACACTTTACATGTGAACTTGAGATACTTCAATAAGGTCACGAAAAGAACTTTAAGGCATGAGAAAGAAATCATGAGGCATATCATAATAAAAATAATGTTTTTCATAACTTGAATATGTGGCTACAACATTTAACAAAGGCAATCATTTCTTCTTCACCAAGTTCCATCCCCAAGGTGTCAATAAAAATTACAAAGGTTATTCACCAAGGTATCAGTCTAAAAGGTCATCTTTAGAGATTAAGTCTTTACACAATGCATTAGAGCGCTATCAGGGCACACCCTTAAATTTTTCTTTATCATCATGCGAGACACATATATCATCATCAATCATTTCATAAACAATCCATATAGCATAAAATAAATGGGTTTCATTTCATAATCATAACGTTTTAAAAACTGCTTTAAAGACATGATATTTGTGTCACTTTAAAACCCACAGAAAAGGAAGGTAGGTCTCATGTCTGTAAATCGAAGAATTTAAAATAGAAAAACTTGGTATATATGTGAATAAACATATATAATAGAGAGATTTTATTATTCACTTAATAAAATAAAATAACTTTAGAAAAAGAGAGATACATTTTGAGACTGAAATTCAGCAGCATAATGGCTATGTTACGAGGTTTTAGAAAACATTTAAAAGAGAGGGGACATGGGTCACCCCCTCATAAATGATCCACAAAACAGCAGGGGAACATAATATAATGTATTTAAAAACATGGTAATGAAATTGGAATGACATACCATTTGAAATGAAAAACAAGGAAGGAAGACAAAAATTAGATTTCTCTTATGAAAATCTGGCAGCCTAACGGCATCACTTAAACTTCAACCAAAAATGAATTGATAAGATAAAATAGGGTCTCTCATAATATGAACATAAGAGTTCAGTATTTTAGATATAGAGATCATACCCCAACATAATAAAAAGTAACTTGAAAGACTTTACATGGAAATAGATCTTGAAAACGAGAAGGGTGAAAGAATCCCTTCAAAATTCGGCAGCCTAACGGCGCCAATTAAAACTTCAAAATTCTGAATTGAAGAGATAAAATAGGGTATCTCATCATATCAACATAAAGTATCAGTATGATAGATATAGAGATCATACCCCAACATAAAAAGGAACTTGAAATACATGACATGAAAATTGATATTTGAAAAAATGAGAAAGGTGAATGAGTCCCTTAAAAATTCAGCAGCCTAACAGCGCCTCTTAAAACATAAAAATACTGAATTGAAGAGATCAAATAGGGTATCTCATCATATGAACATAAAAGATCAGTATGATATATTTACAGATAATACCCCAACAAAATAATAAGGAGCTTTAAATACTTGACATGAAAGTATAACTTTGAAAAATGAGAAAGGTGAACAAATCCCTTAAAAATTTGGCAGCCTAACGGCGCCACTTTAACATTCTTATAATGAAATGATGAGAGAAAGATGGATACTCTCATCATATTAACATGAAAAAGATAGTATGATGAATATAAAATAACATCCTCCAACATAAGAGAATGGATCATAATAGAAATGACATAAAAGAGATTATTTGAAAAGAAAGAGGGAGGTGGGATCCCTTACCTTAAAACGTAACACTTAAAACTTAATGGTTGGGACCTTGAGGGATTGGGGGAACCTTGGAAGGACTCATTGGGAGGTAATGAGACCATATATTCGTTGGAGAAGTGTTGGGAGTCGAATGGATGAGAGGATGGCTTGGTATTTATAGGGAAAGTGAGGGGACACGGCATTAATGGCCAAGGGACATCTCATTAGTGGTTTTGGAAAAACCATAGGCTTTACCATGGTATTTTCCCATGGTATTGGACACTTGGGACACCTAATACCTTATCTTACTATTCATAAGTCGACCATATTGATTACATACTTAATACATCATTTAATGATGTCATTAAACACTCGTATCTTAAAAACTGTATTTTCACTATTCATCGAAAATTCAACTTTCTCAGAAAAATCCCAAAATTTTACCTTAACCAAATATAGATGATCTGATTTCAAAAATGAACTCCATTTTATAAAAATTATTTTCTAAATATTTTTAATATAAATTTTAAATAAATATACTATTCACTGAAAATTCATTTTTCCGAGAAAAATCCATAAAAATTACCTTAACATAATATCGATGCTCGGAGTTCAAAAATGAAATACATTTTATAAAAATAATTTTCTAAATATTTTTAATTAAATTTTAATTAAAAAACATTATTCACCTAAACAAACTAATACTTGACTAATAATTTATGAAACCATTATTTAAACATTTTATTGAATCACATTACTTAATCAAGGTGCCTAGATTATATTAATGCTTTATTTAGGTGATATTACTAATCCATTTGGTCACATTACTAATCCTAAGCATAAAATCACTATTCATAATTTACTATTAATCAAAAAATTTGTTGATTTTATTAGACTCTAAATTTTGTACTGAACATAATTATGGAAGACCATTTTTTGAAAATCATTACACATTTTTTAATTATTTAATGTTTACATAAACATTTTTTTAAAATATCCTTTCTCTAAAATTCACAATGAAAGATGCATACTATATTTATCCGGACAATTGAAAATTCATAAATATCATCATAAGAAGAAATCAAAATTTTTATTTAAAACAAAGGATTATACAAGGCAGTTACGGTCTCCTTACATAGCCCCTTATCACACCAGCATATGACCTAAGTGTAAGGTGTGATAAGGTGATATAATCCGTGGGAGGCTCGGCCAATATCTCACGAGTAGTAATTTCTATCAGTTTGAACTTCCCGCGAAGGTGATTCCATTCTAACTTCACACGATGAAGTATGGCTTGGGTTTGCTCTAGAGTAAAGCCCATTGGTGCTACCTCATTCCCAAGTTCTGTTAGATGGGCTTCAATCGGTCCAAGACTACTGGGTGAGGCCATCAAATCTTCTTTCTATATTAATTAACCAAGATCACTTGTATTTAGAGACAAAATTCACAACATTCTATTTTCATCGGCTATACTGACTAATGGTCATATAATAGTCAAAACCCAATAGTCTCATTTAAATTATACTCAAGTTATCAAATGAAATAGTTTTGTTGAGTATAAAAAAATAAAATAACACACAAAATTCAGAAACAAGATTTATTCATAATTTCGGGTCGTTACAATCTTCCCCCCTTAAGAAATTGCGTCCTCGTAATTTTTAAAATTGGTTTTGAAATTTCATTGAATGTCCCACACCGGAAAAGGAGTCAGTAAACCTATTACATTAAAAGAAAGAAAGGGAAGTAAAAAGATCACCTGAGTTAACCAATACTAGGATCCCATGTAGGAAAAAATGGACATGGATAAAAAAACAAACGGTCACGTTCTATGGGAGAGTGATATAAAACACGATTTGGAGAAAGTTAACAACAAGAAAATCACAAGCTTATGATGGGTCAAATGGTATTTGATTTCCTAGTAGGAAATGTTAACAGACAAAATTTTTTGGTTTATGTTCCTTTTCATAGTTTTCAGGAATTCATTTACTACATAGAATAAAAACATAAAGAAATATACCTACATTCAAGTAGAGTTTAATCCTTTAATAAGTTTCTACCAAAACTAATCTTTTCTTCAAACGATGAGCATTCAAAAACACTTGGTCTCATTAAAATCACAAGAATAATCTTATAGAGAATCATATAACCCACCAAATATTAACTATCTATTTCTACTATATTTAAACATTATCCCAAAATTAGAAAGTGTAAGATAAATCAACTCTTCCAAAATAAATAACCCCAGAGGAAAGGAAACTACTTTAAATATTCAATGTTCCATGGTACTACCCAAAGTTCATCATAGACCATTCCGTAAATAACTGTCCATAAACATCCTTAAAATAAACCAAAATAATATTTAAACCCAAATACAAGAAGGATTTGATAACATAGTCTTCCAAGGTAAACTTTATCATTCATCTCCAAACAACATCAACCACTCCTAACATCCTATAAAAAAAGTAACTAACCTAAACATATTTACCCCAATATAGGTTAATTATTTCCATAAGTAACCTAAATTACTATAAGTCCGCGTTAAATTCATAGATTCTTCAAAATATATGTCAACCTTTACTCCTCAAAGAAAGTACCGTAGTAATCTATTTACCTTGATCAAATAGGGTTCCCAAAATAGTGAATGTCTTACAAATAATAATCATCTTTTAATCCCCTAATCATCTTTGTCATATTAATACGACAATTGTCGCATTTCCTATCACATTGGTTGTTGGGACATGTACTTCCATTTACCGCCATTAACTAAGAAAAGAAAGTACAATTAGGGGCTTAAATACTTAGCCAATAATCATGAAAAGGAACTTTCAGCATAGAAGGATAACATGTAGAAGAAAATTATATTCTAACTTGTGATCCCCTAGGTTCCAATCTAGGTTATCCATTATCATATATTCTTATGTCAATATTTATTTTATTTTATCTTTGTTCCTTTAATAATGGTTCATACTAAGCTTATGAATTTACCAAAGAATATCCCCCGGGAGTGTCGTAACCAAGAGTGCAGCAAGGCCCGTTGTCGTGTACCAGTTCCCATTCGAGTCTAGCTCAAAGCGGTGTTTTCAAGTTTTACTCCTATGTACATATGTGCCAGAGCCACCTCTACCTGCCTGTATCCAGACAAGGATGTATTTTCTTGGCAACCCCTTACTCAATACTCACAAAAATACTAGGAAGGTTTCTTATATTTAAACGTTTCTATAGGGTTCTTCCTAAAGTTTTCATATCCTTATTTCCACAAATAACTAAACCATCGTTTGATACCAACTATATAATCCCAACTTTTTATCACATAAACTTTCATTACATTATAAAAAAATGAGGATCATTAAGGTTTTTTGTCTTGGAAACCAGGAACATAATACATGAAACAAAAAAACATTCTTCTTAACCACTTGAAAGGATTCTCCTTAGGTTCATCCATGGTTCATTACTGCTTCTTATAACCTGGGGACATGCATCAAAAGAAAGGGTGAGCAGAAGGCCCAGTAAGGGAAACAAGAGAAACATTTTACATGTGAACTTGAGATACTTCAATAAGGTCATGAAAAGAACATTAAGGCATGAGAAAGAAATCATGAGGCATATCATAATAAAAATAATGTTTTTCATAACATGAAGATGTGGCTACAACATTTAACAAAGACAATAATTTCCATTTCACCAAGGTCCATATCCAAGGTGTTAATAAAATTACCAAGGTTATTCACCAAGGTATCAGTCTAAAAGGTCATCTCTAGAGATTAAGTCTTTACCCAATGAATTGGAGCGCTATCAGGGCGCACCCTTAAATTTTTATTTATCATCATGTGAGAAACATATATCATCATTAATAACTTCATAAACAACCCATATAGCATAAAATAAATGGGTTTCATTTCATAATCATAATGTTTTAAAAACTGCTTTAAAGACATGATCTTTGTGTCACTTTAAAACGCACAGAAAAGGAAGGTGGGTCTCATGTATGTAAATCCCAGAATTTAAAATTGAACAAATTGGAATATTTATGAATACCCCTATAGAATAGAGAGATTTGAGTATTCATTTAATAAAATAAAATAACTTTAGAAAAGGAGGGAGACATTTTGAGATGGAAATTCTGCAGCATAACGGCTATGTTACGAGCTTTTAGAAAACATTGAAAAGAGAGGGGACATAGGTCACCCACTCATAAATGACCCATAAAATAGTAGGGGAACAGAATATAATTGATTTAAGAACATGGTAATGAAGTTTGAATTACATAGCATTTGAAATGAAAAAAATGGAAGGAAGACAAAAATTAGATTTCTCTTATGAAAATCGGGTAGCCTAATGGCGTCACATAAACTTCAACCAAAAATGAATTGACAAGATCAAATAGGGTCCCTCATAATATGAACATAATAGTTCAGTATGATAGATATATAGATCATACCCCAAAATAATAAAAATGAACTTGAAAGACTTGACATGAAAATAGATCTTGAAACTGAGAAGGGTGAAAGAATCCCTTAAAAATTCGGCAGCCTAACGGCGCCACTTAAAACATCAAAATACTGAATTGAAGAGATAAAATCTGGTCTCTCATAATATGAACATAAAAGATCAATATGATAGATATAGAGATCATTCCCCAACATAAAAATGATCTTTAAATACTTGACATGAAAATAGATCATTGAAAAAATGAGAAAGGTGAACGAGTCCCTTAAAAATTCGGCAGCCTAACGGCGCCACTTAATACTTCAAAATACTTAATTGAAGAGATCAAATAGGGTCTCTCATAATATGAACATAAAAGATCAGTATGATTTATTTAGATATCATACACAAAAAAATAAAAAGGAACTTGAAATACTTGACATGAAAGTAGAACTTTGAAAAATGAGAAAGGTGAACGAATCCCTTAAAAATTCAACAGCCTAACAGCGCCACTTTAACATTATTAAAATGAAATGATGAGAGAAATAGGGGTTATATAATCATATTAACATGAAAAAGACAGCAGGATGAATAAAAAATAACATCCTGCAACATAATATCATGGAGCATAAAAGAAATAAAATAAAAGAGATTACTTGAAAAGAAAGCGGGAGGTAGGATCCCTTACCTTAAAAGGCAACTCTTAAAACTCAACGGTTGGGACCTTGAGGGCTTGGGGAACCTTGTAAGGACTAATTGGGAGGGAATGTGACCAGAGCTTTGTTGCGAAAGAGTTGGGAGTCTAATGGATGAGAGGATGGCTTCATATTTATAGGGAAAGTGAGGGGACAAGGCATTAATGGCCAATGGACACCTCATTAGTGGTTTTGGAAAAACCAGGGGCCTTCCCATGGTATTTCCCATTGTATTGGCCAATTGGGAAACCTCATACCTTATATTACTATTCATAATTCGACCATATTGATTACATACTTAATACATCATTTAATGATGTCATTAAACACCTGTAACTTAAAAACTGTATTTTCACTATTCATCGAAAATTCAACTTTCTCAGAAAAATCCCAAAAGATCACCTTAACCAAATATCGATGATCTGATTTCAAAAATGAACTCCATTTTCTAAAAATGATTATCTAAATATTTTTAATTTAATTTTTAAATAAATACACTATTCACTGAAAATTCATTTTTTCAGAAAAATCCCCAAAAATTACCTTAATATAATATCGATGCTCTGAGTTGAAAAATGAAATCCATTTTATAAAAAAAAATTCTAAATATTTTTAATTATATTTTTAATTAAAAAACACTATTCACCTGAAAAAACTAATATTTGAATAATAATTTATAAAACCGTTATTTAAACATTTTATTGAGTCACATTACATAATCAAGGTGCCTAGATTATTTTAATACCTTATTTAAGTGAGGTTACTAATCCATTTAGTCAAATCACTAATCCTAAGCATAAAATCACTATTCATAATTTAGTATTCATCAAAAATTAAGTTGATCTTATTAGACTCTAAATTTCGTACTGATCATAATTGTAGAAGACCATTTTTTGAAAATCAGTACACATTTTTTAAATATTTAAGGTCAACATAAACATTTTTTTAAAATATCTTTTCTCTAAAATTCACAAAAAAATATACATAATATATTTATCCGGACATTTGAATATTCATAAACTTCATCATAAGAAGAAATCAAAAATTTTATTTAAAACAAAGGATTACACAAGGCAGTTACAGTCTCCTTACATATCCCCTTATCACACCAGCATAGGACATAAGTGTAAGGTGTTATATGGTGAGATAATCCGGGGGAGGCTCAGCCAACATTGCACGAGTAGTAATTTCTATCAGTTTGAACTTCTCACAAAGGCAATTCCATTCTAGCTTAAAAAGATGACGTTCGGCTTGGGTTTGGTCCAGAGAAATTCCCATTGGTGCTACCTCATTCCCAAGTTCTGTTAGATGGGCTTAGATCGGTCCAAGACTACTGGGTGAGACCACCAAATCTTCTTTCTATATTAATTAACCAAGATCACTTGTATTTAGAGACAAAAGTCACAACATTCAGTTTTCATCGTTCATACTGACTAATGGTCATATGATAGTCAAAACCCAATAGTCTCATTTTAATTATACTCATGTTATCAAATGAAATAGTTTTGTTGAGTATAAAAAAATAAAATAACACACAAAATTAGGAAACAAGATTTATTCAAAATTTCAGGTCATTACAACTTTCACACATCACTCACCAAATAGGACATTACACACAAAATCCACCACTTTCAAACCCAACCAGAATTTCAAAAACACATGCACACAAAAATACCTTTCCAAAATATATTTGTCCTTACGTAATCATTTCAAAAATCCCCATTTGTCCACTCTTAAAGAATAACATAAACAATTTGAACAACTTCGAAAACATTATTAAATATCAAAACAAGGGATTACCCGATAAACATACCCAATTTCAAGTAGGAATGTCATTTGAAACCTATTTCTTAACAGATTACCCTTAAACCTAGTTTCACACCACTTGAACAATTAAATGAACAATTTTCAGCACTTATAAAACACTACCAAGTGACGCAAGGAGGGTTGACACCAAAAACATTTCTCATTTTATATAAACACTCTAATTTAAAAACAAACTCATATTCAACTCATCAAAAATAATGCTTTCGCACCATCTAAATAGATCAATAAATCTTTTGAACTATTTATTATATAATTTCAAGAAAAAACCAGAAGATTATACACCAAATCCACTTGATTTTGTGCCGAATAATTACATTAATACCATATAAATAATTTAACTATATCAAAAAATTTATAAAGTGAATTTTTCAACTATATATAAGAACTACCAAGTGACGCAATGAGTGTTTATAACAAAAAAATGCCACAGTTCATGTAAACATGGTTCTTAAAAATAAAAGACACATTAAAACCATTCAAAAAAGTAATTCTAAAAAAACTCAATCTATCAAATTTTTTACTCAATTGAAAAAAATACTATCATTCCCATAATGATTCAGTAATCATTAAAAATACACATTAAAACATACACATTTCAAATACCCTTGAAAACATATTTCACACCACCCAAACAATCCCTAAATTTTTTTTGAGGAACTTACAGCAAAGAAAAACAAAAAAATTTCATTTCCATAATCAAAATCTCACTTCAAACTAAAAAACACATCACAAATTTTAAAAATACCATTTTCACCACATAATTATTCTAAAGAAAACATATATAAACTCAAATAAGCATGATTAATTAATTGAATGACGATAAAGCATGGAACCACCTATCGGTATATAGCAACTTTTCGAAACAAACTGTAGACTTCCACCGCACACCACTCACACCACAAGAAAACAAAAAATGACTTTAAAACTAGATGTTGATGAAAACATATATGCCAAAACAACCCTTAACAAACCTCATACCCACTGGATATGACAAAACTCAAAGTGGGAATACAGAAGAACTTAACCTGATGGGTGGTTGGATGCTTGAGACAAGTTCGGCCAACAGGGGTGCCACACCTGAGCGTTTCTTATGGAGTGAGGTTTTCAAATGGGAGTGTAAGGGAAACATTTTGAGGGAGCCCCTAGGGATGGGTGCAGTGGACTTTGGGAATAAGAGGGGGTATGGATGCTGCCGGAGTGAAGGAGAGGTGATGGTCGAGGAGGTCGAGCAGTGGCTCAAAGATGAGACAAGAATGGGTTATAGGGGGTTTAACGGGTTTGAGAAGGGGAGAGGGTGGTCTGGCCATATGGCCATGTAATTCATGGGGTGGAAGACTAGGGTTCTAGGGGCTTGATTTAAGCTAGGGGGTTGGATGGGATCTAAGTGGTGCGATGAGGGGAGAGTGGAGGTTCGGAGGCCATTAGAAGGGGAGTGTGGCATTAGGGTTAGAGGAGTGGTGATATAGGAGAAAGGAGGAGGAAGAAGAGATGAGTGGAATGAAAAATAAAATTTTGAAATGAGAAATAAATAGGAGAATTGAAAAAATAGGAATGAATAAATAGGGGAAAAGAATGAAGAAAATAAAAGATAAATAGAACCTAAAAATAATAATATTAAAAATAATATTATTATTACTGATAACCTATTAAAACTTTTATTATAATCATAACATAATTAATAATTATAACAAAATTAAAATATTAATGAAAACCATAATATTAATAGAAATTTCCAATATTATTTTCTTGAAAATAATTCTTTAAACTTCATTTGATTATTTTTATTTTTAAAGAGTCAGGCAACCACGCCATTTCCTCACACGGCCCAAAAAAATATTAATAGATTATTATGACAATAATAATAATATCTTAATAAAAAACTTATACTTAAAACTAATAATAGTAATAATAATAATATCTTAATACAATATTATTATTATCATTAAAATAGTTCTTTAAATTTTAATTACACATATTATTTTTATTTTATTTTCATTTCATTATTCATTACATTTTATATGATTTCCTTCTATACAAATAAGTCCATGCGGTTAAAACATGAATTTCTAAAAATGAACCCCAAAAATTTAAGTTGGACATCAACTGAACTAACCAAACAAATGAAAAATTATTAAATTAAATAGATTGAAAATGGAAGGTGTGACAATATTCTTAATTTCACATATAATTATACTCAAATCGATATATATATTTAATAACTTCCAAGAAAACCCAATAAATGACTTATATGATACTCATTAAAGTATGTGTTTTTGTAACTCTATAAGAATTAGTCAGTGAATATGACATGAGCAACAAGAATATGTTGAGTGAAAATAAATATATAATACATTAGTATTAATTGTATATGATTTTCCTTTTTATGGTACTTCATGAGTATCTCTATTTTTTACCCATATAAAAAGCCACATATTTCCCAAATAACATTCAATTGATGAAATATATAACTATAAAATCTATATTTTCCTTACACATGTGTGTGTGATGACCTTTATCTCCGCACATGTATCATTTCCCCCTTATTTCCGCCTCAATTTTGACATGTTATAGATCATATATTTGTATCTTTATCATCTTGATCACATTAGTTTTTCTAGATTTAATACTAATCATCTTTCATGTTTGGGGGATTTCAAATATGTTCATGTTGTTAATCAGAATTCTTGAAATCTAGTTTAGTACACTACAAGAAATTCACCGAATAGCAGTGATTTTTTTTGTTATGGAATTGGTTTCAAAAAACTGCTTCTAAATTTGGTGTTGGTGCTTAATAACTATAGGTTTCATCATTTTAGTGGTGCCTTAGAGAAACCAATGTACTAGACACATTTAGCAGCAGTTGGTGTGGTTTTTGCGGCAGTTTGGCCTAGGAAAAATGAAAGAATTTTTCGGGACGGTTTTAACTACCACTAAAGAGGTTTCATTTTTTCTAATGGAAACTCCACTAAAACCACACCAAATGCCACTAAATGATCCCAAAAAATGAGGAGACTTTGGTGGTTGTTTTAACTACTACAAAAAATTGTGTATTTTTTTACAAAAACCATTCTTAAAGCACAAATAATGCCACAAAACTGCACAGTGTACATATATAATGGTTGTTTAAACCACCGCTAAATATGGAAAAATTTATTTATCAATGGTTTAAACGATCTCTAAAGGTAGATTTACAATTAATGAAATGATTCAAATTCTGTCACCCCAATAATAGTACCCTGAAAAAACATGTGGAAATTTAATATAACAACTGGGATGGGCGGGGTATATATAGGAAATTAAAAAAACATACATTTCATATATATATATATATATATATCCACATACGATTCCATCTTATGAGTTCATAACAGGAGTGCCAAATTATGTCTACCATTTTTACAACCACCACAAAATTCATAACACCATAAAAGCAATCCAAGAGAAACAATATGAAGTGTTCTTAATCATCATCTCTCTTTAACTATTTATTAGGTTTTTCATTTCATTTTCCATTATTGATTATGATGGGAGCTCAGTATGTGGATTGTCAATGGTGCTCATCCTTTATATAACATTTTATTCTCCATCCCAAATCAATTAAAATTATTGATAATGGAATTCATTCAATATCAACTATTAATAAAAATCATCTATCTTCAATAATCAACTAAATTTATATTTAGCACATGTACAAAAAATTATAGAAACCCATTGTAAATGATGTAATTGTTGATAGGTGTAGTATCATATACAAATGGTCAAATCCAAAAGGACTATGCCCAAGATGTGACGAACATTGATGGACTAAAAATCAGTTATTCAACAACATATAATAGTGAAATCCAAGTTAGGGTGGTTGATTAAATAATGATTAGTTTTTGTGATTGTTTATCTTATATGACTGAAGGTATATATAAATCATATTAAAACAACAATAATTGTCGCATGGTGTGTATGATTTATAATATTAAATTATCAAGGTTAGAATAAATCACACCACGAGATTAATGTTTTTCTATAAATGATACATGAGGATAATTTGTCACATTATACCCAAATGGTTTCATCCTAATGAATAATTCGGTGGAGTTATATATAGTTTCCCTTGTGTGGTTGGTTGTTCCTTGATTCCCTAGTCATGCTTCCATGTGTGTCTAGGATGTTATGGGTGTTTTTCTAGGGTTGATTTTTATTCCATGATCCATTGGGACATTCTACAAAAAACCATATAACTGGGGAATTAATTCATTCCCTTATGGGATATGTTGAAATTGTCATACAGTCCTATTTTTTATAAGGGTCAGACCTATTACTAGAGGGTTGGTTATTCTTTCTTTTGTTAGGTAGGCTCTTTAAAGTGTTATTTTATTTATCCCACTCACTCATTGTTCCCCTATTATGACCCCCTTTCCAATTTATTGGATGTTTATTATAAGATTTATCACCATACTAAAGATATGTAATCTTCTCCACCCATCATTTCTCATTCTATATGTGGTTCGTCCTCTAATATTGGACAGTTTCATCTATATATTTAATGATCATTTCACCAAATCTTGGTGGTGTAATCTTTGATTCATGGGGATTTATGTTATTGTGTCTATATTATTCCAAAAGAGGATAAATGTTTCATGATTCTTATCATTTGAAAAATTACTTTCCGAAGCATTTTATTGGGAATTCAACCAGATTAGGCTGAAATTTAAGGTCAATTAAGGGGTATTTTGGTCAAAAGAGTTATAGAGGAATGATATGAGCCTATCAAAAATCATTGGTTGATATATGTATGTCACGATGATTCTTTACAATTTATCAATGGTTATTCCTTATTGGATTAAGTTGTATAATTATTTATAAATTTTTATAATTAACTATTGGAGACGTGAGGTTTGAGAAAGGGGCTCAAGAGAATAGTGATTCTTAGTCTGATCTTGGATATAGATACTAAACGGGCTATGGAATGGGGTAAATGAAAAATTTTGTTAGGTATCCCCTTTAGTACATAGAAATATTCATGAATAAAATAAGTATGTGTATTAAAAATTAGGGGTCTGGGTATAGGAATGTGGTTAGTGATTATTGGGGATAAATGTTCCTCAAGTGGGATGGGTTGAAAACTATAAAATAAATTTGGGTACATCATACTTGGTCCTTGAATTTTAAAGTTCCCAATGCCTATACAAGTAGTGATAATGGAGTCATAAAAAATTTAAATACCTTTCTGTTGACTTTATTGGTGTGATGACTTCTATTTGGCATGGGAAGAGCCCTAATGAGCTTGATTAGGGGCATCCAAGTGGTTAACCTTTTATGAATGGATTGGTTAGAATTGGAGATTTGTATTTTTCTAGAAACATATATTGAAAATTACCTAGAAAATAGAAACACCTTGATAGAGGGGTAGGATGTTGTTAATGATTCTAGTAGCTTGTGATAAGCTACTGATCTTTGGACGATCAAGGGATTATATGGTAGAGGTGATTAACCACTCACTAGAATGTTCCTAGAGTAAATTGGTGATAATGAAGTTGATTCTAATGGTTCGTTATCCCCATGGTTCCTGAGGGAATCCGATAGAATCTATGTAATTATTTATACAACATAGTTTTTGGGTGTATCCTAGTGTTTTTCTAGTGATGGGAGTTGGTGATGGAATATACTCCATGATTTACTTCGAGGGGGTGTGTGGACCCCAAGAGGCTTAATTCTAAATGTGGGTAGATATGACCTATTATTCATGATTTTATGTTGGGTAAGGACTAGGTTCATGGAATTTATTTCGGAGCTTGTGTATGTATATTTTATGATCATGATGGTTGTGTGGTTGAGATTAGTTAGGGTTAGGATTGGTTATGGTGGAAGAAAACAGTACACCTAAACGATATATGCCCATATTCACATATGGAAATTACCACATCTAATGGAATACCCATAAGGCATCTCTTAAACACAAAAGACACTAATTTATAAAGAATAAGGAACATTTTAACCATCTATATTAATTTACACATAGTCCACAAACCAAAAAAATGTAACAAAAGTACTCACCCAACTCAATTAAACATGATAACCAACTACAAAAATCCAACAAAGGTTAAAATAATATGAAAACCACTCAATTAGTCATTAGAAGCTAAATTGAAATTTATTAAAAATCTTTAGATGCGCACATATATAGTCTTACAAAATGAAATCATTTGTAAACCATTTTTCCTAAATAAATATAATAATAAATCACCACTTTAATCCCTAAAAACATACCATAATCATGAGATATACATTTAGAATTGAATTAGGAATGATCAAGAATTGAAATGTTATTTCGGAAAGGTAATGGATATAGACACCTACCAAAAAATTATGAGAATGAAATAAAACCCCCAGAGAAGGAAGAATGTCATGATCCAGGCCGGGTCTTCATCTGGCCAGGTGGAAGACCCAGTCCACAGGAAGGCCCGAAGGGCATTCCTAATCCCCATGGGAAAGTACAAGTGCCTGAGTATCAAAACATAAACTTGGGAACTATTTACCCAAATATATAGACATAAAAAACCACAAGATGAATAATTTAAAACTAAAAACAGAAAACCAATCCCAACCTTAATCTACAGTCAAAATTTAAGTTTACAACATTAACCAAGAACCCAAAAGGAACGACAATAAAGGAAAAACTAAAAACACTAACTCAAACATCCAAGCTCTATGAGGTGCAACATCCTCAAGATACATTTACCAAACCAACATGAGGACGTCACTGAAAATGTGAACCACAAATGATGTGTACGATGCCTCAACCAAAAATGTAGAAGAAATAGAATCTACATACACCCAAGGGTGTATGTAGGGTGTGAGCTAAATGCCCAGTAGGATGACACGGAGAAACTATTCCACGTAGAATTTTTAAATGACAAATACATATGAAATTTAATGAAATAAAAATAAATAACTGATTAAAGAATTCTAATGAAAATAGTATTTAAGGGAAAACTGCTCTAAATGGAAATCAACGTAAATTAACATAGACACACACACACACTTTATTGGTAACTCCAACTTCACACCGTGTGTCGACAGTGAGTGAAAAGCACAAGAGAAGCACAATACATGGGAGTGGACCTAAAGATTTTAGCGATAAGTGAGACCCTAGAACGTCGTGTCTCGGTGAGAAATGGTACATGAACAAAACAGTATTTGTTCTCATGCACGAGCAACAAGTAGGGAAACACATCCAGAACCTAGTGGTCTCTCAACATCATCTAATATTTTACTTAGTGTTGTAGTCGTAAAATCCATCTATGTGACACTGTGTTGATGCCACTTTTGTATCACTAGGGCACTAGTCCTAGTCCGCCCACCTAGTACCCAGGATTCCCATTTGTGCTCAAGTAGTTTAGAGTTCATGTTAAATGTCATAATTATACTTCCAAACTAATCAAGACACTACCCCTGCGAAAATAACCATTTTCACACACAAGAACCATTTTAAATAATACACCCACTAAAACATTTTCCAAACACATTTCACACCATTGAAATAATTTATTAAACATCTTACACACAAGTTGTATGAATTTAAGAAACAAAAACATTTACACATTTTAAACAAAACAATTTTCCTCATTAATAATTATTTATTAAAAAAGTTAAAATTTTTGAAAATAAATTTAAAAGATAAAAACACAACTTTACACACTAGACAGACCCAAACCCCCTCACATACCCATATGTACCCAATGCCACCTAAAGAACCCAATCTGCATCACACACATGATTAAAGAAACCAACCGTACAGTTAAATAAAAAACCATTTCTATAATCAAATGAACTTCCAGAATAATTTTCCAAACAATTTCAAGATAATCCGCATGACATTAAACTCCAAAACACTTTCAAATTTCATTTCTAGGTAAACTCAAATAGACACAATGGTAAAACCACAATTGCTACCTTTTAATTCCCTAAAAAATTAACTACATAATTTTATTAAAAAATCAAATAACCTTTTCATCATTTGTTTCACAAAAACATACTCATATAATTCAACACACCACTAAAAACATCAAAAACACACTCAATCTTATGTAAAATCAAATTCGCACAAAACCTACTAATTAATAAACATGGTAAGTTAATTAAATAAGTGAATTAATTTATCAATTAATACTCATACGTGGAACCACCTACCTAGAGAGTATAAAAACATCACACATGGGGTGAAAAGATCCTTGCACTTCAATAGCACCATAAACAACATAATTAATCTTTAAAATTAAACAATTGGATCAATTACACCATAAAAAACCAAATGAAAAAAAATCTGAAACCCCAATAAAAAACCCTATGTAAGGTGGGAAGAAAATACTGGGAGGAGTTGTGCGGCGTTCTTGAACTGGAAGGGAGGGTTGTGCGACAACAGTGTGGTGCGCCTAAGGAGGTCGGGACGGCGCCGGTCGGGATCATGAGGGGTGCATCTTGAAGGTGGATAGGCCGAGAGATTGTGTATAGGTATACGACCAAAAGGAGGAGGGCAGTATGAAGGGGGGGGGGGGTAAAAGAGGAAGGGTTGGGATAGTTGGGGCATCATGAAGCGAGTTGGAAGGGAGGAGGGTCTCTTGTCCAAATCGGCATAGAAGGAAAAATGGGACCGGCACACTTAGGGCAGGAGAAAGGTTTGTTGTGAAAACACACAGGGGAACGGGGGACTAGTGCGATGGGGAATATGGAGCGCAAGAGTGAAACAAGAAGGAGAAAAAATAAAGAGAAATAAATAAAAGATTAAAAAGAAGAAAATAATGTGAAATAAATTCTAAAAAATCCAAACCAATCTGATAAAATAATAATAACAATGATAATAATAATATGTATAAATTTTTTTACAATTATGACAAAAATTATAATATTAAAATCCTATGTGAAGTATTTATGAAAATAATAATAATTATTATAATTATAATAATAATAATATTTTTATTTTTATTATTGCTATTTATACAACACAAAAATAATTTCATCTTTGCCACCACCTTTTAATATCACAACCAAATTTAATATTAGTTGAAATTACAAGGATAATAATAACGTAATTGAACTATTAAATTAAAAATTAATAATAATAATTCTAAAACTAAAATAATAGAGCGAGATGTAAAATAATAGCATTAATTTTTGATTCTGGACTCCGCACACAGATGCATGCATGGTCGCGCCATAGTCGCCTATCCATGTAATAATAAATTTATTCATAAAACATTCCCTTATTATGATTGGTTTCTACACACGGCCGTACGTACAGTCACACACTCATATAAGATCCCAATTTCATCTAAAATAGAGTGTTTTCAAACTGCATCTCAAAAGTGAGACCCTAAAATAATTAAATTAAAATAAAGAATTGGACGGGGATTGAAAATTCTCCCCACCATGGAAATTTATGCCCCCATAAAGTCCCAAAAGACTAGGTTAACCAAGGGTTCCAAGAGAGACCACAAATACACTTAGAACAAAACTGCAGTCTCCTAAAGACCCAGTATTAAAAAAACCCATAACCTGTACTCCAAATATCTAAAAACTGGAATCACCAAGAAAATTAAACAATAAATAATTCACCTCCAAACATAACTTCAACATGGATCACCCTGACCCCTATCAAAGGGATCAATGGGGACACTGAAGAACTCCATGAAGACTCATCCATTAACCCACTAACCAAGTTAACCAATTATCATGGTTGAGGTCGGTCGGAGTCAAAGTAAGGGGTTTCTCCAGTAATCACAATTTGAAAAACATAGTCTTCCATAGTCTCTTCCTATAGTGGTCTCCCCACTATAATAGGATTCTTGTAAAACATTGGTTCTCCAATCCAAAATGACTCACAGGCCCTGTCAAACCATTAAAACTAGATTCACCCTCCAAGATCCCTAAGTTAAACCAAACCATCTTAGGAAGAGACATCGGTGAGACCCGCACTGGGTCTCCCAACCATTAAAAAAATTCCCAGCACCACGACACCAATGCGGGCATTCCCAGTTTTCTTTGAGCGATACGTACTGAACTCTTTATCATGAACCCACCAAAACAGGCCGACTTGAACAGATGACTCTTACAATGGACAAAAAAACACAACAAGAGATGGTTTTGATAGCAGAAACCCCCAACCAAGAGTCGGCCCAGACCGACATCAGTCAATTCTATATGACATAAGTATCTCCAAGATGAGTTCAATTTCGATCCACAACTGACCACAAGAAGGTTCACAGAGCACTCTTTCTAGCCTTACAAGAATATGGATTTCCCGATACTCTTTATGGCATAAGAGGAACTCCCAATAAATAAGACTCCAATAATAATACATGGCCTTCATACCCATCACAACGAAAATAAAGCCTTTAGAAGAGATACCCCAGTAGGGAAATTTATGATTTTTCTATCCCGTCACTGCAGACATATATCGGATCGATTCAATATCACGTACGACAAGTTTTGACTGCGCTCAAGCTTCACCTTGAGACCTATGTTTGGTGCCCTAATGTCTGAAGCATCTACCTCTTCACAGTCATAAGCTGACCACCTCTGAATGGAACTTCCTCCACTAGAAAAAAAAACATGCATAATTATCCTCGTGCCCCATGCAACCACACTATCAACTTACCAATTGAGAATTGTGGAAAAAGAAATAGAGTTCCCGACTGACCACAATAGAGATAAGAGATTAAGTGGTCTGTCAAGCGTGCGATGTAAACTGATGGATGGAGCACTCTAAGAACAAGCCCCTTTGTTTCACACCCCTCATCAGATGAGAGACCTACACTCACCACAATATGAGCAAGACCCCAACAATTACGATTTTTAAATTGATTACTCCACACTAATTCTGGGGAACATGAAACTAACTCATCAGAAAGGTCAACACACCTCAAACACTTCATATTGATTGCTTGAGAACCTATGAGATCCACTAATTTCTCACACATTCACTTCCTTAGGTACAACCGTATAAGGAGGTTAGTCTTGAGGATCTCTCACAACATACCTATTTGTAATGAAAACGGTATGATCACTGGTTGATGGTTTAGTCTCTCTCCTACATACACACTCGAGTCGACTTACACCCACACAACATTTCGAGTTCTTTAAAAATTGGAGACACTTACAACTTTTCCAAAGCATTCAACGATATCCAACTTAGCTCGGAGTCTATGAAAAATCAACACCACTAAGCAGAACCCAACTCTGCCACTCCACTATGAGGCTGGGTTGAGCCAAGAATTGAGAGATATGCTAGAAATGCATGGGACATTTCTAGGGGGCCTATCCCAAACAAGAAACACAAAATAGCCATCCACAAATCCAAAAACATCTCATACCAAACATCCATACACAAGCAATAAAACCAACAATTTCAATTTAAAACATCAATTAATTTTAAATAAAAACACTTTCTGGAAAAACCATGCACAGTATAATAAATCCCAACAACTCTTTTGAACTCATCTCTTTCACAATGTACTCAAAAAAATTTTCCAATTTCCAAAACCATTTAAGCACAAAAACCCATTTTAGAGAGAACACTGATTTTTAGGAAATAAGAAGCAACATTAAAAATTGATCACTCACCACTAATATTCCTATATGCATTTAATATTTGCATTATTATTACACTCACACACCCATCCAAACGATCCACTAACTTCCCATAAATCATGTCTAAATGCACACGTGAGCATCCAAAAGAATACAATTAGACAAAGCAATGTGCTTCCGCTATCGAAAATAAAACATTCCCAATATTCCAAAAATACTCTCATTTTTTTTTTCGAAAACAATTTCAATGATTCATGAAAAATTTTCAACACGATTTACATTTTTAAAACAACCCACTTCAATATTAGATAACCCAAGAAATTATTTTAGGGATTCAATTTTCAACAAATCAAATGCCAAATTCCAAGATAAGCATGCCCTAAAAATCATGTCGTACACACACCAAAATAAAATAAGTGCAACCCCAAGGTCCACTTTCCTTTAAAAAAATAATAATAAAACACTTTCACGCCAACAAAAAATAGAAGAAAGACATAATGAACACTAAAGATCCTAGACAGAGGACTAGTGTTCATGTCTAACCATGCTAAATGGTTTAGCATACCATGCCGTAGAAAAGCACCAACCACTAGGAGTTTCGAACCGTACTCTCAGGCATCACATGTTTAACTACTCCATGTGAGACCACGTGCAGTACTGATTTTCTCATATTTCCATCCCCCATCCACACAGAGCAAATTCAAAAACATAAATCCCAGACAACACATGGTTACTCGAGGATCGGAATGAGCAAGATTTCACGACCCTCTTCCCGCACCAACCACTAGAGTACTGACAATCCTATCTTCGATTTACCTAACACCCCAAATAACAAGAACAAAACCTATCTCTGATACCATTTGGTCATGAACCAGGCCGGGTCATTATCCGACCCGGTGGCCGACCCAGTCCGCGGTAGTGCCCGAATGGAGTTATCGGTCCCCACAGACTGGCACAAGTTCCCGGGTTACAAAAATGAAACTTGGGACAATTTACCAGAATGGATAGACATAAAACAAACATCAAGATGAATAATTTAAAACTAAAAATAGACAACCAAACATGACACAAATCTACAGTTAAAATTTATGTTCACAACTTGAACCAAAAACCCAAAAGGAATGTCAATAAAGGAAAAACTGAAAACACTAACTCAAACCTCCAAGCACCATGAGGTTCATCAAGCTCAAGCTACATTTACCAAACCAACATGAGGACACCACTGACAACGCGAACCACAAATGTTGTGCACGATACCTCAACCTAGAATGTAGAAGAAATAGAATATATATACACCCACGGGTGTATATAGTGTGTGAGATAAAAGCCTCATAGGACGCCATTGAGAAAAGGATCCATGCATAATTATTAAATGAAAAATACATATTCAATTTATCGGAATGAAAATAAAAACGTGCATAAAGAATTTTAATGAAAAAATATTTTTAAGGGAAAACTACACTAAATGGAAAACAAGGTAAATTAACACCCACACACTTTCTTGGTAACCCCAACGTCACACCGTGTTCCGATGATGAGCACAAAGAAAAAGACGATCATAATACATGAGAGAGTCCATAAAGATACCATCGAGTAGTGGGACCCTAGAACATTGTGTCTCGGTGAGCAATAGTACTGGAACACAACAATATATGTTCTTGTGCACGATACACAAGAAGGGAAACACATCCATAACCTATTGGTCTCACAACATCATCCAAAAGATTAGTTAGTGTTGTAGTCGTAAAATCCAGCTATGTGAGATTGGGTCGATGACACTTCCATATTACTGGCACACTAGTCTTAGTCTGCCCACCTAGTATCGAGGCTTCCCGATTATGCTCAAGTAGTTCAGAGTTCATGTCACATGTCATAATCATATAGAAAAACCAACCAAGACACTACCCCCTCCAAAATAACCATTTTTACCCACAAGAACCAATTGAAATAATACTCCCACTAAAATGTTTTCCAAACACATTTCACACAATTTAAAGAATTTATTAAACAGCTACCACACACGGTGCATGACTTTACGCACCAAAAACATTTTTACATTTCATCCAAAACAGTTTTCCTCCTTAATAATTATTTAATAAAACAATTAAAATTTTCAAAAATAAATTTTAAAGAGAAAAACACCGCTTTACACACTTGACCGACCTAAACCCCCTCACATAACCCCACACACACAATGCAACCTTAGGAACCCAATCTGCAGCATGCACGTGATTAAAGAAACCACCCACACAATTAAAAAATGACTATTTATATAATCAAATGAATTTCTAAAAGAATTTTCCAACCAATTTACAGATATGCCTCAAGACATTAAACTTCAAAACTCTTTCAAAAATATTTTCTGGATAAACCCAAATAGACGCAATGCTGAAACAACAACTAAAAACCTTTCACACCCTAAAAAATTAACTACATAATTAAAAAAACTAATAACTATTTCAACATTGGTTTCAAAATAACATACTCATATAATTCATCAAGCCACTAAACACATCAAAACACACTTAATCTTATGTAAATTCAAATTCACACAAAAAACTAATTAATAATCATGAAAATTTAATTAAATAAGTGAATGAATTTATCAATAAATAGTTATATTCAGGACCACCTACATAGAATGTTGAACAACTTCAAACTTGGTGCACAATGATCCTTGCACTTGAATCACACTGTAAACAAAATAATTAATCCTTAAAATTAAAAAATTGGATCAAATACACAAAAAACAATCCAAATGAAAAAAACTGAAACCCCAATGAAAACCCTATATAAGGTGGGAAGAAAATACAAGGAGGATGTGTGTGGTGGCCTCGAACCAGGAGGGAGGGTTGTGCGACATCGGTGTGGTGTGATGGAGGAGGTCGGGACAACGTTGTTTGGGAGCATGAGGGCCACAACATACATGGTGTTCAACAGAGAGGATGGGTGATGGTGTACGACCAAAAGGAGGAGGGTGGACCGAAGGGGGGGTGGGGTAAAGGAGGAAAGGGTCGGGGTAGTTGGTGCATCATGAAGCGAGCTAGAAGGGAGGAGGGGTGTTGGTCCGAATCACTGGAGGAGGTAAAATAGGAGCGGCACACATAGGGAAAGAGAACGGTTTGCTGTGAAAACACACAGGGGAAGGGGGGGCCTGATGTGATGGGGAATGTGTAGCGAAAGAGTGAAATAATAAGGAAAAAAAGAAAGAGAAATAAATAAAAGAATAAAAAAAGAAAATAATCTAAAATAAGTTCTAAAAAAATCCAAACCAATATAATAAAATAATAATAATAATAATAATAATAATAATAATATGTTTAAATTGTTTCACAATTATGATAAAAATATTAATATTAAAATCCTGGGTGATGTATTTACGAAAATAATAATAATAATAATAATAATAATATATATATAATATTTTTATTTTTATTAAAACAAAACAAATATAATTTTATCTTTGCGACCTCCATTTAATATCACAACAAAATTTAATATTAGTTGAAATAACAAGGATAATAATAACCTAATTGAAATATTAAATTAAAAAATAATAACACTAATGATAAAAAATATAATAAATCCAGTCATAAAATAATTGCATTAATTATTGTGTCTCGACTCCACGCATAGACGCATGCATGGTCGCGACATAGTCGTGCATCCATTTAATAATAAATTTATTCTTAAAATGATCCCTTGTTAAGGTTGGGTGCTACACATAGTCGTGCATACAATCGCACACCCATATAAGATCCCAATTTATTCTAAAATAGAACTAGTTCAAACTGCATCTCAATAGTGAGACCCTAAAATAATTAAATTAAATTAATGCATCTGTTAGTGTGTGGAAAAGATAAAGTCTTGAGGAACAATACTAACACCATATAATATAAGTAAATTTAACCAAACATCAAACATATCCTATGATCTAAGGGAGGGAAAAGAGGAGAAGATTAAAAATACATTAAAATAAAGAAGAACATTTCTAAGAACCTTGATGAGGTTACAATAGGGGATCGAGAGTAATAGAGGTGCAACAAAATTATGAAGCATAGAGAAACAGTGAGGTGCGATGGGGGTAGCAAGGGTGAAGAAGCGAAAGGAAGGTGGAGGGGTGCAGCGAGGGTGGAGAGCTACATTGAGGGGCAGTGGAATGGTGTGGTGAGGGGCGACGATGTGGGAGGTAGGGATTTATGGAGTTTGTGGGTTGGGGGAGGGGGACAGTGTGCTTTGTTATAAAATTGTGATGGTTTAGCAGCATTTTTTAGAAACTGATGCTATATAATATAAATAAACTATAATAGAGATTAATAATCCCTTTATAAAAAAGATCTTCTAAAACTTTAGTTTGGTGTTGTAGAATAATTTCATCATTTCTAACACTATTAAAACATTCATGATAGTGTATAGTTTGTACAACGTAACTTGTGTCAGACTCAGTTCAACCTATACCACTCTCACTTTAAAATATGTAATCCTTTGGTCAACATAAATTACATTGAGTTCATATGTATCATAATTATTAATCAATTTCTTAAAATATAGATATCAAATTACTATAATGATTCTTAAAATATTCCAAACAAAATAATAATTTCTACTTATTTACTAAAAATTCAGATTATCCTTCCTTAAATAAAATTAATCATTCTTATTTCATATTCCTTAAATAAAATATTTTTAGAAAACCAATTTGAATCCCGAGAGATAAAAACATAAAAATATTATATATTCCTCACAAAATAATCTATATATTCTGAACCAAAAATAGTGTTGAACAAACATTCATAACGACAAACAATCAGTCACAATAAATCATAATCCAAAAAATAAGATGGCCAAATCCAAAAAAATATAATGAATTAATTATCAATCCCAAGGATACCAATTACTATAAAACATAAATCTTCAGAATCTAACATCCTGTATATCTTGATATAATTTTTGTAATATATGTAAATGTTATAAAAGTCTCAATCTGATGTTCCTCAATATTTTCCCCAAAAAACCTTCCTATAAATCAATTTTTAATGTTACCAATACCATTTAATATATGTTATTAACAATTAATTTAGAAATATTTAATGATTTACTTTATTTGATTCACATATTCCTTAGTAACACATAAAATATACCAGAATAACATCAAAAAATATGAGTCCACTGTGAAGATAGAGAAATGTGTGAATAATAAATTTCTATTATTATATCATCCTCAATAACATAGGAAATAATAAAAAATATTATATTTTCATCAATGATGTAATTTTATAATATTTTTTACAATTTATGTTTTATAAATTATTTGGATATAAGATATAGGGGTTTCGAGATACATGCATTTCTCTTATTCATATTTGTGATCATGTTTTATTCAAATATTGAAACTAAAATAGTTATGATAATACTAAAAATATCTATATGGAATCCTAAATACTATAATTTATTCCTTTATTAACTCAATGTTTTTAAAGAATGATACATTTGTATTATCTTATGAGTTCGTTATTGAATCCTTTGTTTTCCATGGTCATTTTCCAATTACATTCTCCAATAAAATATGTTTATATCACTATTAAATTGTCTATAATGGTTCACAAATAGAATTTTATTAACTAATGAATATCACCTACACATTTCTATCTAGGTGTGAAGCCTTCCTCCCACTAATCATGCATCCGAGTGATGATTGAGTAAATGATAAACCAAATATTTTTTCGGTTATTTCCCATATGTGAATATATTTCACAACAATATCCAGTTTCCATTGTCCAAATATTTTTATATATATAGTAAAACAATATAACATCTTATTTACCGAAACTTTAGTATTTTATTCCACTACTGAGGCTTATTCTGAGTTTTTCCCTAATGTTTTAATTTGTTAATCCCCTAATATAATTCAATATTACCTTATCATTAAATAATACACTTATTCTAAAGAGGATATCTATATAAGTGTTATTCATGTCGATGGAAAATTATATACCCTTATGTTATCCTTGATAATCATATTAAGAATTAATTTTTAATGAACATTTCCTTCGACAACAACTATGATTCCCCAGACCCTCACTCCCAGAATCAGTGCTAATAGAAACTTACATTACATAATTTATTTGATATCAAATTTAAATTCATAAATATGACTATAAATTATTATAAAATCAAAAATGAATATTTTATGTATTATATATAAAAAAACCTTTCATATGTAGAGCTACAAAAAATTAAAACACAACAGAACGAAAAAATCCCAAGGTTTTTGTATCTAATGGATAATTTTCTCATTAAATATTAGACTACATAATTAAAGAATTTTTTTAACATATTTATTTAATTATTTCACATATTTTATCCATATAAACAATTATTTTTTAAATATTTTATTAAAAACACTAGGATATTGACATATAATAGGGGTTGACCACAAAAATTAGAAAATTAAACATATTAATGAACAATCAGGTCATAAAAATGGAATATATATTATCATAGGAAAATGTAAAAGACATGAAACCATATTCAAAATGAATATTGAATCATGATATATCATTAAAAATATATGAAAATATGATTATAAATAATAATGAACAAATACTAATGGAATGTAAAATTCTAGGATAAAAAACCTATTACAAAGGCCTTGTTGAAATACACTTTACATTTCATAAATACTTGATTGAAGACATCCTATTGAAATAGGAATTAATACATCAAATACCAAAACTAGTTCTGTACCATAAAACTTATTGAGTCATCGAGAAAATATATAATTCCAAGAAAAACCTATCACCTAACAATGACTAATGAATTAAATATAATATTCAATAATATATTTCATAAATTATTAAAAGGATCCTCTTTAGAAGAAACGTATATATTTATATAAATAATGATAAATAATTTCAATACTTAGTCAACCTTATTTAGTAGTCAAAAATAGTAAAGAACATCAGTAATTATCCTCATGACATTAAAAAGGATAACAAGATCATGATATTCGGGAGGATGATGTTTACTGTCAAAATATAAAATCTAATTTATTATAACAATTATTATTAGAATAAAAATTTTATGTTTTATAATATTTTCCCTATGTAAATAAATAAACAATAATTCATTGTGAATATCCTCCAATCAAAATTTACAAAATGATATTTTTACCCAATAATGGTTAATGAGATTATAGTTAATTAAATGAATAAAATAATTATATTAAGGCGTAATCATAAATAAATTGGATGGTTTCAAAACAAAATATCACTATTTAATGAAATAAAACATATCATGTAGTTGACATAAAATAAAAAACACCCTGTGAAAGAGAATAATTCAAATTCTAGAGAAAAATTGGGTATCAAGATTAAAAAAATTATTCCATGAGTTCAATCCTCTAATTGATTACATATATATATCATGAATCATAACCCATATTAAGGGAAATCCCTTTGAAAATGAAAATGGAAATATAATTGGAATGATAAATGGGAGTATAAAAAAAATTTACCATTATTATGGAAGATAAATTAACAATTTACTTCAAAAAGATTTTATTTTCAAAAGGTGAAGTGAAAATTCATTGAATAAAATACAATTTTAAATATTTTTCATTATTAAGGAAATGAAAATAAATAATTTTATTCTTCGAGATTCATTGAGATAAAGAAAAGACATAGAAAATACAAATGACAAAATCATTTTTATTTGTTTAAAAATTACTTTATTTTAAAATAACATTTTAAGAGATTTATAAAACATTAATTTTATTAATTTTTTTCCCAAATATTATTCTAAAATACTAGAAAATATTAATTTGGGATAACCAAATAATGTATGAATATTTTTCAAGATAAAACATAATAACTCAGAGAAGAGGATTTGAGTTATAAAATTTCCTTACTACTTTGGAAACATCATTATCAATATAATATTGAATAAGGGAAACAAATTTGGATATTGAATACATTTATATAAAATTAAAATTAAAAGAATTATATCCACATAAATTGAATTTATTAGAAAAATAATGCTCGGTGAATTCCATATTACATGTCTCAAATAATCTGAATTGAAACGAAGAAAAAAATTTCGGGTTTGGTTACAATTTATTCTGAACCCCTTGATTAATATTTAATATACATTACCATAAAATAACATGGTTGAAATATATTATTTATATTATATCTAAAATATTTTATATATAAAAACATAAATGAGATTAAGAGCACAATACCCTATACGTCTTAAAGTGTAGAATTTGATAAAAAACCCCATACAACCAATTAATCATTTGATAAAAATTACATGATAATGCTCACATGAATTGGTATATCTAAGATAATTATATATATATTATAATAATGATATTAATATTACAATGGTGTAGTAAATATACCCTACAAAATTAAATATGGTGTATCACAGAAACATTTAACAATGAAAGGAAACTGAGATTGAATCCCTAACCATGACTTTGATTTTTTCTAAGCATGCTTAATATCATGAATAATAACATTAATTTTTTTTATTTTTTATTTAACTAATTATTATTTATTTAATTTAATATTATCACTATTTACCATATTTTATAATTTTATTATATTATTTTTACCTTTGATGGTTAAAAGAGGTTATTTAGCAATCTTATTTTTTACTATTTATATATGTTGACCTTGTATGAAGGAATCATAAAATTGTTTCAAAATATTTATAATAATTATAGTATATATGAAAAATTATTAGATATGAAAAATATTTTTAATTCGATCTAAGATAGGTTGTGATGACAAATGAAACTCATTGTTCAGGGAGGTGATAGTCCTCATATATGCCTTGATAGGTGATAGTCCTTATTATGGAGAGGAAGTGAAGATCGATGATAAATATAAATTTATTCATAGTTTTTTATTATTGATATCATATTTATTCATTCATGATATCCTTTTTACCATACATTAAGGGAAATTGTTAAAAAATGGAAGAAGTCTCTTTGTGCTAGAGGTTGTTAGTGCAATGTAGTGAAGTTGTTTTCTTTTTTATTATATGTAAATGAAGAAAAATTTGTTATTTTAATAATATAATTTCATATATATAAAATTATAATACTGATTTTACTATATTATTGTATTTATTATTTATTTTGTAGAGTAATGTTAAAAATAAAACGTAAGAAGGGGATAATATTTATGTTGGATTCTTGATCATTCGTTAGAAAACACATTGGAAAAATGGTAATTGTAAACATTATTATGGAAAGGGTATTTATAATGTATGATAGAATTATAAGGTACGATATATGGGAATTTTTTGATGTAAATTAACCTATTTGGTATGTTTGAAATGGTATAATTTGAACCTTTTTATTACATAGAAAAGGAGCACTTTCGAAAGCATGATTTATCTTTTAGTAATGTCATGGAATTGTTACATGATAAACACTACAGCAGCTTATACATAAGGGAATTTTGTGTTTCTTTGATTCATTATGTTCTCATAAATGTATTCCACATAGATTAAAACATACTATATGGTTTTTACCATTATGTATATAACATCTCACTCTTTTACTATTAATCTAGGAAACTAGTTTTTCACTAAGTGATTTTAGGTCGTATTTAAATTATTTCATAACCTATATAAGAAAAATTTGGTTTGAAGGATCCAAATATTACTTCTAATAAATCCAATTAAATATATAAATATTAAAAAATAAAACATTAAATTAAAAGAGATAATGTGTAGAAAATCAATTTTATTCAAAAAAATGAAATTTTTACCATTTTGGATTCTTATTCAAATTTATAAATGATTAAAAAGTTGACGTCTGATAATATATATATTTATATATTTATAAATAATATTATGTTAAATTTTTAAATATATAATTACATTGTTTCATTAAATATTTCTTTATATTAATAAAATAAGTTTTTTAAATATTTGTTTCGTCGTTAACCTTATAATTAGAAAAAAATTAATAAGATAAATTTTATAGATATAAATATCATTTAACATGTTAAATAATTATAATATTATCTTTATAAAACTAAGAATCGCATTATCATATTATCATTATTTTTTTACTTAAATTCTTCTTAACATTAGTGTGTGTAATGCGTAAAATCCCATTTTTTATAAAAGTAAATATTTATGCATAATTTTTAAGAATAGGTAAAATTATACATGTTATAAATTACAATAATTTTAAAAAACATATAGTTGATCTCTTACTATTTATTTTAATGCGAAATAAATCAACAACATAATCATATCCATGTACAAAATTAAATAAAGAAACATAAAAATAATAGATCCAATAAAATATTACTCTATTTTCTAAAATGATACTATTGGTGTTTATAAATTGATATAGTAATTTTAAGTTATTTATTTTACTGTATAAATATATATATTATATATTTAATATCTTTTAAAAAGTGTTTTTATAATTTAAACTTGACTGTATTAGAAAAATCGTTATTATTTTATTATTGCCCTAAAAGTAAATCTTTTAAGATAAATATCATAATTCAATCTAAAATAACATAGTTATTATGATTTATTGGATAAATTTTAATTCATATAATTTTAATTATATAATTTTTAAACATAGAATTTTTTTAAATACATTATATAAGATAAAGAAAATATATTTTTGAAAATAACATTTTTCAATTTTGACTCATATTTTTTATTTACCATCTCAATGTAACAATCGGTAATGGTTTATAATCATAGATATTATTTTAGATTTTCTAATAATGACTTTTCAACATGTCTCGATTTTTTAATGATGTGTGTAGTGTGTAGAGAAACCTATATAAACAATATTTTTTTCCAAAGTAATTGTATATTACAATTTGGAGTGTTGAATTGGGTCCTTTCACTTTGATAATATTCTCATACCCTTATTCTCAACATATTCTCACCTATTATCTTGGTAACAATTCTTTTATCATCTATTATTGAGAATCTAGGTGCTTTCTTATGTTTATATTTCCATTTTTTATGAAAGGTGTATTAGATATTATATGGGTATAGAAATATCATTTGTGAATGATATTTCTAGGATATAATGTATAATAGTTATAAAATTACTTTATTATTGGTCTTAAATAAAAATACACTAAACATATAGATTTTGGGGAATAAGTTATTGTTGTATCTGACACATAATCTTGTATAATGAATTATCATGTATATATATTGTTCATGTGTGATATCAATTGGTATGAATGTATATTCTAGTTATTTTAAAAAAATAGTTTCGTACGATTATGAAAATAGAACATAAAACTACCAATGATTAACCAAAAGTGTAATGACATGAACATAAATGTCATATGTTGAAATACTAGGTCCATAATTTAGGAAATCATTATATTTATGTTATTAATCATATGTATGGATACACAAATTATTGTTTTTTTGTACATATAGTAAAAAACAATTCAATTGTTATATAATTTAGTAGTTTGTATAATAATGAGTGTGGTGGACTATGAAATCATAGTCCCAATACTAATTAAAATAGTATCAGAGACATGTTGAAAAATATGATCTCCAGGCTCAACAAATACTCTCAAGATATGAAAAATAACATGAATCCTATGAAACACACTAACACCCAAGGATGGACCAACTATTAATTGAGTCCTCTATTCAACAACATTGATCCTCTTATAGTAGATTTTTAACCCATGTTATACAAGTAAATTGATCAAAACATGACAACAGTAAGTTTCATATTCATTAATTCATATATCATAAAATGTTTTTAACTATTTATAATATAAATGTGAAGCTAACAGATGGTGGACTCTAGTTCAGAATATCAGGAATTGGGAAGAAATATACTCCATTGAATGGGATGAGTTTGTAAAGGTATTTTTCTCTAAATACATTCCCAGATAACTTCACATAAAAACGAATATGTAATTATATGAGATATATCCAGAGGAGGATATATCCATTTTAACAAATGAATAAAACATCATAAGTCATGAGTGGGATTATAAATGTTTCAGGACTGGCCTATAATGAAAAACTAATATTATATTTAGTTCCTTAAATCCAATACACTAACTGTCATTGGATATAAGAGAATTTGGATACTATAAAGTACTGATTGGTGTTCTCTCATGATTGAAATTGAAATTTGAGACTACTATTACTACCTTAGTTTGAGAAAGAGGTATATTATGTAATAGTTTCATGAAAATTGAAAATATTTAATACATATAGGAAAGAATATTCATCTCCGAACATAAAATATAATTTGGGTGAGACATGTGGTAATTTTTTAAATGTAGTATGTAAATTCTTCATGTGTGGAAGAGACTATTATAATGATTTTGAATGCTGATGAGATATGAAGAATTAAAATAATGAGCAAACTAATTCCCTAGTCATAATCCAATTATTTAATTATAATGAGTATGGAAATTAATTCAACCAACGTACATATCTATGTGTTAATGACTAAAATATACATCGAAAAACTACATATCAAATTGAGAGTGGGAAAGGGTAAATAATAAAAATATCAAAATTTGGTCATGAAATAAATCTATAAGCGGTACATTTATCATTCACTATTTAACTATAATTTTTTTATTTTATTCTATATCTACCACACCTTAAAATGATCGAAATTTTTAGTGATCATCAAATTACTAAAAAGTCCATTAAATAAATAATTATTGATTAAAACTTAAAATGTTTTTATGATGTCATCCTGATTTTATAACTTCTCACTAGTAGATGCATGAGGTAATATTGTCATATAAATTTTATAATCCTCCATTTAAATGAATTTTATTTTATTTTTGGAATACATAAGATCCCTCTACAGAGGTCCCATATCATTTTCAAAGATAATGAAGTCACATTTCATATCTCAAATGAATCTATGATCATATATTGGTGCAAGTATGTCCATGATCTCCCAATGGAAAAGGATTCCCTTATATGAGATTTAATACTCAATAATGAGGTGTAATTATCCCAAATTGTTAATAAAACATGATTTTTAGCGTGTTCTAATTACGAGAGAATATTTCTGTGTATATCCTGATAAGTCCCATACTCCCCCCTTGATAGGGTGTTTATGTTTTGAATAGAAATTAGAGATGGTTTCATGTATATATTGGAGACTCATGATTGGATGTTACCATTTGTGTTGGAGTAATTAATGAATAATATCTACATAAATATTGTTAATGATTTTTTATTCCCATGTTCTATACCTTGAGGTTGACAATTCCTATTTCTTATGAAGAAAAATGGATTGACGCGTCTCAACATTGATTATCATGAAAATAATAAGTTCATGATCAAGAATATGTATCCCATACCACATAATGTTTACTTATTCGATTAGTGGGGTTTTTATCAATTACTCTAAATGATTGGTCATGAACTAGATATCATAAACAAAGGGTGAACAAATAGGATTTAACCAATAGATATATTTTTAATAAATATAGGACTATGATTTCATGGAAATTTCAGTTATATTCCCAAATAAAAGTACATTATTAATTGACATGAATCATAGACTCTTTATAGATCACCTATATTAATTAATGGCCCTGATTAAAATTATAATCTCAAATATTTTCAGCGTAATAACATGTGGATATTTTTAGGGTTATCAAAAAGACCTTTATAATTGATAAATTTTATGTCAAATTTCTCAAGTTTGAGTTATGTCAATTGAAGTATAATTTTTGGTTAATGTAATCCATTATTTGATTATATCGACAAATCATTAAAAGTAAAATAGTATCTAAGAATAACATAGTTCAATAATGGTAACTAAATTCTATATTTTTCTTAAATTTACTAGATACTAGAGACACTATGTGAATAATTTTTAATGATTGTAATATCTTTGAATCATTTTTAAATGGAATGGTTTCATCTTCCATTGGAAAAATTACAGTGAATGAAATTTTAAATAATGAAAAACAATGTTATTAAAGAAACATTTATTCAATATAAACTATATTTTATAAGGATTTTTGATATATAATGATTCATCAAGAAAGTTACTATGATATTTTCTTATGAAAAATGGGAAAGTGGTAGATTGTACCTCATGTAAGTAAAATATTATTAAGAAAAAATAACAAAAATATGATGAAGAGTTAGTAGTGGTAATATTTCCATCAGATATCTGGGGTATTTACACAATGGTGAATGGTGTGAAATATATATAGATTATAATCTATTAATACCTATATTCGCATATAAGTATTTGAACATTATCTGAAGGAGGTTGTTGGAGTTGATCATGGACAATGACTTTTGATACAATACCACACTCTGAAGGAAATTTTTTTTAATGATTTAATCATGAAGGATCATGAAACATTATATATTATATGGATTCAAGGATACCAAATATGCATTTTTTAAATTATTTATCCTTAAATCATCAGGGGCTGGGATAAGTCCTACATACCATAAATAACTACTAAACTGTCAATCGATGTATTAATCTTTGAAGAACAGATTGTGTATATAAAAATATTAAATATGTTATTTAATGTTACATAGTTTATTTTTACAATGATTAAATTAAAATATTATAAAATTGAATATGTGATCCACTAATTCCAAAATTTAATAAGGATATACTTGATGATTCACATAGATCATCATTTTTCATACATCTTTGACGATTTTCTAAATATATATAAATATTTATTAATTGTAGATCATCGTGAATATATGGATATTAGAGTATGTATATTTATGTATTGAATGCCTATATTTTTGGATGGATGGAAATATTCTTATAGGGATTATAAACCCATTATTCATAACGATATTGAAATGGGAGAAAAACTTTATGTATTTCATTATGGTACATTAATAATATTCTAAAGGGAATAATTCACTTTCAGATGTATTAGATCACCAAGTGATTTCATCACAATTCATGTCTACTTGAGAATATTTCTCCCTTAATTAAAATAAAATTATATACATAATGTAGTTAGTAAGATAAAAAGGTTTACTAAGGTCAACTATGTTTTAGATAATTATTTAAGTGATATTGGATATAGTGTCGAACATCATAACTATTTATCATACTCAATAAAAAGGTTAACATTGATGTACCTTTTAGAATCTAGAAGTTACTCAATGAGAATATTTATTTTATTTTAAAAGAGGTCGATATCAAAAAAATCTCCAGGTAATGTTATAATAAAATAATTAAATTCTAGAATTCAGATGGACCGTATGAGGCACTGTATGAAAAAATATGAAAAAATATAATATATTATGATAATTTAAAAGTGTGTATAATTTTTGGATATTATTATAATATAGAAATATTATAGGATATATAGTCAATTTTGAGACATATTAAAACATCACAATTCAAAAAAAAGAGTTATTTTGATAACCATCAATGAAATATTTAGTTTTAAGTATGAGAAAAATTACTCATTCAAATATCACTATGGAGAAGGGTTATTAAATTCAATAAAAAGGGGAAGATGGTTGTAATATTGATTTTCCATTTTTAAATCTTTGATCATATAGGGATGTTAGATTATCACCTTTCACATCCACTAAAACTAACCTAAGTTGATGATATTTTCCATGTATCATATTTGGGGATGTGTGTAGTAGTACAATCACATATAATAAACTCATATGATATAAAACTATATAATTATCTCTCTAATAATGATCCACCGATATCAATATTGGATCATATTTATATATTACTATGATAATAACCCCCTGATTTTTTCAATTTTCTCTATGAGAATAATAAGTTTGATGATACTTCATCGGAACCTAAATATATAATTTTGAATATGTACTATAATAATTTTCATATCAGAGTAAAAAAAAATTCATGGTTGAAATAATAATAATGTGGTATAATAAAACAACACAAATTTGTAGTTTTTGATTTCCTTTAAACAATTATCATGTTGAGTAGAATGATCCAACCTTAGGAACAATCTATAAACAATCATCAATATATTTTACTTATATAAAACTTTAAAATCCAATAGACTTATTAAAATACAATGAGAATACAATATAAAACACCATTGACCAAAAATATGTGGATTTAATATATAATTAAATAAAAACACCATGACACTACTACAAACCTGCCTATATTAGTGCTAAAAATGGGCTTTAACAACCCTAAAAAGCGCTATAATGTTCAGTGCTAATATAGGGGGTCCCTTTTATCAGCGCTCTGAAAAGCGTTGATAAAGGTCAAAAAAAATAAAACAAATAAAACAAATTTAAAATAATATAGGGGGAGTGCTTTAATCAGTGCTTCACACCCCCTTTATCAGCGCTAGGAGGTCTTTCACGTGCTGCCCTTCCCACGCATCCTCATAGGCACGTGCATCCCCTTCGCTTCCACCCGAACATGAACCCGAGACCTCCCCCCTTTTGCGGCTTGACCATTACCACTATGCTATTTTGTATTGTTCTCTATTTGATGATATATATATATAGTTATATTTATTCATTTATTGATATAAATTCATATTAATATAAATATATTTATTCATATATTAGTATATATATATATTAATTTGTATATTAATATATTAATATATATATTTTTAGTCATAATTTTTTAGACGTATATTTATTTGTATATTAATATATACTTATAAGATTAGTTTTAAATGCTTTTATGAAAACATATGATTTTTATGTGAGTTTATAAATACATACATAAATACATACATACATACATACATTGATTTATAAAACACACAAGAAACACATAGATAGACACACACAAACAAACACATATATATTTACGAATAAATACATATATATGTGTATTTGAGAAGCCATAGAATGTATTTATAAAGATTAGTTTTAATTAAATTTATGAAAAAATATGTTTTCGATGTGTGTTTATAAGTAAGTAAATAAATAAATAAATACATATATACAAATATACAACACACAAACACATACATAGACACCCACACACACACAGACACATATATATTTATGAATAAATACATATATATGTGTATTTGAAAAGCCATAGAAAGTTAAAAAGACTATAACTTATAATATAGAAGCACATTTCAACTCTACAACCTGTCAAATCGAAGAAAATGAATCAATATTCGATATGATATGTGGTACAGGCCTAACGGACATCTGGATCAGAAGTTATACTTGCTTGAATGTTAAAAAATCGGGGTATTCCGACTATAAACTCAGTTTTGGATGCCTTCTGGGCCTTTTTTCGGATCTAAAAATGTGACAAAGGTGTACCCTCAATCATTACCACTAGAGCTCATCGTAGGCTTAGATTTGATATACTATAGAGCTCAAACGGACACCCGGATCAAAAGTTAAGGCCGGTTGAAGTTTGAGTTACGTTTTAAACATATTTTGGATCTTTTATTAATTGTTTTTATTTTTTGTGTCCTCAAATTGTTATTAAATGATTTTTAATCGATATTAATTAGATAATTATTAATTAATAATATTTTTTAAAAATATTTTGATGTCATTTTCACTAAATTTCTTATATATTAAATTTAATAGTGTATTTATACATATCAATAACATATTTAAAAAATATATATTGTATTTTTATCAATACAAATATACTTATAAAACAAAATATTATTTTTCATGATAAATATTTTTTTTGAAACTCAACATTTATCAGTGCTCGGGAAAAGCACTGATAAATCCCCCCTTTATCAACGCTAAAAAAAGACCTGATATAAGGGGGGCCTTTATCAGCACTTTTTTTAGCGCTGATAAAAGCGACCCTTTATCACCGCTGATTTTAGCACCGATAAAGGCCCTCTATATCAGCACTTTTTTAGCGCTGATAAAATTGAAGTGAATACCTTGTCCGTTTTTTGTGGTTGTGTGATCATGAAATCATTTTTTTCAATGTTTATATTACTGTCCATTCCATAGATTAAAAATATGGAAAATGGAAAAACATTTTAAATACAACAGGTATGTTGATATAGATATAAATGATAAAGATGAAATATTTAAGTGAATTATGTTAATATATATATATATATTAATTTTATGTTACTGTTATATATATGGTCATTTGAAATATTATTATTCGAAATATTATATCTTCTGTATAACTAATGGGATAGTGGTGTAATTTAAATTTATATTAAAGTAGATAATTTTTTAGTGAAATATAAATATTCTATTTAACTATTATTTAATATGATGAATTACATAATATAATTATTTTAGAAAAGAGGAACATTTTTTGATATGCTTACAAAATTAACCAAGCCATTTTAATTTTAGTTTTTCGATAGAAATTATTTTTTCCAATATAAATAATGAATTTTAAAGGGATATTATTAAAATAATTTAATAATAAAATGAAATATTTTCCAAGGATTTTATTAGAATTGTGAATTTTTATGTAAAAAATTTAATTGAATTTTTTATGTATATTTCTAATAAAATTTTTCAATATATAAACAAATAGTTTAACAGTCAGTTAATTATTATATAAAATGAAATAGAAATAATAAAACTATGTAATTAAAAATAATTTCTCATATAATTTTTTTGTATATTTTTTTATTTCATATATAAATTAAATTTAAAATATATAAGAAATTTAATTACATTATACAGAGTACTATATTTTAGTCAACATGTTGAAATTCACAGAGATGTTCAGTTTTATTTATTTTCATAAAAATGTGTTCTGATGATAAAATTTGAGTTACTATGGTAACTATAAATTATGGTAAATAAGATAATACTATCTGAATGAGTAATAAAATAATATGAAACTACTTTAATAAAACTTGTATGGGGGAATTGATACACCATATCCTATGTTTATATTCTTTTTATCCACTTATCTAAAAAAATATGAACATTACACAATGGGGAATTCAAATTTATGGATATACCAATCAAAACCCAATTATTAAAAGACCCATTGTATACCCATAAAAACCAATCAATCAATTCATTTAGATTTTTAATAGCTACACATTTTTCCTCTCATAATTCCTTCTTAATCTTTGAGTGAATTCTAGATGTAATTAGTATGACTAAATTCCTCATTATGAAGGAACCCATTATGGAAATGAGAGGATTCAAAAATGTAAGTACCTTTTTCTACTCCATATTTTCAATTATATAATTATGTATAATATTTCCAAAACCCATTCTCATCATTAATAATGTTCTATGAACATCACTATAATACATAGAAAATGATGCAAATATTATACAACTTTAATCTCTTACTCAATCCCTAGTATAACATGAATTTTTTGAATAAGTTAAAAAATATACATGATCTATGTCATACCAAATTCATAATTTCAAAATGAATAACAATATATAAATTAAAGTTCCTAATATATAATAACATGGAGAAATGTTTCAACACCTTGAGACCTTAGTATGTATTATCATTTATGTAAAACCATTATATAAGATAGCTGGAAACATACACAATACAAAACATATAAAAATAAGAAATTGTTAAAATTAATTTGACACATGAATAGAATATGAACAAAAAATGTTCATTAAAATAAAAAAAAATTATTTATATTAATATGAAATTAGTATAGAAAAACATAAATATTTCATTTTTCATTTTTCCAAAAAAATAGTTCTTTATATTTTTAATTTAAAATATATAATACGATATTTTCTAAAATCTATTTATTAAAATGTATCTTTTTTAAATCATCCTATTATAATTCTATTAGGGTGAGTTTATGGTATTTTTTTTTTTGATTTGGTTGTTTTTTAGATAGGTAGTGAAAAATACACTTTTTACTAATACTATGATTATTATAAAATTATGATGATCTAAGAATGACTTAAATGTTCAGTAAAAAATATTTCTAGACCAAATATTTATATAATTATTTATATAATACATTTATATATGTTATTATTAATTTATAGACAACACTTTTTTATTTTATGACCTATGTGAAAATTTATTATAATAAAAGTACTATTTCTAATCCTTTTATATTTCAAAGTATTTACATGGATACAACAGGTTTTGGGGTGGTTTTAAATTTTGGTAACTCTCACAATTTTACTCATATAAAAATTAATTTCATGATGATTAGTTAAATATTACATATTTTTGTAAACTCGTTTTTTACTTAAAATGTTTTTTTCTAACAACCATTCTTCATCAAATTTTTTGACACATATTATAAATAATATTTCACACATGTAGAAATTGAAATAGGTAATATTTATTAAATATTTTGAATCATCATATTTAAAATATTTTATTAGGAACATTTTTTATAATTAATAAAATTATGATTCCATACTAAAAGTTAATCATCCTCGTGATTGTTAAAATGGATAATGTGGGGGGTTAATATAAGGAATAAGGATCCAAATATCATTAATAGGTTTCTAAATTTTATTTAATTGGTGTATTAAGACCCTAATGTATCTTATATATTAATTTGTGTAATTCTGGTTCCACATTTATTTTATAATGACATATATATTATTATAATTTTATGATTACTTAAAAACTATCCACCACTCTCATTTATAAAAATATCTATTTTCTCCACTCACATCCGAAAACAATTAGAGATTTTTCTTATCTAATATAGACAATAATAATTTTAAAATTAACTTATCCAATACCCAGTATTTCTAAAGTCACTAAAACATTAAAATAATAAAGATTCATGATAAATACAATAGAGTAGACATGAGTATGAAGTACTTAACCTAACCATGTTCATCAATTTTTATTTTCTCTAAAACTTATTTAAAATATTTTTTATCTATATTAATATAAAAAATAAGAATAATTGCTTTTATAATGTCTTTTTATGTTTATGTAACAATCATCATGTGCTGCCATACCATTCTTGAAAAATGAAATCATCAAACATGTGTACGTGCGGAATTCCTTATCCACAAATGATGAATTTAGTTTTTCATCACTGAATTACAATAATAGAAATTGAAGGTATATATAAAAAAAATAGATATTTAACACATAATCAGGATTATGTAATGAATAATCATTGTTTACATTTCATCCCTCCAACTCATTAGAAAATGGAAATGTCACCTTTGAGTACATACATACTACCAACTCCATGAATGACGTATTTCATTTCCCAACACCTCTAAACATGAATGGTTATAAAAATTTATCTAATGAATAAATATTATATATTAAATTAGACTACTACTCCAGAATTATTATTTTCATAATTTAATTCACCAAATAATTAAATTGTTTTATGGAGATGTAATTCCTAAAAAAATTATTTTTATGATTTCTGGGTGAATTATTATCTTTAGTTCCTTGAAAACACCATTGAATAAAACAACTATATCGTGAAAAAATATTAAAATTGAAAAAAATTATATATTTTAAGAAACAATGACAATTATTATTAGGCTAAAATGAAAAAATCAGAACACGTGTGGGAAACTATATAGTTAATACAAAACAATGATATTAAAAATGAATTTTTACTATGATAGTTATAAAAATATATAAGTGGATGACATCTACATAGATAAAAGTAAAATTTTTATTTTAATTGATAAATAATAATTATATTTTTATTATACAGATATTTAAGAGAATTCCAAACTAAACAAGAATCCAAGGACATGGTTCATGGTATCAATTTATATTTCTAGATATATATTTCAATTTTCAAGCCTCATTTCCTTTTATATGATTTCATACATCACTTTGGAATAGTATATCATTAATATATTTTTATTTATATCATTTAAATTTTAATTTTTTATGATTATGTTGATAGGATTTTCACTAAAATATTACCAAAAGTTTTAATGGTTTCTCATAAAAATATTCTATTAATCAGACATGTTTTAAATTATACATATATTTATTTTATATACTGTATATTCTAAATCCTAAAAATATTATATTATAATTCACTCATTAATCATGGTAATTAATTATTCTATTTAATATTCTCAATTTAAAGATATTTTGATAAATGTGTTATTATATAAGTAAGGCATTGCTTTAAAATCTCTCTCTTTGTTGAGATTTATTATGTTTCAATCAATATTTTTGGAATTTGATGATCTTTATATATTAAAGATGAAATATTTTATTCTATTCTAATTACATCTATGGTTTTAATGTATTCTATATATTTTTCATATCTTTGTTACTCAAAGATACTGAAAGAAGGTTTGAGTGAAAAGATGACCTTATTTCTCCTTTTTGGTTGGGTATATTTCATTTACATGTCCAAATTATTTAATTTGTGTCTAGAAAAATAATTATATAAAAAATTGTATATAAAGGATAATATATTTTTGTTTTGAATTCATATTTACCATGTTTTAAATGAATATTTTATTTCTATGAATGTAACTTTTGAAATTCATTAAAAATTGAAGAAAGAGTAACATTATTAAATGTATTTTTATGAATTTATTTTCATTTAATCATTATAATTATTTATTATCGATATTTGCTTAAAATTTATAATAGTTTTTCAAAGTAATATATATAACTCTTAATTAGTAAATTATTTAAAAGGGAAGCTTTCCAGACTCCAAAATGTTTTAAAATTGTATTTCATTCATATTATAATTTTTTTATCATATACTCTAAATTTTCTTAAATAATAATTTCTTATAATCAATATTTTATTACTTTATATTATATTTAAATTTTCCTAAATGTCATATATATTTTAATGAAATGTTTTTTTATATTGATTTTTAATATAGTTTGAAATAATATTAATAAATATTTAAATTAAAATCATTTTAAATGTATTTATTCTATTTTCAACTATTTTTTATTAGAGATTCCAATATTATAATGACAAAATTTGTGATGAATGCATTGTCTCATTTTATTCCATGTTATTTATTATTATAGATGTATTTTATTTCATATTTAGTATACATGTAAACATATATTCATTACTCGATATATTATGAGTTCTCTATCATGAAAAAATTATACTATAGGTTGTTCATCAATAAGTCTTGATTAATTATTGACATTGAAAATTTTGATAATTGTTATAAATTTGAATTCGATAATGATATTTTTTGATTACTAATGTAAAACTGAATTACTATTAAGAAAATATTATCATTATGAATTTTTGACTCAATATGGATATATAATGAATTAATTTTCTTATATATGATGTATTAATTATTTTTAAATTATTTTATATATCTATGTAATGGTTGGGGCCTTATATTATATTTCCTCAAGATTCATTAGCTATGGTATCATGATGGAAACATGAATGGGTGTAACTTTGTGTATTATAGTCCATACAATATATGATGTATTAGATATTTCCTTCATCATATGACATATTTATTTTTTGAGGCCTCATTATTATGAATGATGTATTAACAATATGATTTAAGTAATTTAAGATGACATGGAATGAGGCCTTGATGGTAATAATAATATCTTCTCAATTCTTTATTAGTTAAATAATTTTCTATATTAATCATGTTTTTTCATAATGATTTCTTCCACTAAACACTACACTTAATGAGAGTATGTGCTCACTAATTATATATTTATAATTCGTTATGATATTAATAAGATTACTCCATACTATATATCTTTATTTTTATGATGTATTAATAATTATATTAGATAATTTGAATATATATTATGGAATAATAATATTTATGAATAATTTTAAAAATATAATATATGTGGTAAATTCATAGGATTTTTTAACAAATGATTTTATTAATTTACTAAATTCATAAACCAAAAAATACATTGGACAATTTTGTGACATATTTTATTCATATTGTAATTATTGATGGTAAAAACATTGATTATTAAATTGATATCTAACGACAATGAAATAAATTTATTACTAATACATATTGGATTATAGTTTTGAGGCTTCAAATTTATTATCATAATAGGGATTATAAAACTTTAGATACTAGGATATTATTAATTAATGGTAATTTAAAAGTAATGGATATAATGAAGGATAAATACATTTATGGTTGGAAATAATTTCAATGGTATAGAAACGCTTTTAAAATATTATATTTTATATATTTTAATGATATTAATGATATTATGTGAATCATTTAAGGGAATACATGATTATGTTAAATTTGGAACATAGGTTTTGTATTTCATTTATCATAGTGAATTTGAGAGAATAATGCTATTTTTTCAGATTTATTGACGGTGTGTATGACCATGATTGTTAATATATGAATTAAAATCAAGGTGATTATGTTAATTGAATGGATATCATATTATTTTGTAACATATAGATAAAATTTCAGACTAAAAGGCAATTTGATAAAAAAAAGTTATTTAAGGAGATTTTTACTTATTTACGGATTTCAGAACATGTTGACTAGTGTGTATGTGTATGATTTTTTTAGAAATAATGAATGGATTATATTTTGGATTCTTATATGATTATATATTAGAATTATATTAATATTATAATGGTTTTTTTGGGGTGGAATAATATGTTTCTGGGATGATATATTTCAATGATTTATGGGGTAATTATATAGTAAGGAATAGTTTTCATAATTATGGACAAAAATGTTCAGTTTATTTGGAATGAATGTGGTGTCAGATCTTTCTATTTTTTTATTTGAATTTATTCATGGTTTTATTGAAAATAATTAATAATTATTTTTTACTAAACACTTTATGTTTCAACATGGCTGTAATTTTTTTGGTTTTTTAACATTTACATGTTGCATTATCAACAGACGAATTATTTATATTTAGTATTATCCTTATTAGAGATATCATGTTTTGTTTTTAATAAATCACTAGAAAAATGATGCACAATTTTTCATTTTTTTGTTTATTTTTATGCATTAAAATTTTATTTTCATGATTTATGCATGAGAATTTCATTATAGTTATTCTTAATTCTGAATAATAGATGATGATAGGGTGGAAAAGAGATTGGAACATGACTAAAGTATTATGAAATACAAATAAGATGAAAGAAATCAGGTTATATAATATTTGATATTCTCTATCATGATGTTGAAAGAACAGTCAAACTCAAGAAATAAAAGTCTAAATATATCATTTCATATATGGAAAATACCAATCATATATCAATGTAATTTTTTAGAAACATATTTACGTGTATGATACTAATAATGGTACAATCACTGGAATAGGAAGTAATTAATTAATATATATTACAATGTCTAATTATAATATATTAATAATGATTACGATAAAATGTACATAAGTGATTTAAAATATTTCATTGTAAATTCATTATTGTTATAGAGAATTAAAATAGTTATCAATAAATCTATTTATTTGGTGAAATGTAAATCCATGATATTTTAGTATGTATTATATGTCAAGTAAATCCATTATATATGATAGCATTGAAAATATAAAACCAAGAAATAATATGAATAATAATTTATTATAGTAAAATTTAAATATCAATACATAATTAATATTAAATTTTAAGAAAACAATATAAAAATCATCGGACATAGATTTGAAATATGTTTTATAACACATAATGCTTAAAAGTGTTATTTTTATTTAAAAGTAGAAATTAAGTATATTTTCTATATACAATAAATTTAAAAATTAAGTAATTTTATAAATCAAATTTCTTAAATCAACAAGATTTATAAATTTAGATTGTCAAAATTATTTTAGGGTTTATATTTGTGATTCGATTTAAATGGTTGTACTTTTACGAAGAGTGAAAAATATAGTGTTTACAAATAAAATAATTTTTATGAAACCATCATGAAATAATAATGTCATCAATCTTTATGATAAAACTTTATATATGATATATTTTTTATTACATTATAATATAACATTTATTAATTTTTATGGAATTTAGAAACCTATGTGGGACATTTTAAAACCAAAGTATTGATTTATTAGAATTAAAGAAATATTTTTTATCATTTAGTTTACCTATTTATTTAAAAGGTTAAATAAAGTTTTGGATTGTTTTTATCTTCATAAAAATATCATTTATTAACAAAATAACCAATAAATTTCATGGGGATCAATTATACAAATTATTTCACTGAAAATCATTTTTGTGGTTAAATAGTCATTTTTTAGAATACGAAAAAATTTCCTTATGTTTCTATTGATTATATTATAATTATTTTTTATATATAAATAAATTTAACCCTATTAACATTATCATATATTTTATTCACCATATTAAATTTATTTAATATTGATCATTTCAATTTAATTCAAAAAATTATGTTACATATGTAAAAGGTAGTCGCCGTGTTACAAGTTAAAATATTGAAAGATGGAATTAATCTAAGAGTGAGGGATTAAAATGACATAATTGTTTTTCAAGGATTGAAAATAATAGTGGATTCTGACAATCCGAGATCATATATTTAAAAATTTGGTGATCTAGTTCCTCTAGGATTTCATAATGAAATTTATATTATTTTAATGTTACGAGTATTTACAAAAATTTCTATCCTTATCACATGATGTTGACCTATCCTATCCTCACATAGCCTCACACAATGAGTTAAATAGCTATAAAAAGACGTTCCCAAATAATATTCAAATCCCCATATCCATTAGATATTGGTTTTTTTGTCACTAAAATATCACTCTAAAATGGTTTGATAATGGATCTAGAAGAGTTTTTTAAAGAAGATATAACTCTACTAACTGAGTTCATGAATTTTTATTTATAATTCCAAATTTTCCATCGCTAACATGAATAACTTAACATAATATCATAAGTAATTTTTTTTACTAAAATGTTACTACGTTGATTGAACAACCATCATCTGCCTCTTTCCCGTCTATTAGAAAATGAAAATGTCACATGTATGTAAATGAAAACTATAAACACCATGAATGAAATGCATTCTTCCTCACTATTTACATATAAAATAATGAAATATATATTTAATTAATTAATATTAATTTTAAAATAAATTTATTTATTTTCTAAAAAAAATCATTCAACTATCTTCATTCCATTATATTTATTGTTGAAATGACAATATCACATGCTTGAATACGTGGAAAACCCCCTCCATGAATGCCATATATCATTTTACACCCCCACCAAACTTGGATGGTTATAAAATAATATTCATTAAAATAATAGTGTAAATAAAAAATTATTAATGAATTTTAATGGATACTTAAATATTATTATTCACTAATAAATTAAAATCTGGTTATGGAATAAAATTTAAAAAACAATATTTTTAGGATTTAAATGAGAACCATAACAATAATATTCATAAATTCATTATTGAAAAGAACAATAAAAAATCATTAAAACATTATATACATTCCCAAGATGATAATAGTATTTCCATGTTTAAAGGATATAAAATGATGAATCAGAACATACCATTAAAACTAAAGAGTTAATAGAAAAGTGTTGATCTTAACAAAGAATTATTACTATGTGGGTATTAATAAATGATTAGTAGATTTTGTATAATAATATAAATATAAATATGGTTCTATTATTTTTTTATAATAAATATAAATAAAATTTACATGTATTTTAATGTGCATCCCACTATGAAAGAGTACAAGGTAAGAGTTCTTGGTCAAAATTTTGATTCATTAGGATATGATCATTATTTCACACCATGTTTTCATTTATATGGATTAATTGAATATATTTAAAATACAATATCATGATTATATTTATATTCATGTTATTTAATGTTCAATTCAATGATCAATCATTAATGGTCTTTTGATAAAAAAGTTACAATAGAAGTAGGGGTTTCTCATAACAAACATCCCTTTTGAGACATGTTTTGAATTAAAAACACATTTCTATTATATAGTGTAAATAATTTGTAAATCCTTGACCCTAGTTACCCAAATTTGGTGAATTATTACATAACATTGGCATGATACAAGGAATCATGTCCCGAATGACTGATATGTTTTTTAGCATTGGAATTTCTAGATACAAAAATATGTTTTACATTAAATTATAAAATGAAAAGCAATGACAACATTGTCTCCTTTGAACACATTAATATCCCTTATATTATCCCTACAGGTCAGTCATAATATAATTCTTCACATCCTTGGAAAAATAAATCTTAGAAAGGGGTGAGATCATCTGTCAGTAAGGATAATAATATACCAAAAGCATTCATAAAAAATCATTAACATTTAAGTAAATGTATAAGACTAAAACCAAAGACTTTTAAAGATAAACTTCAGAATAATATGGAAATGATAAATCAAAAAATTCCATTTACTTATTCACATTGATATTCTATTTGTCGAATAATCACATGTAATATCAATAGCCAATTTCATAATGATGGGATGTATAATGCTGGAACTTATAACCACATAGTCAGGGACTCATGCCAAGACTACAAATAAAATTATGTCAAGGCCTTATACCAAGGTTGTAGTTTTTCTCATGAGACCTACCATTTCATTTAAGTGATATAGTGGCTATACCCGTCACTTACTAAGTAAAATTCATTCCTAATATTAAAAGGATGAAACATAACATAAACATTCGTATTTAAACTATCATAAGAAATTTTAATACATTATCTATAAACAATAAATGGTATACAAATATCACATCCATATTCAAACATATCACAAAACCTTTAATACAATATGGACGATTGTATCATAAGAAATCAACTTCAAACAAGTGTGAAATCCATTAAAGAATGTTGACATAGTTGAAATGAATACTATTTAAGAGAAATATCTCTTTCTATTTGAATTCTTTTAAAATTAAAATAATTATAATAGAAAACATTTATTTTTAAAATACACTTTTAACCGTTTAGGGGAATCAAAGAAGATGTAATAACGGGGAAAAATAGCCATACTCACCCTATAAGTTAAAAAAACATTCTTTGCTGAATTTTTTCGAAAAGGATTGTAAATGACCTAGTTTGGAAAACGATGAAAATATTCCCTTAGAAACAATATATAAATATTAAAACAGGGGTATAAATTACTTTTAACCCCTAGTCTAGGAAATATTTAAAATGATTTGAAATACATTTTTATGAAACACATATGTGAATGATAAAGAGGTCTCAATAGATACTCGTGTATAAACAACCTCAGATATTAAAAAGATTCCATAATTAACCCTTTCCTTATACTTTTCCATGATCGAGGGTATGTTGACCACATGTATAATAGTTAAATAATTATTATTAAATTATAAAATAACCACATTTAAAAATACGATACCATATATGATCTTCTAATATTTTTTTGTTTATAATATTTTAGTAGTATCATTATTTTAGGTGTTAATATGATTTCTGTCCCTTTATATGTTTTGTTACACAAGTCAGGTATGATATTGATAGGATATATGTTATACATATCGAGAATGATATTAATTTCTAAAACATTATTTTTATTCCTAAAATAATAATTATTCATGAATGGTTACGATGTGGAATGAATTTCTTCACGTTCATGGAGATGATAATCTGTATGAATGCATGACAGAATATATCATTATTTTGATGGTCAAATCGTATGTAATTGGATGGTATATTGTAACACCCCGACCCTAATTATCTAGAGTCGGTGCATTATTACATAACATTGGCATGATCATGAGAAAGATCAAGTCTCGAAAGACCGATTAGTTTAGTAGCCTTGGAATAACTAGATACATCCATAAATTTTTACATTACATCATAAAAAAAACATCTTGTCTTCATATCCCCTCATACTATCCCTGCAGGTCATTCATAAATTACTTCTTCATAATCCTGGGAAAAATAAAACATTGAAAGGGGTGAGCTCGGATGCTCAGTAAGGATAACATTATAGCAGAAGCTTTCATAAATAAGCATAAACACTTAAGGCAATTTATAACTAAAACAAAAGCCTTTTAAAATTGAACTTCAACATAGTATGGCAAAAGTAAAATGAAATAATGCCATTTACTTACTCACATGGATATTCTACTAGTCGAATGATCACATGCAATATCAATAACCACTTTCATAATGATGGAATGCATAATGCCAGACTATCATAACCACATAGTCAAGGCCTCGTGCCAAGACTACAAATAAGATTTTGTCAAGGCCTTGTGCCAAGACACTAGTTTGTCTCATGAGACCTACCGATGCATCGAGGAGCTATAGCGGGCTCCACCCATCACTTATTAAGTCCAATGCATTCCTCATATGAATAGGTTTAAGCATAAAATAAACATTCGTATTAAAACTAGCATACGAAATGTCAATACTTTAACCACAAACCATGAATGGTATAAAAATAGAACATCCACAGTCAAACATAACTCATTTGATACAATATGGAAGATTGTATTGTATTAAATTAACCTCAATCATGAATAATGAAGGATGTTGACATAAATGAAAGTAATCATCAAAACTATTTGAGAGAAATATCCCCCTTTTCTTGAAAACATTTAAAAGTCACACTATTTGTCAAGAAGCCATTTAAAAGTAGATTTTTGAATCAAAGTGTCCCATACCACTTTGAAACATTTAAAAGGAGTTTTAATTTTAAAACTTTAATGTCCATATAAATAAATCCTTAAAACCATTTTTAAAATATGGACATTAATGAGCATGATTTAGAAGAATAATTCTTTAAAACATTTTAAAATGGTATTTTGGTTAGAGTTTCTAACCAAAAGAGAGACACCTGAATACAAATAATTGAGGTAATCAAAACATTGTAATATCATGAGAATAAAGGAATTCATGATATACTATGTCAAAGTACATTATATACACCACATAGAAGTGATTTGGTGTATATCATCAAAGAAGTCTCTATGGAATGTAAATTGAGATGAAATTTCTCAAAAAGGTTGTATCCTTAGGTTAAGGATAAATCAATGACATAATTATGTATGACAAATATAAATACACTAAATATTATTGGATATTCAGTGTAAAACAATCAAAGGAAATTCACACATATTCTTGTAAAAACAATACCAACGAATTGGATGTTTAACTCAACAAATGGAGAATGAGTTAAAATTACTCTTATCAAATTCATATCAATGACTTGAGAATTACCAATGGAGTGATTATGTGTATCAAACTTCTATCCACAGGAAGGGGAGCGGAAATTATGACATAATCAAATGAATAGTGATTCCACACATAATCTTGGGGTAATATAATCAATGAAATATGTGAAAAGCCAAATGAGTGGAAATTGAAATCTCAAATTCCCTTATCGATTAGGTAACTTACGAAACATACACCCATGAAAGAAGTATCATACCATGATGATGTAAATACCCATAAATTAAAGTATATTACACAATGAATACGATCATGGGCAGTACACATACACCACATGCAATAATTAAGTGGTGATCAATGGAATTCTCACGGAATTAAAAGTGAGATAAGAAAACCCTTACTTTGTACTTTTTCCTTGGTCGATGGTAGGTTTACCTCCTGTATAATGGTGAAATAATTGTTATTGAATAATACAAGAATCATTTACTTTAATATGATATCATATATGATCTTTTAACATTGATTTGTTAATAATATCTTAGTATTAACGTCGTTTCGGGTGTTAACTTACTCATTTTCTTTTATATGTTTTGTTACATAAGTCATGTTTGTTGTATCTTATTAATATCCAGAATGATATCAAGTCCTTAAAAATCATTTTTAAATCATTAAATGATAATTATACTTTAATGGATACGATGGATAATGAATCTCATCGCGTTCGTGGAGACGGTAGTCCGTACGTACGCACGAACGCTACTTCCATTTAATTTTTTAATTTTTTATTTTAAAAGAATCGAATCCAAATGATACATAGGTATATTACTATTCCAGTATAATATAATATTTTATATATGTTACTTAAGTTCATTAACACCATCCTTTATACGTTCCATGTGTGGTATGAACGAGTCATATCATTTTAAGGGGGCGGTAGTCCGCACTTCCTCAAATGAAATTATCGTATGTATATACGACATGAAACGAATAATGGTATGAAATAAAATGGAATTACAGAAGCTTATATATAAAATATATATCATTAATATCATATTTAATTACAGTGCCATCATAATGGCCACCATGAGAGGCGGTAAGATGTTTTTGAACAATCATCGTTTCGTGAGGCGTTAGTTTGCCATCCACAGAAACATTATGTTCATCATCCATTAGATGGAGTTGTGTGTATGTGTAGTTTGAATACTTCTTATAACAACATCCTAGTATATTGAGGATACTGGTGTTGTTACAAAAGAAGGGAAATAAAAAGAGTTTGGGGGTTGAAGAAGCAAAATAAATGAAAATAATTTAAGAGAAATCGTTACCTTTAATTTAGGTAACTCACTTTGGTTGGAACCAAAGGACTTGTTGAAATGCTTTCTGCCTAAGGGGAAGCTTCAAGGAGGAGGAGAGGGATGTGGGGAGCTTAGTTCAGCAGAGTTTTGACGAGCCAAGTGGCTTGAGAGGTGTGAGGAAATGAGAAGGAGGAGTGCCCTTTTATAAGAGGGGTGAGGGGCACCTTTGCAAAAGCTAGAAATATTAATTTATAATAAATTCATATTCGGTTTCCAATGGCTCCAAAGTTGACTATTAAAAGGTTGAGGTGGGGATAGGTCGAAAACAACTCATCCAATAGAATTTAGAGAGGTTTGGGTACTTATATTAACCTTATCTTTAAGTATTAACTCTAAGTTAATTAGTTTTACTTTTACAATGTCTCTTTGTATTTTTATATAATATGGTTAATAAACTTACTATATACATCCAAGCGACCCACAAGTGGTCCATTAATGATGAACCTATCCTGATATAAGTCTTTTGGCCGAACCTTAGATTTTTAGGAATTTAATATCAATTAATAATATAATATTTGTTTTAAGAACTCTTTTATGTCAATTTTGACACTATTCAATAGTTGATTTTTTTGAAACTCATAACAGATTGATTACTTCGAAAAAAGTCAATTAAATCAATACTAATATATCATATTATCCTAGAAAATTAGTTTAATTCATTAAAAGTTTCATATTATATTTATTTGGGTATTTATAATATCACTTATTTTAATTTTTCACTATTATAGTAATTACTGCATCATCATTGTGTCATAAATAAAATAGATTATTTAATGTCTAAAAATTATAAATAAAATATCATTATGTAGGAAATCTTTTTATATTTCTAATGAATATTTATAATCGAAAATCCAACATGTATAACCCTATGTAAAAATTGTTCTTCTAAAAGATGTAAGCTTATGCCATTTTTATTTTTATTTTAGCTTTATTAATATAATGTGTCATTATCACTTACAAGTGGATCCATGGGGTCCCAAAATAGACCCGAAGATGCCCATGGTCGACCATGTATCAACCAATAGGGTTAAGACACGTTTTAGGGTAATTTAGTATTATTATAATATTATTTTTTTAACCCTTATTTACCGGATTTACCCTTAACCATGGTAAATAAAATATTTACCGCAGTAATTATTCAAAATGTCTAAAAATAAAAGTTACCTATTTACACAATTTGGACATCCTGATTCCAAATATGGAATCCATTTTTCTAAATTCAAAACACAGAAGTGGCAGAAATTAATTTAAAATTAATTCCCGCTGTCAAAACAAAAAGCGTGTTTTTAAGAGATAATAACTATCAAAAGATTGACACTTGTTTATGTTCGGTTTAATTGTAAAATTATGTCCAATGACCAACATTATATTAAATGGTAAAAATATATTCTAAATATACTTTAAAACCACTCAAATTCACAATTTATCACTATTAATTATTTTGATTAAAAAAGTTGTTTTTAATTAAAATTTAGTAATTTTCACTATTCATCAAAATATGAAAGTTATCCGAAAAGTACCAAAATTTCACCTTAGGCTAAATTCGATATTCCGAATCCAAAAATGAAGTTCATTTTGAAATATAAAATATATATAATTTCAAAAAGTAGGTATTACTATTCACAACGGCTAGTTTAATTAGTTATGGTGTGTTAGAACTCGGTGTTGCGTACAACACACGCTATCACATTATTAAAAGGGAAACGTACCGTGGAAGCTTGGGGTGTTTCATTTTAAATTTTTGATGTCCCCATTTAGTCAAAAAGTTTAAAATATTGTATTTAAAAAGGTTTCACTATTAGAAGTTGATAAAAGTGAAATAGTGAAAATGAATCTGTTCTTGCATTATGACTAAGAAACTCATAATAGGGATTCTAAAATTATAAGGATTATATAAAGTTCAAAATGTAGTTAATACTATTCATGACCTCTTTTAATGGTGTGATTGAACTCAGTGTTGCGTGTAGTGCAAGTTATTGAATTATTTTGAAGAAATAACACACTATGAAATCTTGGGGTGTTACATTCTCCCCTCCTTCAATAAATTGCGTCCTCGCAATTTGAAATTGTTCTTCAAAAATAAAAGGTTGAAAGTAGAAAATATATTTGTGGGAAAAACCACATCGGAAATTGGGTTACTAAAATATAGTCTTAATATGAGGAAAAGAGAAATCAAAGGGTCACCACCAAATTATGATCTCGATTAGGAGAACATTGGTGGAAATTAGAGACATATAATCGGAGGAAAAACGTAAATATTTATAGGTAGTGATTGAGTTCATCAATCACAAACAAGTTTATAATTGAGGTCCTTAAATTCATCAATCTATGATGATTTGAAATACCATCGGTTCAACAAAACATAGGGTATTAGGATAACACATTTTTGACGTTTCAAAATATCTTAGTTGAAATCCCACATCGAAAAATGAATTAATGAGGCCTCTATTTAAAATAAAGAGTGGAAAGTATGAAGATTACCGAAAATAACACATACTAGGGTTCCATGTAAGAAAATATGGATATGGAAGAAAAATCTAGCCATCAATTATCTGATGGAGAGTGGTAGAGAACATGGCTATGAAAAGGCCAACAATCCCAAAGCCATAAATTAGTGATGATTTAAGGTACCATCTAGGACAACATTTTTGTTCTAAGTTCCTTTTATTAATGATGAGGAATTTATTTATGAGATTGGATAAGATCATAAGGAGATATACTTAGTTTATAATTAGAGTTTTATCCATTAATAAATTTCTACCAAAACTCATCATTCACTCGTAAAAAAAATTCTATTTATACTATTCATAGAGGGTTCCAAAATAAACGAATTTATAATTCATCTACCAGATCTTTTAAAAAACTACTTTATTTAATCCAGGACATCTCGTGGGATAGTGGTAGGTGATACACCCTTGTCGCCCTTTGGTTGCGGGTTCAAGTCTCACAGCCTTGCCGGACGCGACGGGTTGCCGCCCGACCTCCGGGTTGTCCTTTTATGGCAATCCAAAATAATCCAAACTAGAACTATCCAAAATACTTCTGTCTAAACTCACAGTCCAACATTTATAAGGAAGGTAAACATAATATAGATCCTTTTTACCCTGTAATAGAATATGAATACCTTCATCATGTATTACCATATTCCTTATTGATTATATTCATGCTCCCTTATTCCATATAGAATGCTGGATATACTTCATTAATCCAAAAATGTTTTAAACCCCAACAATGATGGAATATAAAAATCATTAATCAGTTCCAAGGTAGTCAAGAATATCCAATATAATTTATCCAAAACAATCATGTATTATTCCAAAATCACTACCTCGGTATCAGAACTATATTATGGTTTATCATTCTCTCAACCATATATTTTCCAAAAATTTATCCTGCTATTGAGTCACTTTTCTTTGTTCCACAAAATCTCAAGTCCTTAATGAAATAGTACTGCAGTACAATCCTTACATACTCCATAATTATTATAACAAGTACATTGTTGATACAACACTCAATTGACATAATCAACATAAGAACTCTAATCATTCCTCTTCATCTGTGGTAGTATCATAACTTGATTATTATCCAATAACATCATTTGCGGCATAGTTTGATGACTGGGACATAGGTTCGCGTAGTGTCCAAACTCCTTGCAAATGAAGCATTGTACATTTGAAACCATTTTCTTACCCTTGCAGTCACGTACTTTGTGCCCTTTTTCTCCACACTTATAACAAACTCCCATTCCTTTCAGGCAAGTTCCAGGGTGTTTCTTTCCACAGTTACCACATATGGGAAAATTCTTCTTTTCCATCTTCCCTTTATCCATCTCTCTCTCTTCCATCCTTTTCTTCTCTTGCTTCCCTTCAAATCCATAGGACTCAGAAAAATCTTTACTTATCTTATCAACACATGATATTATTTCTTCATATAATGATAATACATGGGAGACTATTTCTCTTATAAATTCTGGCTTAAGACCATGAAAGATATGATCCTTCTTTCTCTTTGGATCATGTGCATTGCTGGAGTTCTCATTCCTTCTACTGGGCGCCATTTCTAAACAATGGCATACACTAGATCAGTTTATGAATCAAAATACATAATCCCATACTTATAAAACACTTAACATAAATTGAACTATTTATGGATATAATCCATAATCATAAGAATGTTTCCTTTGAGGACGTATATACTCATAAACCCTTCATAATGATTTGTAAAGAAAATGAGAGTTATCCTAAGCATATCCCCCGGGAGTGTCGTAACCAAGAGTGCAGCAAGGCCCGTTGTCCTGCACCAGTTCCCGTTCGAGTCTAGCTCAAAGCGGTGTTTTCGGGTTTTACCCCTAGGTACATCTGTGCCAGAGCCGCCTCTACATGCTCGTATCCAGACAGGGATGTATTGCTCGAAAAACTCACAAAATCTCTACAATACCAAAATTCTAGGAAGTTCTTCTATACTAATCCTCAAAGTTCATCTTAGGTCTATGTTCTCTAATCAGAGTTTATCTAAATCTAGCTTCCAAGGTTTGTACTAAACTTCCTCTGATACCAACTGTAACGCCCCGACCCCACCTACCCAGAGTCGGTGCATTAATTCGTAACATTGGCATGATCATGAGAAAGATCAAGTCTCGAAAGACCGATTAGTTTAGTAGCCTTGGAATAACTAGATACATCCATAAATTTTTACATTACATCATTAAAAAAACATCTTGTCTTCATATCCCCTCATACTATCCCTGCAGGTCATTCATAAATTACTTCTTCATAATCCTGGGAAAAATAAAACATTGAAAGGGGTGAGCTCGGATGCTCAGTAAGGATAACATTATAGCAGAAGCTTTCATAAATAAGCATAAACACTTAAGGCAATTTATAACTAAAACAAAAGCCTTTTAAAATTGAACTTCAACATAGTATGGCAAAAGTAAAATGAAATAATGCCATTTACTTACTCACATGGATATTCTACTAGTCGAATGATCACATGCAATATCAATAACCACTTTCATAATGATGGAATGCATAATGCCAGACTATCATAACCACATAGTCAAGGCCTCGTGCCAAGACTACAAATAATATTTTGTCAAGGCCTTGTGCCAAGACACTAGTTTGTCTCATGAGACCTACCGATGCATCGAGGAGCTATAGCGGGCTCCACCCGTCACTTATTAAGTCCAATGCATTCCTCATATGAATAGGTTTAAGCATAAAATAAACATTCGTATTAAAACTAGCATACGAAATGTCAATACTTTAACCACAAACCATGAATGGTATAAAAATAGAACATCCACAGTCAAACATAACTCATTTGATACAATATGGAAGATTGTATTGTATTACATTAACCTCAATCATGAATAATGAAGGATGTTGACATAAATGAAAGTAATCATCAAAACTATTTGAGAGAAATATCCCCCTTTTCTTGAAAACATTTAAAAGTCACACTATTTGTCAAGAAGCCATTTAAAAGTAGATTTTTGAATCAAAGTGTCCCATACCACTTTGAAACATTTAAAAGGAGTTTTAATTTTAAAACTTTAATGTCCATATAAATAAATCCTTAAAACCATTTTTAAAATATGGACATTAATGAGCATGATTTAGAAGAATAATTCTTTAAAACATTTTAAAATGGTATTTTGGTTAGAGTTTCTAACCAAAAGAGAGACACTTGAATACAAATAATTGAGGTAATCAAAACATTGTAATATCATGAGAATAAAGGAATTCATGATATACTATGTCAAAGTACATTATATACACCACATAGAAGTGATTTGGTGTATATCATCAAAGAAGTCTCTATGGAATGTAAATTGAGATGAAATTTCTCAAAAAGGTTGTATCCTTAGGTTAAGGATAAATCAATGAGATAATTATGTGTGAAAAATATAAATACACTAAATATTATTGGATATTCAGTGTAAAACAATCAAAGGACATTCACACATATTCTTGTAAAAACAATACCAACGAATTGGATGTTTAACTCAACAAATGGAGAATGAGTTAAAATTACTCTTATCAAATTCATATCAATGACTTGAGAATTACCAATGGAGTGATTATGTGTATCAAACTTCTATCCACAGGAAGGGGAGTGGAAATTATGACATAATCAAATGAATAGTGATTCCACACATAATCTTGGGGTAATATAATCAATGAAATATGTGTAAAGCCAAATGAGTGGAAATTGAAATCTCAAATTCCCTTATCTATTAGGTAACTTACGAAACATACACCCATGAAAGAAGTATCATACCATGATGATGTAAATACCCATAAATTAAAGTATATTACACAATGAATACGATCATGGGCAGTACACATACACCACATGCAATAATTAAGTGGTGATCAATGGAATTCTCACGGAATTAAAAGTGAGATAAGAAAACCCTTACTTTGTACTTTTTCCTTGGTCGATGGTAGGTTTACCTCCTGTATAATGGTGAAATAATTGTTATTGAATAATACAAGAATCATTTACTTTAATATGATATCATATATGATCTTTTAACATTGATTTGTTAATAATATCTTAGTATTAACGCCGTTTCGGGTGTTAACTTACTCATTTTCTTTTATATGTTTTGTTACATAAGTCATGTTTGTTGTATCTTATTAATATCCAGAATGATATCAAGTCCTTAAAAATCATTTTTAAATCATTAAATGATAATTATACTTTAATGGATACGATGGATAATGAATCTCATCGCGTTCGTGGAGACGGTAGTCCGTACGTACGCACGAACGCTACTTCCATTTAATTTTTTAATTTTTTATTTTAAAAGAATCGAATCCAAATGATACATAGGTATATTACTATTCCAGTATAATATAATATTTTATATATGTTACTTAAGTTCATTAACACCATCCTTTATACGTTCCATGTGTGGTATGAACGAGTCATATCATTTTAAGGGGGCGGTAGTCCGCACTTCCTCAAATGAAATTATCGTATGTATATACGACATGAAACGAATAATGGTATGAAATAAAATGGAATTACAGAAGCTTATATATATAATATATATCATTAATATCATATTTAATTACAGTGCCATCATAATGGCCACCATGAGAGGCGGTAAGATGTTTTTGAACAATCATCGTTTCGTGAGGCGTTAGTTTGCCATCCACAGAAACATTATGTTCATCATCCATTAGATGGAGTTGTGTGTATGTGTAGTTTGAATACTTCTTATAACAACATCCTAGTATATTGAGGATACTGGTGTTGTTACAAAAGAAGGGAAATAAAAAGAGTTTGGGGGTTGAAGAAGCAAAATAAATGAAAATAATTTAAGAGAAATCGTTACCTTTAATTTAGGTAACTCACTTTGGTTGGAACCAAAGGACTTGTTGAAATGCTTTCTGCCTAAGGGGAAGCTTCAAGGAGGAGGAGAGGGATGTGGGGAGCTTAGTTCGGCAGAGTTTTGACGAGCCATGTGGCTTGAGAGGTGTGAGGAAATGAGAAGGAGGAGTGCCCTTTTATAAGAGGGGTGAGGGGCACCTTTGCAAAAGCTAGAAATATTAATTTATAATAAATTCATATTCGGTTTCCAATGGCTCCAAAGTTGACTATTCAAAGGTTGAGGTGGGATAGGTCGAAAACAACTCATCCAATAGAATTTAGACAGGTTTGGGTACTTATATTAACCTTATCTTTAAGTATTAACTCTAAGTTAATTAGTTTTACTTTTACAATGTCTCTTTGTATTTTTATATAATATGGTTAATAAACTTACTATATACATCCAAGCGACCCACAAGTGGTCCATTAATGATGAAACTATCCTGATATAAGTCTTTTGGCCGAACCATAGATTTTTTGGAATTTAATATCAATTAATAATATAATATTTGTTTTAAGAACTCTTTTATGTCAATTTTGACACTATTCAATAGTTGATTTTTTTGAAACTCATAACAGATTGATTACTTCGAAAAAAGTCAATTAAATCAATCCTAATATATCATATTATCCTAGAAAATTAGTTTAATTCATTAAAAGTTTCATATTATATTTATTTGGGTATTTATAATATCACTTATTTTAATTTTTCACTATTATAGTAATTACTGCATCATCATTGTGTCATAAATAAAATAGATTATTTAATGTCTACAAATTATAAATAAAATATCATTATGTAGGAAATCTTTTTATATTTCTAATGAATATTTATAATCGAAAATCCAACATGTATAACCCTATGTAAAAATTGTTCTTCTAAAAGATGTAAGCTTATGCCATTTTTATTTTTATTTTAGCTTTATTAATATAATGTGTCATTATCACTTACAAGTGGATCCATGGGGTCCCAAAATAGACCCAAAGATTCCCATGGTCGACCATGTATCAACCAATAGGGTTAAGACATGTTTTAGGGTAATTTAGTATTATTATAATATTATTTTTTTAACCCTTATTTACCGGATTTACCCTTAACCATGGTAAATAAAATATTTACCGCAGTAATTATTCAAAATGTCTAAAAATAAAAGTTACCTATTTACACAATTTGGACATCCTGATTCCAAATATGTAATCCATTTTTCTAAATTCAAAACACAGAAGTGGCAGAAATTAATTTAAAATTAATTCCCGCTGTCAAAACAAAAAGCGTGTTTTTAAGAGATAATAACTATCAAAAGATTGACACTTGTTTATGTTCGGTTTAATTGTAAAATTATGTCCAATGACCAACATTATATTAAATGGTAAAAATATATTCTAAATATACTTTAAAACCACTCAAATTCACAATTTATCACTATTAATTATTTTGATTAAAAAAGTTGTTTTTAATTAAAATTTAGTAATTTTCACTATTCATCAAAATATGAAAGTTATCCGAAAAGTACCAAAATTTCACCTTAGGCTAAATTCGATATTCCGAATCCAAAAATGAAGTTCATTTTGAAATATAAAATATATATAATTTCAAAAAGTAGGTATTACTATTCACAACGGCTAGTTTAATTAGTTATGGTGTGTTAGAACTCGGTGTTGCGTACAACACACACTATCACATTATTAAAAGGGAAACGTACTGTGGAAGCTTGGGGTGTTTCATTTTAAATTTTTGATGTCCCCATTTAGTCAAAAAGTTTAAAATATTGTATTTAAAAAGGTTTCACTATTAGAAGTTGATAAAAGTGAAATACTGAAAATGAATCTGTTCTTGCATTATGACTAAGAAACTCATAATAGGGATTCTAAAATTATAAGGATTATATAAAGTTCAAAATGTAGTTAATACTATTCATGACCTCTTTTAATGGTGTGATTGAACTCAGTGTTGCGTGTAGTGCAAGTTATTGAATTATTTTGAAGAAATAACACACTATGAAATCTTGGGGTGTTACATATATAATATATATAGAATCCTTAATGATGTTCTTATATAAAAACTTGTTGGCAACAAAACCTTGGACGCACAAGAACAAATAGAAAGCATTAGGGGCTGTCTCTCGAAGCCTGTTTGCAGATCCCCTGGGGACCTACACTAGCACCATGTTCCTCGTTTGTGAAGACACTATAGATCAAGGTTATGGGATGCTCCACGAACTGATTTGACACTCACTAAGCTACTATATAGAAAGGAGGCGGGATGCTCCATGAACTGATTTCAAATTCGTGAACCCGACAAATAGTAAGAAGGTGGGATGCTCTGTGAACCGATTTGACATTCGCAAACTCATTGTGGATCAAGGAGGCACGATGCTCCATGAACCCCTATGACATTTAAAAACCCATTGTGGAGTAAGATTTTTCTTCGCACCAAGCTGGCTTCACTTCACGGTGCCTTTTGACTATAAATATTGGGTTCCACTCAATATCAAAGGACGAATCCTCCAACATTTCCCCTTCTGAGCTCCCACATCATGATGCAATTTCTACTCTGTGAACCATAATAATTTCAAGGTAATTTTTCATTGCGAAGTGTCTTTCCCTTTGCATTAATTCCTCCCCTCTTCAAATAGGGATTCCCTTCGAAGAGCCTGTGGGCCTCTGCAATGGAAGGTGATCCCCAAATGGACTCGGGTCTTCATGGAGCACTTATGTTTAATGATGTAAAATTTATGCTCATGTGACCCACATGCTATGCCAGGGTCACTGTGCTTTGTGAGGAACCTTTCCTTGCAATATTACGCTTCGCAAGGCACCCTTTCTTCGCAAGACATTGCTTTGTCAATGCCTTTCCATTTCGCAAAGAACCTTCTATATGCACCTATTCCCTATGCCTAGGGTAGGCCACTTCACTTCATGAAGCACACCCCTTCGTGAAGCCCCTCAACTTCATGAATCACCAGAGCTTCACAATGAATCTACTAATTAACCCCTTTGCTCTGCAACTCTTTTTCCCATAAGGCCCTTTAGGTTCGCATGATTCAATTTCAATGTCACTTGTGCGGTTCTTCCTGTTTCATTGCTTCACCTCATGCTTCTTTTCATAGGCACTCTAACAGCTGTTGGTTATTCGCATAGCCACAGTAATGTGTCCCACTTAATGGATCACTCCATGACACCCCATCACCAAGGAATTGTTGATTCCTTCCCTTCCCCAAGGGGTGAGAGTTATTAGTTAAGTATTTCCTAAGGGCTGCATAGTGAACCCTCATTGTCCGAGATGCATGAAGTTAAACTGCCAAGCGCCATCATCCTCATCACATGATGTTGAACTATGTCATCACCTCGTGCATTATACATGGGGGTGCCCGGTCTCAGACATTCTATATGCCCACTGGTCACCACATGAGTGAGATTATTACTCACATGGAAATATAGCCATTTTGGAGCATTATATGTCCATGGGGAGAGGGAAACCACCTTGGTTGAATCCCCTAGCTATTTTGGCAGGAGGTAGCACCCCTACTCTTCCTGTCTTCCTCGGTTCCAAATCCCTCTCTCTTTGGACGTTGTCACCACCGAACCTCCATGTTGGAGTAAGTAAAATATCCATCATCCTGGGAGACTAACCACACATAAGACCTTGTTTCCTCTTTGGTTCACTTACTAAGTTTAAGCCCAACTTCAGTCCCCCTCAGAAGCACCTTTCGCGACGTGATCGTCAGATCCTTATTGCCTCTGGTTTCTCACACTGAGCACAAATCATATGGTCTTAGAGTAAGCATTTACCATGAAATCCTTCTTGGGAAGCCTAGAGTGTAATCCCAAAAATTCCCACCTTATATATGTGGTCTTTGATCCTTTCCATGGTTAGGTACGTATGAAGCCTCCCTAAAGTTCAAGTCCACCATCCATTGGTTCCATCCATTTCATGTCGGTCCACCCCACTTGAACTATGTTGTCTTTGATCCATTCTAAGGAAAGGTATGTAGGAAGCCTCCCTAAGGATCAAGCCTACCATCCATTGGTTCTGACCATTTCACATTGGTCCACCCCTCCTAAACTACATGATATTTGGTCCCTGCCAATGCATGGAACGTATGAATCCTCCCGGAGGTTCAAGACCACCATCCATTGGATTCAACCATTTCACATCTGTTGACCATCCTAAACAAAATGGACTTTGATTCTTGCCAAGGCATGGTATATAATAATAATCCTTGATGTTCAATTCCACCATCCATTAGTCCCAAAAATCTTCATGTCAGTTCACCAATATTCCTCCTTATGATCTATATGGTCTTTGATCCTTGCCAAGGAAACGTACGTAGAAAGCCTCCTTGAGGTACAATTCCAACAACCATTGGTACCAACCCCCTTCATGTAGAACCACCTTCATCCCACAAGATGTTAAACTACATGCCACCTTTTCATCCTGTATGATGTTAAATTGCATCCACATTCTCAAACTATGTGGGATTTTACCTTTGTCTCATAGATAGTGTGCGTAGGATTCCTCTATGAGCTTCAAACCCATTCAGCAGTAAGTCATTGTGACCCCATCCATTAGTAAGCTATTTTTACCCCATCCAATGATATTTCGGTGTAACCCCATCCAGTGGTAAGCCTTTTTCAACCCCGTCCAACTGTAAGCTGTTGTGACCCCATTCAGTGGAAAACCCTTGTGACCCCATCCATTGTTAAACCATTGTGACCCCATATAGCAGTAATCCATGGTGACCCCATCAAGTTGTAAGACATTGTAACCCCATCCAATAGTATTCCATTATGACCCCATCTAGTGGTGAGCCATTGCGAACCCCATTCATGTCGTTGTCAACACAAAATTAGAGGTAAGTTGTTGTCATCCATTCTATTGGGGACCATGTCTCTAATCCATCATAGTGGCATAAGACCAACTTCGGGCTACAAAACATGTGTATACCTCTGTAAATCATTGGGTTGTTGTCTCCTATGAACACCTCTATTATATACCCTCATCTTGAACTACGTGGAGTTTGCATCCCTATCACTGGGATACATAGGAGTTGTCTTCGAGGCACAAGTTAAACATCATCATCATCCTTGAGTCGACTCCATCTCATTCTCTATCCACTCCACTTAACCATCCATTACCCATCTTGATTTTTACCTAGGTTTTCACATCTTGGTGGGATCATACCAGCTCATTCCCTATTCCCTTTTACAACAATCAGGTAGCTAACTAGGCATTAGCCCTAAAATCAGTGTCCCCTCCATGGGTTTCATCCATCTAATCCACTCTAGTAAGTGTTCTGATCATTCTGATCCATCCCCTCTAGATGTTAAACCTACGGCCTACCCTCTGTTAAATATAGAAAGATGAGGAAAACCCATGATACAATCCTATGGCATATAATTCCCCGCATTCGATGTGGGATTCTTTGGGCTTCCGTGCCCTAAACAAGCCCTATAATAAAGGGAAGAAACCCAGATGTTCTAGTGTTCCAGCGACCAGACATGCTAGTGATGTCCAATGTGACTAATCCTCTAACTGAATGTTGCTTCCCTGACTAGACCCCTTCGAATATCCCAGTATAAGTAGTGTAATTAACCGACCTCCATGAAGAAATGGCACTTGGAAGAGTTTCAGCAACAATGTATTATTCTATAATGGATACCCAGAATAGGTGATGATTTCCGAGGAGGAGTACAAGGAAGGAGGAACCTAAATCCCATCATCTTGTTTTGATCAAGGAGGAAACATCCCTGAATAAGAAATAGATGTATTCTGCCTTTAGAAAGAGGGAATGTGGGGCAACAACAGTGTGTCCTCCAAATAAGGATGTGTGCGCCCTAGAGAAAGTGTTGGAAATAGAAATGGTGAACCTTACATGAAGATTATTCTTCTCAATTTTGAGATTAGTAGTGTTCTAGGCATCCGTAGATGATCCTGTCACCTGATCCAGTTATCCTATGTTAGTTCCCCCCAATCAAATAGTGGGCCTGGCATGAAACCCTCTAAGTGTTGGGGCATTCCAAATGTTGGAAATCCCAATATATGATATTGTCAGCATGGATCCATCTTACCATCCATGGAAGAAGAAAAGTCATTGGGGGCACTGGTCGTTAATTCCTTTCCTTTCAGCACAAATGGGTTAATCTCTCTAATTTTTAGGAACCAAGTTGCTGCATGAAATTTGATCACTGCCCTTCCACCAAAGTATGGGTAGGGGAAATACCAACATGACAGTCCCACACAGCTCCATCGCTTTTGCAACAATATCTACATCTAAAAACGTTGAGTCCCCATGCCCTATCTCGCCATTTGAATTCTTTCAGCGGAGGGTGATCAACAACCTCGTACGCTGATACAAGGAGATCGGGATTATCATGACTCGAGATATGGCTCACCAAGATTTAAATGTGTCTACACCTTGCCACTTCTAGTGCCCCCAATGTTCGTGTTGGGATCCACTGCTCCCCAATCCAACATACAATCATTTCGGGATCCTCTCCCGAGAATTCCTCGACGACTCTCTCCCCAACACCGACGAGGTAGGGGAAGTTTGGGCTAGCCTGTTAAGGATCCCATTTTAGGGGCCCATAAAGAGGGATCATACTAGGCCACGCCACCACTACCTTCTAGTCCCATGAGTTGAGGAGGAGGTTAGCCATGCGCTTTCACCACTGGACCCAATCCGGTTGACCTGATTCCAATGTCGGGCATAGGCCGAGGAGGATGCCTGTGAAGGGGCGTCAATGTCATCAACTACTATGAATCATGTCACCATCAACATATATCATCAACCCCATGTGTTTTATGAGTAGGGGGACTTGTATACCTGGTCTGGATTGAGTCCTCAACCACCCCACGGGTAGGCTGGGTCAAATATCTCAGCCACCAACACAGGTAGTGGCTGCCGCCAGTACAGAGGTCCTCCCTGTACTGCCACTATGAAAAATGCAGGCCCTCCCCATTTCCAAGCTCAACATGGAGGTCTATCCCATATCTCCTTTAATCCGAATTAGTGTCCTCTTCCTAGAAGAAACATTCAGTATGAGAGTCTCTCCCGCCCTCACTACATTGGGTATGGTGTTTTTCCTCCTGCTGAAGTTCATCGGTGTGGGGATGTAACATGTTTAGTCAGTCTTTATCATGACGGCGCTTCACATGTTCTTACAGTAGCTGGGAAAGTTCCTCCTTTCCCTAAAAATAGGAGGAGTGAAGGCCAGCTTCTCTTCACCAGGGCCTAGAACGGAGGTCCTACCTTTGTTCGGCTCAACCAATATGAGGACCGTCCTAGCATTGATATATCCAGGGGGAACAAGCATAGAGGTCTTACCTGTGCTCCTGTTGGATTCAGCGGAGGTCATACCCACTCCATAACTTCCCATAGAGTTCCTCCCCATGCCCCTTTTGATCTCTTCCTCGGTGATCCTCACACCTCGACTTACTCAGTTTGAATCCTCTCCACCCCTGCACCAATACAATTGAAGGTCCTTCGTATGCCGAAAATCTACCATTTCCAAAAGAACTATCATAGGGAAGGTGGATTGGTCATTGTCACTATAAGAAGAATGCTGAGAAGATTCAGAATGAGTTCAAATAAGTTTGCTTCTAATATTCTGAAGCAAAATACAACTCAGTGATGGAACCTATGCCTAGATCCTTCATGTCATGGATTGAGACAGGAAGAAGCGACATCTCCCTAATATATCTATATTGTGAGTTCCATCAGATTCTTACCTCCCTTTGTAGGTATATCTAAGAGGAAAACAATTTGGAAACTACAAAGGTTACAACAATGAAATCAACAGAATCATCACCTGAAGCACTCTCTATCTTGAATAGAGATCACATAGAGCTATCCTGGGGACAAATGGTGGATGAGTAGCAGCATGGTCCACCATCTGTAGTCATGGTCCCCGCACCATAAACATAATTCTTCAACACAACTTACTGAAATGTCATGGCTAAGTCACAACACTCTTTAGAGGATATCCCAAGATGCGGTAGTTTGTTACCTCACTCATTGTATTTTCCACCGACCAACCTACAATCCCAGCGGTCTTCTTTGGTATCGCTACCGGTTCCTCAGATGCCTCCAGTTGACGAGTGGGGAAATGAAGGGCAAGACCCCGAATCTGAGCCCAGAAGCTTATAGGATATCCTCATAGCGGACCACATCCCAGAGATGTTTTGGACAGTTGCAGCGTAGAAATTTTTTGTGCCAGAATCCCACAACCAAGAAGAAATTGAGTGTTCCCACTAGACCCTCTATGTGACACATTTCTATCTTCTTCTTAATCGAGTGAATTACCCTATTATTCACATGCAATTTGACTCATTTTTCAGGTTACATAGAGGATATTCCTCCAGGAAGGGTCACCGTTAACATGGATAACCTGCCGAAGGGTGAGAATGAGCTACAACTTCATGGAGAAGACCAACCCCCTGAGGGAGTTTCACACTTCATGGATCCATCAGGAAGGATTAATCATAAATAGAGGAATATGATGGGTCTTCCCATTCCAACTGAGGTACTAGTCCTCATCCAGAATACCAAAAAGGGAAATGAACTTCTTGGAGCAGTAAAACCCTCCGACATGTTTGGATTAATGTAGAAGTCGGAAGACGGTCACGAAAAAGTCGTGTTCCACAAGCAAAATGCCCAACACAAGAAGATGTTCGATGACCTCCTTTCTAAATGCATTGTAGAGCGATGTCCAGACTGCGGTGATCCTTGTAAGGGGTAGCAGGGGAAAGCACAACTTTCCCTCGATGAGCTGATTCCAGGTGACCCTGACCATCCTACCCACATAGACCTGGTTGAGGCTAGGACTTATGGTAAGCAGGTGTGATATATGTCACCAAATCCTCTTGAATATTGTGACAATCCTTGGGACCAAACCTGAAATCCCCCGACAACTCCATAGATCATACCAGTAGCCGTTGCATGAGCCGCTAGGCCTATTTATCATTTTAAAGAACTTGCCAACGTGCTGGAGGTTAGGGATCCCCATAAAAAAGGATTGCCTACCCAGATGATCTAATGTCGACACTCATTACCTACATCAAAGCCTTAGAGAATCGACTAGGGTAAATTCTACCTGATGGAAAGCCATATCCAGCATGGGAGGATGATATGCAAGCACCCTCGAGTTTTGGGAATCCCACCTTTTCCCTATTATATGGGACATGGGACTCACTGTATTACTTGGGCCACTTCATCTCGTTGTGGGATACCTTTTGGGGAACTCTAGTTCAGCAGGAACCTTCCAAGATCTAAGGTTTCATAAGAAAATTGGAAGTTACAGTGATTGCCTTTTACAAACAGCTTCCCATTAAGTCAGTGGTCAGATGGGTGGACCTATGTAAAATGTTCCTCTACCATTTCAGTTCCACCACTTGGAAGACGATTATCGTGAACCTCTTCAAGTGAAAACAGAGGCATGATGAGCGCATTGCCAAATTTGTCGCCCGGTGGAAAGGACTCAAATACTCTCTTGACATGCCGTAGACTTAGGACCAATTGCTGATGATGTGCATAGGGAATGTCAAGATGGAACTGGTCTCCTCATTGCTCATTCAGAACTACCCCAGGGGATTTCGAGACTTCTCGGATAAGGCATAGTGCCTAGAGGAAGCCTTACATAAGGCTAAACAGGAAAGTCTGTTGCCTCCTGAAATCCCTGCGAGAAGGGCCGCTAGGGCTGAGCCCACCATAGTGGCTCAAATAGGATCCACCAAAAAACTAGAGTTGTTACTAGTGGATCTTCCTCTATGACCTCATAGAGGTCATCCACCGTAGGCGTAGACTTTGGCCAAGAAACACCCACCATAGAATTAGTATGTTCCCCCGCGCAATGCAACACCACAACATAGGCTAGAAAACCAAGGTCCACCTCTATGGTAGGCTCCTCCATCCCCTCATTAGGGTTAGGCTCCGAGAGCCCCCTTCATGGATAGGACAAACCATACCTACTCGTTCAGTAAGGAACAAGTACCTGGTTATTTCTAAAGATCCCTAGAGTAGGGTATTTTATGTTTTCTAGTGTGCAGGAGGCCAAAAGGGGCGAACCTCACTGATCGCCCTAATTAATTCCCCTACAACCGGATCCTGGTGCACACCCTCAAAAAGTGCTATGTGTTCAAATACTGGCTGCAATACTAGGTGGATAACATTATAGTCTGGTTGGTCACAACATCGACACAGGTGGCATGCGTCTTCTGAAGGAAATATATTATCAGTGACAATGAAGGTGAGTGGCATCAGGTTTCTAACTGCGGGTCCTAGAAGTATGATGAATGGATGGATCGTAAGAGAGATTCTTGTTCCCATGCTGTCATCCATGCACACCTAAATCAGATGGATCCTTCAGAATTCACACCTACTATTTTAGCATCAACATCTCAGTCATCCCCTTTATTAGAAAGAAAAACACCTGCGGCTAAATGGAAAACAATTCCCCCTTCCAATGCCATCATCATCTCATACTCTCGACAACATCATGCCCCTGGAGATGGCAGTTCCTCATAGAATATGTTAAGTAGTGGATGACTCTTTGAGTGATGGTCAAGGGTACGCCTCAGTTATTTCCATAGAACTGGTAAACCCCTAAATGATTCTTGATGATGAGGAGCGCTAGGTGGATCCTCCCAACATCCCCAACCATCGTTAGTGTCAGTGGAGCCGTGGCTGTATGGGTCGTCGGAGTGCCCCGGTCAGCACTTCCAGCTAGGTTGTGCATGCTACAAAAACTAGTAAATATGCTCAACGTAGTGCTCAGCATGCACAACCTTCTCATCTAGAGATATCATGCCCACCTTCACCGATGTTCATATTGTTGGATCAGGAAGAGCCACCTTGACCATGTCGTGACTAGCCATGCCCTAATACATGTTGATCTCAATCATTTGTCCCTCATCCGGTAGTCACTTCGTAGGCTTAGACTTGTGAGAAGTGGGATATTCCCAGTACCAGTCAGCCACCGGTCAAGCAGGTAGGACCCACCATACCTTCTTTAGTAGAGAGACCTCCTGTAAGAATAAGTTCACATGTGAAAAAAATACGATTTGGTCAAGCATATTTCCATCATTCCAGGAATTCTCTCGATCCTTGAGTCTCTTAGCATGTTTTCAGACATGCATTAGTCCCTCATTGAGGCTTTATGAAACCCCTCTAGTTTGAGATTGAAGTAGCATCCGCAGAAGCAATTCATACTGAGGTGGTCGATAATTATGAATGCTAGACCATCATCTCATTCTCTAGAAAAGATGATGGCTCTCCCATACAGGGTCACATTTTCCAATTGTACATCTCTAACCATATCAAGGTAATGTAGGTTCATCACTATCTCGTCAACACGGGCTCTGGGATAAACCTAATCCAGACTCAGACACTGCAAAAATTGGGGTTTTTTTAGGATGATTTCATCCCGACGACCTAAGAATACAAGGTTATGATAGGACGTAATAGACACTGGTTTGAATGATCTGCTTGAAGACCATGTTCGGCTACCTACTTTCAAGCATTGAATTTATGGTTGTCTCCCAAGTCACCAACTACAATGAATTTATGGGAAGGCCATGGATCCACCTGCATGTGGTAGTTCCCTCATTATATCACTAGTGCCTCAAGTACTACCTTAATGGTCAAGTGAGCTTGTTTCAAGGTGACTTGTCTCCCATTGACTCTTGCGACGCCCACTACCTGGATGCAGACTACTACCCGAACAAAGACAAGAAGATTTAGACTAATGAGGTTAAGAATTCCACGACTGTGACTAACCCATGGATAGATCTAGATGATGCCTAAGTCTTTCCAATCCACTGATTGCAGGCTACAACCCCAGACATGGGTCAATGCTTCATTGTTTCTAGTTTGATGGGTGAACACATTCCAAAGTATAAGCAGCATCAAGAGATCACCTCATTCTTCTATACAAATCAGGCTCAGGTGATCCCAGAGCCTCCTACCCCAATAAGGTATCTGGATGTCCTCCTCATAGAAATAGAAATATGTCATACTTCCTTGTTTCGCTGGGCTAGAATTAACCACCTCAAGATGACACACCACTATTGATTTGATATCATCAAGCGTTTCCCCTTGGGATGAGGACCAAATGGGATCATATCGATAGCCTTCATCGTTATGGTTGTGGTAGCATAAGAGTCTCCCGATGCAGTATCCACTACCGCTCAGGTTGGTACCAGCCACTCGTCAGGATCTGTCAACTCAGAAGCAACTCCTCCCACCTAGGATCCCTCCTCCATAATTGAATAAATGTATTTAGAGGATTCTCCCCCACCTTTGAAGAGGTCATCTTTTCCATGGTTGATGAATTTGTACAGTTTCACCTCAGTAGAATGGTTGACCCGAAACCCACACTGATCAGTGCCATAATGACACTTTAGGAGAAACAATATTACATATACTTACTTAAACAACATTGTGATGTATTCTCCCAGATTTATGACGAGATTCCAGGACAAGATCCTCAGGTATCCTTCCACTACGTCGGTCTCCCTATAAATCACCGCAGGTTCTAGCAACCTCCCCGGAAGATGCACCCTTCCCACAGTGCCATGGTCGAGGTAAATGTTGACAAGATCATCATACCCAATTACATTAAGGAGGTATAGTAACCCAAATTCACGGCAAACATTGTACAAGTCATGAAGAGGAATAGACAGATCAGAGTCTCCATCAACTTCCGGGATCACAACTGTTAGGGTATAAAAGATGATTTTTCATTTCCTTTGAAGGAATTTTTGATCAATGCTACAACTAGGTTCCAAGCCCTCTCCATCATGGATGGGTACTTTGGGTATCACCAAATCCAAATGGGAACTGAGTAAGAGGTGTCTACAACCTTTAGGTAACTACAAGGAACTTTCTGCTACTGAGTCATTCCATTCGGTTTAATGAATACAATAGCCACCTATCAATGGGCTATACATCGCATGTTTAAAAGGATCCTCGGAACATTGGTGGAATGTTATGTGGTTGACTTGGTGATCAAATCTCAGTAGTGTCAGGACCATCTGAAAGACCTTGAAAAATTGTTCGGCTTCCTCCATTCTCCCCACCTAAGGATGAACCCATTGAAGTGTTCCTTCAGGGTCACCGCTAGATAGTTTCTTATAATTGTTGAAAGATACAGGGGTATATATATCAACGTATAAAATATTAATTAGATCACTCATATGTATCCCCCCGAGCAACATTCAAGAGATTTGAGGAATCCAAAGCCAGATAGCCTACATACGCCAGCTCATCAAGAATTTAGATGGCAAGTGTAAGACCTTTTCTCAGCTTAAGAATAAAGACATCGTCTAGGAGTGTGACGAAGAGTTCCATTCTAATTTTGATAAAATAAATAGTTGTATGCTTTAGCCTTAGGTCTTAATTCCACTTGTCTCTAGAAATCCACTAGTACTTTATGTGAACACCCTGGAACAATCTTTCTGTGCCCTTATCACCCATATGAACAATGAGGAGATAGAGAACAGCCTATACTACCTCAAATGCATGCTCCTTGATACGGAGACCAGATAATCCCCTATCAAGAAGGGCTTCCTTGCACTGGTATTTGTATTACAGAAATCATAGCATTACTTCCCGCATTATTAGGTATAGCTGGTGTGCCGGTTAGATTCCTTAAAGTTCATTCTGAACCACCCCAAGTTGATAGTTCATCTATCTCGGTGGGTAGTGATCCTTCAGCAGTTCGAGATAAGGTTTGTCTCTCAAAAGGCAATTAAGAAGAAATGGATGGCAGACTTCCTTGCTACGCATAGAGATCTAGTTTTCTATTCCCAGGATCTCGATTTCCTCGATGAAGCGCTCATCTTGGTAGACCAATCCATCTAGTTTTGGAAAATTCACTTTAATGGTGCTTCTCATAGCCCCACTAGAAGAAGGATCAATGACCCTAGTCTCAGCAGTGTAGGCCAGCGTATCGTCTTCAGTACCTCGACATGAGCCATTCTGCCATACTCATTCCTAATTTCAAGAGGATACACCAACAATGAGGTAGAGTATCAAACTCTCATCACTATAAACGATCTAGCCCACGATATTGATGTGCCCCATTTTCATATGAATGGGGATTCCACACATTTCATCAATCAGATCAACAATAACTATTTCGTCAGCAAGCCAATGCTCATACCATTGCTGGAGCACACTCTCATGTTAATGGCCCAGTTCCCATCTCGGCCAAAAGTTACTCATGTCCCTCGATCTTAGAATGGTCAATCTGATGTCCATGTCGGCCTAGCTACATCACTTGTGGATCCCATGTTGGATGATCTGATTAGCCATGTGGCACACCAAGGGTCATTCCTCCTATCACTCTAGATGACGATGACATCCTACAGGTGGGACACATTACCACTGGATCCTCCATGTCATGACCCCCAGGTCCCTTGGAAGTAGTGATTTAACTGACTCCCAACTGTAGATCCCCCATTGTTGTGTATCTCTAGAATGGTAATCTCCCAACATATTGGGCCGAGCGAGAGAGAATTTGCACCACACATTCCAGTTTTCCCTTCAAGACTGTCCTAGTCATGAAAAGATCCTTTTCAAGCATGGGTTTGATGGGGTTATACTTCATTTCATTGAAGGAGTTGAGATTAACCAAGCCATGCAGTAGGTTTAAGCCAGTTACTACAGTGCTCATCAGACCGTGCCAAATATATCTCACATGATCTAGAGGCTCGGGAACATTTATCCCTCTATTATCCACGACTGCATCGAGTTTTTCAAGAACTTACATGCATGCCAGATTCATGATAACTTCTTTCATTAGCCACCAAAGCCTCTCCACTACACCAATTACTTTTGGCCGTTTGTGGAATAGGGACTTGATGTTGTGGGACCATATCCACCAGCGACAACTCTCTAGTCCAGGTTCATCCTGACTGCTATGTATTTCTTCTCCAAGTGGGCATAGGATTTTCTACTCAATGAGGTCAAGGGATGTTCCATTTTTGACATTGTGAGCTTCGACATCATCTACTGATTTGGAGTTCCTCACATTAACCTCACTTATAACAGCACGATCTTCTGGGCAGTTGTGCTGAGGAAACTGTATGCTATGTACAACAACTGTTTTAACAATACGTCCCACAATTATGTGCAAGAAAATGGATATATTGAGGAATTCAACAAAACCCTCTCTAACATTCTGTAGAAAATGGTTGGTCAGAATAATAAGAGTTGGCCAAACAAGCTCTGCAATTCCCTCTGGGCATATCGGACGACAACTCATAATTACACCCAAGTTACCCCATATTCCCTGGTGTATGGGATAGATGCCATCCTGCCCACCAAGATTTAATTTCCCACATTGGGAATAACTATCTTTGATCAGAAAGTGACAGATAATGTTGCTGAAATCCTTCTGGATGAGTTAGAAGTGCTTTACGAGAACAGGCTTCGTGCCCTACCCAACCTAGAAAGGCATCCAAACAATATAGCTATATATTTCAGTAAAAACAGTCACCTCTGTTACTTTTTGCATGGTGACTTTGTATTAGCCATAATGAAACCAATGATACCTAGTAGGAAACATCAAAATTTAGAGCCCAAATGGGAAGGACCTTACATTGTTTACAAGGTTTACACTAATGGAGCATAATCTCTGGTTACCATGGATGGTGAGAATCAAAATCCTACAACCAATTCCATGTTCCTCAAGAAATACTTTTCCTGAGATGCATGGTCCCATCTAACCATAAATTGTATAGTCCTACATGACCTCAAAGTGATGGTCCCACACAACCCTAAAATAAATTAGTGTCCTCCATGACCATAAACTCTCCTATCCTACACGACTTTAAACAGTGTTTCTTCTTGAATGTCGTTAAACAACATCTCAAGAACTATGTATGGCTTGATTCCTATCCTCATGAGATATGTAAGAATGCTCAGATGTTTTTTCTTGAGTCCAGCCCCAGTTTCCTCTTTGACTATCCCCTCAGGGGAATATTTTTTTGGAGTATCCAACATGGTGTTGTATAGGTTTCTTTGGCCCCACTCACATCAGGGTTACGATGATTGAACCATCTACCCTACCTTGTTCTTATCTCCCCCCACATACATTCCACATGATGTGAAACTGCATGGATCTTTCAAGACTCTTTACGACCTGAATACAATCCACATTGGATACATAGGACTGCCCGAACATTTTGTCTATAGGCCCAACCCCAAACTCAGAGATCTCCCTTAAGTCTTGTCCCACATAGGAATATTAATGCTCTATCCATCACTTCCAATTTGGGTTTCCATTATCTTTCACATCTGAAATGGTCCCCTGAACAATATAGATACTTAGACTAAGGGCATTCCAATCGGTTTGGGCCAACACCCTCGAGGATTTTGAACGAAATATTTATACAAGTACCGCATTGTGAACGTGGTCAGCGGCTGACACTTATTTGTTAATCCCATTTCAAGTCACACGATATAGATGTTGTTTTTCGAATCTTGTCAACAACCATCCTTTTTTGTTGTCACCACCTCCATGTGTCGCAATCATGGTCTGTAGTGGTTCATTCGGCTCCACCATCTCCCCAAACATTGGACTGCCTCGAGCAGCAGTGTGATTCTAGGTGGTGGTCCCTTATGATATGGGGAATGCCTAATCCTACTCCTTGTTTCCTGCACTAAGCATTTCTTCCATTAGTGTAGGAGCTATGATAGGGAAATACCCTCATGAGTGGAAATATGGCTACCACTAGCCAGGACGCCCAACCTCATCTCCCTTGGCCTTTTCACCCCCTGGTACAAGTTCTCATTTAGGTTTCTGTGGTTTGGTATGGGCTCACGTACTCATTCACGTCAGGATATTGTGAAATGCCACACATATCACCTTGAGACATCCCTTCATTTATAATCCTTTCCATGAGCATCGACCCCACCATGCTTCGAGAGTTCTATCATTTGGGTTTACCTCGCCGTCTATATCAAAAAGGACCCCCCGGATGGCATGGATGCTCAGACCAAGGGCACTCCTACCATTGTGGGCAAACGTCATCAAGGATTTCGATCAAAAAATTGATACATGTCCCATGTTTCGAATGCAGTCAATGGTTGATGCTCAATTACATGCCCCCAAACCTGGGTCACACAAGGGAAGGTACTGTATTGAAAACCCGGTCAAAAGTTGTCCCCTATCATCGTTGCCGCTTTTTGGTCCTCCAAAGGCGTGATTATTCACCCTCTAAACTTAGCTATGCCATGCACATGACATTAAACTAGGTTCCTACGGTCTGAGCTCTATGACCTTAAACTAAGATCTTCATCATAATTATTGCAAGCTGTTAAACTGGAACCCAGATGTTACAATCTATATGTGGCCCAACCTCTGGCCCGTTGGACTTTTCAAGCCCCAGGACCAAGTTGTCTCTTAAGATTGTACGGTATTGTAGGGTATTATGTCTTTGTTCACGTCAGATTTCCCACATTTCCATACACATACCTCATTGAGATACCATGCCACTATCTGCATCCAGGATGCATGATGATAAAATACACAACATCATAATCAGAACCACATATGGCTTGATTCCCATCCTCATGGGATACGTAGGAATGGAGAATGTTTAGTCTTCAAGTCCATCCTTCCTCTTAGAAACCCCCCAATTATTTTGGCCCCTCAGCCTATGTTCTTCTAGGAGATGGGTATACGATGTCGTGCAGACTCTTTATGTACTCAATCCCATTGGGTTTATAACAACCACACACCAACCTCTCTCTCCTGATAAGTCTTTTCACATTTTTTGAGTTGGACGCCACTAAGTCGGGACACTAAACCATCTTTGGTGATTCACCAATGTGCCTAGGAGTACTCTGGTTTAGAACCTATGGAGTCAGATTCTACCTGGACATGCTTTCATCCATTTTTATAGCATCGTGTTCCCCTTCATTTGGGATTACATTATCTTTCACAACCGAAGGGACCCCTAAATGGTGTGGATGCTAGGCCTAAGGACTCTCCTAACATTACGGGACAATGACCATGAGGGTTTCAGACAATTAATTGATATAAGTCTTGTGTTTCGAACATGGTAAGCGGTCAATGCTCATTTTTTGTTCTCATTTCAGGCCACACGATATGGATGACGTGTTTCAAAAATAGTAAAATGTTATCCTCTATCATCACACCTAGCCCTTCAAGCCATGAATATTGGTTACATGATTCACATTTATTCTACACCATCATGTCCAAGTGGAATTTTGAAACTCTTGGAACTATCCCTCAGTGCGCATTTCCATGTTATGAGGACAAAGCAGTAGTAAGGCATCATTCAGCGCTCCGATCCAACATCACTTTGTTGTTTATTACAGGTATTGAAAAAAACTCTTCCACTCTTGTTTCCTACACAGAGTTTGACTCACATGGTCTTATAAATTGGATTGAGTTCTATGCATACTTGGAAGAGTTCACTTCTCCATAGTCCATGCTCTAAGACCATAAACTAAGATCTCATTTAGAACTAGGTGATGCATGATTCCCATTCCCATTGGATATCCAGGAATTCCCATACATCTCGTCTTAGGGTCTAGCTTGATTTCTACTAATTTATATCTTTTTCTTGGTCTTTTAGGCCTCAGCTCTTATAGGACCACATGATGTGGTGTGTGTGGGCTTACACTTTCATTCATGTCTGGTTTACTATTTTGGCATCATGTACTTCCATTAAAGGAGTTATTCTCTCCTACCTTCTTCCCCATATTCTCTAACCTTTTCTGGCCCCTAGGTTTGAGGATTATCTCTTGGAATCATGTGCAGTTTGTTGTGGACCTCATCCTCATTCACATCAGGTATGCTTTATCATGTCATTCCCATTCCCTTTTGAACCTTATCTTTGTGTGTATGTCTGATCCATATGTCTTTAAACTATACTGCCTAGTCCTACAAGACATTAACATATTGCATCTATACAACATGAAATTAAAATGAATGGTTAGTCCCATCACATGACCCTAAACTGTGACATTATCATCCTGGTCACACGATGAAAAAATGGCCCAACGTCATGGTGTCCTCATTCGAGGGGACACATTGTTTGGTAACGATCACACACCATATCATTTTTCAATGCATGCAAACAACTTGATTCTTGTGTCGATGCCTGGACTATCTATCCTAGGTCAGTCACTTCACAAAAAAACACACATTCACTCATCTTAAAGGACAAACAAGGTCTATTCAATGCCGCTTTTTTGGTACAAGGGCCATACCAACACAACCTTATTATCCCTAGCACTGGTATCTTAGGATGCTATCCCTAGAACACTATGTGGATTGATTTTCATTTTCATGGGTTACGTTGTAACACCCGTGCACTTTGCCTCATTCCCAATCTAACATTCATTTTCAGTCCCTCAACCTAAAACCTACCCAAGGAACACATGGTGATCTTGACTCTTTGTACTCATTCAACATGTGTCTTCTTCATTCCCTACCATCTCTGGTCCAAGCTCTATGACCATAAACTAAGACCACTCTATGTGTTTGTTTCAAACCGTTAAACTACACAACATCTTCCAGAACTACATTTGGATTGATTCCCATTTCCATGGGATATGTAGGACCACCCAAACATTTTTTCTTCGAGTCTATCCATGATTTGTGGAAACCTCCTTATCTTCTTGGTCATATAGCATGATCCCTCCAGATGGGAGGGTACATGGTGTGGTATGGGATTATGTCATCATTCATGTCGGGTTTTTAACAACCACACCACATACCTCTTTCTCAAGAAATCTCTTCATCCCCCTGTTCTATGCTCAACTTTTCGAGTTGGACACTCTTGTGTTGAGCCCCTCAACCCTCTTTGGCAGTTCAAAATTTTTCCCAATAACACACTGGTTCGGCAATTAAGGTGTTGAATCCTTCATGGACAAGTTATCACACATCCTCAGGTTTCATGATCCACTTCATTTGGGATTCAATCATCTTTCACAACAAAAAGGGTCCTAGAATGGTATGTATAATCAGCCAAAGGGATCTCATATAATCTATGGCCAACATACCGAAGGATCTCAAACGGAAAATTGATATATGTCCCACATTGCGAATATGGTCAGCGGTCGACACTCATTTGCTGTTCCTATTTCCGGTCACATGATATGGATGTTGTGTTTCGAACACGATTAGTAGTTCTCCCCCATCGTCACACCAACCCCATTAGTCCTTAAATATTGGTTGCGTGATTCACACCATTTTCCACTCCATCATGTCCAAGGGGAAATTTGACACTCTTGGTACTATTCCTCAGTGATCATTTTCACATTAAGAAGACAAAGCCGTAGTAAGGCGTCGTTCAATGCTCTGCACCAATTTCCCTGTCGTGGGGATTCCACATTTTGAAAATACCTTATCCTCCTTTGTTTCCCACATAGAGCATTGGTAACATGGGCTTAGGGATTTTGTTGATGTTTGCGCCCATTTGGAAGAGTCTTTCTTATACATGGTCCGAGCTCTAATACCTTAAACTATGATCTCTCCCTATGTCCTCGTCGAAAGAAGATAAACTACTTAACAGCCTCCAAAACTACATTTGAAATGATTCCCATAATAATTGGATACGTAGGAACGCCCAGACATTCTGCCCATGGGTACATCCCCATGAAACATAAATCGTGCCCCCCTTTTTCGGCCCCTTTTCATGAATTCTTTAGGGAGCATGCAGTGAGGTTAGTGCCTCTTGGGATTGCTGCCATGTATAATTTTATATAAACTTCACCATGTTAGTCCCTTGTCTCTTCCAACCCTGGTCCTTGTTCTATGAACCTAAAATCTCCCTATAGGAACTACACATCATGTTTGGCTGCTTCACAGTCTTCTGCAAAGTCCATAAAACTAGGTCCCCTCTTAATGGTCCACTCTGCAACCTTCAGCTAGGAGCGTGTGACCCCAGGACCCTTGTCCTTAGAATGGGATTCAACTCCCCCTATCTGACACATCTCATTGGCCTACACAAATGCGGCGTGGAGAAGAGTCGAAGGAGTGGATTTTTTTAAAAACACCGCCTCATTTCATTTCCATTCTTTATGAGACATTTATTTGGATTCCAACTTATTCAACATCTGAAAGGGACCCCATTTACTACCTAGTCACATGCCACATTATCTTACCTACCCTCTTTGGCCAATACACCTAAAGTCCTTAGATTACATTTGTGACAGGTCCCATGTTTCAAACATGGTCAGCGGTTGACCATCATTTGTCTTTCCCCATTCTTGGATAACACGAAACAGATACAGGGTTTTGAACATGGTCAGCAATTATCCTTTATCATCATGCCATCATTGTGATACAAATATTTGGAATCATGATTCACATATTTCCCTTCGCATATGTTTAAGTGGAATTCCAACACATTTGTTTCTCCCCCCTTCATGCATTTATGCGAGTTAAGTAGGAAGGTTGAAATTTTTGGGGCGTCATTCACCTAGCGTCACATCTCCCCATTATGTGCCTCTCAATTCTAGGAATGTCTAATCAGTACTCCTTGTTTCCCACATCATGCATGAATCACATGTGCTTAGTAGTTCAGGTATGATGTGTACTAGCACACCCATGCAAGACATGCCTTTCATCATCCCACATGATGTTATACTGCGCCCTCATAAATACATATGGCTTGATTCCCATCCTCATGGGTTATGTAGGAATGCCCGAGCACTTGGCCTCAGGACCAACATAACTTTAACATTTGGTCTATTGACCTAAAGAAAATTCTTCTGGGGATATGTATTGTGGTGTGGACTCCTTATGTCCTCATTCAAGTTGGGTTTACATCTACTGCACCAGATAAATTACTCCTAGGATCCTCCCTTTCACTCTTTTTCTTATCGTATGAAATAAAACTGTACAAGCCCACATGTTCTCAATGCATGACATTAAACTGTGGTTCTGCCTTGAACATGTTTAGGATGCCCTATATTAATCATGGGATGCATTAGTTTCCTCTTTAGAGAGGGTTCTCCCTACCAACATCAGTCTCTGACCACGCTGTGCTTCAAGAACTATGTATGGCTTGATTCACATCCTTATGGGATACGTAGAAATTCCCAGGAAATTCACCTTTGGCCTAGCCCTAGGGTCATTAACCCTTCTAGACCATCATCCCCGATCTTTGTCCAGGAGGTATGACCATTAACCTATTTGAATCATCCCCAATGTATGAAATAAAATTACTTGTCATTCCATGCCCTTGATAGAGAGGTCATGTTCGAATGTAGGTATGATCCCTGATCAGACTGAAGTTCCCACCAAATGTGGCTTCACCATGATGGCAGGATTTCAATAGTGTTGGAATCCATTCGAACACACCATCATGTCATACACCATGGTTTGGATGCCCTTTACCCGGACCATCTTCCTCTATCAATTATAAAATAAGACCCTAATAGTATGGATGCTCAGCCTATGGCTCACCTACTGTCCGGGGCCAACTTTATGAAAGACTAATGGATTACATTTTGATTCTAGCTCCGTGTTTTGAATATGGTCAGTGGTAAGCCCGCATTTGTTATCCACGTTTTAGGCTGATGTAATAAGGATACTACGATTAGAACATGGTCAAAAGTTATTCTTCAATGACATTTCATCCCTACAGTGTTTCGAATTTTGGGTATCGTGATTCACACCATACACTCTCCTATGTTCTAATTAATTCCAACGCCCCTTAGTTACCCCATTCGTGCACTAGCACACACTAGGAAAGTGATGATTCAACTATTCTAAGAGCTTCATACTATAGTCTGGCCTCTCCCTTTATTCTCTAAAATCTAGATTTATTTTTCTATCTTAGGATTCTCAGAGCTTTATTTGAACTCTTATATTCTGGTGGAATGATAAGGTGGCCATCCCTTGTTTCTCACATCAGGCCCGACCCACGTGAGCTTAGGTACTGATCACTATATGTTCCATGAATATAAATAAAATTAAATAAACTAAACGAATAATAGAACTCATGAATGCATCTAGCATAAATAGTCATGGAATAAAATTGTGATCAAATGTTGAACATATCACAGTCCCTGAGGATCGACCCCTCCCATGGATGTGTTGACCCTATCAAAAAAACGTTGAAGCTCTCCCACCCTATGGCTTGTAGCATCTTGGATCCATTGCGACCAGTTCAGTTCATGATCCTCCTCAGTATCAATGGGGCATAACTCATCAGTTATAATCCAGGCCCACTCCTCATCGCTCTGGACAATATCCATCTCCATGGAGGCTGGATTCATCCACTCTTCCTCTCATCCAACCGGACCATCAACTACGATATAATCATCAACAAAAAATTGAAGAGAGCAGAGCATTCATATTCCCGGACCTACAGTCGCTTAATATCGTTTTCAGCATCCTAGTGACACTTGACATTCACTGATTTTGTATGATTCCAACCAATGCCAATGTCGTGGCCATACTTCTGAATCTTCTCTGCCATGAGATCTCGAACGAGCATGTGAGGACGCTGAGCATCTACTACCCCAGTGCATATCTCATGGATTCGTGAATGAATTCTCCACATCTGGTCTATTCATTTTGATTGTGGGGTATCATTTATAAATATTGTAATCAGATTCTATGACCAGTGACATACTATCTTGTTATCCTCTTCATCAGAGGTCATTCTGTCCCTATCCGCAGGGTTGGTAGGCTTGTACACCAGGAACTCCCACATGAACTCATCAGCATGGTCTGCATACGATGTCTGATCAGGTATGGAAGGACCCGGGCTGTCTAAACGACCTTCATTATTGGATCCCACTTCAATAATCTCAGGCACAACCCTACCAACAGTCCCACCAGTGATCTAGAGTGCCACAACATGGTTTGTCTATATATCCCCCTCAACGACCACTGGAATTGTCCTGGGAAAGGTGCTTCCAGGAATACCGAAAAACCTTTCCAAGGCATCCCATTCCATTTGAAGAACAATACATGCCAAAAGGCACGGAGGTATGTTATATTGGTCAATGGGTGGCAGTCATGAGTTTTGTAATGGAGACTTACACAGATAAAATTTGTAGTCTCGTTCCTGGGTTTTTTCTATGGGGACCCCAAGGCATGGCTCTCCATATATTTTTTGGAAGGTCTGTAAGCTTCAGAAGAGCCACCTCGGGTATCCTAGCCTCACTGGACAAGGTAATCACCATAGTTGTGGGTGGGGATCCCGAAGTCCCTACATCTGCATCCCCTAAGGGATACGAATAGTTTATGTGAATGAGGGTCTCCTGGACATTTTAAACAATGCTTGGGGGTCCAATGTAGCGTGGAAGTGGATCTCAGGGAAGAAACTTAGGATTTTACTTCAAGGACATTAAAAATTCATTAAATTCTTAGCATTGATTGATGAATTCTCCCTCTTCCAGAGGGCTCACTCTACCAGCCTCCTCCCCCAAGATAATTGATCTAATTCATCAAGCAGAGGGAGTTGTTCCCTAAGATCAGCAGCTGAAAACTGTGGGGGAGTCATTTAATCCAACAACACCTTCCCCTGATCTATCATTGGAGGTGAAAGAACCCGTGAGTGCATGAAGTCCTTCTACTCGGCCAGTTATTGATCCACCTCCACCTAGGACACAACATAGATAGCCCTAAAAGTGCTTATCCCCAGAAAATCCATCCCAAGATAGTTTAGATGTTTCCATATCTCGGATGGACTGAACAATTCCCTGCTAACTGCCCTGATGTCCCAAGCATCTAGGATGACTGCATTCTTCGGCATGTCTATGTGGCACAACCACATCCCTAGAACCTGATTCTATATTCTACAGAATCCTCTTGGTGGCCACCCCATGGGATAGTCTGTTCTAGTGGAACCATTGGGTCTGCTACCATTGCTGTGTCCACTACCACTACCTCCCCCTCAACCAGTGCAGGCCTCACCACCATGGTAGCCCCACCACCATGGGAATTTCTTGCTACCTTCTATCCCCAACCTCAATATTGTGGAGGCACACCATCACTGTCCTGAACGGTTGGCTACTTCAACATCTCTCTCGGGTAGGCCACCTCCAAGATTTTGGCATATTCCTTCACGAATCGGAAGACGGGAGTGGGTGAGGAAGCTCATTCCACATTTTCACATCTTCCAATGTGAATATAAGCCACATCTTCCTCATCACACAAATATGTACCACATGGTGCACCGCTAAATTAACCTGTGGGGTCAGTCACTGCATACACTAAAATTGCCTGGCGATTCGGTGTGGGGTGTACAACACGCAGAGAGGCTCACTGCCAACTTTTTTCACCAGGAATCGACCTCAAATGTCAAGGATATAGGACCAGTGATCTTCTGTTCCTTGTCCATCATCAGTGAAATCACCCATTGATAGTGAGAATAGATGAATGTTGAATTCCTCTACCTTCCAGACCTAGTTCTGTACCAATGGCATGATCAACTTGGTCGAAAATCTACCTACATCGTTTAGGATGGATGGGTGTAATATCTATCTGAGAGGGGATATAGGGTTATAATATTCATATACCCCCCATACATATGCCACTATCAACCAATACAAGAGGTGGAACAGCCAACATCTCTAATATGGCCTCTTCCCCTCACTAATATTCCACGACATCATTTACATCTTAGTGAGAATCGGGATTCCTAGGTTGACCTAACCTCTAGTCTCCAAAATGGATTCCATGATAAATGTGCTTGGTTGCACGCCCATGTTTGTATCCCTCACAGGCAGGATCAAACCACTGATGATAGCCACAATGAATGCCGCCAGCCTGACTACTGGTTGCTTCTCAGTGCTGACACTGAATCTGTAGGTTTCCACTTGCTATCCTACAAGAGCCACCGGTGTGAGTTCTCTTTTCCATGTTGATCCCACATCAGGCATATTCATGGCCTCAACAGAATCATCATGACTTTCAGGTAGTTCAGGAACTACATGAACCACAGTTTGAAGTGGCCATCTCTCATAGCCACTTTTTCCTCAACAGGCACCAGCTCCATCAATGCCATCACCAGAAACAGAATTTTCTATGGATCCTCCCACACACCCACAATGGGGTGGAATTCTCATACATCACCCCCAGTATCGGGACACTCTAGAATTGGTCAACATCTCATAAAATAATTCCAACATACCCATGGTGTAAGTTGAAGGTATTGGTCGTTGATGAACACCTTCTCAACAACTGCAGTATCAGTTGCTTCAGTTGATCGATATGGAATTGGGAGGCCCATGAAACCACAAAAAAGATCACTCTCTTTATATCTTCCCTGAACTCTCCCCATGAGGCACCTACCCAGTAGGCCTAGGCCCCATAATCTGTGATGTTTCTGCCCTTCCGTAGATCCCACTCATCAGACCATCACTTCCTTGGGTTCCTCAGTGTTCCCTTAAAGATCACCTGGTATGGGTGGGATGTCTCTGTCTACAATTCATTCCTATTAACATTTTTTATATTATTGTACATATAATCAGAAATAATAGGCATAAAGCACTCTCAGGCATGGCTGTTAGCTTCCCAAAACCACTAGCACTGGCCGGCCATTCTCTTGAACATGTAAGATGGCTCATATCTACTTTCTTCAGGGATAAAGACATCAGTTCGCTACCCAAATCCATATATAGGTATCCTCCTACACAATAGATGTTTCTTTTGGCTTTGTATCAATATATTCACCAAAAATCATGATCATAGTAGCTCCATACCAACTCCCCTAGATCCAAGCTATTCATAATCTCCTCCCTTCGGGCAGTGTCTGCAAGGACCCCATGACATAATCTTCATGATCCATTCTGTTTTTAAATTTTGAACACCATTCGATAATCCCTTTCACGGAGTTCATTGGTGAAGGATGTTCACGAATCTTGATCCAAGAAACATAATCGTGAAGCCATGCACTTACCTTCAGATGCAAGCCGTAGAGCGCACCATCACAGAGTCAAGGACTCGCTGTGCACCATGAAGTGGAAGGACTAATTCATAGAGATCAATCATGGAGTACATGGAGCTTTTTGAATATAGAGCGCTGAATTCCAATAACATAGAGAAGAGAAAGGATAAAAGAGAGTTTAGCTCCCATATTTATAGGTGAAGACCCCTGGTGCTTCGCGAGCTAGCATCACGATGGGCCTAGGGATTCTAGCGATTGACCCTCAGACATTGACCCACGATTTCTCCTTGGATCCATTTTTAAGGATGGGAACATGTAGGAGAAAAAATATGGGATGCAAAATAATAAACAAAAATCAATAGGGGCTATCTCATGAAGCATGTTCACAGAGCCCCCGGGACCCCGCGCCGGCGTAAATATCCTCCTTCATAAAACCACCGTGGAGTAAGAAGGAGAGATGATCCATGAAATGATATTAATTTCACAAATCCACCATGGAGTAAGGAGGAGGTATGCTCTGAAAATCGATTTTACATTCACGAACATGCTGTGAATCATGGAGGCGGAATTCTCCATGAACCGACTTGAGATTCGCGAACCCATCACAGAGCAAGGAGGTAGGATGCTCCGCGAACCCATTTGATGTTCCCAAACCCACCACAGAGCAAGATCTGTCTTCGTGTCAAGTAAGATATGCATTGAAGTGCCTCTTTATTATAAAGATCAAGCTCCCCTTGAGCCCAATGGATGGATCTGCTATCCTTTTTCTTTCTGATTTCCCACAACACGGTGCAATTTGGGCTATGCGAACCAGAGCATTTCAAGATACCTATGTATCACAATGTCCCTTCACTTTTGCGTGGATTCCACCCCAAATAAATGTGGGATGAACTTCCCAGAGCCCACGGGCCTCCTCAAAGGAAGGAGATCCCAAAAGGGTCTCTGGTCTTCATGGAGCACATGTTCTTCATGAAGTACCTTCATACACACGTGACTCGTATGCTGAGGCAGGGTCCTTATGCCTCATGAGGCACCTTCCATTGCAATATTACATTTCGTGTGTAACACTTGATTCCTGATACATTGCTCCATGAATTTTGTTCACTTTACAAAGAACCATCCATATTCATCTATTCCATATTCTTTGGCTAAGCCACTACACTTCATGAAGCATACCCCTTTGCGAAGACCCTCCACTTCATAGAGAACCGTAACATCACAAGGTTTCTACTACTGAATGGCCCGAAGGCCTTCCTTTTTATTTTATTATGGATAATCCCCCTTTTAAGTGTTGAAGGGGAACCCATATAACACCCATAGGCCCAAGGCACAAGGCCGACTGACCCACAATACATGACCCAAAGACGTAGTGGAATACAAATCCAAATACATGACTCGTAGGCCCATCCCACTTGAATTGTCCCACCCCATATTCTGTGTCATTGATCCCCTAGCTCCCCACCTTGCATTGTTGATCGGTTAGAAATTCCCCGTTCAATGTTGCACAGTTCCTAGTATTGATGGCTATTTCAATACCCTGTCATTCTTCACATAGGCTTGCTAACAACTATTTCTTTTTCACATAGCCATGCCTACGAAGACCCCTTAATGGATAACTACAAAACACCCCCTCACCACAGCATTGATGATTCCTTACCATCCTAAAGGGGAAGAAGGTATCATTTATGGATGTCGTAATGGTTGTGGAGTGATCCCACCTTGTCCGAGATACAGGATGTTAAACTGCCAATTACCACCATCCTCAGAACATGAAGTTAAACCAGGGCCTCGCCTCGTGCATTATACGTGGGGTGCCCAGTCTCAGACATTATCTACACCAAATAGTCTCTATGGCAGTGAGATCAATCCTCATATGGAATTAGATCCTGTTTATTGGAGCAGCGTTTGTCCGTGGGGACATGGAAACCACCTTGGTGTAAGCCCCTACCTATTCATGAAGGAGGTAGCACCCCATCTCCTCCTATCTTCCTCAGTTCCACATCCCTCTCCCATTGGGCTTTGTCGCCACTAGGCCTCCAAGTTGTAGTATGTTCCAACATCTTCATCATTCAAGTTCGGCCAAACCCTATTTATATATTTTCTACAATTACCTAGAATCATACTAGAGGTCTTTAGCTTCTTCAAATACCATCTTTAGTGACCTAAGATGAGGTTTATAAGAGGCACGTCAAAGAAGAAGTAATATCCTTTAACGATTCTTCCAAATTTATTTCTCCGTATACTTCCACTTTTTTATTTGTTTCATTATAAATCTAATAACATCTGTATCACTCATATACTGATATGTTATTATAAATATGAAACAACCCTATTTCAAATTCTATCCATCCTATGGAAAACGAGATAATCGCACGTGTGTACGTACGGAATAACGTCTCCACGCCGTGGTGTAATAATTTTTACAACACCACCTTACATGGATGGGTATAATGGTGTGAAGAATAACTATATATGATTATTATAAGATGATACTAATTCTAATATGGTCTATCATCCACTCCAATAACATTCAATAATTATGGGAATGATATCATCGCTCGTCCGTACGTACAAATTACCGCATCCATGACGCGATGAGATTCATTCATCATGTTAACCATTAAAGAATGATTATAAATAATATATATTAAATAATAATGAAATATATGACATAATAATGCTACTAGATATATTTTTGTGTGTGTATATTTCATCTACATACTTCCATTCAAGTTAATAATAAAATTAATATAGTGTTCATGAGTACAAACGACCTACTGTCTCCATGAACGGTGTATTTCATTCCATTTATTGATATATTATATTATGTATATAGATAAATCATTTTTTAAATTTTGTAACTAAGTAATCATGATCTAAGTAATCATATGAATATTTAGAAGTCAAAACACGGATGATAAATGAAACGATTTTACCCAAAACGCTACTTTTACATAGAATTGACAAATAAACGGGTAATATAATGTCGTAAGTAAATAATATATGATATAAGAAATATTATTATGGTTCGGTTACAAGTTAATAATATTTTTAAATACAGTATATAAGAGTCTCAGAAACATATTGAAGAAATTGGACATAAGGTAAGGGATAATTATTCCAATCTTATTCTTATCTGACATTGTTTATTCGTACATATTTACTGGGGTTATATTTATCATCAATGTCCATGTTTTAAAAAAATGTTTTCGTAAAATGTTTAATATTATTACATTTTGGTTTAAATTCATGTTTACACATTTTGGAAATTTACTACAATGAATGGAAGGAATCATTCTTTCGTTTACCATAAGATGTAATTTTTGACTTTTCCAACAAAAGTATGAGGAAAGTGTTTATTTAACTTATACACCATTAATGGATTTTTATAGTTTTATAATTCTATATTTCCATGAAGGTTCCTCTACAATATTTCATTATTATTTTAAACAAAATCCTTTTATTTTAAAATTTCATGGTATTTTGAGAAAAGAAAATGATTTTGGAGTTGGAAGGATATTTTCCTCAAGAATTCATTTCAAGTGTTTTATCAAAACTATATTCTATCTAAGATGAAATTATATAATATGTTTATGTTTCATGTATAATGTCTCTATTATTTCCATGGTTTGATTATTATTATGATGAAATGATATCTATTTGTTTTATATGGATTATGTTATGATGGGATGATGTCTATGAAACACATTTTATTCTTTGGGTTACGATGAATGGTTTATGTTTATGTTGTGGCACACATAAAAATGATTTCATTATGAGATGGGTGGGACCTATATCTCCTTCTAATTAATTGGCTAAATATTTATATCTCAGGAGATAGACATGGCCGGAATGCAAAGTAAAATCTGGTTCAGTAATACAGGGCTAGAACAACATGTAAACCGGGTTCTATAATGGACTTTGTCCACTGTGATGGTCTTGGTAGCAATGCCTTGGATAATATGGAAATCATAACATGTGCTTAATGGTTTAAAAAACATGATTTATTCCCATGATATTTTATCATGATTAATGTTCCTTTCTGATCTATGTCTTATGTGGTGCCAAGATTTATGTCATTACTCATGTTTTATGTTCATGTATTTATGTCCAAATGTTTATGGATTGTTTGATGTTATCCATGTTTACCCTTAATGAGAATTTTAGATCACCCTATTTATTATTTATTTTCCCCAGGATATAAATAAATGTTTTATGTAAGAAAAAAGGGGAAGAACTTTTTGGGAGATGTTGACGATCTTTCACTATGATTTAAATATTTGGTCTGAGTTTCCAAAGCCACTAAACCAATACGATCATTAGTTGTATTTTTGATTAATGTATTAAATTTTCCACAAAGGTAATGTAATTTCCATGTATGTCAAGATTTGGGTCTCTACAGTTGGTATCAGAGTGAATGATTAGTTAACCTTTGGAAACAATGATGAAAACAATTTAGTGAGATCCCTAGAGATATTTCTACGGTATGTCTTGGGATTTCCCTAAGTTCAAGTATAAGTATAGGTTACAATCCTAGAATTAAGATAATTATCATGAATAAACGAGGACAAAACCTACGATGTTAGAGATTTAAGGTACTCCCATTTATTATGTTGTTTTCCTAATATGATATTTTCCACTCACGCTATTCTTTTTGGGTTTTAGATAATGGATGGAACCTGAAGGAACCGTGTTAATGATCAATGCACTGGGAAATGCAATGACTGTCTTCCTAAATAATCAAATGTAATGGGAAATGGAGTGAAAAATATTATTTCTATACTTACACAAGCTATGAATCATTATGGACTTCCAAATGAGAAGATAAGGGAACAATATTATATTGAGTCCTTCATGAGGCAATGTCCACCTTCTTTCAATGGGTCTTCTGATCCACTTACTGCTGAAAAATGTATCAGTACCATTGAAATGATATTTTACATACTTCGCTGTTCAGATCGAAAAAAAGTAATTTTGGCTGTTTACCATTTTGAAAGTGAAACAGACTAGTGGTGGACTCTAATTAAGAATACAAGGCCCCAAGAGGAAATTGAATCCATGGAATGGGATGAATTCAAGAACTTTTCATTTGAATAAGTAATTTCATTGTATTTTTCGAAAAAAATAAGGAAATTGAGTTCCTTGAGCATAAGAAAAAGGGTGATGATTCTGTTGGTATACACGAGGTGAATTTTACAAGGCTTTCAAGGTATGCATGTGGCTTTATCATCCATCCTGAAAGTAAAGTTGATCGATTTTTCAGTGGATTAAAACCACGTCTTCGAAGGGCATTAGCGATAAGAGACATCACTAGCTATGAAGAAATTGTGTGTTGTGCTATCAAGTTAAACCTAGAAGTTGGTGTTAAATATCCAACTCATGGGTTTTAGAAGAAACTAATGATAGAGTTCAATGGAAAATCTCAAAACAATGGTGAAAAGAAGACAAGTGTTTCATTATTCTCAAAGTGTGGAAAGAAGCATGGTGGAGATTATATAAAAGGGACTATAAAATGTTTTAAGTGTGGAAAAGAAGTTCATCGAGCAGCTCAGTCTTAAAGTAATGGGAAAAAGTTATCTAATAATGTGAATAGATAAAAGAATATAGTGAACGCACCACCAACACTTCAATGCTAAAAGTGCAAGGAAATGGGGCATTATGCCAACCAATTCCCTAATCCCAGGATTAAAGATGATCAACATCAACAATCTCTTAAGGAAAAGGACAAAGGGAGGTCACATGCGATCACTATTGTCAATGTTGAATATGAAAACAATGTGGTAGAATTTATAAGTGTTTATTTAATGAGAATCCAAAATAGTGATGTGGAATATCATTATATTATCGTGGAATATTAGAATATATATGTATTGGTTTATTTTGGTTTTCAATAATTATATGGTATCGGTATCCATGAAAGGTGATTGAAATATATTTGGAGATCAGATGATATGCGCATAATAAAGGGACAAGAAAAATAATGTTTGATAGTATTAATGAGCTCATGAATGATATAAGGACACAATGACCTCATGGTTTGAGTAAATAGAAATTTTGGTATTTTAGTATGTGGAAATAATTATCTTTTGACATCATTCATGTTTTCACAAAGGATCTATGGTAATTCATTTTTCAAAAGAATACACGATTAAGGTATTCACATGTTTGGAATATGACCAGAAAAATATATCTTATGATAAATGGGCGATAAATAATGGTAATCACATGCTTGGTAGATGACCTCTCTAGTAATCTTTTTCTTTATACTGTGAGATTAGACATATGTTTTTTTGGATAAGCCTCAAGATTGGAATGGATTAATTTTGAAATAATATGGTATTGTTTAAGGGAATAAATTTTTGATATTATTTGTGAAATGTTATAATAGTATAGTTTTAGAAAAACGACAACACATAGGATAGGCGAAAACCCGTCGCGTCAGACAATGATGTGGAAATCGAACCCAAAACCAAAGTGGGACATGCCATTATCACCTACCACTGGCCTACATGGAGTCTATGGTTTATAAAAATTAGTTTTATTTTATTATGTGGTATGATATAATAAGTATAATTCCATTTTTGGAGCCATATATGATTAATATCACCATATATGGATGTAAATTTAATAACTTCTGCTATCATTTTGTTTGAGATAGATGAAATGACCCATCATTCTGTCACATGATCTTCTAACACTTCACGAATGACAAATTCAACTTCATTTCTTTAAGATATATAGTTTAAGTTATTCAAGGAATAACCAATAGTGAGACTGTACCAAAATCAAGTAAATATTTCTTCAAATCCAAATTCTTTAACTTTAGGGAAATGATCTTGAAAACCAGAAATGTGGTCCAAGTACCCTCATTTCCGATGAATAATATGGTACATTAGATCATCAAAAATTTATGGCTTTCTGATTGTTGGTATTTTTCATATCCATGTTCTCAACAACTCTACATCATAACTTATTGGTTAGATTTCTCTTCCATATCCATGTTTTCACCTATGTTCTCCTTTGTGGAAACCATGTGATGAGTTAATTTGGGTAACCATTACATTTCATTATTTACATTTTAAAATTAATTTCTTGTATTCCTTTTTACTCTGTGGGTTTCTATGAAAGTAACTTTCAAGTAGTAATCAATTTATAACCCGGATGAATATCAAGGGAGAAATTCATTTTTAGGGGTGTAGAATGTAACACCCTGAGATTTTATGAGAAATATTATTTTTCATTTCTTTTATGTATTGTGTTTCACACTACACTATGATTAGATTGTGCTATAAACAACACCATATTTAACATGTAGTATACGCAAACAGTATTCTTGGCTTGTGTTGCACGCAAGAGTGACCTTACTGGATAGCGTGTGTTGTACACAATACCGACTTTCACTAAATAATGATATATTGTTATGAACTAGCTGTTATGAATATTATTAACTACATTTTGAATTATATTAACTAATAATTTGTCATACACATATTCTAGATCATGGAAAGTGAACAAAATAAAATTTTCAGGTAAAATAAGTATTTTAAAAAAAAATGCAGTTTTGCTGCCTTTTGATTGTGTACCCACTTTAAATCTAGTTTTTTACACGTCTATAATTTCAATTAGACAGAATAAATTTATTCATTTCAGGAATTATTTAAAAATTTACTTTGGATAATTTTTTTATATTTTTCTGTTAAGGTTCATATTTTGATGAATAGTAAAAATATGCTAAATGTTTCTTAAAAATGAATTTTTCATCAAGATAATTTATATGGTTAAATTACAAAATTCAATGTTTTTAAAGTATAAATTTAATATATATTTAGACTTTAATATAATTTAGGTCATTATCAATAATTTTACATTGAATTCATAGGTAAAAACATTTCAATCTTTGACAATGTTTTAACTTTTAAAACCCGTTTTCATAACGACGGGATTAATTTTAGATTAACTACGTCATCTTCTTTGTTTTGAATTTTAAAAAATTAATTTCATATTTGAATTAAGTGGGTCCAAATTATGTTAATTGGTTAATTTAATTTTTTATTTTTTATTTTTTGATATTAGGAATAGTTAGTACGGTAGTTTTTATTTACTACAGTTAATGATAAATCATTTAATTACTGGTAAAAATAAGATTAAAAAATTACCATAAAATTTGAAAAAATTATATAAAATGAATAAAAGTCGACTCATATCACCTAATGGTCGGAATAGATTCATTTCATGGTCTCTTGACCATGAAAATGATGAAATTATTTTTAAAACCAATGAAAGTGACAATATGTCACTCTCTTATATCTTGTAATTGTAATAATTTTAATTTAGTGATAAAATTCATAACACATTGAAAATAAATAGTCACCAGAAATATAATAGAATTATATACATCATGTGAATTTATTTAAAATTTTAAGGATTAAATAATTCTCATTAATGGAGACACAATAGTGAAGTAGAAATTATTTTATTGATTGAAATATCAAATAAATGGTTTTAAATATATTAAAATAAATATTATATGATCTATTTAATGTTATCAAAGAATTTTTAAAAAACATATTACATGTTAGAGATCTATTAAATATTTTATTTTGAATATATCTTATGTTTTTATTTTATTTACATTTAAATAATTTAATAGTGTCAAAATTGACACTATTGATATATTAAAAAAAATTACATATTATTAAATTGTTTAAAAATTATCAAAATATTTAAAAATTTTAAATTGAAATTGATATGCTCTAAAATGTCATAGAGTATCCAATTATGGACAATTCATAACACATAAATATGTATTTTTAACAATTTAGAATTTTGAATACTATTACCACAAATTAAAATAAATAGATTAAATAAGGATAAATCAAAATGATAGGGTTTAAAAAAATAAAAAAAGGTATAAATATTTTTTTTTATGAGATTACAAACCTATATTATATCATATTCCAATGGATTCATTTTTGGTGGTTTTTATGTGGGCTCTAAATTTATTATATTTTAATATTTTTGAGATTTCCAAAAGTACCCCACTCCTCTCTTATAAAAGGTAACCTCATCCCTCTCCTCTTCACAAAATTTTGTGCATTCAAGGTCGTCCAAAACCTGTACATTTATTTTATCCACTTCCATAAAAACATTCTACAGGTGCTGATATTATTCAAAATCCATCATTAGTGCCCGAAGAGGTGGTTTAGAAGAGGCGCATCGAAGAAGAGGTAATATCCTTTACCGATTCTTTCAAATTTATTTCTCCTTCTACTTACACTTTTTTGTTTGTTTCATTTTAAAGTAATGACATCAGTATCAATAATATATTGATATGTTATTATAAATATTATACAACCCTATTTCACCTTCTATCCATCCTACGAAAGATGAGATCACCGCACGTGCGTACGCACAGAATACCATCTCCATGCTATGGTGTAATCTGTTTTCCACCACCACCATACTTGGCTGTGTATAATGGTGTAAATAAAAACTATATATGTTTATTAAAAAATGATAATAATTCTAAGATATTCTATCATCCACTCCAATTCCATTTAATAACTATGGGAATGATATAATCGATAGTGCATTCATACGGATTACCGTCTCCACGACTTGATGTGATTCATTCTTCATGTTAACCAATCAAGAATGATTATAAAGTATATATATTGAATAATAATAATATATATGACATAATAATGATACCTGATTTAGGTATGTATATATATATCTGTGTCATATAATTCCTTCCATTCAAGTTAAAAATGAAATGAAAACAACGTTCATGGGAACATACGACCGACCATCTCCATGAACGGTGTATTTCATTACATTTATCAATCTATTATATTCTAAATATATATAAATCATGTTTTACATTATGGAATTAAGTAATCATGATCTATATAATCATATTAATAATTATAATTGTAACACACCGAGCTTCAATGATACGCTTCTCATTCAATAATGCAATAGCTTGCATTGTACGCAACTTCGAGTTCTAAAACACCGTGACTAATGAAAGTAGTCGTTATGAATAGTAATAACCACTTTTTAAAATTATAGAAATTTTATATTTCAAAATGGACTTCATTTTTGGATTCGGAATATCGAAATTATCCTATGTTGAAATTTTGGTATTTTTCTGAGAACTTCTAATTTTTTATGAATAGTGAAAAATACTTAAAAACAACTTTTTTAATCAAAATAATTTATAGTGATAAATTATACTGTTTAGTGGTTTTAAAGTATAATTAGAATATATTTTTACCATTTTATCCCATGGTGGTCATTAGAATTAATTTAAAATTGAAATTGGACATAAACAATTGCCAATCTTTTGATATAAATTGTTTCTTAAAAACACGCTATTTGTTGTAACATCGGGAATTAATTATAAAATTAATTAATGCAACTTATATGTTTGTAATTTTGTAAAATAGACATCATTTTTGAATTCGGAATATCAATTATAGCTTAGGGTGAAGTTTTGGCCTTATTCTGAAAAACTTCAATTTTTGATGAATAGTGAAACCACTAAGTGGTTGTTAAAAACTGATTTTTCGTTAAAATGAAATATTACCACTTCTGTGATTTGATTTTCAAAAATCCGACATACATGGTTGTCATTAAGAAGTAAAATGTGGTTCAATGAGATTAAAATAATTTTTTGGTGAATAGTGACTTTTAAGTTCTTAATCGCGATTAGAGGTAATTAGTGTAGTTTAAGGTAAAAATAATGTTTTAATAATATAATATGAGCTAGAAACTTGTCCTACTCCTATTTTATGGGTCATGTCCGACAAAGACAATCCATGGGTCAACTTGGGGACACCATGGAGCCACTTTAGTTGGAAAATGACATAAATACCTTTTATTTAATGTTAAAGTAAAAAAATGACACAAACATGAGTTTTTTTACTAAAACAGTTTTTATGTGGGGTTACACAAGTCCAAATTTTGATTATAAATATTCATTAGAAAGATAAAAAGATTTACTACATCATAGTATTTTTTTTTAATTTTTAGACATTAAATAAATTAAATTATGTATGACATAATTATGATGCAGCGATGACCTCATTATTTAACGATTTTAATAAAATGAATAGATAATGTAAAATCCAAGGCTTACAATTGTCCAAAGACTATTGGATGGGTATATTTCGAACCCTTATCACCTTATCCACGAATTATATAAGTGTGGGACCTTTAGAATCCGAAAACCATTGTGTAATAATGTAACATTTCAATCTTTCCAAAAGAGCCCCTCCTCTCCACTTATAAAAGGCCCCCACCTCTCCCACCTCATTTACACTTTCAAGCCATTTGGCTCAGACAAAATCTGCCCAAATACTATCTCAACTTCTCCCTCTTACTCCTAGAAGCCTCACTTTGGGAAGAAATCTTCCCAAGGAAGCCTTTGGCTCAAATCAAAAAGAGTTACCCAATTTTGAGGTAATGTCTTCTCTAATGTTGTTTTGTTTCATTTTTCTTCTCCAACCCACTAAACTCTTTTTATTCATTTCTTTTGTAACAAAACCAGTATCCTCAATATACAAGGATGTTTTTATAATAAGTATTCGAGCTACACTTACACACACTTACATCTAATGGTTAAAGAACATACGGTTTCTGTGGATGGAGAATTTCTGCCTCACGAAACGATGATTGTTCAACACTCATATGACACCTTAAAAGGTGGCCATTAAGATGTCACTATTTTTATATATGATATATAATATGTTTATGTTTTACTTATTCTTCTATATTTCTCATTTATGGCATACTTTATGATTTCCATTATGGGTAAACACGATAATTTCATTTTAGGAAGTGCGGACTACCGCCCCCACAATGTGATTTGAATCGTTAATGCCATATGTGGGATGTATAAAGGATGGAGTAAATGGTATTATACAATATATTATAATGGAATTATATTATAAATTTATATCATTATGATTTCATTCCATTAAATACGAAATAGAAATGAAAGTAGCGTTCATGCGTACGTACGGCTTACCGTCTCCATGAACGGTGCATTTCATTTCATACCTCTAAATGTTACGTGACATTATGAATGAATGTATATAATTTATATGTATGATATATATGATATCTACATCATGAATATAATTCTGGATATAATGGATATTTCACCACATGAACAACTTGTAATTATAAGAAGTTTATTTTTGACTCAAGTACCAAAGATCGACAAAACGACTGTTATTAACTTAAATAATTAAATAATGTTCATAACATGGTAATAAGTGATATAAATGGAATAATGAACATGAAAAAGGTTCTTAAGTAAATATAAATTAACTCTAGTTTATTATTCAGGAGGTTAAATAACGGTCTAGTCAGGACAAGATGCAAGGTAAGGGAATTTCTTAACCCAACTTCCATTCTTTGGGTTAATCTCCTACTTTCAAATTATGTCATGATATTATTATGTCCTATATTGTATTTGTACATTATTTATGTGTACTTATAGTTAATACACATTATATATGTACTTTATTTAAAAAAATGATCTTTTTAAGGACTTCGTCTCAATCCCCTTTCATTGAGGCATATTTGGTTTTATACACAACTTTCTTTTATACGGTGTATAAACCCCTTTGACATTTACGTTTATTCAAAAGGAATATTTTTTATACGAAGTGTTTTACTAAACGAAAAAAGGGAATGTTTTTCTTTTCGTACTTATGCGGTGACAAAGACTTCTCCGCCACCGTGACCATTATTTGAGATTCGGCTTCCTCTACAAGCCATCATTTTTTTTAATGAAAAATAAATACAAAGTTTTAACTTTCTTTTATTTTGGTATTGAAAATGGTTTTGAAAGCATTTTTATTATATCAATGTGTTGTATTTATATCTTGTGATTGAAATGTGGAAATGTTATGTTTCTTTTATGCATGTTTTATGTGATACGATTATGTTATGGTTTATGATATGTTTAAACCTATTCATATGAGGAATGCATTGGACTTAATAAGTGACGGGTGGAGCCCGCTATAGCTCCTCGATGCATCGGCAGGTCTCATGAGACAAACTTGTGTCTTGGCACGAGGCCTTGAAAAAATCTTATTTGTGGTCTTGGCACGAGGCCTTGGCTACGTGGTTATGATAGTCTGGCATTATGCATTCCATCATTACGAAAATGGTTATTGATGTTGCATGGGATTATACGATTAGTAGAATATCCATGTGAGTAAGTAAATGGAATTATTTCATTTTATTTTTGCCATATTATGCTAATGTTCAAGTTTAAAAAGGATTTTGTTTTAGTTATAGATTGCCTTAAAAGTTAATGATTATTTATGAAAGCTTCCGCAATATTGTTATCCTTACTGAGCATCTAAGCTCACCCCTTTCAATGTTTTAATGTTTTCCAGGATGTGAAGAAGTATTTTATGAATGACCTGCAGGGATAGTCAGAAGAGGATAGAAGTGTGGACTATGGAGACTATGTTATTATAGTTTTTCAATTTGTGATGTAATGTAACATTTATGAATGTATCTAGTGATTCCAAGGCTACTAAACTAATCGGTCTTTCGAGACATGATCTTTTGTGATCATGCCAATGTTACGAAGTAATGCACCGGCTCTGGGTAGCTGGGGTCGGGGCGTTAAAGTTGGTATCAGAGGCAGTTTAGTACTAGCCTTGGAAGCTAGATTTAGATAAACTCTGATTAGAGCACGTAGACCTAAGATGAACTTTGAGGATTAGTATAGAATAACTTCCTAGAATTTTGGTATTGTAGAGATGTTGTGAGTTTTCCAAGCAATACATCCATGTCTGGATACGAGCAGGTAGAGGCGGCTCTGGCATAGATGTACCTAGGTGTAAAACCCGAAAACACCGATTTGAGCTAGACTCAAATGGGAACTGGTGCACGACAACGGGCCTTGCTGCACTCTTGGTTACGACACTCCTGGGGGATATACTTAGGATAATTCTAGTTTTCTTTACAAACCACTATGAACGGTTATGAGTATATACTTCCTCAAAGAAAACCTTTTTATGATTATGGATTATATCCATAAATAGTTCAATTTATGTTAAGTATTTTATAAGTATGGAATTATGTATTTTGATTCATAAACTAATCTAGTTTATGCCATTGTATAGAAATGGCGCCTAGTGGAAGGAATGGAAACCGTATCAATGCATGAACTTCATGTAGGGATTTCCCTCCTGCTCAAGATAATTATTGTGGATCTGGAGATAAAACTGGTGCTGATCAACTTATTACCATACTGGGACAACTCACTTAGGTTATGAATAATAACCTTACTCGTATGGAGCACCCTGATCCGCAACGTGGAGGATCAATGTTAGACCTCTTAATGAGGCAACAACCACCAACATTTAATGGGGGTACAAATCCATTAGTAGCTGAGAAATGGATAAACTTCTTAGAGAAAATATTCCATGTCTTGGGGAGTAGCGAAAGGGAGAAGGTTGTCATGGCAGTTTACCGCCTCACTGGAGATGCCGATAAGTGGTGGTCGCTGATTCAAAACACAAAGGAAGATGATGACGTATCGAATATGGAATGGAGGGAGTTCAAAGAGCTTTTCTTAGAAAAATACTTTCCTCGTGACCATCGAGCAGATATGGAAAGGCAATTTCTGAGTTTGAGGCAGAAGGAGGATGAGAATGTCGCAAAGTATGAGGCTAACTTTACAAGGTTAGTGAGGCATGCTGCCGATTATATACATAACCCAAAGAGTAAGATTGGTCGTTTCTTTGATGGCTTAAAACCATTTCCCCATCGAGCTTTAGTATCACAATCCTTCTCATCATAAGAAGATATTGTCTCGTGTGCTATCAAGACAGAAAAGGAATTCTCTAAGTCTTATGACAACAAAGTAAAGCAAGAGAAGAAGAGAACGGGGGAACAAGAGACAGATAAAGGGAAAAAGGGAAAGAAGGATTTTCCATTATGTGATAATTGTGGGAAGAATCACCCTGGTACGTGCCTAAAAGGAATGGGAGTTTGTTATAAATGTGGAGAAAAGGGTCACCAGGCTCGTGATTGCAAGGGAAAGAAAGAGGTTGTCAAAGTTGAATGCTACAATTGTAGGGAAATGGGGCATTATGCAAATTAATGTCCTAAGCGTCAAGGAAACTTACCTCAGAAAATGCCAAGGGATCAATGCCAATCTTATGCTGTGACTACAGTTGAAGCGGAATAATTAATGTATTGGTGCTTTTGGACTCAAGGATTATATTCTGGTTATAAGAATAATGTGATATATATAAAGATTGTACTGCAGTACTTTTTGATTAAGGTAATATTATTAAGGTAATCATATTTTCTGTATGTGACAATAAGAGAATCTTTTCTTTGTTTGGGGAATCTGATGTTACAATTGATTTTGGAATTTAGAGACCTTTTAGAGAAAGTCTAGACGGAGGTATTTTGGATAACTATTAAGGTTGGAATGGATTAAGTTGAACCATGGATAGTATTGTTTAAGGTTAAAGCATTTATGAAGATTATTTTTGGAATATTATGATACTATAGTTTTAGGAAAAGGACAACCTGCAGGGTGGGGCATAACCCATCGCGTCGGACAAAGCTGTAGGAATCGAACCCACAACCATAGTGCGACAGGCCTTTATTTCCTACCACTAGCCTACAGGAAGTCCTTGGTTATTACAAAATAATTTTACTAATCTAAATGGTATGTGTTAATATTTGGAACCTTATACAATTAGGATAAGTATAATATTTTTGAGTTCTATATATTTTTGAGTGAAAGATGAGTTGAAGGTTGAAACTCTAATTGTCAAGCATAAATATATATATATACCTATCTCTTATTCAATGAATAAATTAATTCTTAAACTTTAGTAAAGGGATATTAAAACAAAAAAAAATGTGTTATCCTAATACCTTATGTCTTTTTGAACTGATGATATTTCAAATCAACATAGATTGAAGGCTTTGAGGCCCTCAATTTGACAGTTGATTGTGATTGATGACCTCAATCACTCCATACATATATTTACGTTTTTCCTCCAATTATATGTCGCTAATTGCCACCAATGTTCTCCTTATCGAGATCATAGTTTGGTGGTGACTTTCTTATTTCCATTTCCCCCTTATTAAGTCTAAATTTTATTAACCTTATTTCCGATGTGGGCTTTCCACAAAGGTATTTTATATTTTCAACATTTTATTTTCAAAGAAAAAATTTCAAATTGCGAGGACGCAATTTATTGAAGGAGGGGAGAATGTAACACCCCGAGCTTCCATGACACGCTTCTCATTCAATAATGCAATAGCTTGCATTGTACGCAACTTCAAGTTCTAAAACACCGCGACTAATCAAAGTAGCCGTTATGAATAGTAATAACCACTTTTTAAAATTATAAAAATTATATATTTCAAAATGGACTACATTTTTGGATTCGGAATATCGAAATTATCCTATGTTGAAATTTTGGTATTTTTCTGAGAACTTCTAATTTTTTGTGAATAGTGAAAAATACTTAAAAACAACTTTTTTAATCAAAATAATTTATAGTGATAAATTATACTGTTTAGTGGTTTTAAAGTATAATTAGAATATATTTTTACCATTTTATCCAATGGTGGTCATTAGAATTAATTTAACATTGAAATTGGACATAAACAATTGCCAATCTTTTGATATAAATTGTTTCTTAAAAACACGCTATTTGTTGTAACAACGGGAATTAATTATAAAATTAATTAATGAAACTTATATGTTTGTAATTTTGTAAAATATACATCATTTTTGAATTCGGAATATCAATTATAGCTTAGGGTGAAGTTTTGGCCTTATTCTGAAAAACTTCAATTTTTGATGAATAGTGAAACCACTAAGTGGTTGTTAAAAACTAATTTTTCTTTAAAATGAAATATTACCACTTCTGTGATTTGATTTTCAAAAATCCGACATACATGTCATTAAGAAGTAAAATGTGGTTCAATGAGATTAAAATAATTTTTTTGGTGAATAGTTACTTTTAAGTTCTTAATCGCAATTAGAGCTAATTAGTGTAGTTTAAGGTAAAAATAATGTATTAATAACATGATATGAGCTTGACACTTGTCCTACTCCTATTGGATGAGTCATGGACGACCAAGAAAATCCATGGGTAAACTTGGGGACCCCATGGAGCCAATTTAGTTGGAAAATGTCATAAATACCTTTTATTTAATGTTAAAGTAAAAAAAGGACACAAACATGAGTTGTTTTACTAAAACAGTTTTTAAGTGGGGTTACACAAGTCCAAATTTTGATTATAAATATTAATTAGAAAGATAAAAATATTTAATACCTCATAGTATTTTTTTTATAATTTTTAGACATTAAATAAATTATATTATTTATGACATCATTATGATGCAGCGATGACCTCATTATTTAACGATTTTAATAAAATGAAAAGATAATGTAAAATACAAGTATTACACTTGTCCAAAGACTATTGGATGGGTAGATTTTGAACCCTTATCACCTTATCCACGAATTATATAAGTGTGGGACCTTTATAATCCTAAAAGCATTGTGTAATAATGTAACATTTCAATCTTTCCAAAAGAGCCCCTCCTCTACACTTATAAAAGGCCCCCACCTCTCCCACCTCATTTACACTTTCAAGCCATTTGGCTTGGCCAACCTCTGCCCAAATACTCTCCCAACTTCCCCCTATTACTCCTAGAAGCCTCACTTTGGGCAGAACTCTTCCCAATGAAGCCTTTGGCTCAAATCAAAAAGAGTTTCCCGATTTTGAGGTAATGTCTTCTCTAATGTTGTTTTGTTTCATTTTTCTTCTCCAACCCCTAAACTCTTTTTATTCATTTCTTTTGTAACAACACCAGTATCCTCAATATACTAGGATGTTTTTATAATAAGGATTCGAGCTACACTTACACACACTTACATCTAATGGTTAAAGAACATACGGTTTCTGTGGATGGCGGATTTCTGCCTCACGAAACGATGACTGTTCAACACTCATATAACACCTTCAAAGGTGGCCATTAAGATGTCACTATTTTTATATATGATATATAATATGTTTATGTTTTACTTATGCTTATTTATTTCTCATTTATGGCATACTTTATGATTTCCATTATGGGTAAACGCGATAATTTCATTTTAGGAAGTGCGGACTACCGCCCCATCAAAGTGATTTGAATCGTTAATGCCATATGTGGGATATATAAAGGATGGAGTAAATGTTATTATAAAATATATTATACTGGAATTATATTATAAATTTATATCATTATGATTTCATTCCATTAAATACGAAATAGAAATGAAAGTAGCGTTCATGCGTACGTACGGCTTACCGTCTCCATGAACGGTGCATTTCATTTCTTACCTCTAAATGTTACGTGACAATATGAATGAATGTATATAATGTATATATATGATATATATGATATCTAAATCATGAATATAATTCTGGATATAATGGATATTTCACCACATGAACAACTTGTAATTATAAGAAGTTTATTTTTGACTCAAGTACCAAAGATCGACAAACGACCGTTATTAACTTAAATAATTAAATAATGTTCATAACATGGTAATAAGTGATATAAATGGAATAATGAACATGAAAAAGGTTCTTAAGTAAATATAAATTAACTCTAGTTTATTATTCATGAGGTTAAAGAACGGTCGAGTCAGGACAAGACGCATGGTAAGGGAATTTCTTAACCCAACTTCCATTCTTTGGGTTAATCTCCTACTTTAAAATTATGTCATGATATTATTATGTCCTATATTGTATTTGTAAATTATTTATGTGTACTTATAGTGAATACACATTATAGATGTACTTTATTTAAAAAATGATCTCTTTAAGGACTTCGTCTCAATCCCCTTTCATTGAGGCATATTTGGTTTTATACACAACTTTCTTTTATACGGTGTATAAACCCCTTTGAATTTTACGTTTATTCAAAAGGAATCTTTTTTATACGAAGCGTTTTACTAAACGACAAAAGGGAATGTTTTTCTTTCCGTACTTATGCGGCGAGAACGACTTCTCCGCCACCGTGACCATTATTTGAGATTCGGCTTCCTTTACAAGCCATCATTTTTTTAATGAAAAATAAATACAAAGTTTTAACTTTCTTTTATTTTGGTATTGAAAATGTTTTTGAAATAATTTTTATTATATCAATGTGTTGTATTTATATCTTGTGATTGAAATGTGGAAATTTATGTTTCCTTTATGCATGTTTTATGTGATACGATTATGTTATGGTTTATGATATGTTTAAACCTATTCATATGAGGAATGCATTGGACTTAATAAGTGACGGGTGGAGCCCGCTATAGCTCCTCGATGCATCGGCAGGTCTCATGAGACAAACTCGTGTCTTGGCACGAGGCCTTGACAAAATTTTATTTGTGGTCTTGGAACGAGGCCTAGGCTACGTGGTTATGATAGTCTGGCATTATGCATTCCATCATTACGAAAATGGTTATTGATGTTGCATGGGATTATACGATTAGTAGAATATCCATGTGAGTAAGTAAATGGCATTATTTCATTTTATTTTTTCCATATTATGCTAATGTTCAAGTTTAAAAAGGCTTTTGTTTTAGTTATACATTGCCTTAAATGTTAATGATTATTTATGAAAGCTTCCGCAATATTGTTATCCTTACTGAGCATCTGAGCTCACCCCTTTCAATGTTTTAATGTTTTCCTGGATGTGAAGAAGTATTTTATGAATGACCTGCATGGATAGTCAGAAGAGGATAGAAGTGTGGACTATGGAGACTATGTTATTATAGTTTTTTACTTTGTGATGTAATGTAACATTTATGAATGTATCTAGTGATTCGAAGGCTACTAAACTAATCGGTCTTTCGAGACTTGATCTTTTGTGATCATGCCAATGTTACGAAGTAATGCACCGGCTCTGGGTAGCTGGGGTCGGGGCGTTACAATAATTCAAAACACGAATGATAAATGAAAGGATTTTACCCAAAACACTGCTTTAACATGGAATTGACAAATGAAAAGGTAATAAAAAGTCATAGGCGAATCATATAAAATATAAGAAATATTATTATGGATCTGTTACATGTTAATAATATGTTTAAACCAAATATACAGGAGTCTCAGATGCATATGTATAAAATTGGACATATGGTAAGGGATAATTATTCCAATGTTGTTCTTATCCGAGATTGTTTATTCGTAAGTATTTACTGTGGTTATATATATCATCAATGTCCATGTTTTGAAAAAATGTTTTCATGAAATGTTTATTATTCTTCCATGTTTGTTCAAAGTCATGTTTACACCTTTTTGACATTTACTATGATGAATGGAATGAATCTTTCTTTTGTTTACCATATGATGTACTTTTTGACTTTTCCGAAAAAAGTACGAGGAGAATGTTTTTTTAACATATATGATGTGAATGGGTTTTTACAGTTTCATAATGACATATTTACATGAAGATTCCTCTACAATATTTCATTATTATATTAAAAAAAATCATTTTCTCTTAAAATTTCATGGCATTTTGAGGAATGAAAATTATTTTGAATAAGAATGGATATTTTCCTTATGAATTCATTTCAACTGTTTTATCCAAAGTATTTTCCATCTAAGAAGACATTATTTAATATGTCAATGTTTCAATTATAATGTATATATTATTTATATGGATTGATTTTTCTTATAATGAAATGATATCCATTTGTTTTATATGGATTATGTTGTGATGAGATGATGTTTATGAAACCCATTTTATTCATTGGGTTACGAAGAATGATTTCTGTTTATTTGGTGGAACACATAAGAATGGTTTCATTATGTGATGGGTGGGACATATATCTCCCTCCAACACATTAGGTAAAGATTTATATCTCATGAGATAGACATGGCTGGAACATCAAGTAAAATCCAGTTTAGTAATATAGGGCTGGAACGACAAATAAACCCAGTCCAGTAATGGAACTTGTCCACTATGATAGTCTTGGCAACAACTCCTTTGATACTTTGGAAATAATAACATGTTCTTAATGGTTTTACACAAATACATGTTTTATTCCCATGATATTTTATCATGATTAATGTTCCTTTCCAACTTATGCCTTATGTAATACCTATAATTATGCCATTACTAATTTCTTATGTTCATGTTTTTACGTTCAAATGTTTATGGACTATTTGATGTTCTCCTTGTTTACCCTTACTGAGAATTTGAGGTCACCATTTTTATGTTTTCTTTTCCCCAAGATATGAATAAATTTTTTAGGTAAGAAAAAAATGGGAAGAACATTATGTGATATGTTGAAGATCATTCACCATGATTAGAAGATTTTGTTATGAGTTTCCAAAGACACTAAACTATCACGGCCATTGGGCATCTGTTTGTGTCATGTATTAAGTTTTCCACAAAAGTAATTTAATTTCCATTTATGTCAAGCTTTTGGTCTCTACACTAAGGAAGTTACAAAACAACATCTCCAAATAAATGAACTATAAATGTTCTACATGGTCCCAAATGACCTCAAAAAAACATGAAAATTATTTTTATATACATTGGGTGATCATACAGGTATACTCAGTAGTGAAAAAGAGAAGACTCTCATGCACATGTAAAAGGATTATACTAATGAAACTGTGAGAAAATAGTAGAACCAAAAAACACCTATATATGTATACAAAACATCCCAACCTTACCAAGTCACATAGAGAAAATACTAAAAACCAAAAAATATAGTATAATTTAAATCATATCGATGATAGGGTACCCTAAACCACTTTCCCACTGATTATAAATTCTTATTCCCTAATAGAAAACATACAAATGCTCCCACCTATTCTGAATACACCACATCACATCTCTCCCACAAACACCTGTGCCTCCAAAAACATCACTCCCACATACACATGGCCTCACAGATCATTCCATCCCAACCACATACACCTATACGTCACAACACATCCATCATTCACACACCTGTGCCTAGAAACACATCCCATATCATCATGAAGAAACACAGGAATGTATAACATATCCCATCCAAAATACATCTACGAAAACATAACATATCACAACTAGATGCCACCTAAGAAACAAACCACAATGGTCAAAGACACTTGGGCTATAAAATCTCACCACATATGGGCCAAAGAAACATTGGTCATTATCGGTTGTAAGAGATAGTAGGGTAGAGTTGGTGGCCATCAATACATCCTCCCAATGGGATGTTTTAGAGAGACACCCTCCCCCGAGATGATGGGTGCATTCAAATAATTGTTCTCAATAAGGGTTGGGTGCTTACATAAATCAGGAGAACATATAGTGTATATACATATAGAGTTAAAAGAAACATGACCATCCTATGGGTTATAACAAGAACTAACAATCTCACATAAACCACACAATCATTGACACCTGAAAATGTATAAAAACACACACAGAGAACACAATCCATAATTAATTTTCAATATTTAATCCATATTACATATACTCTATTTTATCAACAATTACCACTTTACCATCCACTTTGATTTGAGATACCCAAATTCATTGGAAAAAAAAATTCATTGTGAATGACATCTTATTTCATATTCTTGACCGACTTGTTTTTATACAAGTTTAAACCAATTAATCAACCTCACCCATCATCAATTTCCTCAATAGACATGCCCATTTGAAATTATTAACATACTATTTTAATTCCATTAATACATGGGTAGATATAACCAAACCTACTCCATAGTATAATCAAGAAATCATACAATAATAATACAATCCATAGGTCATATTATATATTTAACCTACATTTAGCTGCTTATCATATTTCATAAATATAAAATAATCCCATATTTAAAACACATTAGTCTGTTAAATTACATCATGTTATCATTCATTCATTAGCTCTTCACATTCCACATTCTATTTAAATGAACCATTTTTTATGATTCTTCCCAATAACTGGTACTCCACTTTAGTTCCATTATTAGAATGAAACTAGAATTAATTCTCACAATATAGTAACAAACACATAGAACGTATCACCACACAATAACCAATTATTCTCTTACTAATAATCTCATATCATCACCAATTCACAGCCAAAACCCCTCTTTGAATCATTGATTCACATCGACAAACTAAACATCATTACAAACCCAATATATAACCATATTACACCCATCCTAGAAACCATGTAGCACCGCTATAAAATAAAAACAATCGTTAATCTACTTTAAAAGCACATGTCATCCACTCCACCCACACACATAAAAAATTGTAATATTACAGTCATCATATCACCAAAGAAAATCCATAACACACAATCGTGTTCACAAATACCTTAAAATGTATAATAGAAAATAACAAACTTTTAAAATTATGGGATCATCCTTTATTAAATTTCACACAATTTAGGGTTCTCTCACAAAAATAGTATAATCCATGGGCATCGATTTATTTTATCTGAATATATGTGGTTAACCTATTATATAATAAGTGACATCAATAGCCATATAATATGCATGTATTCCATGACCCAAAAACTTGTGTACAAACAAGGACCTCTAACAGATATGATTTTTAGTGGGTATTTATCCCATAATATTCATAATATTTAAAAAATATCAATAAAGCAGTAGGATTATATATCACTTTCCCCATCACATTTATATTGTTTTTAATCCAATTTGATTATCTATGATAATTTATATGAAAACATGTTCAAAATATGTGATAGTAAAAAACCCATTACACATGTTTCAAATAAAGAGAGATACATGAAAACCTATATTGAAGAAATATGATCTACATATCCTTTTTCTTAAGCTTCCATATCTAAAACAAGGGGTGTGTACATGAGAAAACCCTCTACGCAAACACCAACCAACCACACCAACCACATTATAGAACTCGAATGGGAAAGAAGGTTTCAAAACCTCTTATATCAAGAGAAAGAAGTATGAATAAATTAAGGGAATTTTTTCATCATTGAAGGATTAGATTCAAAACCCATGAGGTTGGAAATGACGTAGAATTTCCATTATATAATATCTCATTAAACCACACAGTTTGAAAATTTTAAATCTTCATATATCTTTTGGAATTTAACAAATGATGGATATCCTTTGAAACATCTTTAAAACCCATTAATTATGTCATTAAACCGATTCATCATCAATGTATATGTAAAAAGGGATAAACTAAAAAATATTGACAAATGGAAAACTTTTTGAATTGAGACACCACCAAGACGAGACACTGCTAGGATGACACACTGCTAGTATAACACACTACTAGGTTGAGACACTACTAGGAAAAGACACCACAAGGATGAGACACCTCCAAGATGAAACACCTATAAAAAGACACTCCACCACGATGACACATCATTAGGATGACACACTGGTAGGATGAGACACTGTTAGGATAACAAGCGACTAGGATGTGACACCAACAGAATGAGACGTATTTGGAAAACATGAAATTGGAAAATAATCACATGCTACCAAAACGACAGACCACCATAATGACATTCTTCTATAAAAATTAACCACTTGAAGAGGATGCCATTGGAAGACATAAAATTTTGAAAAGGACGGAACACCATCAAAATGACAAACCAATAGAAAAAAATTCCATCTGAATGATATTTATATAGAATAAGATGCCACCTGAAAGAGATGCTGTTGCAAAATTAGAAATTTTGAATAGGATTACATGCCATAAGAACGACAGCCTCACAGAATGACATGCTACTAGAACCGGACACCAGCAGAATTATACACCATTAGAAAACTATAAATATGGAAAATGATTAAACCCCACCATAATGATATGCATATAGAACAAGACACAAGTGGAATGAGATTCTATTGGAAAACTGGAAAATTTTAAATAAATGAAACACCATTGGAATATATCAGTTGTCCCAAATACACCCCGAATTTCCCCCAAACACATCAAACATCATATTTCACTCAATGTAATATACCAGGAGGTTAGGTACATTACATCAGATTCCTCTCAAACTATTATTTCACATGATAATTCAAATCCAACCTTGCATAATGATACCACAAACTAATGTCATTACACATGTAAAATTTCCTTCAACTAAAATATTATCCCAAACTCCCACAATAGCTAAACAAATATAACATCCCCAAATAAAAGAATTAGAAAGAACACGCCCAATTGATTTGGAAGGACCAAGAATTATTTATAATGTCCAATTATATTTTTTAAACAAATACCCAACCATGTAGAAAAGTATAACAAGTCTGGTATGCAGTGTACGACAATAAAACCACAATATTAATTCTAAGGAATCAAGTAGATTTTAAAACAATTTCATCACATTATATTGAGAACATGGATTAGATTTTAGATAATGGAAAAACAATTATTCCTTTTTTACTTCATCAACACTATTTAGGAAGGAAATTTTGTGAATATCAATAATTTTATTATCCCCATTTTTTATTATAGAAAATTATTACCCAATAAATTAAAACATATAATTTTTAACATATCTTGAAGAAATAAGATTGTTATGATTTAGAATCAATTTATTAGAAACATAAACATGTGGTATAATCCATTTAATTAATTCTTACTCATTTTGGATTTTAAATGGTAATCATGATTTTTCAAATGATATTTTACATTTAAGTCATGTATCTGAATATTTGTTTTTCAAGAATGTTGTGTTTGGAATAAATTCTAATTAAAAAATTCACATGAAATATATTGTTTTTAAATAATTAAGTCAACTAAGATATCTATTTTTGTTAAAACTTATTTTTAAATCCATTGGATAGAATGATATTTATCAAAATAATATTTGTGAAAACACTTCCAACAAATTTTGTAAAAACACTTTTCTTCAATGAAATTCCCGAGACCACTTATATAAATTAGAAGGGTTCATGCATTCACAGAATTTATTATACTATACTAGCAAGACCCTATCATGATATTTAGCATGTTAATATTAATACAACATAACATTAAATTTAGAAATCAATAAATTTCATACGGAATGCATCACAATTATGACATGAGTTTTTAACATACTAGCTTATCTATGTTTACTTTTTTTTCTTGTTTTGTCATTAAAACAATAATTACCAATAACATACTTATACAGAAATAATAAGGGGTTCAACATTTCAATTTTATATATTTTTTCACAGGTGCATTCCTTTACATCCATGAATTTCAAATATAATTCCTCTACTAACACGAAATGGTTTGTTAATATAGACCAAGCTACTACAAGCATACATATTAAAGTAATACACCCAACACACAATGATATTGTCTTCTTTGGGCTTCACGTACTCACCCACTTGATTTTAAAACAAGTCTTAATATAATGCTCTATGATTGAGGGAATGGGTTTCCTCTATTCATAAGTTCATGATCATAACACACTCGATCGATATAAGATAAAACACAAAAAACACAACCAACATGGGGGTATTAAATCGTTCTTAAAACTTCCTTTTTAAAAATATTTAGCCATGAGAGATGAGCACAAGTATATTGATTTCAATACATCTAAAAAGGAAAAAATATTTTATTACCGCATTTAAGTGATTATACATTTTATAAGAGGTGAGGAATTCTGTCAATAAAAACATATCATAACACAATACATGCCATCTTACTACAATAACCACATATACCTACCACCATAGAACACTACCACTTTCCAAACATACCATTCAATGAAAGCATCCACCATGTCTTTCTCACAACCACATCGACGCACATCTTTACCATCCACTCACAATCACCATTTTTAATAATTCATATACTCCATCTAATACTTCACATTTCCCCAACCATGTATCACTACATTCATAATATGTTAATCTAAAAACACACATATCAAGGAATTACATTTCCCATGTTGTTATATTTTCCTCTTTGGGTGGCATATACTCATCCACATTGTTGCAATCGTGTAAAGGTATAACGTGTATCGATTAATGATCGGGTTTCCCCATCTTCATTTGATTAATTTTTTATGTCACATATCAAACAAGAAATAATTACATGTACAATGGGACACATGAAAAATAGATAACATATTCCATATCTATTTTGGGGCTTACATTACTTCTTCTCATTTTTTCATGGGTACTTTCACAGATTTTAAATTTTTCATGGGGAATATGTTAATTAGAAGTATATAAGTTATTATCCTTTTAATACAAGGTGAATTTAATCTAAACATCATATAATTTGTCTCATAATCTACAAAAACACCAGAAAACAAGGATTCCCAAAACCACTACTTCCAGAAAGGAATATGAACTCATCCATGCTATGATAACAATGCATCAACATACAAAAATAAAAAACTCCAGGTTAAATATAGTGAAGCACAAATTATTAAATTTTAAATGGATATATCATGGATCATTGTTATGGTAAATGTTGAACACATTTTATATCAGACACTATGTTTCTTATTGTTAAAAAAGGCATTCTAGGTACATAATATTATCATAGTATACACTTCCAAATTCATTTAATAAAATATACATTCTATGTTCTTGTGTTAAATTAATACACTAGAATTTAAAAAACTTTCTACCATAAATATCAATATAAAATTCTATTCTTAATAATAAAATTAAAAAAATATATGTTGTACTAGTACATTTAATTATTTATCATTCTCGAAGTGAACATTCTTTAATAATTTCATTGGTCAACAAAAAAACTATCTAAAAAATTAAAACTACACATGTTATATTACTATATTTCATAATCTATCATTATCATTCTCAAATACTTCTTGAAATACAAAATATTCTTATTGAATCATCAAAATAAAACATGGATTATGAACATGAAATTAACACTACACTTTTTGTATTTATATATGTTATGAATTATTATGCTTAAGATAAAACTTTTGTAATTTTTCCATATTTAAATGAAACATTCTTATATACTGAAATAAGGACAACGTGATTCTAATTACATATTTAAATGTATCATATCAGACATGCTACATGTGTAGGTCTCTCATAATAGAATTTTACTTATTACCACACTAATAATTTCAACATTAGGAATGATTCCCATAACAATATACTTATGACTTAACATGAGAGGTTTAGATATTTCAGTACATAAAAATTCTTATCAGTAATAAAATAGTATAATTAATCACATATAAAATATTAAGTCTAAAAAAGTTTCCACAAAGCATACTTATCATTTTACAAAATTTAGAAATAAATTTCACATGTATTTCTACCCTAACACATGCCAATCAAAAATTACAAATGGTAAGAATAAAAAGACATATTTTCTTATATAGGATCTAGAATACTAATAAGAATGGTTTTAAAGTATTTTATTTTATCATGCAATCCTAATATCTACATCAATTTTATATGATTTATAAGGGTTTTAAAAATTAAATATTTGGCATTAAAAAATACTAATCAAGTTTCTCTAACAAATTAAAAAATTAGAAAAACTAGATGCCATGTTATACATTTCTATCAAAGGTGGAAAATCCATGTTACTAATAATTATTCTATAAATGTAAAAGAAACAATATATTAAAAATTAAACTATGTATAAAACAAACAATTTAATCTAGTTAATTATCGTATTACTCATTCTTCTTGGTTATATGAATAATTCAGAAAAAAGTCAATGAATTTTATTATAAATCAAAGTGTAGTAAAATTCATAGAATCACACATAAAATATAATGATTCATTTAATTAATGTTATCTTCACAAATCCAACAAATTAAAATAAGAACACCCTTCATTATGATCCCTGTACCTCACTTAGGTTTGTGCGTAATAAGAAGTGTTTCCTCATTTAGTAGTTCATAAGCATCTGAGTCTATGAATTGGATTAAGGCGGCCCTAAATCCCCATGTACTAGCTAGTCTCCTAGGACAATGTCATGCAAAAAGGTCAAATAAAACTATTTCAATACCATCCCATGAATCTCTCGTCGTTCCCTACTCTAAACACCGCCTATATCTCAACCATCAACCTACGATACCATTATATCATGACATTCCCTCCAATTATACCCCATTGAATGGAAATGAATAAAATAAAAAAATGGCCCAATGAGTTCTACCTCCAGTAGGCCCTGGGTTGGAAAATAGCAACGAGGGTGTATAAATATAAATAAATTTGGAAAATTACCATTTATAAGGCAACACGCTCAACTGAAAAGTTGAATCATCCAAAAAACTTCTCAACATTTTATAAAATAAATCCAACCCATCCCACAATGAATATATAAATGAAAACTGGTACATATAAAAATGTATAAATGAAAGACTAAAAGAATAAAATCTAAGGTACTGAAACAATAATAACTCCAATGGCCTGATCTAGAAATGTCCAACATTTTCCAAAGTTTCCTCTTTGAAACCGAATAACTAATTTTTATATACATTGTTTTAGAATACATGTATACATAGTAAGAAAAACAAATGTTTCTCATTCGCATGTGAAAGGAAATTAAAAATTCATCCATGAGAAAATAGTAGAACCAAACATCACCTATAAAGGTATAATCTCCAATGCAAACTCACCAAGGAACACTAACTAAATATTGAAAACCTTGTAATATTATATAATGTAAATCACATCGTTGATAGGGTACCCTGATCAAAATTATCACTAATTATCCAATGTCACACCCTAATGGAAAACAAACTAGAGATACAACCTCTTTTGAATATAACACATCACATCCTTCCCACACATTCCAAGGACTCACAACACATCCCCCCCCCCCCCCCCCCGCACAAAAATGGGACTCAGAACACATCCCATCCCACCCCCAGACACTTGGGCATCAGAACACTTCCCCATCACTTCCCATAGAAACATGAGAATTCACAACATATATCATCACGAAGACACCTGAAAAAGTTCAACATATCTCATCTCAAAGACATGTGGGAAACAAAATATATGTCTGATCGAATGCATGAATACTAAGTCTCATGAAATAATTCATGAAGAAACATGGGACTTCCCCACCAAGAAGAGGGACCATGGAAGATCAAGTGGCCAACCATCCATCATCCTATAGATATGTTTGGGAATGTCACCCTCCCCTTGATGACGGGGGGTTATTTCACAAAGTTCTCAAAAAAGGGTGGGTGTGTATAGAAATAGATAATGTATAGAGTATATACATATAGTGTTAAAATACACAAGCCCATCTTATGGGTTATGAAAACAAGTACCCATCTCACAGAAATCACATATCCACTTCCAGATATAAATCTATAAAAAACAAAAATAAAACAAAATCCGTAATTAATTTTCAAACATTAATCTATACTAAAAAGCCTTTGATTTATCTATAATTTCCACTTTATTGTCCACATTGGTTTGAGAAATCCACATTATTTAGAAAAACTATTTATTTTTTAGAGACAACTAATTACATATTCCCAACCCATTTTTTTATATATGAGAATTAACCGATTAATCAACAAACCCCATAATTAATTTACTCATTAAAGACACCCATTGGAAATCAATAAAATATAGTTTTAATTCCAAAAATACATGGGTAGATATATTGGAATTAACCACATAACATATTCCCAAAACCATAAAAGAAAAACACATTCCATAAGTCACATTATACTTTTAATATACATTTATCTATTTAATAGATTTCACAAATATTAAAAAATCCCATATTAACAGAATAATGGTTCATTAAATTCTAGCACGTTATCATTTATTCATTCGTATTTAACATTCCAAATTCTATTTCCAATAAACTATCTTTTAGAATCATCAAAGAAATTGATATAACACATTAGTTTTATACATCCCAAGTAACTAAAATTTATTAACAAAGTATTGTAACCAACATAAAAAAATTATCACCACACAATAACCCATTAATATCTTACAAATAATCATACATCATCAACAATTAGTGGACACACCCACTTCTCACATCCATGCTTCACATCCAAACCATAAATATAATTACTGCCCACTGTATAACAATACAAAACCCAAAATCATAGTCCTGTTTCACCAATATTATAACGGCCCATTCTTTACATACATGGTTATTACTTCAAAATTGAAGCATACTTATTACAACATATAGCAAAACCATAAAAGTACCATATAGGTATAGTGCCTTTAGAAACTGGGAAACATAAATAACCGGTTCATAAAGCATCTACATTGCCTCCCATTTATTTCATCATATCTAGAGTCCCTTTTGGAATATCCTACTTATTAACCTTCTTTCTGACATGGGGAAAGAAAAAATACAAAAGAATGAGCTCAGATGCTCAGCAAGGGTAAACAAAAGAAATATCAATCACATCATATTCATAAGAACATAACATTTTGGAAATCTTAACCTGCAAAAGAGATCATAATTTCATAACATGGGATAAATCAAAGTAGTGAAATGTAATCCCAATAATCATAACTTAAAACATGACACTTTGTGTCATACACACATAATCATAGATAATCATTTCTTATTAGTCAAGATTCATTTCTAAGACTATCTTAGTGGACAACGTCCATTTCTGAACCGAGTTCATTCCTCATTTCAGTCCTATTTCACTGAACCGGTTTAACCTGCTATTCCAACCATGTCTATCTCATGAGATATAAAATAATTACCCAGTGAATTGGATGGATATATACGTCCCACCCATCTCATAATTATACCATTCTTATGTGTACCACAAAATCATAAACCATACATCATAGCATAACCCATGTAATAAAAATGGGATTCTTAAACATCGTGACATCATAAACAATTGATATAAGATAAAGGAATTAATAAAAATAATTCCATCACAACATAGTCAAATCAATTAAAAAATAGGGATAGAAATATAACCCTATATTATCTTAGATGGAAAATAATTTTGATAAAGCACTTGAACTCCATTCTTGAAGAACATATCCTTTCTACTTCAAAAACACTTTTCCTTTCTTAACATGTCATACAATTGTAAACTAAATGAAGTTGAATAAAAAAAACATAAAAACATGTAAAGTAATCTTCTTGGAAATAGTGTTTTAAAAATCTATTCATGCCATATAAGTTAAAAAAACATTCTTCTCGTGCTTTTTTCGGAAAAGTCAAAAAGTACCTCGTACAAAAAACGACAAAAGATTCATTTTATATCTTTTACTAAAAACTCACTGAAGGGTAAATTTGGATTTAAAAAATTGTAGGTGTATGGAAATAATATTACATATTGAGGAAACATGGATGTGGATGATAAAATACACCCTAGTAAATACAAAAGTATAAACAGTCTCAGATAAAAATGAGATTGTGATATTTTCCCTTACCTTAGGCCCGATTTGCTTCGTAAGTGTCCAAAACTCATGTATAATGATTTAAATAATATCATTGAATTATTCCAGAATCATACTCATTGTTATGATATCATATATGGTCATATTCTTATCTTATTATTAGTAATATTTCATTTCTACTTGTTATTCGGGTGCTTATTACTTTTTGTTCTTATGCGTGTTTTGTCAAATAAATTTTTATTCTTCTTTTTAGGGTATAGATACCTCATTTCCATAATGTTATTAATGTAATATATATCATATTTATTCACTCAATTCATTTATGTAGTCATTATTCAATGAAAATCATGTAGAACGAGTCACATCACATCGTGGAGACGGTATTCTGTACGTACGCACAAGCAATGATATCATTCCCATGATCGTGGAATTGTATTGGAGTGTATGTATACTATTTCAGAATCAATATAACTTTACCATAATCATATATACTCATTATTTACACCATTATACCCATCCTAGTAAGGTGGTGGTGGAAAATAGATTACGCCACGACGTGGAGACGGTATTCCGTACGTATGTGTGCGCTGTGATTTCGTTTTCCGTAGGATGGATAAATGGTGAAATAGTGTTGTTTCATACATATAATAACATATCAGTATATTATTGATACTGATGTTATTAAATCATAATGAAACAACTAAATAAGAATAAGTGGAAGTAGAAATAAATTTGAAAGAATCTGTAACGGACATTACCTCTTTATTGAAGCGCTTCATTGAGACCTCCTTTTAGGGAACTAACATTGTTCTTTGAAGAATACCAGGACCTCTATGGTGTTTCTAGGGAAGTGGAGAAGAGAAATTTGTAGGGTTTGGCCAAGCTTGAAGGCTCAAAGTGGTGTGAGGAAGAGAGGGAGGAGGTGCCCTTTTATAAGGGAGGAGAGGGGCACCTTTGGAAAAACAAAAAATATTATTTTATTATAAAGTCATATTCGGTTTTAAATAAATCCAAATAAATTTATTTCGAAGATAAGGTGGGTATGGTTCTAAAGCCTCTCATAAAATATAATTTAGAGAAGTTTAGGTTCCTATTTTATCCTTATCATTTAGATATAACTTTAAGTTAAATAATTTTACTTTTACCGTGTCTTCTTGTTTTCTTACACAATAAGGTTAATAAACATTATATAACAACCCAAACGAACCCCAAGTTTTTTATTATTAATATATATAACTATATCTAAGTAATTTTGCCTAAAATTAGATTTTTAGGAATAAAATAACAATTAATAATATTATATTTTTAAAAAAACTATTTTATGTCAATTTTGATACTATTTGGTAATTAATTTTTGTGAAAATCATAACAGAAATATTAGTTCGAAAAAAAGTGAATTAAATCAATACCAACATGTAATATTAACATTTAAAATTTTGTAATTCATAAAAAGTCTCAAATTACATTTATTTGGGTATTTATAACATCAATTATGTAAATATTTCATTAATAAGATAATTACTGCATCATCATTGTGTCATAAAAAAATTAAATTATTTAATATCTAAAAATTACAAATAAAATATCATTATTTAGGAAATATTTTTATCTTTCTAATTAATATTTATAGTCTAATTTATCTTATGTATAACCAAATATTAAAAATGCTTTACTTATTTAACTTTGATTTTAAATATTTTAACCCTTCTTTAAATAAATTAATAATAAATGTCCTAATCTAATCCATGTAGGCCTAAATGGTCATATTTTATTCCTAAGGTTGTTTTTGGTCGAATTACACTTATAAAATATAATTAGAACATGGGTTAGCATAATAATAATATCATTTTTAACCTTAATTACCCTATTTACTTTTAACCGTGGTAAAAAAAATAAAAAGTTACTATTCACCAAATAAATGTAAAAGACGGTCAAAAGTTCAATAAAATTTATATATATATAAAATTATTATAAAATGACACCAATGAATTTAATTGAACTAATATAAGTCTTCTGTATCAATTTTGACCAAAAATAAATTTAAATTAAATAAATAATTATTTTAATAAAAAGTCGGTTTTTAAATAGTAACCCAGTGTTTTCACTATTCATCAAAAATTGAATGTTTTCAGAAAAATACCAAAATTTCACCCTAGTCTAATTTAGATATTCTAAATCAAAAAATGAAGTCTATTTTGATAAATAAAATTTATAAAACTTCAAAAAAATTGGTTATTACTATTCATAACGGCTATTTTTAATAATATTTTAATAGCATGTCGTTGTTTAGTAAAACTCGGTATTGCGTACGACACAAGCTATTGAGGAAGGCAGCGTTTGCGTGTAAAGAAAACAAAGCTAGTGTTGTGTGTAGTGAAAGATTCCTTTGATGATTTATATATCATAAAAACAAAATATTTCTTATAAAAGTCTCAGGTGTAACATTCTAGCCCCCTTAAAATGAATTTCGCCCTCGAAATTCGTCACTTGTAACAAACAGATGAGGATAACTCTCCCTCATCATATCCTCAAGCTCCCATGTAGCTTCTTATAATTGGTGGTTCCTCCATAAAACTTTCACCAAGCGAGTGGTGTTGTTCCGTAGGACTTTTCACTATGATCGAGAATCTCTATCAGTTGTTCTTCATAAGAACGATCTTGCTCCAGTGGTACAACTTCTGAGCTGAGTACATGTGAAGGATCAGGTATGTACTTTCTCATTAGAGATACAAGGAACACATCATGAACTCGAGAGAGATTCAGTGGAAGCTCCAATCAGTAATCTACCTTCACAACACGATCCAGTATTTCGAAAGGACTGATATACCTAGGGCTCAGCTTTCCCTTCTTACCAAATCTCATTACTCTCTTCCAAGGAGATATTCGTAAGAACACTTTACCACCCACTTCAAACACTAAGTCTTTTCTTCGGTTGTCGGCATAACGTTTTGGTCAACTTTGAGCTGCTCTAATGTGTTGTTGAATAGATCTGACCTTTTCTTCCATCTCATCAACAAGATCAGGTCCTAATAGCTTTCTTTCCCCAACTTAATCCCAGCAAGTTGGAGTCCTGCATTTCTTTCCATAGATAGCTTCATAAGGAGCCATCTGAATACTGGGTTGAAAGCTATTATTATAATAAATTTCCACCAATGGTAGGTGTTGATCCCAACCACCTTTGAAATACATAGAGCAAGCTCTCAACATATCTTCTAGAGTTTGAATCATCCTCTCAGACTGACCGTCTGTCTGAGGATGATAAGCAGTGCTGAAACTCAACTCTATATCCAGAGTATGCTGAAGACTTCACTAGAACATTGAGGTAAACCTCGGATCCCGATCATATATAATATAAAGCGGTACTCCATGCAATCTTACCACTTCCTTTATATATATCCTGAAAATATGATCCATAGAAAAATCCTCTCTAATAGCAATGAAGTGTGCAGACTTTGTAAGACGATCAACTATGACCCAGATAACATTATTTCCTTTGGATGTTATAGGATGTCCTGTGAAAAAGTCCATAGTGATGTCTTCCCATTTACATTTGGGTATGGGTAATGGTTGTAACATCCCCTTAGACATCTGTCTCTCAGTTTTAACATGCTGACAAACCAAGCTTCGAGAGATATAGTCAGCAACATCTCTTTTCATTCCATCCCACTAGAAGAACTCTTTCAGGTCCCTATACATCTTCGTGCTTCCAGGATGAATAGAGAATGAAGAACTATGAGCCTCATCCAGCAGCTCCTTTAATTCGGGGATGGGAGGAACAGAAACCTGATTCCTGGACTTTATTATCCCATCACAATCAAGGTTGAATTCAGGAACATTTCTCACCTTCTTTTGTAACTCTACATCTTCTTTCTATGCCTCTTTAATATTCACATGTATAGATGGTTGAACATTCATTTGAGAAAGATAATATTTTTCCCCTTCCATTATAATTCAACGATCCATCCTTTGTAAATCCATATATATTGGATCTTTTGTGATCCTCATCATGGATAAACTGGCATGGTCTTGTCGACTTAATGCATCTGCCACCTTGTTTGGTTTCCCAGGGTGGTAATGAATTGAGCAGTCGTAATCCTTAATCAACTCCAACCATCTTCTTTGGCGCATATTCATCTACTTTTGTGTGAAAAAATACATTAAACTTTTATGATCAGTATAAATGTCACACCTTTCTCCATAAAGATAATTCCTCCAAATCTTTAATGAAAATATTACCTCAGCTAACTCCAAATCATGAGTTTGGTAAATTTTCTCATGTATTTTAAATTTTCATGAGGCATAAGCTATCACCATATCATTTTTCATAAGAACACGCCCAAATCCCTTCTTGGATGCATCACTATAGATTACAAACCATTCTCCACTACAAGGCAGTGTGAGCACAGGTGCACCGGATAACCTTCTTTTCAACTCCTTGAAATTCTCTTTACATTCCTCCATCCAAAAAAACTTAACTCCTTTCCGAGTCAACATGGTGAGTGGATTAGATAATTGTGAGAACTCTTTCACAAAACGTCGATAATATCCATCCAAACCAAGAAAACATTGGATCTCAGTTACTGTTGTTGGTCTCGACCATATTTCGATAACCTTTGTTTTTGCTGGATCAATAGATATCCCATCTTTTGAGATTATGTGACCCAAAAATGAATCTTTTTGAAGACGAAATTCACACTTGGTAAATTTGGCATAAAGCTTCTCCTTTCTTAGGGTCTTCAATATAATTCTCAAGTGATCTTCATGTTCTTCCTTTCTCTTTGAATAGACAAGAATATCGTCTATAAAGACTACCACAAACTGATCATGATAGTCTCTAAAGACCCTATTCATTAGATCCATGAAGATAAAAGGGGCATTAGTAAGACCAAATGGCATCACTATAAATTCATAAAGTCCATACCTTGTATGGAAAGCCGTCTTTGGTATATCCTCCATATTGACCCTTAATTGATGATACCCTAAACGAAGATCAATCATGGAAAAGTATTCAGCTCCGTGTAGTTGGTCAAATAAGTCATCAATGAGTGGGAGTGGATATTTTTTCTTGATAGTGATCTTGGTAAGTTCTCAATAAATAATGCAGAGTCTCATTGATCCATCTTTCTTCTTAACAAACAGAATATGTGCTCCCCAAGATGACGCACTAGGGCGTATGAATCCCTTATCATGATTCTCTTGGAGTTGCTTCTTCAATTCCTACAACTCAATTGGGGACATTCTATAAGGTGTATTTGAAATAGGCAAAGCACCCGGTACGAGATCTTTTGAAAACCCAACATCACAATTTGGTGGAAGACCTGGAAATTCCTCCAGAAAGACATCGTCAAACTCCCGTACAATGGGCATATTCTTAATTGAGAGTTTCTCACCACCCATTTGAGATAAATAACCTTTATTTAGCGGAATCAAGACCCATTATATGGATAAAATTTCCACTATAATGTTATGTTCATCCTTGCATTGATAGATGATCATTGATTGATCTGGAATATGAAACGTGACTTCCCTTATTTGGAAATTGATATGAGCTCCATATAGAGAAAGCCAATCCATGCCAAGAATCACATCAAATTCCACTATAGGAACGATCACAAGATTTGCAGGAAGGACTTTCCCACAAACTTCAATCAGAGAAGAATTATAAACTTTTGATGCGATTGTTGTGCCATTAGGAGTTGTCACAGCTAACTCAACATCTAATTGTTGAGGTAATACGGTGATACCCTTATAAAATTCTTCAGAAATGAATGAGTGGGTGGATCCAGAATCAAATAAAACATTTGCTACTTTAGAGTGGATGGTAAGTATACCTTTCACCACTTCGTTATCGTACTCCACATCGCTGATAGAAATTTCATGTGACTTTCCTTTTTCTTTATCCTTAAGAGTTTGTTGATGTCGATCATCATCAACAACCCTTGGATTAGGGCATTGATTGGAATAATGCCCCATTTCCTTGCACAGGACAGCTAGCCGAGCGGTCATGGGATGGTGAAGGCTTGGCACCAAGATGTAATCGATGGGGAGGGGCAGATCGTGTAGTCTTGATCCAGGTTATCCTTATTTATGGTTTTATTTGATTGTAATGTTGGATCATGTGGTTTCTCACATTCTCCTCAAAAGTGTTTTGATAATAAAAAAAGTTAATTTTCATCAGTAGGAGTTCCACTCTCTATAGCCTTTTCTTTGTTCACATCACTAGAAATCTTCTTCCCATCACTGCCGCATTCAAATGCCCGATGACCTTCCTTTCCACATTTGAAACATTTACTGGTCCATTTAAGACAACTCCCTCCACGTTTCTTTCCACACTTTGATCATAAGGGAAAACTCATCTTCTTTTCAGTGTGCCCTTTATATTTTACACTGAATTCCATTTTCCTCTTCTTATCAAACCCATATGACTGATGGGTTACTCCAATCTCCATCTCAACTTTGAGAGTACATCGAATGATTTCTTCGTAGATATTGAAGTCCCTTATTGCTAACTCCATTCGAAGACTTTGTTTTATGCCACTAATGAATCGATCAATCTTACTCTCAGGTTGGATAATAATACCAGAAGCATACCTTGCAAGTCTTGTAAAATTTGCTTCATAGGTACCAACAGATTAATCATTTGTTTTCTTTAGTTCATGAAACTCCTTCTCCATCTTTGTTCGTAGAATACGAGGGAAGTGCTTATTGAAAAATTAGTTCTTGAACTCATCCCATTCCATGGACTCAATTTCATCTCCTTGCCTCGTATTCTTGATAAGTTTCTACCAATGATCAGCATGTCCTTCCAAACTATAAACTGCTAGGATGAATTTATCATGTTCAAAACATTGAAGAACTGAAAATATCTTTTCAGTAGTACTAATCCACTGTTCAGCAACTAATGGATTAGTAGACCCGCTGAATAAATGTGGACACTGCCTCATGAAGGATTCAATAGAATGTTGCTCCTTCCTTTTCTCATTTGGAAGTCCTTCATGATTCATAGCTTGAGAAAGTTGTGTGATCATGGCTACAAGATTTTTCATTCCATCTCCCATAACGTTTGGTTGCTCAGGGGGACAATCATTGCATTACCCGTCGCATTCCACATTAACACGGTTCTTTCGGGATCCAGCCATTGACTAAAACTAAGAAGAATAGTGTGAGAAACACTAATTATAATAGGAAAACCACATAATCAAGAATAAAATTTCACACTTAAGGTCTTATCCTAGGTTATTCATGGCCATTTATGAAACACTAATATTGTGTTCTATGCTTATACTTCTCCTTAGGATTCTTACTAAGGCTTTCACATCCTAGTTTCCAAAGGTTGACTATACCTTTCCTCTAATACCAACTATAATGATCCATACTTTACATTCATGGTTATTACTTCAAAATTGAAGCATAATTATTACAACATATAACAAAACCATGAAATAACCGTATAGGTATAGTGTCTTTAGAAACTGGGAAACATAAACAACTGGTTCATAAAGTGTCTACATTGCCTCCCATTTATTTCATCATATCTAGAGTCCCTTTTGGAATATCCTACTTAATAACCTTCTTCCTGACCTGGGGAAAGAAAACATACAAAAGGGTGAGCTCAAATTCTCAGTAAGGGTAAACAAAACAAATATCAATCACATCATATTCATAAGAACATAACATTTTGGAAATCATAACCTATAAAAGAGATCATAATTTCATAACATGGGATAAATCATAGTAGTGAAATGCAATCCCAATAATCATAAATTAAAACTTGAAACATTGTGGAATACACACATAATCAGAGATAATCATTTCTTATTAGTCACGACTCATTGCAAAGACTATCTTAGTGGATAAATTCCATTTCTGAACCAAGTTAATTCCTCTTTTCAGTCCTGTTTCACTAAACTGGTTTAACCTGCCGTTCCAGCCATGTCTATCTCATGAGATATAAAATCTTTACCCAATTAATTTGAGGGAGATATAGGTCTCACCCATCTCATAATGATACCATTCTTATGTGTTCCAAAAAATCATAAACCATACATCATAGCATATCCCATGTAATAAAAATGGGTTTCCTAAACATCGTGACATCATAAACAATTCATATAAGATAAAGGAATTCATAAAAATAATTCCATCACAACATAATCAAATCAATGAAATAATAGGAATAGAAATATAACCCTATATTATCATAGATGGAAAATAATTTTGATAAAACACTTGAACTCCATTCTTGAGGAAAATATCCTTTCTACTTCAAAAAACACTTTTCTTTTCTTAACATCTCATACAATTCTAAACTAAAAGAAGTTGATTAAAAATAAACATGAAAACTTGTAAAGGAATCTTCTTGGATATAATTTTTTAAAAATCGATTCATTTCATATAAGTTAAAAAAACATTCTTCTCATACTTTTGTCGGAAAAGTCAAAAAGTACCTCGTACGAAAAACGACAAAAGATTCCTTTCATATATTTTACTAAAAACTCACCGATGGGTAAAATTGGATTTAAAAAATTCTAGGTGGATTTAAATAATATTATATATTGAGGAAAAATGGATGTGGATGATAAAATACACCCTAGTAAATACCAAAGTATAAACAATCTCGGATAAAAGTGAGATTGTGATATTTTCCCTTACCTTCGGTCCGATTTGCTTCGTAAGTGTCCGAACCTCCTATATAATGATTTAAATAGTGTCATTGACTTATTCCAGAATCATACTCATTGTTATTATATCATATATGGTCATATTCGTAGCTTATTATTAGTAATATTTCATTGCTACTTGTTATTCGGGTGTTTATTACTTTTTGTTCTTATGCGTGTTTTGTCGAATAAATTCTTATTCTTCATTTTAAGTTATAGATACATCATTTCCAGAATTATATTAGTGTAATATATATCAAATTTTTCACTCAATTTATTTATGTAATCATTATGCAATGGAAAGTTTGTAGAACGAGTCGCATCACATAGTGGAGACCGTATTCCGTACGAACGTACGAGCGATGATATCGTTCCCATGGTCGTGGAATTGTATTGGAGTGTATGTATACTATTTCAGAATCAATATCACTTTACAATAGCCATATATGTTCATTCTTTACACCATTATACCCATCCAAGTAAGGTGGTGGTGGAAAATAGATTACACGATGGCGTGGAGATGGTATTCCGTACGTACACACGCGCAGTGATTTCGTTTTCCGTAGGATGGATAGATGGTGAAATAGAGTTGTTTCATACATATAATAATGTATCAGTATATTAGTGACACTGATTTTATTAATTCATAATGAAACAACTAAATAAGAAGAAGTGGAAGAAGAAATAATGTTGAAATAATCGGTAACGGACATTACCACTTCTTTGAAGCGCTTCTTTGAGATCTCCTTTTAGGGTACTAAAATTGGTCCTTGAAGAAGACCAGGACCTCTACGATGTTTCTAGGGAAGTGGAGAGGAGAAATTGGCAGGGGTTGTCTGATCATGAAGGCTCAATGTGGTGTGAGGAAGAGAGGGAGGAGGTGCCGTTTTTTAAGGGAGGAGAGGGTCGCCTTTAGAAAAACTAAAAATATTATTTTATTATAAAGTCATATTCGGTTTTAAATAGCTCCAAATTTATTTATTTAGAAGATAAGGAGGGGATGGGTCTAAATCCTATCATAAAATATAATTTATACAAGTTTAGGTTCCTACTTTAACCATATCATTTAAGTTTAACTTTAAGTTAAATAATTTTACTTTTATCGTGTCTTCTTTTTTTCTTACACTATAAGGTTAATAAACTTACTATAACAAGCCAAAAGAACCCCAAGTTGTTTATTATTAATATATATAACCTTATCTAAGTAATTTTACTGTACCATAGATTTTTTAAAATAAAATAACAATTAATAATATAATATTTGTTTTATAAACTATTTTATGTCAATTTTGATACTATTTGGTAATTTATTTTTGTGAAACTCATAACAGAATGATTAGTTCGAAAAATGTGAATTAAATCAATACTAACATGTCATATTAACATAGTAAATTATTTTAATTCATAAAAAGTCTCAAATTACATTTATTTGGGTATTTATAACATCAATTATGTAAATGTTTAATTAATAATATAATTATTGCATCATCATTGTGTCATGAATAAATTCAATTATTTAATGTCTAAAAATTACAAATAAAATATGATTATGTAGTAAATTGTTCTATCTTTATAATGAATATTTATAGTCGAATTTATCTTATTCATAACCCTATATTAAAAATTATTTACATATTAAACTTTGATTTTAACTATTTTAACCCTTCTTTAAATAATTTAATAATAAATGTCCTAATCTAATCCAAGTGGGACGGAATGGTCATATGTTATTTATAAGGTTGTTTTTGGTTGAATGACACTTATCCAATAGGATTAGGACCTATGTTAGGGTAATAATAATATAATTTTTACCCTTAATTACCCTATTTACTTTTAACCGTGGTAAAAAAAAGAAAAAAGTTACTATTCACCAAAACTTATTTTCATCTCATTGAACCACATTTTACATACTGACATCAACCATGTCTCTCTTATTTTTGAAATTCCAGTCACAAAAGTGGTAAAATTAAGTTTTACGTAAATTTGCACATTCTCCTAGGAGGTGGGTAAAAGACGATCAAAAGTTCAATAAAATTTTTATATGTCTAAAATTATTATAAAATGACTCCAATGAATTTCATTGAACATATATAGGTATTATGTATCAATTTTGACCTATAATAAATTTAAATGAAATAAAAAATTATTTAAATAAAAAGTCGATTTTTAAATAGTAACCGAGTGTTTTCACTATTCATCAAAAATTGAATGTTTTCAGAAAAATACCAAAATTTCACCCTAGGCTAATTTTGATATTCCGAATCCAAAAATGAAGTTCATTTTAAAAAATAAAATTTATAAAATTTCACAAAGTGGTTATTACTATTCACAACGTCTTGTTTTAATAATATTTTACTAGCATATCGTTGGTTACTAAAACTCGGTATTGCGTACGACACAAGCTATCGAGGAAGGCCGCATTTGCGTTTAAAGAAAACCAAGCTAGTGTTGTGTGTAGTGAAATATTCCTTTGATGATTTATATAACATAAAAACAAAATATTTCTTATAAAAGTCTTGGGTGTTACAAATATACCATTAAAATATTCACAACCCCACTTCATGACCATATCTCATCCAATTCCACCACACACATCACAACATAGTAATATTCAATCCATCATATCACCAGGGCAAACCTACAACACACAATAATGTCCAATAAAAAATTATAACACATAAAAAAGGAAAATAATATTTTAGATGCAGTAGGGACTCGCTTATTAATTTTCACTCAATTTAGGTTATTGTCCTAGAAAATCTATAATATGGGAGAATCTATTTATTTTATCTGAATGTATGTGGTTAACTAATTATATAATTAGTTATTACAACATCCAAATAACTTGCATGTATTAGATGAACTAAAAACTAGTGGACAGACAAGGACCATGAATGACTATGATTTTTAGTGGGTTTTATCCAATACAATTCAAAACATTGATAAAAATATCCATAAAACAATATGATCACACATAACATTCCTCATCCCCATTATATTTTTAGACCAATTTGATTATCTAAATTAATATTAATGTAACCATGTTCAGAATAGGTGATAGTAATAAACCCACCCCACATGACACACATTAAGTGAAATGAAAGAAAAACCTACATATAATAAATATGACTGACTTAGAAATTTCCAAAAACATGCTGCACAAAAACATGGGGTGCGAACAAGAGGAAAATGTTTATAGAAACACTAAAAATCTACACCAACATGGTAACATAATTCCAATGGTAAGAATTATTCAGAAACTCTTATATCCAGAGAAAGGATAAGGAATGAACTAAGGGAATATCTTAGGCATTGAAATATTAGATCCCAAACTCAAGATATTTGAAACGGATTAGAATTAAAAATAAAGTTAATCACATTAAAAAACACAATTTGACCAAATAATATCATCCACACTCATATATAATTTTGGATAAGATTTATTTCCTTTAAAATGGATTTACACACCATTAATTATGTCGTTAAACTCATTTATCATCAAAATAGATGTATAAATGGGAAAACTAGAATAACATGAAAATTATGGAAAAATGGAAAACTAATAGAAGAGAGAAACTACAAGGATGAGACACCGCTATGTTGAGACACCACTAGAATTACATAGCAGTATAATGAGACTCCTCTAGGCAAGAAACCTCCTGGATGAGACACCGTTAGGATGAGACACCACCAGGATGACACACTACCAAGATGACACACCCCCTTGATGACACAACATTAGGATGACAAACCACTAGGATGAGACACTATTAGGATTAATAACATCTGAAATGAGAAACTACCAAAATGATACGGCATTGGAAAATAAGAAATTTGGGAATAGATCACAAGCCTCTAGAATGACATGGATCAGAATGACATGCTACTAGAACACGATGCATGCAAAATGAGATTCCATTAGAAAATGGGAAATTTGGAAAAGGATGACGCGTTACAAAAATGACACACTGCCATAAAAAAATGACTCTATAATGAGACACTTCTAGAATGAGACTCTACTGGAGAACTAGAAATTTGGAAAACGATGACACACCACCAGAATGCCACATCTCTAGAACAAGACACCTCCAGTGCGATATAATGTCAAAATGAGTTTATTTCAGAACAATACATAATTAAAAAATTGGAAATTTGGAAAGGATGCAAAACTAATAAAATGACATGCTGCATGGAAAACATTACACCAGAATGATAAACTTTTGGAAAACTAGAAATTTGGAAAAGGATTGCACGCCCTTGGAATAACTCACTTGTACCAAAATACCCTTTATTTCCCCCAATTACATAAAACATCACATTTAACCCAATGTAATGGACCACGTGGTATAAGAAACTCTATTTCATAAGAAAATCACTTAATGAATTTATCCCATGTTATAAATTAGACAATTATCCCACCTCCTTTACCCTACAACATTCTTTAGAGAAAATAAATAGCCCAACATAAGGCATAGTCACCTAGTATAAAAAAAGATAAATTAAAAATGATTTTTTAAAATTTAAATTCTCTATAACATATATGAATAACCATGTTATTACAATAACAACTCTCAAGAAATTATTACAAGTGTTGTTACGCTGAATAAAAAATATGACAGGATAATTAATTTATTAATTTTAATCATATTTAATACTAGAAAACATAATGTACACATATGATGGATCAACAAAACTAAACCCCATATTGACCAAATAAAATCCCATCAACAATTTATATACATGAGAACCATCACTATCAAGAAAATACACATCCACTTATTCAATGTCGATCTCTTCCTTAAGTTTATCATTTTGAAATTATTACATCTTTTTCATTTGTAAAACATTATAGTTCCATTGAGAATATATTAGAATCCTATTTGAATCATTTCATGCCTTTTTACTAGATAAATATAATAAAATACATCATTTTTTCAAATTTGAGAGTATCTTCATAAACAACATGAGATTTATTCGTTAGTACTTTGCATTTCTCATTGAGTTTATTTCTTAATTTTTTGTGCTAATAAAATTTATTCATTTATGAGGTGGAAAAAATTACCTTTTTGTTATTATAAATTTTACTAAACTAATTTTATTATTAATCTTCTCTAACCCTCATGTTTTTAATCTTCTTTAAAACTCTTACTTTCAACCAATAAGTGTAAGCAAGCGTGATTGAAAATTTTCAAATTAGACTAAATTTGAACACATATTCGGTTTTCACTACTAGTGTTCTAAAATTAGATATACATCTATATTATTGATAACTATGTTTAAAATTTCTCATTTATTTCCCTATCATGTGGTATTCTAGAATATTTTTTAGATATTTAGAATTATTCTTATAAATTCAGAATACACCCATGTTTTCAAACATTTTCTATGAGACATTAATTGACTAATTCACTAATTGGAATTTTTTTAGTTATTTAAGGATATTTAAAAACATATTTACATCAATTTTGTCCACCATTTTTCCTATATTAATTTTAAAATAATATAAATTCCATCCATCTTGTTTTTTCCAATGAATTAAATAGTAATCAAATATCCCAAAATATAATCCTTAATGATTTTTTAATCATGATATAAATATGTAAGAAAAATCAATAATGATTTTCAGGTTCATATTCATTTCTAACGTAATTCATAAGGAAAATTTGATGAATATATTCCATGTAGTCACATATTGTGAATATATACTACAGGAGTTTTTTATTAAAAAAATAATGTCAAACATTCTTGTTCAAACAATTTTGATTTTTAGATGAAAAATATATAACCACAAAATAATTATTTTTTTATAAAATATTTCATCATTTTTATACCATGAACCTTTTTAACAAATATTTAAATCAATCTACAAATAACACTTTTATAAAAAAACCAGCTTCTTTTTGAAAAAATTGACATTTTTTCACAAATAACGAATCATCAAATAGGATACTGCATTGGGATTCATATTTAACAATAAATATTATCATGACATAAGAAATTTGTTTTTATAAAAATGATATTTAAATATGAATCTATCTAAGGGTTAATATATAAAATGAAAAACATGTATCAAACCAATATAATTTGAAACCCCTTAACAATTTCTACCTTTTCAGTAATAAAAGTAGAAGTACATGAATTTAATTTCAAAAAATGAAATAACATTATTGTGCAAATTTTTTCATAAAATATACTTCTAAGAAATCATAACATAAATTGAATGTTAAAATCGCATAATTAGAGAAAATAGACACCTCATGATTTTTTTCCTTAAAATAAAAAATTTTTAACATTAAATATATTATTCATCTTTATATAACATGAAATCCAATTATATTTGTTAAATGAACTATAGGATTTTAGAAAGTTTTATGGAAAAAGACATGATGGAATCCTAACATAGAAATGTGGTGTAACATATAAATATTAAATAAGATTATAAGACATGAAAATGTATATAGAATGATTTTTTATATTATGGATCACTATCAATGCCACCATCACATATTTGAAAGAGTTATATAGTGTATTTTAATAAATGGTAATTCTAATAATAATTGTAAATATATTCTCAAAGTTGATTAGTTTCCCTCTCCATAACCGTTCATGACATCTCTTAAGATACAAAGAATTGGTTTTTAATTATAGATAAATATAATTAATCAATAAGCCATTATATATTGATTAAACATATATATATATATTCTGTATGAAATATTTATTACCTTGAAAACCAAATAAAACCAGTTCTTTGTTGAAATAAAAATGAATGAAAAAATAAGAAATTTATAAAGACTAATAATAAAATGAGAAGAACATTCTCATAGAAAAATTAAGAGGGATAGTTGAGATGAAGACTATTAAACATTTAATGTAAGGGTTTAAAATATAACCTATTATTGTTTATATTTTATTGATTAAAACAACTTTTATTTTCATGATTTATATATTTTTAGTAATCACTTACTTTATTTCAATCATTTTAAATTTTTTATTATTTATCAATATTTTTATCCTTTTAAACTCTTTTATTTCATTGGTAGTTTTTATGTTTTGTGGTCTATATAGAAAATAATAACATCATTTTAATGGAAATGATCACATATACACATTAAATGGATTCATAGTAATCATTAGTAAATGTGTCTAGATATAAATAGATTTCATTTATTTAATATCTTTATTCTCAATCATGTACTTTCCTACCGTAATATTGGAATATAAAATACTATTTCCAATAATATTAAATATCAAATCCTTTTATTAATTGATAAACATTATGGGGTATAATTATTTAAGGGGGGTAGTTGGAACATCCAAATAATGATGTTTCCATAAATTAAAAATGATTATAAAATATTTTCTTATTATTTTGACCTTATTATAAAATTATATTTATATTATTTTCATTATTTCAAATAAGAGGAAAAAATGATGATTATGAAAATAAATTGATAACATAAAAATATACTACTTTTAAATTTGATTCATACCATCGTTGTAACAATTGCAACATAACATTATTAAATCCTTGGGAATGAAAAAATGAAGGATGGAAAAACTGATTAAAGAAGAAAATACATATTTTATAATATATATAAGGGTAAAAAATTTAAATACATGGAAATGTGTGGGGATAAATCCATTTTATATGAAATCTTCATGGAATTTGGGTCAGTAAATAGTAAGTATAATATAATACAAAATATATGATAAGAAATATAGAACTGATGGGTTCACAACACTATCTATACTCATCACATTATTATCATTGATTTAAAACTAGATATTACAATAGTTAACCCTAAAAAATAGTGTAATTTTTTTCCTTATCCCAAGCGGCATTGTAACGTAACAATATACAATCCATAAAATGAAGCTTTATAATATTGTTAATCATTTTAAAATAATTATATTATTTCCTTATTCAACCATACATATATATTTATGTTTATAAAATTATAATATAAGTTTTTATTCTTTAAAAATTAAATAATTATCAAAAATATTTTATTTATTTTTTCCCTCTTGGTAAATTTGATTTTTTTTAAATTTTAATCATCCACGTAAATAGACACATTTTTTAAATTTTAGATGAATATGCGAATTTATATAATTTTAAAAAATAAATCCAAAAAAACTATTTAAATATAAATAAGACATAAAATATTCTACTTTGAGTATAAATAGATGTGATAGATAAAATTTCTTGGTCAGAATGAAATGAATTTTCATGAAAAAGAAGTTTGGAATAGATGGGAATTATATAGGTTTAATGTTGTGAGAAACTAGAATGTGTTAGATAATTCTTTCAGTGTCCCCAGACGGAGAAAAATTATATTTTATAAGAATCATAAATGATAATATGAAATATATAAGTTGAAGTATGATTTTCAATAATAAGAACAAAAAATCTAAATTAGTGTAGAATAAGAATTTTTGTACTCACACTGGCTCTTGAATATTTCATAGAGTATCTTACCGTATGAAAATAATTAGTATCGATTATAGAAAATATAATGGAAGGGTTTTGGAACCAAATATTAAATTTAAATAAATATCAAATGAAATAAGTATCACTTTTTATTTAATATTTAGGAATTCATCCTACAAATAATACGATATAAAATTATGTATTATTAACCCTATGTGTGATCTACGCCAAAACAATAATGCATGTGATTAAATATTAATCACGTAATAGTTAAAACTATCTATGTAAGAATTAATTCTTCATATGTAAAATTCATTCCACTACCACAAATCATTCAATACATAATTCTAACATTTAACAATGCTTAATAGAAAAGGATGAAAAAATTGGAATCCTTATTAGTGGTACACATTGATAAAATTAACATTTATCATTTTTAAAAAAGTGATGACAAATGTGTCACCTTTTTTAGGGCATCATTTATGGTTGTAACGTCCCCAAACTAGGTGACCCAAAACCAGTTCCCTGATCTGGACTATCACATGACATAAAGCATCCCTCCCCATATCACAGGAGTTGTAGACACAAAGCAAAGGCATCGAGTCAGAATGGAAGACTATGCACACCGTACCATAGGAATCAACTACAAAAAATTAACACGATATAGAAATTGTTATATAACAACCAATCAATATATAGGAATAAGCCTCTCCCAAAAATGGCCACAAACCACAACCAATAGTAAATATGTCTTTTCATACTAGAGTGACATGTGAAAAAATCAAAAAGAAAAAAGTAAAAAACATAATCCGCAAAACTCTCATGAATCCATGTTTGTAAACTCATCCATATACATCCCAAGCCAAAATAACATCCCAAACATATAGTCTTTTCCATTTTTCTAACCTATAACCAAGTAAAATTCTCGGGTAGCTGATGATGACCCACAAAGGTTGTGAGTACAGCTCAGTAGGTCACCACCAAATATGTCTGAAAAATATCCAGTATAAATAGGAAGTGTATAAAATTATGAAATGAAACATTTGTAAATATATAATAGATTGATTGCAGTTAGTTGATAATATTTTCATTGGTTGTTTCTAAACAAAATACAAATTCCCACTATTTTCATCTTCTCTATTACATAGATCCTATAGTTGGGGTTTGGCTTAGTGGTAAGCACCCTGTAATACTACCTGGAAAATGGGGGTTCAAAAACCATGGGGCGCAGGGTGCTGTAGCTGTACTGTAGCTACGGCGGCACTATTCATAAGCGGGTACTATAGCGGTGGCAGGGCACTGTAGCGGTGGCGATACTATGCGGCACTATAGCAGTAGGTTACTATTCACAGAATGTGAATTGGCCTTAGAATTTGGGCCTATGGGCTATGTAATGGGATACATGCCCACTGGGCCTTCAGGCTATGTAATGGGTTTCCCTCTACCCATTTAAAAGATATCATTGCGTTGATTTAATAATAAAAATGAGGATTCTACCCCAACCATAGAAAAAAAATTACATACCATAGAGCCTCAGTCTAGGTTGTTTCATCATAGATAACCATTAGTTCGTAGAGCATCTGTCTGACTCCCTAACCCATGCATTCCTGGGAGGGGTTAGAGCATCAGTCTTACCTGATCTGTGGTAGGAGATTTAGCCTTTTAACCAACCACAAAAAAAATTTCACAATAATATGTATATATCCATAAACCACAAAAACTATATCACATTCAATACATATACTAATATCAACCCAAAACAATCAAAAAGAAATTAAAAAGTATTCCATAACCCATCTTCACATTCCCATTTACATAACATTACCATTTATCCCAACTCTCATTTCATATGACTAACATCATTAATAAATTTCATCAATTCCCATACATTAACCCATTTAACATATTCAAATAATTTTCATGTGTCAAATCAATTAACCCAAATATCATTTCCCTTGGATTAACCCATTTATTTATTCCAAATATAAATCACTACCATTTGTACCATTCTGATTAAATTACATCTAACCCATTTCAATGGAAATAATAACAATACCTTAGTCATTAAAAACATATGTAAACAAATATCCATTTTTCTGTTCATAATTAAGAATTTATCTATACAACTTGTTCATCATGGGATATTTTTAATCACAATTGACTCTCAAATTTAACATTTCAGTAGCCAGGTTTGGGTAGGTCGGCGCCTCCATTGGGTGGCCTGAAATAGGTCATGACATCCATTATTCATCACATGTAGATAATGAGGGCTACAATTGGTTATATGGAAATCTATTATTATAATTCTCACAATTGGAATCAACAATACAACAAAAGTAGACTATTAACATAAACTCATATGCATTATTCTATATAAAAGCTCTGGGAAAAACATATAGACCGCCTACCTCAAAATTATCAATGAACACACTCTAAATCATAGCCCTAGATTCCATTTCAACAATCCATTGAAGCCGCAAAATATAAATAAATAGAAAATGAGGGTTTTAGAGATTTTTATTGGAATAATAGAATGATGAAAAACATAAACAAAAAGTAAACACAAGAGAGATATTTGGCGTACCCAAAGCTTCGATCCAAAACCAACGCTGCTTCAAAAATATTAATATCGAAGTAGAATCACCTATTGGGAGATTGGGCCATTAAGGTTATTAACTATGGAATAGAGGAGGAGAAATGGGAATAAAATAATGTGGGGTTCTTAAATATCATAATATATATTTTTTAATTTCTCAAACATTTACAGGGCATCACAACTTGATCACACGGTTTGAAAAATTTGGTGAAAACCATGAATTACCCATTGTCTAAGGGAAAATGGGATTCATGGTTATCTGTTGAGCTCCATATAGTTTTCAAATCATACTCCAATAGTCAGATATTCCACTATCTAAAATATCATTGTTTGTCCCTCCCATCAAATAGTTTTCATTAATGGTGTGAAACCCATACCACATGCGTATAAACCCCAATTGCTTCTTTATATTTCATGTCTCGAACACCCAGGACAGCCCCAATTATTCTCATGAACTTGGGAAACATTTATTTATCCAAATATAAGATAATGGAACTAAATATTAACCAAAAAAACACCGTGACAAAATTTGGGATCAAAGAACCTCCACACATTATAATCACACATTCTCATTATTCACTTCCAAGAAATATTGAGTTTCCAATGAAATGATATTTGGGAACTAGGAACACACGTATGAATATATCTTCCATGGTTCTTATTTAACTTTTCCATGTATACATAAAACACTAATTAATGGCATAGTTATTCCCCATAAGACCTACCCGCTATGATACACAACACAAACTAGAATATTTTAAAAAGTCTCATCAGCCTCAATCTCCAAATCCTCATTATTTATCCTAGGAGATGGATATAGGAGAATCATATAGAGTTTAATGACCAAATAAATAACATACATCCGACTATACTATTGTGGAAGATACAATCAATATGCCACTAGTCTGATCTTCTCCATGATCTAGGACAACCCCACATACATGGGCACCAACATGCCCTGTATTAAAATTAGATAGTTACCCAACCTTGGAGTCACCAAAATAAACACACTATCATCCACCATAAACTCAAGAGGATTATGATTCTAATCTTCATATGACAGATTCCTACACTGATCCTTTATCTTTCACTTCTGAATCAAATGATCCCTCTTTTATGTCTCATACATGAGACTCAGTCCCAACAGCTTAGACTCCTTAGCCTATAATAAACACAATGGTGGTCTTCATAAACTCCCATAGAGAACCTCAAAAGTTTCCTTTTGAATCACAACATGAAATCTATTATTGTAGATAAACATAAGAATCAGTAAATGTTTTTTCCCACAAACCAAAAAATCATGGACATAAGCTCTCAACATATCCTCCAAAACATGAATAGTATACACTAACTGGTCGTCCATCTAAAGCTGATCAGCTTTATTGAAAATCACATGGAAAAAAAGAACCTTATGTAAACTATTCCATAAGGATGATGTGTAACATGAGTCACAATACAATTCTATGTTTATTGAAACACCATGAAAATTAACCATATCATGAAAAAATAACTCACACAAGTTATCAACTCTGTAAGTATCCTGGATTATCAAGAAATGGGCCACCTTACTCAACAAATCTAGAAACATCCAAATTGTAAAATTATTCTAAAGTGTCCTTCAAATACCCACTATGAAGTCCATCATTATGTAATTAAACTTAAAATCTAGAAATTAAAAATGATTGTGAAAAAAATATGATCTATTTATAGGCCTTCACCTAATAATATGTAATACACCACACCATAAAAACTACATCATCATTCTTCATTCCTGACCACCAATATTGCCTATAAAGATCATGATACATTTTAGTCTGTATGGATTCCATATCCACTTAAATTTATATAATTCTCACATATTATGTATATAAATATATACGAGAACTACCACATGGTCACAAAAAAAAATTAACATCATCACCATCATCACAAAAAGATATCATACCACCACCTTTAGGACTTTCCTTCATAACTAGACACTTTAGATCCTCAAGCTAACTCTCTTGGACCCAAATCATAGTGATGACTCAAGTAATATAGACTCTAGGTTCATATAATCATTCCATTCATGTACCTCTAGATTCATGTCAGTAAAAAATTACATCATTCTCTACTCATAGATTGATTCATGAAGCACTTGATTTTGTGACTTACATCTAAGAAAATCTTTAAAATTATTCCCTTTCACTGGTGTATAAACCAATAAAAAGTTAAAATACTAAATATACACAACCCATATTCACTATTTCAGATTAAAATCATGTTGTTAGAACATATACATAGGACTCTTATGGTCGGTAAAAATCATTAATCGCTCTCAAAACAAGTAATACCTCCAATAAAATAAGGCATAAACCATATTTCCCAACTATAGATCAGGATTAGAGTATTTTATTTCAGGGGGCCTCAACTATATTGTCCCATATGCTACTACCATATCATCATATATTAAACACTGCCCCGAGACCCACTCCAGATGCATCACATAAAAATATTTACATATTTAATAGTTCAGGTATGATTAGAATATTGCAGTATTCTACCACTTCTTAGAATCTTGAAAAGCAATCTCACATTCATTTAAACAGTGAAAAATAAATCCATTTTTGTATAATCCTTATATTTGTGAAATAAATTAGAAAAATACCTAATGATCATTTAGTAATAACCAATCAATCCTAGTAGACTATGAAAATCAAAATCATTCTTACGCTTCTCCAAAGAAACCAGAACACGTACTTTCTCTAGATATACTAATTATCTTGACTAAGAAATGATGTGACCCTAGAAATTGACTTTATCAATCTGGATGTCATTATGTTTATGCTCTATTTGTGTACCCATGATGATTTAAAGATGTTTAGCATGATTGTTAATAGTTATTGATTACACCAAGATGCCATCAACACAGTAAACCATGAATAGATCATTATATGGGTATGTTATTGGTTTATTAAATAAAATAACACAATTCCAACATTGGTCAACCCAAACAACATCACCTCAAATAAATACAACTAGTACGTAATTCACAAAGATGGATGGGGTACATCAAAAGGTCTCACCTATGACTGATGGTATCCTTATCTGAAAACCACCATGGATAACACTAAGGTACCCCACAACATTACAAATATATAATCATTTTTGGGAGGTGTGTGTCAGTCCATAATCGTCATTTGATTCAACTTTTTATAGTCACCAAATAATCTAAATGATAATTTATCCTTTATGAAAAACATCACAGTAGATCCCCAAGGGACTATACATGGATGGATAAACAACTTCTACTCCAACTCTTCTTCATGAACCTTATGTTCATGGATTTTAGCTGACCTCGTCTTATATAGTGGAATGTAAACCAGTTCTACCCCTATAAGTAACCTAATAGTAATCTTAAAATCTCAGTTAGGTGGTAGCTCCTAGAAGTACCTAGGAAATATATACTAAAATTGATCCATAATGGGAGGGAAGACTAGAATATCGAAACCTCGAACATCATGAAAAATATAATAAACAATGTCCATGATTTTTCCTATCTTCTGGAAAACTAGTCCTTCACATCATGCTCAAATGACCCACTCACCAGAATGGACATATGTGTCTCTATAATGAAATAAAAACATTAACATTCGATGTTAACAATCATTATGTTCCTGGAACAACACCAACCATTCCATACCCAAAATTAGGTCAAAACATAAAATCTAGAGAATTAAAAAGTCCCACAGATAAAGGTACCCACAACCCTCTAGATATCAACCATTATAGTACTTGATATCCTCTTCTTTCACCCCAATGAAGTGTCCATCGACATAACCCAACACACATGTTCAACTTCTATGCTAAAAAACTACAAAATGAGTAGTGAAAAAAGAATGTGTGACACCAATGTCATATAGAAAACTATAATGTGTGGAATCTAAAAAACTAATACCTCATAATATAGATGGTACATCTTATGAATCCTTATTGTTGACTTAATTATGTGGATTTGGAATGTCCCTCTTCCCTGGGATCCAACATGAGTACCTAGAACTAGGCCACCCATATAATGTGGGAGATCTTGTCCTTGTGTACCTAATCCTCCCACCCTAGTGGTATGAACCATGTAATTAAAACGTCCCACCTAATACGGTGTAACAAAACCCCTGCAAGTAAACTAGACCCATATCTATCCTCTAACATTTCCCAAAATCCACGGGATCATGAAGAACCATTGAAAATGGCCTAATCTATCGAACTCCTAGAACTCAATAGGTGTCTGGGAACACTAACTAGGAATGAGTATTATCCTACCAAACTGATAGCCTCAATGTCTATCACTATCCTGAGACATTGGGTACTTATTCTGACATTTCTATCCACCACCATCTTGGTGAAGATGATCAAAGTGACGCTTCATATTATTGGAAGACACACCCCTAGTACACCTAATTAAAATGAAATGTATTCTTTTAGGTGAATCTTTGAGGTTTCATTTTGATATAATTGATTGATCCACCACTTCAGAAACACTCTATAGGTAAATTATATTCACGTGAAGCTTAATCTCCTCCCCGATTCTATCTTTGAGACATCTCATCATTGCTTACTCATCTCCTAGCAAAGAGAAAAAAATATTGCATGTTGGTGAAATGGTTAACATATACCATGAACATCATAGATCTATACACCAACCTCATAAAATCCACAACCATTTCCTTCCAAAAGGTTTTAGGATAAACATGTTCTGGAAAAATGCCCAGAAAATCCTTCCAACTCATACTATCATCTTGCTAGGTATGAACCTGAACATCCAACCAACGTTTCTCATTTCCTTGAAACATATAAGTTTCTATCATTATCGTCCCCAAACCAATAGACTCCAGGTAGTCCAAAAACATTTTTAGATATAATATCCAATGTTATACACCCTCAGGGTCCTCCATCCCTATATAATGGGAGATAGTGCTACAGCTAAACTCCAGGGTCATCTTGAACATACTCAGTGAAACCCACCATGGGCCTCATTCGGTAATCCTCATAAAACGAGAAAAGTTATCAAATAAATGATCTTTTCTATTATGTTAGACCACTGGACCATCTTTCTCTATTAATGGGGAAGAAATATCAGCAACTTCTTCTTTTCCCCAAATCATAACTCGTCATCATGATATCATTTATCTATAATTCCAAAGATGATATTTAGAACAAATGCTACCAATATTAAAAAAAATACAAAGGGAGGATAATAAATGGCCATAAAAACCATTTCGCATACACTTTTTTAAATTTCCCTATAATATTACGAATCCTTCTCTCGACCATCCCTACCAAGCACCATGGTTAACCCAGGGAAAATGAATCACATAGTTACATCTCTTTACTTATTCACCATTTCACAACCATTCCTGAATCATAATAAACTTCACCTAAATTATAATTCACATACCACCACTTATTAAGAAAAATTCATTAACAATTATTTAACATTTTAACTCCCTTTTTCCAATTTTAATTATTTACTTTGAATCCATTTTAATCAATTTCATGAAAATCAAAAGTATCCTACCTTTTATGTTCCACACACCCATCCCACATGTGTTCCTACCATGATGTATTTATATTATATTAATAGGTTCCTAGAATGATGCATGAATAAACAACCATGTGCCACTCTAGTCATGATAAAGACATCAAGAAATTGTCTTGTCAGACCAAAAATTCATCAACCAATGGTCAGATATCATCCACTATAACAATAGACAAGAAAAACAATAATTATCACCCAGGGTGACTTGGGTTTTCCCTCAAAAAGGGGATATATAATACCAAGAATGAGCTCATCACCAAGGAAAAACACCCTCATAAACTACTATTTACTATAAATAAATAGTATTATACTGAAATGATATCCTCTAATTCCAATTTATAATGTCCTCATCCTAGGAGACAATATACCGGTGCCCTGATTTGGGTAATCACATGACATAAAGAATGCCTCAACATATGCTAGAGGTTTTCGAATAACAATGAGGATCTAAGAGTAATATAGGGAGATTATACCCTAATTACTAGAGTAATACAAAAAAAAGAATAAATAGAACTTTGGAAACAATAAAGAACCACCAACCAACATGTAGAAATAACTCTCCCCCAAAACTAGAAGAAACCACAACCAACAGTAAATATGTCATGTCATTCAATAGTGGCATTTGAAAAATTCCAAAAACGAAGTGAAAAAATGGAATCTATGATAAGGCCTTAACATGAAGTATGTAACCTTGTCCGCCCATAATCGACTCAACTCCTTACCACACATCCTTTTACCTTTTTCAGACCTCCAACCATGAAATCTTTTTGGTTACCTGATGACTGCTTGAGCATGGTGTGAGTAAAAAATAATAGACCACAACATATAGTGTCTACAAATTACCATGTCTACAGTGGTTGTTCTTGAATGTGTGAAATAAAAGACAAGTAAATAGATAATCGTTTGGGTGTCGTTATTTCATCATGGTCTCAATTTATTTACAATCTACTTTCATATTTTACATTTCCATAACCATGTTTTGGTAGGTCAGGGTACCCCAAGAGAGGCCAAAAATTGGTCAATCCATCCTCCATCCATCCCATGAAAATAAATAGGGGTAAAACTAATCATTTGTAAACCAATTATAATAGCTATTACAAAAGGAATAGATAATACAACAAAGGAATAATAATAACATAACCTCGTATTCTAGAATCTATATAAAACCTATGGGACGAAACTTATAGATCACCTACCTCGAATCTGTTGATGACTAAACTATTAATCGTAGAACTAGATCATAACTCAACTACCCATTTATGTATAAACATATAACTCATCATAAAAACTTGGTTTTAGATCTTTATACGGTGATTATATAAATGTAAAAATCCAAACCCAAAAATAGAAGCAATTGATAGATTAGACTCACTCGTGGCTTTGATATGCAATCAATTGTGCTCCAAATGGCATATGATTGAAGGATAATAACCTATTTTGAGTTTGGGTAACTAGGTTTCATTACATGGTCTTATAGTACTTTGAATGCGGGAAAAATTGTGTGAGGTTATTGAATCCCCTAATAGTAATTTTTTAATTTTTCCATCTTTTAAAAGGATGCATGGTTTGTCCGCACAGTTTGACAAATCATGCTCAAACCTTGCATAAACCACTATTTTTGGGAATGGTGTATGTATGGTTACAGGTAGAGATATTAAATGTTTACTAGTAGTGCAATAACCATTTGATATGCCATTGTCTCAAATAATAGGTTTGGGCCCTCCCCTCGCTTGGTTTTCACAAACTATGCACAAACCATACAATATTTCTAGAGTGCTCATTTTTTCCTTATCTTTCATGTATCTAACCTCCAGGACACCCCAATCCTTCTCGTGATCTTAGAAAACAATTATTTAGCCAAAAATAATAAATTTAAATAGAAATATAGAGATAAGAAAACCAATTGAAAACCTAGGATCTTATAATACTGTTAAAGGAGCCAATTTTTCAACCATTTTACTATGGCTAATGAAAGACCGAATTATTTTTATAAATATTAATACAATATTTTGATCTGTATATATAAAATTATCATATTTATATTTCAAAATTATTTATTAATTTCATATATTAATTAAAAAAATTATATAATTAATATAAATTTGATATATTAAAATATATTTAATTAATTTCAAGAATTATATAAATATAAATGAAAATTTATTCTCAATATATAATATAAAATTAAAGTTATATATTTATATCTATGTCAATACGGGGAATGTACATATATGCATGTGTTTGTGTATTTATAAGATGTTTATATGTGTATATGTATGACATGAAATATTTGTTTTTAGTATTATTTTATATTTAATTTAAATATATTTTTTATTTTTTGATATAATATTTTTAATTTTTTTTTAAATTTCAACAAATATATTTACCATTTAATATTTATAATATGATTTTAGATTATATGAATAATATTTATCAAATTTTATTTATTAAGTTGTAATATATTTAATATTATTGAAATTTTTATATTGAATTTTAATATTGAGTATTTTTTATTTTTTCTCACTTTTTGAGTATCTACAATTCAATTACATATTTTAAAATGAATTAAAATTTGAAAATAGATTCTTATATTACTTTTTCATTATTCTCTTTTTCTATCAATTATTTCATTTAATATTAGTTATTTGTTTTTAATAATTAGTAGTTTCTATTTTTGTTTGAATTTATTCATTTAGTAATATTTATTTGTACACATAGTTATATATAATTTCTTATTTTCAATAAATTTATCATTTACATGAATAATATTTTATAATGTTTATTATGTTTTAACATCTAAAATATGCATGAAATTTAAATAATTAAATTTTGTAAATATTTTTTTAATAATTTTGTAACAGAAGTATTCAATATTTTTATAATTTTATTAATATTATTTTATTTAAATTAATATTATTCCATTTAATATTATTCATTTTATTTTGTATATTTATTTATGTTGAATATTTTCAAATATATTCATTTTATAATAAGTATTCTTATATATTTACTATGTTTTCAAGCATTAAATGTTTTTTTATTTATATGATTAATATTTATTCATATTTATATATAATATTAAAATATTTCGAATTTTTTTAAATTTATTTAATTCATTTATATAGAATAACTTTATTTTTAATAATTTTGTATTTAGTATAATAAAATTATCATGACTTTTTTATGAATATAATTAATAATATTCATTTATCCCTTATGTGTATGTAATACATGTAATTAATTCCATGATTTCAATTTCTAAAATATTTCTTTAATTTATTTATTTTTATTTATCGATTTTTAAAATTCATTAATTTAAAATTTTTTATAAATTTTTAATATTTTTTAATATTAAATATTTTTGTATTTTTTCTTTTTTTAGTATTGATTTATAAATAATAAAACAATAAAATGTAATATTCTTATTATGTTTTTAATTTATAAGATTTTTATTTAATCCATTATATATTATAAGATGTAATTTTTTTAAAATGTTTGATATTTCAATATTTAATTTATTTAATTGGATTTTGTAAAATTTTCTCCATTTTTACATGAATTTAAATGAGTGTAGTTAATCTTATGATCTATAAATAATTATTTAATAACCTTTAATAACATTCAATTTCTTTCTAATTTATATAGATTTTATTTGATCAGTTATATTTATTAGGATGTGATATTTTTCAAATGAATGTTGTATATGTAATTAATTATTTTAAATTCATTTTCTTATAATTGTCTTCATTTTTTTGTACGTGTTTACAATTCTAGTGAATAATCTTAGAAATTCATTTTTTAAATAGTTTTGTTAATTATGAAATTTTTTTTTTCATTTTATTTTTTGTAGTTAATATTATTCATTCATATTTAATATTTATTAATTTTCATAATAATTTTGGAACTTAATAATTTTATAATATTTATTTACACATATATATGAACTGTGTTATAATACATTCAATAACCATTTATCTTCATTTTAATTTATATCTAGTTTTAGTTTTTTAAATATTTTGTATAAATAATAAAACATGAACATTTTTTTAATATTTTTCAAGTCCATTCATTAATAATTATTCAATTAAATTCATTTCTCAATTATTAATCATAGAAATATATATTCATTAATAATGTAACTTGTTTGTCACATTTTTATAATTTTGTAATTTTTAATATATATTAATGTAATATTTTTGTACTTTGTTTAAAAAAATTACAAATGATTTCATTAAACCGGTGATAAAACCCAGTTTTACATTAAAATAGAATCCTTACAGAAATCCATATCACTTGTTCTATTCAAGATCTCTTATAACTGAACCTATCCCCCCTTGAAATTCCCTTGTGAATAAACACACTCATAACTTGAGTTATTTTATTATCTATCCTCATATTTACTCAACATCGCCTATCCACTCCTTAATCCATTCTCAATAGATTCATCCAAATTCTTCACATAGTCACTATTTTTTAGTTCAACTAATTTGTTCTTTTTCAACACATCATCGAAATATTTAATCTTGGGATCATTTTGAATTAAAAATACATGCCATATTCTTTTTAAAATTTATCACTCTTATTTCATGGAGGTCCTAACTGAATGTGGTCATTAATGTAATATAGGTGCCTTTAATAAAGATTGGAAAATCTATGCATGATATAAAAATTTTCTAATTATCATAACACAATAAATCCTTGTTTGGGGCCACATACCCCAAATTTTATTTCACCCATTTCATGGATACCTAGGATTAGTACAGGGTTAGTTGTAAAATGATCCATGTAAGCTGGTGATTTAAATTGATAAGTTGGCATAAACAATCATTGCACAGATGGAAATATGACCTAGGTTTATGTATTCTTCCATTCCCCATAGACTAAAATGGAAATATTCTACTGATTTTCTTCTATTAATAGGTATAATAAACCAAATTATTTTAATATTATCATTTCCATGATCATCTATGATAATAATTTTGATACAAAAACGGCAATCCTCATGTTCAATAAATAATTACTTCTTGTAATAATGACCCAAAAAGTTGTCGCACATAATAGAATGTTTTTATCATCATTATATAGGTTAATTCAGATATTTTTTTATAACTAGTTCCATAATTCTATAAATTTTAAATCATAATAGTTACTATCCCATACTGATCTCAATGTATATTCTATCCACATTAATTTCATCTTCATTCAAATTATTAAGCTGATATTTGTTTTTAATCAATTATTTCTCTTTTCCCTATATTCATTGATTCTAAACACAAATGAACTTTTTTATGTCATTAAATTTTTTATCAATTTTTTCCATTTTAAATTATTGGTTCATCCAATTAGTACATATGAATTTTTTAATTTAACCCTAGGTCCAAGATATGGGGACTCCCAAAACACACTTCAATGATCTACTTTGATATAAAAACTATTTTACTGGTCTCTCCTCACTATTCTTTTCCCACCGACGATTCCATAGACAATGATGGCGGAGCTTCAATCCCCATTCCTCTTTGGTGGGGGGGAGGCCCCCCGTCTCCTTTTCCCCCACCCTATCCCAATACATTTGTTCCTTTCCCCATCCCTGGAACACTTCTGAAGCTCCCAAAAATCATGCTCGGACTAAAGGTCCCGGATATGTTTGAAGGCACTCCTCATCATCCTCTCCCACTTTCAGAGAAATCTAATTCCTTGAGTCTCTTTAACCTAACAATAGTTTCTCATTTCCAGCAAATGAATGCCTCAATTGATATATTTGATCATTTTGTCTTCGACACGATGGGTTTAAAGAAGCTACTAGTAGTTGGGATTCTCGACTGTAAGAACATTTTGACTCGTCTTGGAACTATAGAAGATCTTTCTACTGTGTGGTCTAGCTCCGCCCTGTAGATGAAACTGTTGCTTCACTTACATCCTCCTCTTATCCTTTTATTGTCACTTCAAGAGGGATGCACCAAGGAAAGCAATTTGGGTAAGCCTCCCAGAACGTCCCCTTCTATTTCGCAACCCTTCTATCATAAAGTTTATTAGAAACCTTGTTGGGTGTTTTTTTGGTTGGATATTAAAACGGAAGCAGACAATCCCCCCATATTCCCACAAATCTGTGTTGAAGTTGATGTGTCTACGGTTCCATTGGATTGGGTGGGGATTTCAGTTGGAGAGGAATTTAGGTAGAAGAAAACCATCATCTACAATACCTGTAATGATTTCTATATCATTGTGGTCGGCTTGGACATCTCTCTCATGTGTGTTATAGTGGGTCTCAAATCATACGGATGCAGTTGGCGAGGGAGTGGAGTAACAATGAGGAAGTCTATGGGGATGTTCAGTTGGCTCATTCTGAAGAGGTTCTTCGTGACGTTGTCCTGCAACAAATCAGAAATGTTCTGTGTCCACCCTCCAGTATGTTTCATCCATGTTTTCTCTTCATTAGTGTAAAATTACCATTGGGGGGATCAAATGGAAACTGGTGGGATTTATCATCCGGTCCAACGAACCATGGGGAAGGAACATGGCTTTTACAATCCTAGTTCTTTGGAAGAGGTTTTAAAATCTGTTGGAATTTCATTACATGGGATGGCATCAGAAGACCAGGGGTTGGAGGCAAGCCTGCAAGGTGTTGAGGGAAGTGGACCGTTAAAGACCATGGATGAATTGAGGGTCTCTGATGTTTTAAATAAATTGAAGATTTATTTGGGATATACTTATTTTAGTCTGAGTGCTGATATTGATGTAGATATAGTGCAACATGGACATGAACTAACTCCGATCGTTATTAGTGAGAATGAGGGGATGGAGACACTAAATCCAATTTCACCTTTTCTAGTTTGGTAACTCTCGGATCAAAAGGTATCAAACCAAAAGTAATTGGCATTTTACTATCATGATGCATCACGTCCATTTAAAATTCATAACCAGTTTTTATCTTCAGATGGATGCGAGAAATGAGATGAAGATCATTAAGGGTGGAAGGAAGTAATTCCAAAAAAGAAAAATAAATGGGATGAATCTAATTGCATTGAAAACACCGAGACATGTGATAGAGATAGTGTATACTAAAAAGAGACAGAGCATGGGATATAATCCTTTAAGGATACGAATGTTGTATCCAAACTGAGCAAGGGAAAACATGGAAACATTAAATTAGATAATTTCCCAATTCAGAAGGGAGGGGAGAAATCTAGACCCTATAGGGATTACTCTTAACTCCCTAAAACTATTCCCACCAGATCATCAATTATGAAAATGCAAGAAGAAATAGTATTAACTAAATTATCAACCACCAAAAGAAATCCAAAAAGTGGAGAATAATGCAAGGAAATAGGGGAAGTGGAAGAAGATGAAGGAGACCATTTGAAGCTCATCCTTCACTCTCAGGAAGAGATTCTTGAAAGTGTTTTTTGGGTCAATGACCCCAAAGAATGGGTTAGAAAAATTTATAAATGATGGTTTCAAGTTGATTCCAATGAAGAGAAATAAGAATATATAAACAAGCAAGATCAAATACTTGTGCGGGGATTCAATAAAGGTAAAATTAACAATGAAGAATTCGTACAGGTAATAGACAGAATGGATAATCATTTTGAAGAGATTTTCAATGAGGATCCAGATCTTTATGTTAGTCAACTTCATTGAGAGTTATATAATGTTTCGAAGTAAAATAATCTCATTTTTGTTTTTAATAAATTTTTGAGCTCTTTCATTACGTAGTTCTTCAGCTATGTTTGCTGAGGTTTCCTAATTCTCCTCAAAGTGGATTTTTCATAAAAAAATTATATTTGGTGGTTAAAACAATGTTGTCTTCTTCATTATTATTTAAACCACACTCTTAGTTTCGACTATGATGTTTTTCTATATCTTGTATGGTTTCACTAATACTGATTTTTCATTTCATGTTACCCCGGGTAGATGAGATTATACACCATTCTTTAATAAGAGACAAGGATTTCAACTAATCTCACTATGACATTACATGAACTTGTGTAGAAGTTATTTTCTAATATTTTACAAAATAAGAGTTTTATTTTATAATATTTCATGCCACATCACAATAATAATAATTCATTTAATTTGATTAATTTATGGAAAAATTTAGACTATTCATCAGTTTTTCTAAAAGCATGGGAACCCTATTAAGTGAATTCTTATTCATTATATTAAAATTTAATATTTTTCTTAAATTTTGGGTACTCAATAAAATGTGATTAAGACCTATCAACATTTCCATCATATGAAAGAATATAAACTTCCACTCCTAAGAATATTTTAACTAAAACACCAGCTGGCCTGCCATGTACCATGTGAAGAAATAAATAAATATCAACTCCTCCCTATTATTGTGATCAAACATAGAAAATATATAACTACCTTATTGATATCAATGTTTTTAAATCATTGAATATTTAATTAGATTCATTGTATCTTTATGGATATAACACATTCATTTCCTGTAATGACTTTTACTACTATATGAAAATCTAAATAAAAATCAACGAACTATTATTATCTTAGAAAAACAGATTTAGACAGCATAAATGATTATTTAAGAATAATATTTTATGGTTTTTATGATAATAAATTATGTTCATTTATTTATATAATTAAATATTTATATTACAGAATCAAATATAATGATTTTGAATTGAAAATGGATGGATGTCAATCATATAAAAGATGGTATGAGGATGGGTTGAAAAAATTCTTCATATTTTGAAAAGATCACTCATATGACCCCTCTCAAATCATATTTCCATGTTTTTGATATTTCTATTCATGACTATTTAGTACAAATATGTTGTAAGAACAATTGATCAATAACATCATAGGGAGATGTTAGAAATATTGGGGTAAACATGGGTAAAAATGAATATAGATATTGACTAGGATAAAATTGGAATTTATGTATAATATGATATTATGAAAAGTGTAAAAAATTAGGAATGTGGGATCAACCTGACCCAATTTTTAGCTAACACTATTCTTTGAACTGGTTCGCCATTGGTTCTAAGGCTTGTCTCTCTATACACTAAAGGCTATCGACTAGTAGTGGGAAACTACTTAAGTGATAGAGGGGATACTATAACTTTAGGTGATGATAATTAAAATGGACCACATGTATATAACACAACTAAATAGGCACCATATAAAAATCATAATGTAACTTAGTGGATGAATAATTTATAACATGATAAATAAAAATCTCAAAGTAAATATGATATCATATTTCAATTCATACACATTCTATAATATGTAAAAAATAAATAGATAGGCAAGGTCACCCATTGATGAACCTATCTATACATATATATACAAAATTCTAATATCAAAAGGAAAAAATATACTAATATAGAGAAACCACCTAGACCACCACCAACCATTTCACGAAACTGTTACTTCATGATCATTATGTTCCAACTCCCAATCCTAAATTCTTACATTGTATGAAAAGCAATAAGTGTTCATGAATTCCAATTGGAACCTGTAGGGAATGAGTATTAAGTTGTCAAGACACCAACAATTGTTTCCAATAATAAAACCATAATTATGTTGGTGTGTGCTAAATAAACCTAAAAATTGGAAAAACATGTACATTTATTTATTAACCCACTGACCTTGTGCTCAACACTCAGAATGACGTGTTTACCTGATTCTGCCAACACTCTTCTAACTCTAATCACATGTACCAAACTATATATGTAATACATCCTTTGTTTTCGTAGATATATTTTCAGTGATGAGCAAAAATGAATTTGTGCATAAACTATCCGAGGATGAATATCTTATCAGGAGTGTCATCAACCACCACCAATAAATATATACACTTACACTTCATTCTGAACCTAAATTACCTGGCTCCCTCGTGAGATTCACAATCGAGAATGAATTATTTCCCTTGAACCTATGCTCATAAATTTCTCGTCAACCTGTTGTCCTGACTCACATCGATCCACATCGCCTAATATAAATCATTGTTGGTTAAACAACCCTACATATGAAGTCACACCAATTACCATCCTCTAGTAATACCATGACATTTGTGAGAAGTGTAACAGTGGGTTTCATCTCCCAATTTACAGTCACAACACCATCACCCTATGGTCCATCAATATCCATAGGGATTTCTATAGTGATCACCAAGAAAATATCAGATTGTAAATATTTTCCCCAAACCAAAATATCGATGCATGACTTCACTCAAAATAGGTGGTCAAAACCAAATCAAATGATTCCAATCAGTATGGACATGACAGCAATGAAATCATGGATAATAATATTAAGTGAAAATCACAAAAATAAATAATAAACATCATTCTAAATTACCATCCACATTGACTATATCAATCAAATCACTATGGACAAAACCATCAAATTTATTGTTGTCATTATAAAAATATTCAGGACAGTGTCACATAAGACCAATAACTATTTTTGATCATCTTGATAATCATAATCACCCCATGTATCATAAGACACACCCTTATCCTAACATACTATGTCACCTTTGTCCAGGTGACCTATATCACCACAATAATTAGGCTACGCCTATAACATTACCATAGACCAAAAAAACTAGAATATCCAACTAAATTTAATTGAAACACACATAAACTAAATACTTAACAAATAATCCAATGTCCCTTACCTGAATTATCAAATATAATGGTTAGGGAATACAAAATGGAATCCCATTTTAAAATTCTATCAAATTAAATAAATAGATTTAATTAGTAGGTGTATCTCAAACACTACCCACATGGGAGATTTTAGAATCAACCCCCAAAACACTCATAAAATAGGGATAAATCTTTAAACCACCTACCATATATATCTTTTAGGTCATTTGATATCAGCCTCAAAATTGATCCTAAATGAGAGAAATCTTAGAAAAACTCAATGAAAGAATAAAAAAGGGGATCACACTGGTTTAACATTATGTGTTGCAAGATAAAAGGGATGTTTTTGAAAGAGGACTAAATAAAAGTACAATATTCTACCAATGTGATATAAAAAGCTCATATTGCTGCCCGGATGGAGAAGAATGAAGGAAACATAGAGGTGGGAGATGAATGTGCTATATGAAACCTTGGGTGCTCTTGAATCTGATTGATGATGAAATATAAAAATAAAATTATTATTTGAGTACCATGTGGATCTTTAAAAAGTAACTAGCCGCATATTACATGATGAGTAATATTTACATGTAGAGTATTTGGTTCATGATGTGAAAAGTAGTTACACATTATGAATTCCATGGGACGGTCCCTTGAGCCATCACGTCTTATTTCATACTGTGGAAACGAATTATATTTCATGTAATTATTATACATGTTATATTTCTAGATGGATCATTTATCAGTATAAAATTTCATCCAGCTTTCATTCGGTGTAAATATAAACCCTTGTTAAAACAAACAAAAAACATAAAACCCACCTAAAACAAGGTCGGGGGTCATAAAAACTGTTTGAATGGGGTTTCATAGAATATAATTTTTTTTGGCCTGAACACCAAACAGAAAAGTTCAAATTTACCATTGAAATAAACTATTCTAATCCTCGGGAGAATATAGTATTCCATCCTTACAATAGATTATACATGATCTATCAGGCTTTATCCCAATAATGTGCTGAACATACAAATATCATAATTTAACCCTGGTCTACCTTGGATAGTAAATGAAAAGACAACTCCCCTTCATCTTCTTCCCACATTAGGGGTTACCTACAAAGTAACTTCCAAACCATAAAATTTAATACATGATGGTTCTACCATCCATCCCTGTAAATATATACCCTCCTATGAAACATCTTCATTTTCAACATAACATGGTGCTAGATTAATTCCAGTTTGATAATCTACACCTATCAAGTACCGCATATCATCTAATTCTAATTTTGTACTTGTATCATACATGCAACTCAACAAAACTTTCTTCTCATCTAATCTCTAAATTTCTTACACCTCTATATATTCCCAGAATGAACCTTAATTATATATTAATATTCATTCTCATCCTAGTCTGGATGTGTACATAGTAGATACTTAACATGCATCATATATAAGATTATAATAATTATTAGTTCCAATTGATCTCATATATACATATATCATACATCATAACCTATTAAAACCTACTAACCATCACCTCTCTAGTTCAAAAACAACACATGTTCACCTTGTGAACTAAAATAAGCCATGCTAAAATAAAAGGAAACACATTCACACCCATGGTGTTCCTGTAATCATCATCCTCTCACCAACCTACTATATATTTAGATTCTCAACTACAAGCATCTATCCTAAATCCAAAATATCTCTTTCTAACCATTCCTATAGTGATGCACTATCGACTAGCCACTAGCTCCACTACTCTATCACTCTATCTATTATATGAACATTGGTTGTTGCTGAATACCAAATACCAGATCTCACCACCTCTCTATGTCATAACTCAGATTCTAGTGTCTGTACTAGTCCATGGACCCCAAATGTTAGAGAAGGCTAACTATGGAACATCTCTAGATGCCCCATCTGACCACATTGTAAAAACTCTTTAGAATCCAGATTTCACTCAGTCTGTATATATCATGAAATTCTACATTGAATGAACATCATCATAGACCTCTCCTATGTGGTCTTCTTGAATCTCCAACCTTACAACCCTACTAAGATTCCTTATGAACTCACATACAGATACATGAAGAATCACCACTCAGGTAACATGACGTTGTCCCCCATCTCTAATATGACAGGTTCTTCATGTTTCCATGGACTATCAAAACATTATTCACCACTTCAGATATTGATTTCAGCCAATGGATTTTCACCTAAACTCTAATGGCATGTTTCAAACCATCATCAAACAACTCATAATGGTAATGTTGTCTCCCACCAGAGTTGGGGGAAAACATGAAAACTCTGTCGAAGAAGATACATAATGTAGGATAGTTGTGTCTGCCAAATAAAAGTTCATGAACTCGTGTGCTCAATCCACCCTCAACATAATAGTGAAGAAGTGATTGAAGTACCAAGTCTCAAAATCATTCAAATCCAGTCCCTCATGTCATCCTTCATAAACATGTACAAACCATCAGTTTTTTATCATTCCTAGGAGCATATAGGTCTCTAGGTTCACTATCTGACAAGGGGGTGTCTCCATCTAGTCAATGATAGTCAAGATACACATAAACTAACTCAATTTTCTATACTTTCTACCCTCATCATGAAACAATGGTGTGTGCTAAAATTGGAACTGATTAGTCAAATAATCCATGGATGTCTCAGCTCTCGGATCTCCACTATCAATACCCAATATGTAACTAATGAAGATCTCGATAAGATTCTCATAATGACATGGAACAATGATTACCATATTCTATGGACAAAAACCTTTACTGAATCTTGTAAATGTGGATCACAATCTTCCCAACCCTCATGGGCCTCATTTTGTTTGTGCTCTAGCATCACCATATCACCTCCCTCCTAAAACTCCACCGAAATCATTTTTGATGGCATCATTTTAAATAAAAAATACCATGGGAACATAACCATAAAATTCATATAAAAATATATATCCTTGATAGGGAGATATATAACCTTCCTTACATCTCACTGCCCTTACAGTCCCCCACCACACCATGTTACATGACATCCGGCCACATAACCCAATACCTTCCCATATTAGACTCAATTATCACATAAAATCTAGCCTCATCCGCAAATTTCCTACACATAACAAAGCTTGGAATAACATATGATGTATTAGTAGGGGTAATTTATTGTAATTCCACCAACAAGTCTATATAGTTAATCACTATTCAGATCCATCATGAACACTATAAATAACTCCACCCCTTTTAATCATCCATAATATTGAAAAATCTCACATTTGATTGTATTTCATAGTATAAATAATTGTATATAATACCAACATAGTATTATTTTATGGGTAATTGTTCTGTTCTTAGGTATTAGTTGTAATTTGATCTTTAATAAAAAAGTGGTTAAATCTGGAATTTTGATAAATTTTTATTATTGGGTTATTTTAGTCATTAATTGAAAATTATAATTCCAAATTGAGTGAATATTTTTTTTAGAAACCTAATTTTATAAACCAATTTTTTCATCCTTACTAGGAGCTGATTCGACCATCTAAAGTTCCTAAAATATCAATTAAGTTGAATATTTTTTCAGGCTGACTTCGTGGACCCCACCACTATAACAGAACCACATCTTGTCCTAGACACCATCCGATGATGGTATTCCACCTGGAATAGCATGAGGACACAAAGGGATGACTACAAATAATATTTTGGGGAGTTTTTAAGTCATTAATATTTCCATTGGATGTTATATTTTTTATGGAAGCTTCATTGACCCTGCGTCCATAAAAATAAACTGCCAATGAAATATTCACAATAAATTAATATGGTTTAAAAATGAGTTGACATTTTGGGGTTGAATGACCAACACATTAAGGAACAACTTTTATGAAGGGGTCTATACGTTAAGCTACCATTTATTTCGACAACAACACACAATTTTTCAGAGTACATAATTCTACATATAAAAGGAGGCCCTTACCTCTTTCCTAAATCATTCCATTCTCTAATACATTCAATCAATTAACCAAGAAGAAGATATCCACCATGTCAGGCCTGCCGCAACTCTTCCACCTTTCTTTTTAGTTTTTTTATTTTCTTAATTTTTGTTTTATTCCTCAATTGTAATTTATATTTCTAAAATATTATTGCATTGATTTTATTTCTGTGTCCACACATCACCAAATATTATTTTTCAGCATTTCTCCTTCTTTTCAACTTTTATACTTCTCATATTTTCCACCATGACTTATTACCGTAAAAAATGAGTGGATAACCAGTGATTTGTCTTGGGGGAGGTATATGGAAATTTCGTTAATTATGCACTTAAATTTATGTGATTTATTAAGTTTGTGATGAGCAAGACTGATGTGAACAGGTGTGGCTATCATACACCAAGACACTGATCTCCAACTGATTTCTATTCTTTTATTAAATATTTTCCATCCCCTGTACTAGATTCTTGCTCTTAATACTATGGAGTTGATTCATTCAGTGGTTGAAATGGCATTAGATAGAGAAATGTCTTGGAAGATGTTACACTCTTGATCGAGGTGTGCCATCAACATTGATTATAATAGAAGGTGAAGTTAGGATTACTAAATTCATTCAAGATTTCACACCTATAAATAAATTAACAGTAATTCATGAATGATATCTCTTAATTTAATTATCATTCTTAATTAAAATACTAACTAGGAGAATGATGGAGCCCAAAAACCAACCAATAAAGGAAAAGTTCTTTCTAAACTAATTGAATTTGGTCATTTCATGTTAGTTTTATATTTTATTTCAATTAAATTTCATTCCATTCCTAGGAAAAACAAAAAAATAGAAAAAAAGTAGTTTAGTAAAATTAGACTATGTGAGTGAATGACTGAAAAAGCTCCTCGAGAGATACATCCCTGGTCAGCCTCTATGATTCAGTAGGAAAATTAAATTCCATTTTCCACACACTAGAACAGACATGGATCAAATATAGCATCGTTTCTTGGGATCCAATCAGTAGTTTATTTATCTTTTTCAATTTTTCACACTCTAGATATATTTTCATTTAAAAAACAATAAAAAATCATAAATATAAAAAAAATTAAAAAAAACTCTTCTTTCATGATGTCTTTCAAATAAAATTATTATTCATGTGCTAAATAATCATAGGTTAAAAAATTGTAGGTAATGGTCATGATTCTATGTTTCAAAGGATTAGTGATACCATGAAAAAATTGGAGAGCCAATTAGAATTGATTGTTGAATATGTACGCACATCCCATGAACAACCCGAACAAGAGCTGAACCTGAACCAGAACGAGTGGTGGAATAGATTTCACCAAAAACAATTATGATAAAGAACCTGAGGCTGATGAGAATGAACATCTAAAGGAACTAATCACATCACCCCAAACTCAACCATTACTCAAGGAGGTCCCGAATGTACACATTCTATCAGTTTCTCTGATGGTAGATCAAATTTTTTTGGAATAATCTTTGAATATCTTTGTTGAAGATAACTTGAAACATGATCTTCCAATACATGATAATGAACTAAAAGACACTTTAAACCTCTCTCTAGAATTGGAATATAATGAAGAAGATGGACCTATTGAGATTGATTTTCCAATGGTCATGCTGGAAGAGATCAATTACCATGCTGAATTACTTAAAAGGGAAAATTTCATTATTAATTATATATGTTTTAATCTTATTCAAGCTAGATTTTTTCATACATATCTACCTTTGAAATTTATGATACAACATAAATAGAGATGACAACAGATTTTAAAAAAGATACCACACAAGTGGTGATGATTGAAGAAGATGATCTAGAGAATATGGGGGTGTGATTACCCCCTTAACTAAAATTTTCATACCATATAGAGGAGGACACCAAAGAAGTCATCAGGGAACACCCCTATATTGTATTCCCTCCCACATTAAACCTCATATTTCATCATTATTCATTCATGTGGGTTGGGAACATTATTATATTATATGGGGTTCTCTACTTTAAGTTTTTATTCATGGACATTGGTAAAAGTCACAAGTGGTTGTTCATATCAATGATATCACACCCACCATCTAATTGTAGATAATACATTGAATCATCCTTGCTAGGATAAATAAAAACCTAACACCCGCTTGAGGGTATAAACCAAGAATTATCTCTTTTAAATTCACTTTCCATTTCTTTTTATTTATTATTTCTTTCTTATATTCATTTATTTTGTGTAGTCATAAAGTGGCAACTTCTAAGAGATTAACTCAATGCATCCACTTCAAAAAATTAATATTAGGTTATATCGTTCCTTCCCTTTATATTTTCAACCTTATTTTTTTGAGTTTAAATAAGTGGTAGTAAAATTTAAGTGTGGGGAGTGTCAACTTCTTTAGTTCTTCTTGTGTTCTTTTTTATCATATTTTTAGGATTTTTGAACTATAATGAATATTATTATCAACTTTGGCATATCAATTGAGAGTGTTGAAATTATTTTGGAAATAATAGATATTAAATTATTTTTTATGTGAATTATTTTTCCTTCAAATGTATTTTAATGAATTTTTAAAATTTTGATTGATTTTTGAAATCCATTCCCATGAAACACTAAATCAAAATATGTTTCCAATACTGGGAGGTATTCTAAACCATACGGACATATTCTTCTTAATACACACACATTCTGGTGGGAAACATGAATTTTGTGTGAGAACCAGATTTTGTGAATATTATCTTTCAAGGCATAGGATTTCATGGAATGTATTTGAAATGATTGATGTATCTCTTTGGCTATCCTCATTTCATATTGAGACAAACCTTTACATTTATCCTTTGTAAGCCCTTAGATTCCATGAATTTCTTTATAGGATTAAGCCACATTACAAGCTGATTTTTCCTAACATACTCACACTTTTAGTATTTTTTCCTGGATATTTCATGTTTGATGGTCGGGGAAGGGACATTCATATATGTTCATTGGTTTTTGTATCGGTTATGGGTGGTGTAAGGTGTGTTTCAATACTTTGGGTCGTGTATAATAAGATAATTGGGCTTGTTTTGTCATTTCATTAAGTGCCTTTAGTGAGCATAAAAAAAGAGGCAGAACATTGATGATATAATTCTTGGAAATCATGTCATGGATCAAGTACTATTTCATAAAAGTTGGTGGTGTAGTTTTTACATTTTCAAGCAACATTGAGAGATTAATTTCATGTGTTTTAACTTGAATTAATCACGAATTGTACTTAAAGTCCAACCTCCTCATTCTGGGCTAAAACTTTTTCAATCATCTACCCACCAAACATAAGACACAAAATCATTTGAACCATTAATTAAATCCCTCATTAATGAATTAATATTCATGTTTTACACTATGGAGAAATGAAAATTTTCTCAAACCAGTGGTGATACATGTTATTTTCATGTATGAGTATAACTCAAGATTTAATTTCTCTTTACTAAAGAGTGACATAAAATTCAATGATAGGTAGGTTGTGATTGGGCCATGGATTGATTTACAAGTTTTAAAAAAAATTAATTATCGAAATGAAAACTTGAGAGACCCTTTTTTCATTTATGATACAAGATGGACTTCTATTTTGGATAAAATCATTGTTATTTTCTCATTTTTGATTGTTGTGTGGTTTTTATTTGGATTTAAGATGATTCCTTAGAGTGAAATGTTTAAGTGTGGGGGAGTGATGATGCTCACAATTTCATATATTTTATACTATAAATCATTGTTTATTATCCAACCATAGTGTTATTTAATTGGTAACTATCACGTACATAGAATATAGTGGTAATTTGATCTTAAATGAAAAAAGCTGTTAAACTAGAACATGGATACATTTTTATCAAAGGGGTATTTTGGTCAATAATTTTAAAATATAATTACAAATTTAAGGAATATTATTTTGTTTAAAACCATATTTTATTTAATCCAATTTGTTATGTTGTACCAGGAGTTGATTCTTCCATCACAAGGGCCTAAAATACAAATTATGTTGAATGTGTTTTTTTTCGGGCAGAAAACATGGACCCAACCACTATAAGGGATCCACATCATGGCCTACACACCTTCAATGGAGGTGATTCAACCTGGGATATTAATAGGTAACATAGGGATGATTATAAAGAAAATTTGTGGTAGATTTCATGTCATTAATTTTTCCATTTGATGTTATATTTTTTCTGGAAGCTTCCTAGAACCTGTGTTTGGAAAAAGAAACCACCAATGAAAAATCCATAATGCATTCATCTAGTGTCCAACTGAGCTGAAATTTTGATGTTGAACGACCAAAAAATTAGGTATTAACCAAATATTTATCCTGGGAGAGTTTTGTAGAAATTTCATATATTTTTTTCTTAAATTCTTATGTTTTATTATGTTTGTTGTGAGTAAGAGTGATGTGCATGGGTGTGGTGATTTCCGCCACGACACTGAAATAAAACTCATTTCTATTATTTTATCAAATCTTTACCTCCCTTATACTGGATTCTTTCCCTTAAAATGATGGAGTTGAGCAATTCAGTGGTTGAAACGACATACAATGGATCCAGGTCTTGAAAGACATCACACTCTCAATCGAGGTGTGCCATTTACCTTGATTATAAGAGGAGATGAAGTTAATATTGCTAAATGTATTAAGTATTTCACACCAATAAATAAAACAATAGTAATTCCTGAATGATATATTATAATTTAATTATCAAACTTAATTTAAATACCAACAAGGAGAATGCTGGAACCCACAAACCAACCCATAAAGGCCACGTTCATTCTCAATTAATTGAATTTTGTCATTGCATGATAGAATTATCATTTATTTGAATTAAATTGTATTACATTCCCATATTAAAAAACACGACCAAAAAAAAAGTAGTCTAGTTAAATTAAATTATGTGATTGAATGCCTGAAAATTAACTTTAATAGACACAACCCTGGTCAACCTCTATGCTGCACTAAGAAAACTAAATTCCATTAGCCACACCCTACGATAGGCGTGAATCACCTACCATTATCATATTTAGTCCGATATATCATATATTGAAAACATCAAATACTTTTATCATCGTGAACCACATACAATGGTTGGATATGTAGAATAACACCAAATTGTTTATGTAGGAAAACACTATTTAATTTCATTACAAAATTTTTAAACAACCAAATCCCTATTAGTGAATTCAATGTTCCCAATGAGGATCACAAAGAAATCACAGAACATGTGATATTATGTTCCTATAGTGCTGCATTAAAAACCATTCATTCTGTATCATTTTAAGGGTAAAATCACATAATAGATTAACGTTACATGCAAGTTTTACACTCAAGGTGGATGTCAATCAATTATAAAATTGAAAACCACAACATAAATTTCTCACCCCTAGAATCAAGGTCTATACCCAAGGCATGCAGATATTTTCTCCCTAACATGGGATCTTTACCATGCTCTAGAAACTTTATTATATCATGTTAACCATGTCATAGATAGTAAGACCAAAAAAGAGAAGAAATAAATTGATACATTTTGTTTCCTAACAAATAAGGTCATCATTTGGTACCATGTCGTTGTGATTATGTACTTCATCACAAACTAAAAAACAAACTATGATTAAAAATTTAGTGTCCCAATTAGTTTTAAACATAAACTATGGTCCAGGATGGTTGGATCTTTAGCCTTAATTGTGCCGCCTTATTCACTAAAGGCTTTCAACTAACAATGATGATTTGATTAGGTGATATTTTGGAGACTATTCCATCCAATGACTATAAAAATAATGGTCCATATGTCAATAAAATATTTGAAGTAGGTATATACAATAGTGGGAGGATAAAAATCACAACATAAGAATAATAATAAGAATCATAGATAAATAAGACCAAAGGTAACATGCTACTATTGTTAGAAGCCTAATCCTTTCTAGAAATGTCATACAAGAACTAGAAAAGAGATTTACATTATGAAAAAAACCAATCTATAAATATGTAAAAGGAATGTTAAAATCAAAAGGAAAAACCATTATATTGTTGATGAATAATATAGTCCACTCCCATATGTCCCATGAAAATGGTACATTTATGATCCCTATAGTCTGTCACCTAATCCTAAACCCTTAATAGGTATCAAAAAGCAAAATGATTGCATGCATCGTACGGGGCACGTCTGGGGTGTGATAAATAAATCATTAGGACACCATATAATTTTTCCAATCATAAATACATAATTATTCAGATGTATTCATGATATAAATTGGACACAAAACATTTAAATTTCATAATAAACACACTTCCCTTATGTTCAATAGCCACAAGGAATCATTTACCTATTTCGTCCAATAATGAGATAAGTTTGAACGTTTCACCGAAAATATACATATGGAATACATCACATTTTTTCTTATATATATATATATATTGTGGAATGTACCCATGGATTAGTTCCCAAGGAATACCCTAAACTATATCATAGTTGGAGTTTGCTAAGGTAAATCCCATAAATATATAAACTGGAACCTCATGGAATCAATCTAGTTCCAAACATCCACATGACTTTACAAATCGTGAATATATTTGGTCCCCCAGAGCTCCACTCATAAATTCTAAATCTGAATAGTATCTTAATGTCCCGAACTATGATTTTTTATATCCTCCAATATAAATCATCATAGACTCAATAGCCTGATGTCTCAAATCATGGCAATAACTGTCCTCTAATTAACATAGACCACCATCCTCACGTGCAATGACAAGCCTCAACCCCAAACTAATAGTATCAACACCATCGCCCAATGAACCATCCTGATCCATGTGGATTTCATAACAGGGAACCTCCAATATATCTAATTATTAACCAAAAACCATAAAATTAAATATCTATGGAGTCCACCACCTATATTGAGTGGTCGACACCACTTCAATTGAGTCATGTCAGTGTTCACATGACTCCAATGTCACATCAATCAAAAACCATATAAATAATTCACCAACATACCTAAGGAACATTATCTAGCTCATCATGCCCAAATGACTATATCTATCATATCATGACCACTTATAAAATCTCATATCCTGTGGGCCATGAACTCATCTTCGAAACCTGATCAACACAAACTAACGACCATATTGCCTCAACCTCATGACCGTGATCACCACATGTATTTTTTTCCATGACATTAGCTTGATGAACTATGTCACCTTAATCCATGTGAAAAACATAACATCAATACAAAATCCATTCCCACTATGATCCTATAGAACCAAATAATCAATATAATTTATTTAATTAATTGAAAAATAAAACACAAACTATCCCAACCACAGGGTCCAAAGTCCCATACCAATCATATCATATATAATATTTAGGGAATTCCCTACATCGTTTCATCGAATCATTTAATAAAATTAATAGAATCATGTCAATTATTATGGTTTAGTCTCCAAAAACCCATATGGAAATATTTTGAACGAACCTATAAAATAATTATAAATTTATGGAGATATATTGGAACCACATACATTATAGGAATATATTCTTTCGAATATATTATCAGCCTCTATGTGGATATGAAATGAGGGAAAAGTGATATTTTGACAAACTCTATGAAAATAGGGAAATTGAGAAAATATTGATTTAAATTTATATATGGAAAGATAAAATTAAAATAGATCCAAGAGAAATGAAGGACTTATCGGTATGATTTAAATGATATAGATGGAGATAATATTAGAGATAAAATAGTGGAGAATTAATAAATCCTAGAGGAGGTATAGGGATGGAGAACAAGACCCCTGGGAAATTACATCCTCTTCATATGGACGATAAGAAAAATTAGAAGTGGGGTCGAGCCCCTTGGGGGTAATTAAAAAGAATACATTCCAAATATTACATAGGACATTAATATTAGACAGAATGTATTAGGATCACAACATGAAAACCTGTTACGTGTCATGAACTTATTTTATAGGGCCCCTGAGACTTCACTTCATATTTCTTTTCGTGGGGATGACTAACCCATTATGTAATTTTTAGCTGAAATATATTTCATGATGGAGATATTTTTTTTATATCAAGTACTCCATCATTTCATTAGTGTTCGGATGACCCCCTAGGAATTCCACCATAAAATTAGATCCCCCCAAAGAAACTAAGTATTTGGTCAATAAAACTCGCAGAATGTTGTTCAGATGAGTAGAATTTATATTGGTCCAATCACCAAACACTAAGGATCATATTTAATTATGAAATGGATAATTTAATAACTTTGTATGTTACATGTACACAATTAAGGTTATGATTACATGGGTGAATAATGATGAAGGCAATATTGTGGGAATTATTGTTATAGTTTAATGATACTTTCATGGTTGTCTTATTTTTTTCTTATGTTAATGAGTTTTAAAATAATTATATTATATTATAATTGAACTAAATGTAAAATATATTCCACAATCTAAAAGATATATAATGTAAAAGCTAAAAAATATTGGGGACACCAGATTTATTATTCTTCATATATCTTAAATGATATTCTCCTAAAAAATAATGATAATCTTTTCTAAAGATATAATGATGAAAGAATTCTATATTCCATGGTTATGATATCTATATAAATACATCCTTATCTAAATTAATTCAAACTTTTTCATAACAAAAATTAATAACTTATAAAAATCCCATTGTGTGGTGAGTTTGGATATTAGAAATTTGAATTTGACCCTTCAAAAATTTTATGTAACTTTCCAACTTTTCCACGGTTTATGAACATGTATAGAAATGAAGAGACTATAAGAAAAATTATGTGGCACGCAAAAATAATAAATAGAAGTGAGATCCATTTTCATTATGAAATACTCCCCTATGTGGAATGAAAATTATCATTCATATCCTAAATTTGAAAATGATCCAATTATAATTCATCTTACAATATCTATATCAATAGTTAATCCTTTCTATTTTCAATGCATTACTCATGGTTAATGGTCTAATATATGGGTAAATTATATCATTCCACTTTCATTATGCTTGAAAAAAAATTATCTCTGCATATATAAGGACTGAAACATCCCTGTAACTATATTGATGTTCATTTTCCTCTATTAAATGAATGATTGAAATTATAGTGGGGTTCAACTGTTACATTTTATTAGTATCATGGAAATGATTACTTCTTATTGAGTGTAATGTTATAGGGAATGATAAATAACATTACTGATTAGATATTTTTTCCTGATAAAACATCAATGGAACTCAAAGGTGTCCCATTTTTTAAAAAGGTATACAATTAACTAGGATGAAATATTCATCAATGACTATGTTTCTAGAGAATCATTGATTTCTACCTTGGTGATATAAATACAAATCTTGGTTGACATCCTTATAGAGAGTTTAAAATATGTTGTAACACTATTAGCACTAATAGGTGATTATCCTTTTGAGAATATTAAAGATATGAATCCTTTTTTGGAAAAAATTCTTCAATAATATGACATAATTAAGATGTAATAGAGATTAGTTATTTTTTGAATTACCATTTTTCAATTGTGTGTACCTCATATATTTTATTGATGTCATGTGTGCGAAAAAAATGTTTTTTAGTGTTATTAACACGTTACTAACTGAAACTCGTAATAAAATGGGAGGAAATAATTCAATGTTGTACATGATTTACATTTAGATATATTAATAGATGGATCAATTGAAGGGTAAATGACATGTTTTTAATACTCTACATTATTTCACTTTTTACAAGAAAGAGAGATAACAATAAATTAACAACCTGAATGGTTCAACGTTTTAAGAGGGTTATTCAATAAATATCAATAATTTCATGCTAATGACTGATTCATTGTTAAATGTACTAAATTATCATAAATCCCACGTCATGATTAAATATATAATCTCTATAAAATTACATAACACTTTTTTGAATAATATTCAATAATCATTAACCAAGAGATTTTTTTATGAATTTATATACCTCAAATTTTTATACCTAATGAATTTTCCAAACATCGAAAACAAGATTCATATCATTTAATTTTAATTGGATATTTCCTTACCACATTCATTATTTTTATGTTGGGTCACTGGATGGTTCACATGGTTAAAGAGAATTAACTATGTGGTCCTCCACATTATAGATAGAAGTAACACATTGATTGGAATATGATTATTTTGAAAGGGTATGAGAAAAATTAAGTCATACAAAATGTTTAATTATTGAGTGATATATTGTTGAGGATTTTATTGAATTCTATAACCTCCGAAGGTCTGGTGTGGAAAGAATTTTTCTACTAAAATTCTTTCAAATCTGTTGACCATTAGGTGAAGAATATATAGAATAGTTGTTTTCTAAATTATTATTTTATAGAAGGATAATACTAACCATAAATTTTTTTTAAAAAAATTATAATTTTCCATATGTTGAAACACAAAAAGTAATTATTATGAAATTTAAACGACCATATATTGAACCATAAATACTGAATGCAAATAATCAACCTATTTATTATATGGGTTCAAGACCATTTTTTATGGAGTAAATTTAAAATTCCAGTAAATTTCATCAAATATTCAATGGCCAACCAGAGGACCCATTGTGCTTAAATTATCTTATCTTCATTAAATAATTAATGGTTATATATTTAATAAAATGAACATAAAGAACATATTATCATACAATTTAAGAGAGTTACATTTGTGGCCAAAAATATTCATGTTTATGTTACCATGGATATTAGTCCAATTTATGTGAATATGTCATCATGTGCCATCATTAATAAAATATTAGAGTTCGATTATGCACCATCCCAAGTGCTAAATTTATTATGTACAATGGTTGATAATAGGGGAGTAGTGAAAATTGTTGAACTGGGATTCATCAAATGTAATTCCAGTAAGGAATAGAATTGAAATGAACCATTTATAATGAAATCATATGAATGAAAATAATTTTGTTTCTAGATATATCTAAAAAAATTGTTAGTTTTTATATTATTGACCATAACCCATGAAGGGTTAGATTTTAATTCAACTAGGACCGACCCATTCTTTTGGATGTTGTAATAATTTCATGGTAATATTAATATAGATGGGGTGTTGTTTGTCATATTAGACAAAAATGATAATAAATTATGCATTTGTTGATTCTCCCAAGACCAAGGTACAACATGTTTCTCAAAATATTGATCCTCTCACTATAGAGGAATAACGAGTTTCTATACATTCTAGTGCCATAAATCGAAAAGACGAATATACTGATGATGCAAATGCTATATAAATGGTAGATGGTGAATAACTTATTTCTCAAAAAAAATAGGATAATCATAGTGAGATGGTGTTAAAAATATTATTTAAATGAGAATAATTTTTCATCATATTCAAGGATAGATGGAATCAGTGATGCAAGTATGTTAACCCAAATAAGTATATTTTCAATAGTTACAGTGAGCTCACCATTCAAATACATGTTCAAGTTGATGTTGATAAATGAAAAAATGTTTTCCATGAACTTAAGACACTAAATTGGTAAAATATTAGGTTAACACAATGATAAAAAATCATTAGATTACTAGAAAATAATATTGAAATTTTTGTCTACTCATCCTTATCCATTATATAGTGCATTTATAAATAGTAAATGGCTTATTAAATTTTTATTAAATCTCACAGGAAAGGAACATGGAGGACTTTATAAAATTCATACAATGTATCAACATTGAGATGATGAATATAAAATAAACCCAAACCCACTATAAATGTATGCACACCTCATAAGGCATGAAATTTTGAAGGCATTTTTTGGTCTTCTTGATGAGTCAAAGTATCAAGGACCTTATGAATGGTAATAAATTTCATGAAAATAAATGTATTAATCAATTCGATTAAGAATTTATAATTTTTGAAATAAAAACATAGTGCGAAAAATAATAAGTGTGCAACAAAACTAACAAAACACATCAATAATGAAATAATGGGCTACGATTCACATTGAAAAAATGTTATTTATGTTAAATCTATAGTAATAATTTTTTTTTAATAAAATAAAAACATTATTATATTCCATTGTTTATATATAGATTGATGAATCAAAATACATAGCCACTTCAACCCCTTTTCATGCTCTATGAAAGGGTACTTCTGTAAATAATTATGAGATAATAATTGATGAAAACAATAAAATAGAAGAAAATTTATGTATGACATAATACAAAGATATTATTTTTTAATTCATATTTAGATATAAATTATAGCTTATTTTCCAATATTTTTTAAATCAATATTAGACATTTGAATCATTATTAGTTGTACTGGATGAATGACTATTATTAGTGGCCTTTATGTGATAATAAATATATGGATTAATCAGAGGTGAGAGCCCCAAGGTGTCTCTTGTAATGTATTTTGAGAATATAAATGAATATGGGGTAATGATAATAAAATGGATGAGATTTATGAATACATAGAAGCACTATAAAAATATAATTTGTATTCTGACTTGGTTAAAAAATTTATTTGAGCGAATTGTAGATAAAAATCATATAATAAAATCCAAAACATGAATAATCCACACTCCAAAAAGTATTTAGGTTATCCATTCTCCTCAAAGGGATTCTATATAAGAGGTAATAAATTTTTTTATTACAGTTTTTATGAAATGTGAATAGGGAAGACAATAATTCCCCTCATGTACTGATATTATTATGTGAAAAATTGTTTGTGATTTATATTTATCTATTCCCACTAAATATAATATTTTGAAGGTTTTTATGTAATATTATACACAAAAAACAATATCAGAAAGTTCAACCGAGAGAGTGTATTCATATAGATCATGATTTAAGAAACAATCTACCGGTTCCATATGATGATCTAGAAGTTCATATGGAAAATATTTCTATTACAACATTAATCACATAGCCTCTTGATCATGTACAAATAAATTTTTTCAAGAGGTGTTGATTTCTAATTTTTTTATTATGAAAACCCATCGAAGATTGAAGAAACAAAGGTTTGAATCAATGATTTTTATTACATATGGAGAAGGAAAAGTGGTGAAATAGATGTTCTATCCATAATGATATAAAGCATAGCCTGCAAATCACTTTTTTGGATTTTTAAAAAGCCGGTTTGAGGGTTATCCAGTTCTCGATATAGCCGCACCCAAAACCATCATTCAAAATTCAAATTCAACAAAACTGCCTCGAACATCACCCCATGCACAGCTCATCACCTCGTAACTCATACCCCCATCACGTCGAAGCTCGAACCTGTCATCAGAGCCCCGCACTCATCTCGCCGGTCGCCGGTGAGACCATCGGAAAATCGTCGTCGGAACCTCCTTCACAGCACCATCCGACCACCATCATCACAAACTTACGAAAATCTCAGGAGCCTGAAACAGGAGCTCCTCGTCGATGTCAACAAACAGGGCCGAACAACGTCGACGCACAACCAAGAAGGACCCAGAGCGCTCCGGAGAGTATGCCGGTGAAGACCGGTCTTACACCCGTAGATCCGACCATCAGTGCCGTCAAACGTCACCGCCGGAGCAAATCCAGCAAGGCCAATCACCGGGAAGCGTTCACCGGGGAGAAAAAAACAAGCAACCAACAAAGATCACACATACCAAAATCAAGAAGCAAACCTTCAAACCCAACGAGTTAAAAACCTCCAATACTCAGAACCGTAGGAAGCAGGGATCCGCTGCAAGCAGAGGAAACCCATCGCCACCGTCTTTTGCGACCTCGAGGTCCGCCGCAAAACCATCCGCCAAACCCGGGAGCCGGGCCAAGACCTCAGACGTATGGATCTGGAATTTCTGTCTCGGACCGATACCACGCCGCCAACGAAACCCTAAACAGAGAAAGGAATCGAGAGAGGCGATGGAGAGCGGGAGAGACGATGAGAACCCTGAACCCACTGGATTTGAGGAACCGCCAGACTCGCCGAGAAAACGGAAGGCCGCCACGAAACCCTAGGGAAGGAGGCGGCGACGGGGAGAGCGCCTGAAGCCGCTGTACCCCTTACGGGCCCATCTTCTATATAATGATATAAAGCATAAACCAATCAATTAGTAAGATAATCAGAATGTTACTTTAACATACCCTTTCAACATCTAAATTTTCTAATATTATAATTTCATGAGGAATCAACTTTATGAAGTGTTAAAAGCTATAATTGAAATAGAAGAAAAAGTATACACATATTCCATCATATATTATCTTGGCCTTGAGAAAGTAGATTAAATCATGAAGCATGTATGGAATAATGACTGAGTTATAATTGTATACAAGTGTTATTGTTTAATAATTCAATTATCTAATATCTAATATATAATTAAATTTAAATAAAATTTATTTTTTTTAATCAAATTGTAAAAATACTATTCTAATAGAAAAACATTTGAACAAAAAATTAGACTCATTATTCCCCAGATAAGATTTATTAAAAAAATTATTATTGGAACAAAATGATAAATCAATAATAGTATAAAAACTAAACACAATGATCGATAATAATACAGATGAAAAAAATACCCTTAATACCTTGAACGTATGGGTTAAATATGTAATTTCATATAATCAAATATATTTTCATTCCTCTTATTAATTATTTTCTTTTGTTTTTAGGAATTATTGTTTTCCCATTATAAAAATTTTGGATACTCCACATATTTATATTCTAGATTCAATGCATGTGTAACCAAAACATTGACCACACATTATAATTTTTATCAATTTGTAAAACACTACATGAAACATTTTAAAAATAAATTTAATGTAATACATTAAAAATTATTTTTTAATGAAATTTATATCACGTTACAAGAACGATGAAAATCATCAAAATCATGGGTTTGAACAGTTCATGAACTCCAGAAGACAATAAAATAATATTACTATATAAGTATTATATTATATATAATAATATTTTAATATCAAAACATATATGAAAATCGATTACTTTTTTTCAATGTTTTTACAGTTATTAAAAGAGACTAATCAAAAAATTTGTAGTTATTATATATGAATGTTTATTAATAATATTGTATTCAATAAATAAACTTGTATCCCCAAAGATATATGTCTTATCATATTTATAATATATGTCATAATAAATATTAGTCCTTATTTTATTTATATTTTCCCAATACCACTATGACAATTGGTGGTACACATATTCAAAATGGGAAATAGATTTGTTTATAAAAAAGGGAAGAATATATGGTGTTATAATATATATATAACTCATTAAAAAGATACTCCCTACAACTTATGTTGTTAATTTAATAATAATTTTATGTTTTATTTTTTATTTATTACCCTTATCATATTTAATTTATAATAATCATAGTTGATTCCATTATCACAGCACAAGTGACATACTAAAAATAGTGAAGTCATATTCAAATAGTTTTGATACTTTTGGGAAATTATCCATACATAATTTGAGATGTGTATGAATTAATAAAATGTCCAAATGATTCATGGTGTGACCAATATTACTCGAAGTGTGTGTTTTTATGTAAAATTGTCATTTTAGTTTAAAATAAATATAAACCACTCTAACATGGACTAATGAATTTATAATGTTTAGATAATTTTGGACAAGGAACCATATATAATTTTTTATGTTTTTGAATAAGTGTAACCTTAATCCAATACAAGGTGTTATTGATATAATTCAATGTTAATGTTATCAGTTAAAAAATAAAATTTTAGTTGAAAATGATTATCAATTAATGAAAACTAAGAAAACATGCTTATTTTTCCCTTCAAATTTATCAAGATTATTCAACTTCTGCATATATAAATAAATTATACATAACAATAACAAAAAATGACACAAGTATGTCCCAAATTACTTATTTTCAAATTACTTTTACATTTTTTAGAATTGACACGTTACATGAAATGTCTCGTAATTTATGTATGATTTTTTTTCTAATTATATGTATTTATTTCGAGACTGTGAAATCAGACGGCATGTGATTTCGAGGACCGAAGTGTTCGAAATGGTCAGTTGATGTTTTTTTAAACATCAAATAGTGAAAATAATATGTTTTCCTAAAAAAGTAAAATAAATAATAAATGGTTTCATTGATTAATAATATAAGGGCACCATTCCATTCTGGATGGATGGTATACCTTAGGCACGACTTAAGTTTATTCGGTGCAGGCCCCCTATGAGAAAACCCAAAAATGGAATAACCATAAATAAAATAATTAAATAAATTATTTTATTTTTAAATTATTATAACTCACAAACGGAATGTCAGACTACAAATCTGATACTGCTGATAAACTCATGACGATAATCTTTCTTTAGGAAGATACTAACATTGGCCGACGCAGGCCAGCAGTGAAAGTCAGTTTTTTTCCCTAAATAAAATAATTAAGTGAAAATTATTTTATTGTAAAATCCATAAATATTAAACGGTAACTCAGATTGAAAATTGAGTGTATCGTTGGGTTTGTTTGGGTTTTCTTCACATAGGTAGAGCCGAACCTCGATCGGTTCGGGTTATGGGTGACTGTTATTAATTTTTAGAAAAAAAATTCAGGTACGTTCAGTAAATGTGCAAGCAGTGTTTTCAAAAATATGAACTAGTGCTTAGATTAAAAATTTGAGGGCATTTTTTAATCCGCATTGCAGGGATTCACTTATGGGAGGTTATACTTTGACCACATTAGATTCATAGAAGAAGTTATCTTCTTGTGACTTTTAAAAGGAAACGAAATAAAATAATCTCACTATTTTATTTCTTTTCTACCAACGGACAAGCGGTAGTGTGGGACCAATGGCCAGTCAAGCCATTAAATTTATTGACCCTTCAAATACTAAGTAACAACATCATTGTAATTAATAAATGTTATTATTAAATGATCCTTTATAAATACCACGATCATTACATACCCTCCCCCTCTCCTATTTAAATGGAGCTTGTTGGAAGAATTGGTACAACATCACTAAGCGACAGAAATCGGGTAAAGTGCCATGATTTCCAACACTTGGAGAACAGAGCTGGTTCTAGCGGGTGGTGTCAAGAGACCCTGAACCACGAACCAATGAATGATGATATAGTGGTGTCATTGGAGGGTTGTTTCTAGGACGAAGAACACCGGCACTTTCTTAAATGTGGACACTCTACAATGAACTTGAGGTAAGGGTATATTCATTTATTCTTTTAATTGATTTCATATTCCCCTTTCATGAATAACATGAAGAACGTGGGTCCACTAACTAACGGGTTGACATGTGATTCATTCGTATTTATGGGAGGACGTTACGGGTATTCTTGTGGGGTTTATCCAGTTGTTTAATTATATGGTTATTAAACACTTAACCCACCTCATTTTATGAGCTATCATTGACGGCACAATCCTATTGATCCCAACCCAAAACCTTCGCTATATTTGTAAAATCCTTGTGCCTCTATGGAATACCGACAACACGACAACACTAATCAGATATGTGGTGGATAGCGCGGAAATGCATGCTGCAAGATTAGGCCGCGACACAAAGCTATAGTGGTCTTCAGAGAGGTCAGCATGAGAAGGCCACAGAGCAGGCGTAGTGTTTTGTCGCCCGCCGTCAATGAACATGGAGGGTTATGCCTCGTTAGCAGCGGCGACCAGAGGAGAGGTTGGTTGGTACCATGGCTGGCCGCGATGGAACCGGTGGAGCAGAGGTGGGGCATGACCTCGGCGGTGCACCCACACGATATCAAGGTCATGTCCCATGTTGGCCATGATGTGTGCAAGGGGCCGCCAGATCGACTGGTGGCTGGTGGACGTGTCGCGCGCCAGTAGGGTGCCTGGCGGCAAAGCTGCGACCCGTCAGCCACAACACAGAGGACCCGTGGCACTCTCTGGGAGTGCGTTGGGGTCAACCCCTGAGGGTTTAGCCACTGTTGTGGCTCTATGCCATGTTGGACCTACCCAGATGCTCTATGTTTGGGTATCCTATGTGGCACATGCCGCTAGGCGGGTGGCACTACCGGGTCGGTCTAGCGGACTGACCCCCGCACAACGACCCATCATGCGGCCCAACAGCCTGACCCGTGGCCCAAAAGGGTCGGGCCAGGCCTAGCCAACCTAGTTGACCTGATTTGGGTTAGACCCAGGTCAGGAGGGGTCAACCATGGTCACCTTAGTTCATCCCATGCCGATCCAGGTCGGGCCAGTCCGGACACAGACCCAATATTTCCCAAGAACACAAAAGCGCCTTATCCTGAGAATAGAATTTCCGTTTTATAAACCATCTGTGACGTTGGGATCCATGGAGTGATACAACACTTTTGATTTTCTCCATGATTTTTTATTGATAAATTTTGAGTACGTCTAGGATGGATCGCACTTGAATTCAACAGAGCCCTCGACACTAAAACTCCAATAATGCACAGACCAGGCATCCGATTGACATTCTGTCTATTGCATTGGAACCCTTATGACATGTCGAAACATCATGTTACTTACTTGGGAGACTTTTTACCAATTATAATATGACCGAAGGCATGGGGTTTGGTTCCCCAAGCATGCTATATACTGAACCCTACAGCAGGCTGAGACTTGAAGACTGCTTGATGATGTCCCAATGAAAACCGACTCTATGTGACCTAGCAGGCCCATAGTGGGAAGTAGCTTTGTGGGACCCTGAATTCCCATGGTACCCATCAGGGATGAGTACCATAATAGTTCATGTTTAGTGGGAAGTGGCTCTATGTGACCCAGTATGCCCACTGTACTCGATAGAGGAGGAGTTCTCCCTCAATTGAGGAGTTTGTATTTTGTGACTGAAGATGCAGGGGTTACTACCCTAGAATATAACTTTTGGTGACTTCCATGGATATCAAGATGTGGGGAGTAACTTGAGGAGTGGTTCTCCCAAGAAGACTTGGTATGGAACCCTACTGTTGGATGAGACCTAAAGAATTCTTGATGATTGGCCCAGTGGGAAGAGACTCTATGTGACCTAGTAGGCCCAATGTGGGGAGCGGCTCTGTGTGACCTGGCAGACCCATGGTGCTCCACAAGATGATTACCTCAGTTCTTCCAAGGTAGGAAGCGTCTCTATGTGACCCATCATTCCCATTGTGAGAAGCATCTCTGTGTGACCCAGCATTCCCATGGTACCCATCAAGGATGGGTACCACAACAGTTCCAGGTTTTTTAGAAGTGGCTCTGTGTGACACGGTAGGCCCAATGTACTCGATAGAGAAGGATTTTTCATGCCGCCGAGGAGTTTGATGATGTAATAACCCTTCTATACTTGACCTAAAGTGATACCTTGTGTGAGATGACTTGTGTTGTGTACGTTTACTATCATGGAGTTCCTATGTGGTACTTCTAACTGTGTGGTTTTACCTATGTGTAACTTTTACCTTTGTGGTGTTACCTTTGTGGTATTCTTTTCTCATGTGTGAGATGAGTATATTTTGATAACATAGGTATTTTTACGGGCATATACCTACTTATAGTTGATGTCTTAATGTGTTGTATTTCCATTTTGGAACTCTAGGAGACCTACGGGGGTCTCTAGGTCCCTACTGAGTATCGTCACACTCACCCCTGCGTGAGAGATTCCCTCACCTTGTTGTGTCTTGTGCAGAAGATGAGCATCAGAGCATATTCTAGGAAGATCCAGGACCAAGCGGTACACGGAGAAGACGAGCTGATGTGGATTGTTGTGGAGGTGATCTGTACCTACCCTTTAGGAAAGATCATCATTGGATGATCAATAAGATTCTTGTACTTTTATTTGTATCTGTACATTCCAATTGTATATGTACTTTACAGTTGGGCTTGTATTTCCAGCCCCTATACATTCATCACCCATTTTCCCATAGCATTTTTCTTCGTGGTTTCTACATGTTGTGTTCTTTGGTTGTTTGTTTTTACAGGATTGATGGAAATGTGGTCTCGTTTTAGGGACATGCCTTTATGGTGCTACTCCCCAACCCATGGCCTATAGAAGGAGAGTTTGGGGTAGTTATGTAACAGGCCCTAGGGTACGGGTCGTGACGAAGTGGTATCTGAGGGGTTCAGTTCTACCAAAGAACTAGGACTCTGATCGTTTATTTGAAGCAATAGTGTTATGTGGTATGCATGTGCTTTTCATTTTTGGGAGTCCAATGTTGGTGTGGTGGCCGACATATCCAAACACGAGGACCCATAATTATGATTTTCGAATCAATGCAAAAAACACTGATTGCATGTTTTATTGAATTTTTTTTTTGATTTCTTTGGATTCAGCTCACCAAGTATAATTTAATGACCATGTCACACCTGTTCTTTATCAAGATACATCCAACTAAGATTCCCAAGAGTGTACGCAATGATGGCCCACCGAGCGATTATGCCTCAGTGTTGGGCCCTTTTACGGAGTTAGCTACTTTAGTTGGTGTACCGACAACACCACTACCTATTGGGTATAAATTTCCACCAGTCCCACCGGTAGAGGGTGTACGTTGATAGAGTGCATTGCATGAGTTTCAGCAGTAGCGGTCTCCAAGGTTCCGAGGCGAGATGGACCCGCAGGCGGCAGAGGACTAGATGGAGGCTGTGGATGGAGTTTTCCGCCATGTTGAGACACCAGTTGATAAGATGGTGATCTTATCATCAAGCCATTTCCAATGTTTGACCCTAAGTATGGTCTGCATAGTGATGAGGCTTCAGTACATGGACTCTTTCCGGAGATAGAACCTTCAAGTAGTGTGTCAGCTAAATCATAGATCATTGGTCAACTGTTACAAATGGAGGTATTGATGGAGGACACATGTAGGCTTAGTGCCTTACATGTGTTTTAGCATCATATACCCCTCATATTTGAGGCAATCCCATCTTACAAACATATAAAGAATGTTTTTAGGGGGTGGCCGAGTTTCCATCTAGCCATGGAACCCTTCGATCAGATGGTGGTCCTGGTAGAGAGCCTTCTATGAGGATCAGCAGGATGATGATAGGGTTTATGTGGCCCTGATCTTCCAAAGAGGTAAAATTTCTATAGACAAGATTGAGAACCTCCCTCAAAGAAGGTTGGGTCTCTTTCTATAAAGAGATAAGGGATGGGAGTTCCCTAGAGCTTCTACAGCTTCAGTTAGACAACATGTCGGTAGCTGTGTATTCATCGAGGCTTACTGACCATCCAAGGTTCTCGATAAATACAATATTATCAGTGCTTCAAGGCTCGGACTGCCAATTGTGGTGTGTTTAGGGACATACAAACTGGAACTTTTCCTCTAAGAATTAAAACATATGTTAGGGGTGCTAGAGGAAAGATTTCTGGTTAAATATTCTTTGGCTGAGCACATGATACCAGTTAATGTTAACTGTGGGAAACCAGGAAACTGATACCAGTCTCAGAGACTTGGGAGTGTAAAATGTTTTAGGGAGAGGAAGTGTTAGGGATAGATGAATCTGTAGGGTTGCAGACATGGAAGTGGATCTAGGAGAGTAGTATGAGCTGGTTTAAATTTCGACATGTTATAAACACCACCTCAATGTCGAACTCAACAGGCTCTGGGATTTAGAGTAAATGGGAAGGGAGTAGCTGCATGTGGTCAAGGAGTGATACCCAATGGCTCTAATAATGATTCGAGATACGGATTGTGTCTACTACTAGATGTTGTATTAATAGACACATGGGAAAATCATACATTCCTTCCACGAATCTTGTCTAAGTCCAAGAGTTTCTAGATAAATTATTTACTTGACCCTCAAGTATGGAGATACCTTTGGGAGGATACTCGATAATCACAGTTACACCAACAGTGTGATTTGACCCTTGAGGCGAGAGTTTCTGTAGGAACATCTTGGTGGCAGCGTCGAGGCATTTTGAAGTTATTTTGGGTATGTACTAGACCTCCACAGTTCATACTCAGATTGACTAAATTATGAAAAAAGTTTTTATTTTACCTACAACTTTGGAATGAGATTTTCCTTCGTCGGTGAAAAAAAAGGAATCCAAGGTAGAATGGGATAAACTCATGCAAAGGATGGTGCAACTGATCACCCTTGAGTCAGCCATCATTACCCTCGTGGCATCGGGAGTATTGAGTTTTTAGTTTCCAACAGAAGCGGAAGAGTATGGGGATATCCTATAAAAAGATGTTTCCAGGATTACCTCCCCAATGGTAGAGGGACATATACTTTGGATGGGTATTATTGATGTTTTGGACACATACATTTCTAGTGTTTTGGCACTATTGTTAGCGTTGACGAAGAAGTGGTAGCCATTCATTTTAACGGAGTGATTCCATCATAACTTTTAGGAGATAAGACTGAGACTGATTACTGCTCCCATCTTGAGGCTTTAACAAGAGGGAGTTGAGTATGTAGTCTACTGCAACGCATTAGGGAACCGAATAGGTTATTTCCTGATGCAGGGGCAGGTAGTGATCACCTTTGGCTCACGACAGTTGTGACTGCACGAGTAGAACTATGCTAACCATGACATGGAATTTGCAGCAGTGGTTTTTGCAATGAAGTTATTGTGGAAAACGTGATGGGTGAACAATTTACTATTAACTCTAATCAGAAGAGTCTCTGGTGTTTCTTCTTACAGAAGGGCATGAACCAGAGAAATCGACGATGACTAGTGTTCCTCTAGGACTATGACTTTATGATAGTGTATACTCTTAGGAGGGGGAATGTGGTAGAAGACACACTCAGCAGAAGGTCTGGTTTACAACTATTGGGTGAGGCGTCAGAGCAATAATTCACGGTACAGATATCCTTCATGGATAAAGATGGAGAATCATACCTTTGGTCTATGACTGCCACTCCCCCAATTCTTCAGAAAATTTAGGAGGAACGGGTTGGGGACATTGATTGTGAGTCTCAACGTGCTCAGATATCCTCAGGACGGTCTGCTAAAGGATTTCATGAAGGTGGGGAACCCTTCATCTTATTTAGAGGATGCACCATGGTACAAATGATGATTCGGGAGGATGTTTTGAGGGAGTTCCATACATCCCCATTAATGGTACATCCTAGTGAGGCGAAGATGTACTAGAACCTCAGGCGTCAGTACTGGTGGTGAGGAATGAAGAAGCAGTGGCAGAGTTCTTATCATAGTGCCTCACTTTTCATCATGTGAGGATTTCACAAAGGCGGAAAAAGTCTTATGCCGATAGGATATATAGGCATTTGGAGATCCAAGAGGCGTACCACGAATTATTGTGGTTCTCTCCTAGACAGGGACTATGTAGATTTGGATGAGGTGGAAAGTTACCACTGAGGTTTATCATACCTTTTTTGATACATCATAGGATAGGTGAGTTGTCATACCACTTGGCACTTTTACCACAGTCGGAGATGGTTCACGACATCTTCCACATATCTTAGATGAGGACATACATGCCCGACCCATCTAACATCATATTCCATGAAGAGCTAGACATAGACATTTGGGAAACATTTACAAATGTTCCAGTAGAAATTGATGATTGATAGAAGTGGATCCTTTGTGGGTGGTCGATACCTCTGGTGTGTGTTCGCTGGTAGCATAGGAACCTCCAGAAGAGCACATAGGACAGGGAGACTTAGATTCATGATTAGTACCCCAATTTGTTACTTTAGTCTATTTTTTTTCTTTTAGGGACGTAAATCCCTAAGGTGGGGAGAATGTAATGTCCCAAAAGTTTTGTATATTATTTATAATTTTATGGAATTATTTCATGACCGCAAAATCTGACAGTGCGTGATTCAGGGTCCCGATGATCCCAGAATGGTCCGTCGATGTTTTATTAAACAATAAATATCACACGTAAGATTTTTTTTGAAAAAGTAGAATAAATCTTAAATGGTTTCCCGGATTAAGAATCTGAGGGCACCGTTAAATTCAGGATGGCAGTTTTACCCTAAGCACGACTTATGTTTATTTGGCACATGCCTCCTGTGAGAAAATACAAAAATGGAATAACCATGAATAATATAATAAAATAAATTATTTTAGTTTTCAAGTACATATAACTCCCAAATGGTAACTCGGATAAAAAATCTAAGACCACTGATGAACTAGTGAGGATATTATTTCTTTAGGTAGATACTAACATTGGTCATCGTGGGTCACCAGTGAATGTTAGTCTTTCGTCGTAAATAAAATTATTAAGCGAAAATTATTTTATTATAAAATCCATAAATTTTAAATGGTAACTGAGATTGGAAGTCTGAGAGTACCAATGGGTTTGTTGGGGTGGGTTTCACTTAGGAATAGACTAACCTTGACCAAGACGGGTCGAGGGTGACTATTATAAATTTTCTAAACAATTTTTTCAGGTATGTACAGTAAACATGTGAGCGATGTTTTATAACATTTGAACTAGTGCTTGGATTAAAAATATCAAAGCACCATTGAATTTGCAGCACTGGGATTCACTTAATGGAGGAATTACATTGACTGCAGTTGGTCCGGAGAGGATGTAATTTATTATGACTTATAAACGGATATGAAATAAAATAATCTCACTATTTTATTTATTTTCCACCATCGGACAAGCGGTGGTGTGGGACGAGTCGTGAGTCAATCCATTAAATGTATTGACCATTAAAATACTATGGAACAACGTCTTTGAAATTTAGGAATGTTCCTATTAAATGAACCTTCATAAATTCCATGATCATTACTTTCCATCTCCCTCTCCTATTTATATGGAGCTTGGGGGGAGAATTTGGTATAGCTTCACCAAGAGATGAAACACTGGTAATGTGCCATGACACCCAACACTTGTAGAATGAAGCCATTTCCATCAGGTGGTGAAGAGTGACCCCGAACCATGAACCCCAAACCGAAGAAAGACGATCAAGTAGCGTTGTTGGAGGCATGATATGGGGACGACGAACGCCGACACTTCCTCAAACATGGACACTTTCTAATGACCTTGAGGTAGGGGGTTTATTAATTTATGATTCTAATTGATTTCCTCTTTCCTGTTCATTAATAACACAAAGGAATATGGTCTACCGAATAATGGGTTGACCCACAATTCATTTGTCCTTGAGGGAGGGGGCGGCCCAAATGTACCCAACCCGAATCCTCTGCTATATTTGTTACATCCTTGTGCCTCCATGGAATACCAAAAATATGACGACACCAATCGACTACATGGTGGATAGTGCATCAATTCACACCGTAAGAGGAGGTTGTGACACTAAGCTATGACGGTCAATGGAGCGGACGACATCAGATGGCCACGGAGGAGGCGTGGTGCGCCGCGCGCACTGCTGATTAACATGGAGGGTCGTGGCGCCTCAGCCGTGGTGACCGGAATATAGGTCTTCCAACATGCTAGCCAGCCACGATGGAGGTGGCAGAGAAGAGGTGGGGCGCACCCCTGGCGGTGTGCCCACATGATAGTAAGGTCGTGGCCCATGTTGGCCACGACGGGAGCAAGGGGATGCCAGATCGACTAGCAGCCGGGGGACGGGGCGCGCGCCATTGGCGCGCCCGGTGGCCGAGACACAGAGGATATGCGGCACCCCGTGGCACCAAATTGGGGTAATCCCTTATAGGTTGAGCCACTGATGTCGCTCCACACCATGCCCTCGCAACCCAGACATGCTGTGTCCGGGTATCCCTGGTGGGCGGCGGCGCCAGGCGGATGGCACTGATGGGTCGGTCCAGCGGACCGACCCACCCTTAAGTGGGCTGACCAGTGGCCCAGTGGATGGACCTAATGGGCCAAGTTGACCTGAGTTGGGTCTGACCCAAGTCGGGTCGGGATGACCCAGGTCAGGCCAGTCCGACAGAGGCAGTCCGGACCCGCACCTAGTACTGCCCAGGAACATAAAAATACATTATCTTGTGAACCGAACATCCATTTGATGAACCATCTATGGCGTTGGGATCCTTGTAGCGAGACAAATCTTTTGATTTACTCCATGTTTTTTTGGGAAATTTGGTGTATGGCAGGGTTGGATCGCACCTGATTCCAACCAGAACTTCGACACTAAAATGTCAAAAATGCAAAGAACATAAATCCGATTGATGCGACATCTATTGTGTTGCAACCATTATGACATGGCGAAACATCAAGTTACTTCTTTGTGAAATCATTTACTAGATGTAATACGACTGATGGCTTGCAGAGCGGTTATACTAAGCACACTACTTAGAGAACCCTGCAACTGGATGAGACCTGAAGACTTCCTGACGATGGCCTAGGGGGAAGCAGCTCTGGGTCACCCATCAGGCCCTTGGTGGAAGGCGGATTTGTGTGACCCTACATTCCCATAGATACCATCATGGATGAGTACTACATCTGTTCAAGTTTAGTTGGAAGCAGCTATGTGTGACCTAACATACCCATTGTACTCGATAGAGGAGGAGTTCTCCAGCAGTTGAGGAGTTTGTGTTTTGGGACTGACAATGATATGGTTACTACCATAGATTATACCTTATGGTGACTTCCATGGATATCAAGATGAAGAGAGTGGTATGAGGATTGGTTCTCCCAAAAAAACTACGTATGGAACCCTTCTGTTGGTTGAGACATGAAGACTTCTTGACAATTGGCTTAGTGGGAAGCGGGTCTATGTGAACCAGAAGGCCCATGGTGGGGAGATGCTCTGTGTGACCTTCCAGACCCACGATGCTTGACAGGAGTAGTACATCAGTTTGACCATGGTGTGAAGCGGCTTGGTGTGACCCAGCATGCCCATGATGGGAAGCGGCTCGGTGTGACCTGGCATGCCCATGGTACCCATCACGGATGGGTACCACAATGGTTCAAGGATAGTGGGTTTTGGATCTGTGTAACCCAGCAGGCCTACCATACTTGATAAGGAAAGAGTTTTCCAGCAGTAGAGGATTTCTATGATGTAATAACCCTTCTATCCTTGACCTAAAGTGATTCATGGTGTGAGATGTCTTGTGTTGCGCACTTTTTCCTTCATGGTGTACCTATGTGGTACTTCTACCTATGTAGTGTTACCTATGTGTTAATCCTACCTATGTAGTGTTACCTATGTGTTACTTCTACCTTCATGGAGTTACCTTTGTGGTATTGTTTCCTCATGTATGAGATGAGTATATCTTGATAGTATAGGTATATGTATGGGCATATACCTAAGTAGAGTTGATGCATTTCCTTTTGGTATTTCCTTTGTGGAACTCTAGGAGACCTACATGGGTCTCGGCGTCCGTTCTGAGTATCGTCATACTCACCCCTACATGGGCTTCGGCCGAACCTTGTTGTGTCTTGTGTAGATGATGAGAAGTAGAGCTGAGTCTAGAGGGAGCCAAAACCAGGAAGTACACGGATGAGACGAGCTGACATGGATTGTTTTGGAGACGATCTGTACCTACCCTTAAGGTAGGATCCTTAGCAGATTATCCATAAAAATCTTGTGCTTTTAGTTGTATCTATAACTTCCATATGTTCTTGTTCTTCATATTTGGGCTTGTATATCTAGCCAATTTACATTCAGCACTGTTTTTTATATATCAATTTACTTTTTGGTTTCTCCTTGTTGTGTTCTTGGATTGGGAGTTTGTACATGTTTAATGTAAATACCTTACCATTTTAGGGATACACCATTTTGGTGCTAGTTTCCAGCCCCTGGCCTATGGAAGGAGGTCTTGGGGGATTCACGACACGGGCCCACAGGGACGAGTCGTGACATGACATACTCTAAACCAAGAAGTAACATTAATATTGTTTTTAAAAAGTATGAAATCATCCTTATGTCATTTTTTGTTGTGTAAGAATAAAATTAATGTCACTCTAACACATTGTGTGAGTTTTATAACCCCATGGGTCTACATTTTTTTTAAATTGAGATTTTAGTCGAAAAAATGTCCAATTCTCAAAATTGAAAAATAACATTTTGAGTTTATTTATTTAGTTGTAAACTGATTTATAATTCATTTGTGACATGTTTGAATCATTAATTCATACATATTATACATCGTTGGATTGATATGAAACACCATGTATGTTATCAAATTAAAATTTGGATCATAACATCTTCGAGTCACTGATATCTAATAATAAATGTTCATATCGTCTTGATAATATAGTAAAATGATTAATAATAATTTATAACATGTACTAATTAATGTGAAACTAATTAGAGACATGATGTGACTGGTATCACTAACAGTGTGTGTTGTTAGTATAAATTGACATTTTACAAAAAACACCCATGAAATACTCAATAAGGATTAAAAATCACATCGTATTTATTTTTTATTAAAATGAAGCTTATATGATTTGTGATGTGTAGGAATTGAATAAATATAAATATAATTCATTATGTGACCATAGTGGAACCTTTTGTGTGTTTTTAATGTTTACATTTAATTTCAAAATAGACATCAGATACTCCTAACCAAGAAATATTATTTTTTTTATTTTGGTACATGAAGACAATTATCTATAATTCATGTTTCATGTGTAGTAATCATCCATACCTCAATCTGATATGTGATGTCTCTTAAATGACTTATAAGTGTATGTCATTAGTTAAATAATGAAATTTTAGATCAAAACATGTTTCACTCACTGAAACCAATGAAAAAAACTCATGTTGTCTTGATTCATTTGAACAATGATTCATAGTTCATTTTTATGTCTCAGAGTCATTATCATGTAAATATGATACATAATGTTGTTCATATGACTCAATATATGGGTTTTCTATCTAAAATGATATTTTTTTAAAGCAAAAATGTATTAAAAACTAAAAATTTATAAATAACCTTCATGTTTTTTTGATACATGTCTATAACAATTCTTAATTAAGTTTTTCTATGTTGGAATCTTCTACATGACAATCCACTCATGGTGTGACTAGTATGACTCAATCTATGTTTTTTTATTTAAAATTTACATCTTATTTGAAAATAAAGGTCACATACTTAAAAAAACAAATTTCTATAGTTTTTATACTTTATGAATATGATCTATAATATGTTTGTGGAATCTAGGAATAAGACTCACTTTATTCTAATACATGATTTTCCTGATATAACTCAAGGTGTATGTTATCAATTTAAAATTGGAATTTTATTTTAAAACTTTTTTCAATCACTAAAACACATTAAAAACACATTTATTATCTTGATTCTTTGTGAAAATGATTCATAGGTAATTTGTGATGTGTAGGAATTTCTATAATTTAGAACAGCACATGATTTGAACCATATTACTCAAAGTGCGTTAATTTAGTACTATTTTAAATTTTAGTAAAAATGTCATGTGGAAAAAAATTTAAAAAAAAATTGGATGATTTTATACATTTATAAGGCATACATTAATTCATTTTTTATATATATGAATCATCATACATCCAATATGATGCTTGGTGTGACCAGTATGACTCCAAGGGTCTATTTTTATTTAAAACTGAAATATTAGTTAAAAAAACAATTCCCATAATAAAAACAAGAAAACATATTAATATTATTATTATACATTATTATAATTATCCACAAGTCTATTTTGACATGTAAGAATCAGACTCACCACAATTTTATACACAACGTGCTCGATATGACTAAAAGGGTATATTATTAGATGAAAATTGAAATATTAGTTTAATTTTTAATCAATAATTAAAAACTGAAAAAATCTCCATTTGACTCGATACATTGGGATAATGATTCATAAGTCATTTCTTATGTGTAAGAATTAGTCGCATATCAACCAAACAAACGATTTGACCAGTATTATTCAATGTGTATGTTTTCTATTTAAATTGACATTCTATGATAAAATATGTGTATAACACTAAAAACTAAGAAAACAGTCATATTTTCTTAATAATTTTTGGAAAATTCATTTATATAATTTTTAAAGTTTTTTAATCAACTGTTCATCATTCCTAAACATTGTGCGACCAAGATGAATCCAGAAGTGTTTTTTATTTAAAATTCATATTTTAGTTCAAAAAATACATCCTATATTGAAAAATTGGAAAATTAATTTTCATGGATTTTATACATTACGAAAGTGATCCATAAGTCATTTTTGATGTGTCATAATGAATCTCAAAAAAATTTGATACATGGTGTAAGTGGTAAAAATAATAGTCTATGATTTTATTTTAAAATGTAAATATTATTTAAAACTTGTATCACTCACTGTATATTTGGAAATCTAGCTGTAATTATCTTAATACTTTAGGAAAAAATTCATAAGTTATTTTTCATGTGATGAAATTTATGGTTTTTCATACGTTCACACAATATGACTTGTATGACTCAAATACTATATTTTTATTTTAAGTATACATTTTAGTAAAAATAACTTGACATACTCAAAACCAAGAAAAAAAAATTCTGATTATTTTGATACATCAAGAAAACAATCCTTATGTAATTTTGATGTATAAGAACAAACCAAACCTAAATATGTCAAATCATGTGACCAGTATGGATCCAAGTGTTTAGTTTTATTAAAAATTAACATATTAGTTCATAACACATGTTACTTATTAATGAATAATAAAACAAATTTTTATTATTTTGAACATTATTAAAACAATTCATAATTCATTTGTGACATATAGAATTTGTAACACCTCAATATGATACATTGTATGTATGGTATTACTCAAAGAGTATGATTTACATATGAAATTGACCATTCAAAACATGTGTCGCTTACTTAGAACCATGAAAATACATTTCGATTAATTTTACATTTTATGAAAATGATTCATAAGACATTTTTTCATACTAGAAATATAAAAACATAAATCTGACTCATTGAGTTCACAGTATGCAATGAAATGTATATTTTGAGTTTATAAATAAAACAGTAGTTGAAAACACATTTTATATAATAAAAACCAAGAAAATAGATATAAGTTATTTTGATACATTAGAGAAATGAAATATAAGTCATATTTTATATCAAGGAACTAGCCACACTATAATTTGACACACAGTGTGTATGTAATGACTCAATATGCATGGATTCATCTTAACAAAGAAATTTTAATAATGTATTATTTGAAATTTATGTTTAATTTATTTATTTATAGTCTTACTAACACAACAATATATATTTTTATAGGTGAAATCTTTTATTCGAGATTGATTGGTTTGTTGGAAAATGAGTATCATTGTCCAACTATAATGAGAGGGGGTCGATGACCAATGATACTAAAAAGTTTAGGGTTTATGAATTTTTAATATAAATTATACTTAGTAATTTAATTCTTTTAACCAATATGGTTGAAATTTATAAAATATTGTGATTTTTTATTTTATTTTAAATATATATTAAATGTAAATTTAATTCCATATTTACTTTGGTAGTGCAATGTAATATTAATATCACATTGCTGTAGAATGTATTTTATTTTCTCTAGTTTATCATTGATAAAGACCTCCTTTATTAGCAGATTATAGTGCAGAAAAATGGTTTGTTTAACTGTGCTTATTTTAGTGATTAAAAAATATGTAGGATTTTATGGGAAATTATAATATCATTTATTTTTTTCATCTGATAAAAAACATTTGGAATATTTTTAAGGGGATGATCTAAAGATGTTTTCCATATCTTTAATATTCATTCCTACAAAAATTGGAAGATATTATATTTATAATAAAAATAATCAAATACATAATGTATTTTTAATGATATAAGGAATAACTATTATTTTATACATTAGATGAATTAATTTTATAGACATTATAATAAATTTTGATAATAGATTAAAAAATAGTATTTATTGAAATAAATAAGATATCATAAAATGCTTATCTAATAGACCCATTATAAAAATGAATAAAATTCTACAAAAAATAGAATAGGTATTTATTTATCCAAAGAATATCATTATGTAAACATAATAATTTTTTCCTTATTTATATTTTTATGTGGATCACAAAATCGATACACGAATGATTACATTATGACATATATAATGATTTTTCAAAACTGTCATATTGAATGATGGTCAAATTTATATATAAATGACAACATTTTATAGTCTCCTAACCCATATATAAATATTTATCCATAATTATTATTATTTTACTCCATTATATAATTAATTCCAATGATATCATTTTCATGGGGGTTGTAATGATACATATGAATAATTTTTGGTTCCTTTGATTTCTTGTAATTTTGAACCCATTTCCATTTTACTATTCATTGAGATTGTATTATTTCTAGATTTTCACTATTATAATAATGTTGTAATACTCCTTTCATTCATGTTATACAGGAATTAAAATTCAATTTTATATAGTAAACATATAATTTTTTAAAATATATTACTTCCTAATAGTTAGTTTATTATAGTTCTCTCAATATGAATAAAATAATTGTTCATCTATTCAACTAAATAATCTTAGGGAATTTATGATGAAGTTTATTCATTGTTTACACCATTATTATACAGATATTCTTCAAGGTCTTCATTTTTATATAGATTTATTGTTATATTGCAATATTTTTATATAACACCACTATATAATAAAATCAATTCTAAAAAAGTTCTTAATTCTATCCAGTTATTTTTGTTTATTCTATAAAAAATTGGTCTATGTCATAAAAGTAAAATCTTCAACTAAAGAGATAATTTTCATATCCTTAATAGTTCAATTCATTATCATTAGTACAAAAAACATTTCATTACATCCCCTTAATAGTTTTCTTTGACTTGATATCCCATTATTTAAGGCTCTTGTTTAAAAATCCAATTTGACATATATTATATGTGTTCAACCCATTATGATATTTATCTGAAAGGATCCACATGGAATCATATTTGATTACAATATCCACCATATTTTCTATCAAATATTTATTTCTCCTATGCAATATTTTATTTTATTTACTTATATTCATCTACTAATTTCTATTTTATGATCTGGAATACATGACTTATAACATTATTTCATGAAATTTAAGAGTGAACTGATTGAAAAATGGATTTTATGTTATTTACAAAGTATGTTTCATTTTAATGTGCATATAGTAATAAGTGTATTAGGAATTGTAGAACATATTCAAGTATATAGTCAAATAAATATCACATATAACATATGTTGGTATGGTTTTAAAATCATAGTAAATAAATTTTATATTCTATATAATTTGGTAATATACAAGGAATGTACAATCTATCTATACATCATATAGAGTTTTCAACATCCATATGTGGAACACACCAATATAATTGATGTGTAATCATTCCATGGTAATTAATTGAGTACACAATGTGTACATGAGAAGCACGTCATTTTTTATCCGAGTTACATTGTCACAAGTAAAGTATGTCTTGTAAGAAAATACATGTCCCTTATTTGTCTAAATGATTATACGTCGGGTACAAATGTTACAAATAACATAATTTGGTAGCCAGATTCCATACAGGCCTAATGAACACATGGGGAATTTAAATCCATTCCACATGCAATAAAATTTTATAGATTGAATTACTTATAACTAAATTATGAAATAATATGTGTTGTGATGACCCGTCCTCAGGGACCGTGTCGTGACTACCCCAAGACCTCCTTCCATAGGCCAGGGGCTAGCCACTAGCACCAAAGGCGTAAACCCCTATACTGGGAAGGCATTGCCTTTATAAAAGTAAAAAAATAAAACTGAGGACGCCACTGAAGTAAGCACTACATAGAATGGTATATAGAAGTAAGTGTTGAAAATAAAGGGGATGGAAATACAATACCAACAGTATATACAATACAACTGAAAATCTAGTACAACTATAGTAAAGTAAAAGTGAAACCACTGAGTCATCCTCCGGGAATCCAACATGAAGGGTGGGTACAGATGGTCTCCTCAGCACCTCGGGTCTATCTGTCTGCTCTTTGCAGTCTTCATCCACTCCTAGATGATCTGCATCTTCTCTGTCATTGCATGAACCATCTCTGGTCCTACAAGTGCTAACTCCCCATTGTCAGTCCAGCACAGAGGTGATCTGCAAGGTCAGCCGTACAACGCCTCATATAGATCCATCTCGATGGTGGAGTGGTAGATGTTGTTGTACGCAAACTCTGCCAAGGGTAAATGATCCTCCCAACCACAACCAAAGTCATGTACACTTGCACGGAGCATGTCCACAGGAGTCTGAATGGTCCTCTCTATCTAGTCGGTTGTCTGAGGATGGAAGGCAGTGCCCGGACATAGCTACATCCCAAAAGCCTCATGTAACCCCTTCCATAGCCAGGAAGCAAAATGAGCATCACGATAGAAAATGATAGACGATGGCACACCATGAATTCGTACGATCTCATGAATGTAGAGGCATCCCAAGCTCTCTACTAAGCCCCACTATTTTATCGGTAGGAACTGGGCCGACTTGGTGAGTTGGTCTACGATCACCCAAATAGAGTCGTGTCATCCGGATGTACGTGGTAGCACCATCACTAAATCCATGGATATCTCATCTAACATCAACTCTAGGACCTCTAAGGAATGTACCAAGCCTGCTGGTACCTGGTGCTCCGCCTTCACTTGCTGACAAGTGAGGCATTGGGAAGCAAACCCTGCTACATCCACTACTGCATATAGTGGTTTTAGCGACCGCCAAAAGCGGTCGCTAAAAGGCTTTAGCGACCGCTTTTGGCGGTCGCTTTAGCTTCGTCGGTAAAAACCATTAGCGACCCCCAATGGCGGTCGCTAATGTTTCACAGAAACATAGCAGTGATGCGGGTCCTCTCGTCTCTGCATATGCGTGGTATGGGATATGACCTTGCCCCACCGGCCATGGCGGACAGACGACGGCGGTGCATGTAGGGTTATTCGGGTGAAGATGATAAGGTCACCGGATGTCCGAGGAGGGGTTCGGGATTGTACCGCACGTAGACGGCGGTCACGGGTGTGCTGTTAGGAAGAATGGTATGGCATGAAGTGAGGCGGCGGGGTGTGGCGGAATGCGGCGGCGTGCGGCAGTTCGGATTTGCAGCGGCCAGGAAGGAAGAAGATGACGGTGTGCGGGAAAATTCCCGCTGGAATTTTACATTCATATTAGCGGCCGCCTATGGCGGTCGCTAATACCCTCTTTAGCGACCGCCAATGGCGGTCGCCCGCTTCACTAGGCGCCAAAACCAAAATTTCTAGTAGTGATCCTTCCTCATACCCGGCCACCAGTGATGTCATTTGAGGTCCGGATACATCATCGCCACTCCTGGATGTACTACTAGAGGGTATGTATGGACCTCCCTTACCACCTCCTCCTATAGTGCAACTGGTTCCATGGTACATCCCCTGAAGAGGATGACGTGCTACCATCCTTCAAAAAATCCATTAAGTGCCTACCCTGAGGATATCTGAGCACATCGCATCTCACAGTCAGCGTCCCCACGTTGTGCCTCTTTGACTCACAGAAGGTGTGGAGGAGTGACTATGAGAGACTATAGAAACGATTCTCCAACTCAATCCACAAAGTATATCTACAATGCGATTAGCTGTTCTGTCACCTCTCCTAGCAGCTGAATGCTCGATCTCCTACTGAGAGTATCTGTTAAAATTATCCCCTTCCCAGGAGTATATAATATCTCAATGTCATAATCCTAGAGGACTAAAGCCATTGCCACTGTCTCAGGTTTAGGTCCTTCTGCCAGAAGATGTACCTATGTCTCTGGTTGTCAGAGTAGCTTGTAAAACACTCTTCCATCAAATAGTGTCACCACATCTTCAAGGCGAAGACCACTACTGCTAACTCCAGTTCATTGGTAGCATAGTTATGCTCGTGCTATCTCAAATACCATGAATCATACTCGATCACTACTCTCTCCTACATCAGGGAACACTTGAGTCTGGTCGGAGATGCATCGTAGTAAACTACGTACCCTACGCCCTCCTCCGGTAGCCTCAAGATTGGCGCACTGGTCAATCTCTGCCTCATCTTCTGAAAACTCTACTAGCATATCTCTGACCACACAAAGGGTTTCCCATTCTTTGTCATTTCTGAAAGCAGTGCTACAACACTGGCGATGTCTAGCACAAATCTCTGATAGTATCTAGCAAGACCCAGGAAACTCTACACCTCTGTCACGCTCTTAGGTGGCTCCCAAGAAAGTACCTCCTCGATCTTTGCTGGATCCACTACAACTCTAGCCTCCTAGATGACCTGTCCCAATAAGTGAACCTCTCGAATCCAACACTATCACATAGAGAGCTTACCATAAAGCTAGGGCTCTCTGAGTGTATCCGGTACAACCCGCAAGTGGTAGCCATGGTCCTCCTTAGTAGTCGAGTAAATCAGTATGTCGTCGATGAAGACTACGACAAATAAATCTATGTAAGGCTAGAAGATCCTATTAATGATATTAAGTAACACTGATGGAGTGTGGGTTATGCATAAGGTAATAACCAAGAACTCTTAGTGGCCATACCGACACCTGATGTACGCCTTCTGCACATCCTCGTCTTAAACTCTAGGCAGGTGATAGCCTAACCTGAGGTCTGTCATCGAGAACCATCGTGTTCCCTTGAGCTGATCAAAGAGGTTGTTAATCATTGGTAGTGGGTACATGTTCTTCAAAATCACCTGATTCAGGAAATGGTAGTTGACACACAGTCGCAAGCTCCCAGCTGCCTTCTTGGAGAACAAAATCGGATAAGCCCCGGGTGAAACACTAGGTCGGATGAATCCCTTCACCTATAAGTCCTCCACCTTTTCCCACAGCCCACGAAGCTCAGTAGGAGCCATCCGATATACTGGAGTAGATATCGGTGCTATCCCAGGGTATAGATCTATGTAGAAGTCAACCTCTCTGCGAGGAGGTAGTCCTGGAACATCTTTAGGAAAAACATTTGCGTACTGATCCACTACAATAGGAAAACTCAGACTCTACATATCAACCGGTCCAAGGATGAGACTAGCCAACTGATGTGGGATCAGATGCCCTCTCCTCTGCGTAAGTCCATCCTATATGGAAAAGTCTCCCTTCTCACCAGTGAGGGTGAACCTGGTCCCATCTATGCGGAAACACCACACATTGCTCCTAATGTAGTCGATCAGAGCTTGGACTGTAGACAACCAGTCCATACCCAAGATGATGTCTTAAGTCCTCGACGCCGCTATAAGATGATCCCAGCCAAATATCGCACCTCATATAGTAAGCTCACACTGCCGAAAAAAGTGTGTAATCATCAAGTCTGCTTCTGTAGTAGTCTCTAGGTTTAATAATCGAGCCAACGGCTCCGTCGGAATTTCCGAGCTCCAAACAAGGGAAGAGGCAATAAAAGAATGACTCGCACCTGTGTCTATAAGTTCTAGAGCACGGGTGGAGTAGACATAGATATTACCTTTAATCATATCAGGTGTTCTATGGTCATAAGTCTCGACTTCTTGGAGGTGAGCCTGCCTATGTCCTCTAGCTCCCTATTGTCGGTGTGGACCACCTGGTGGTGGTGGTGGTAGATACTCGAAACGTTGTCCACCACCCGCTGCTCTACCGGCTCTTATTCCACATCCACCTACTCCCGGCAGACCACCACAGGCGAACCTCTACCTTTTCTTGAGAGGTCCCTTCATTTTCTACTGCTCATCTTCATGGTAGGTCGGGTAGTCTCGAACCATGTGACCCCGCCCGCCGCATGCATAGCATTGCCTACTCCTCATATACCTAGCTCTATTTTGGGTGCCCCGCACAACTGATCATGTATCCTAAGGTCACTATCCTGATGGTCTGATCCACTTAGACCTCTACGTAAACTATCTACTGTCGGCGGCAGAAGAATCTTCTACATGTCGACCTGCGGTGATTCTCTCTATTGGTTTCCGCTCTGCAAGAAATATCTCCACAAGAAGGGATCACTCCAGTACTCCCACCTATGTCGGAATACTGAGGTAGATCATCGAATCCCTGATCACAAGTCTGTGTCCCTTCTCAAAGGTATGGGCCCTGAAGAATGGGTCCCATTCCATGTCCATGGATTAGCGTGAGAGATCGGTAAACCTCACTGAGTACTGAGCTACTGTCATGCTGCTATAATGCTGATGATGTAACTCCTGAATCTGCACCGCACGAAGGGAAGCTGGAACAAACTCTGATCAGAAGAGACTCTTGAAGTCTGTCCATAGTAAAGATGCCCCATCATGCACCTCAAGCATGAGGCTCCACCATCTACCTATTTCTACGTGTAAGAGACTCGTGAAAAGGATCAACATAAGGTTGGCTGGTGTCCCTACCAATTTGAAAACACTAACGATAGCCTCCAGCCAATCCTTGGCTGCTTGAGGGTCCTTCTGTCCATGGAACCTGGGTGACCTCTGTCACTTGAACTCGTGCAATTCACTTAGGTAGTGTGCATTCTCAGATGTTACAGCTGGTGGTATTAGTGGATTAGTGGTTAGTGGTACCGCTTGTGCCTCCGTTGTGATGGGACCCTAAACCATGGCCTCGTCGCTCCGTGGGATACCATCTCGTACATAACTCAGAACCCTAGCTGGCTACCTTAGTGGGGCCATCCTGAAAAGAAAAAGGTGTGCCATGGTCAAAACAGTATACCAGGTGAGCTGACACAATGTAATAACAAAGAAAACATTTCAAAGGAAACACACATGCAATCAGTGTTTTCGTTCACTGAGTCAGAAATCATAGGGTAGGGTCCCGGTGTATGGATACGTCAGCCGCTGCACCAACACTGGACTCTCAGAATAGGAAACCACACTCAATACTCTAAACATTATTGCTTCATAGTAAGATAGATCAGAGTCCTATGTTCAATGGTATAACTGACCCCTCTGATACCAATTTGTCACGACCTATCCTTGGGGCTCGTACCGTGACTACCCCAAGCTCGCCTTCCATAGTGCAGGGGCTGGTGACTAGAAAGAAAGGCGTAAATCCCTATACTGGGAAGACATTTCCATTATAAAAGTAAACAAACACTATAGAGTGTGCAACTGAAGTAAGAACTAAAAATAACTGTATACAAAAGTAAGTGTTGGAAAGAAAGGGGCCAGAAATACAAACCCAACAGTAAGTACATCACAACTGAAAAGAAAGTACAACTACAGTACTGTAAAAAAACAACCACGGAGTCATCCTCTGAGAATCCCACCTGATGGGTGGTTACAGATGGTCTCCTTAGAACCTCGGGTCTGTCTGTCTACTCCGTGTACGTCTCAACAAGTTTTCCACCTTCGGGTACCATCCAGCACTACAAGTCTCTCCCTCGATCAGTGATGTCTTTCGTCTGCATCCAACACAACGTAGTGTGGGCATAGCCCATGCAGGGTTGAGTGTACGATATTCAGTAAGGACCCCAAGATGCACAATGTATCACATTATCCACTAAGGATAAATAAGATGTAAGATACAAAACACGGTGCATCAACCATCCCTACATGGGTATATGACCATACATGTACCTAAGTCATCAATCACGGTTCGGCTCCAACTCTTGAGCCCAGGCACAACCCAGTCCACACAGGAAAAAAGTCAATCACATCAATGATAATGATTGATGTCAAGACTCAGCTCACTGAGGTATAAGTCTTTCGTATAGCGATAGAGGTGATTAGTTGTAGTCATTGATTCATATAAACTCTCGGATCCACGTAGGATACTAGACCAGCTAAGCTGCCAGAACCACATAGGATACTAGGCCAGTTACTCTTTCAGTCCCACGTAGGATACTAGAACAGATTTCAAACTGTCAGACCCATGTATGATACAGGAACAGTGGTTATAGCTGTCAATCCCATGGAGGAATCTAGTACAGTTGTCGTTCTCGATGAACCCGCAGAGATTCCAGTACGGTAGCTGTTGCAGTCGCAGCCAACTCTAGGGTTCCCGCACACAACATGCTTGATTCTGTGAGGGTCTGCTCCTCGAGCAAAGGGGGCGTTACATCCACTTCCACGAAGTACATAGTTGATGTACCCTGAAGTTCTATCTATTCAAAAGGAACCCAACGCGATAGATGGCACGTAAATAAGACGCCTGATCTGAGAGATATTGGCTTTTCCATTAAAGGGGCCCGGTTGGAATTATGCTCGTTCCAAACCCGACCATTTTACAAAGTCGTCCAAAACTCACATAGAGTATTTCAAATAGACTGCCTCGTCCCGAGAATCCCAGTTTCACATACGTCGCGTCAATCGGACACACGGTCATGATGTTATTCACATTTAATCTTAACAAGCCCATCCCGTTAAGCCTAGTGGGATGGCGGGTCGGGTTGACCTGGTTTTGGTGATTCTGACTGAGATGGTGTTGGACTGGCCTGATGAAGCTCATGGCCTAGCCCTATGGGGTGTGGTCCAGCCCGACGGGGCACAGCCCAGCCCGGAGCGGCGTGACGCGGTGCCGCCTGGCTGGCCACAGCTCGACCCGGGTGGCTGAGCGATGCGAGGGGGGGGGGACATCCTGAACCGGTGATGCTGAGTGGCGTCGCCCTCCTGTCTTGCCGGCCGATCATCCTGGTGAGAGCGGGTCGCATTACTCATGTTCGACACCGGTGGGTGTTTTGGCCCTCATCAACTCGTCCGGCTGACGAGTCGGCCGGTTCGCCAGCCGAAATGGCCCCACCGAGCATGGGCTATGGTCCTCTACAGCGCGGTTCCATAAGGAGCCGCAGTTCCACCGGCCCAGCCATCTACGGCTGGACTGTTCTTCTTCGGCCGAGCGGCCCACACTTTTGGGCCGCGGTTCTTCTCCACACGGCCCCCACTTCCTCCGGTCAGCACCACCTCTTCCATTAAAATAATACAGGGGTCAATGTATGGTGACCGAAGGAAGCGGCCGCCCTGTGCTAGACGTGTGGAGAAGAACCACAGGCTGCTCAAAAGAAGAAGAAACAGCCGACCGTACCTGGCCGCGCTGGTGGAACCGCAGTGCCGCTTGGCTCCGCACTATAGAGGACCATGGCCCATGCTCTGCGGGCCGTTTCGGCGGGCGAATCGGTCGACTCATTGGTCAGTCGGGTTGATGAGGGCCGCGACACCTGCAGGTGCCGTGTAGGAGGACCGCGGCCCGCCCATGCGGGCCCCTCACACCGGTAAGACCGGTTGGCTTCGTCCAGCCGGACACGAGGGTGGCACCGCCGGTTTGGGATATCGCCCCCCCCCCCCCCCCCCCCCCCCCGCATTGCTCGTCCACCTGGGCTGAGCCGCTCAGCCAGCCAGGCTAGGCCACATCGTGTCGGGCTAGGCCGCGTGCTTCACTGGGCCGGTATGACACCAGCTGGGTTAGACCCACCAAAACCAGGTTGACCCGACCCGCTAGCCCACTGGGCTTAACGGGCCGGGCCCATTAAGCTTAAATGTGCATAACTTCACGACCGTGCATCCAATCGACTCACCATCTGCGGCAATGGGATCCTCATTATGAGTCAGCCCTTTTGCGATACTCTATGTGAGTTTTGGACAACTTTTGAAAATCGCTGGGTTTGGAATGAGTGTAATTCCAACCGGGCCCCTAGAACGGAAAAGCCAATATCTCTCACACCAGGCGTCTGATTGAAGCGATGGCTATCGTGTTGGGTTCTTTATGACGAGACGGAACTTTGGGGTACATCAAATATGGACTTTTTCATAGTTAATGTGACGAACCCTTTGCTCGAGGAGTAGAACCTCCCGAAATCAAGCACGTTGTGTGCAGGAACCCTAGAGCTAGCTGCGACTGCAACTACTACCGTACTGGAATCCTCTGTGGGTTCGATTATGACGACAACTGTGCTGGAATCATCCGTGGGTTCAACAGAGAGGACTATTGTTCCTGTATCCTATGTGGGTAGGACAGTTGGACTTCTTTTTAGTATCCTACACGGGTCTGACAGAGTAGCTGGTTTGGTATCCTACGTGGGTCCGACAGCTTAGCTGGTCTAGTATCCTACATGTGTATGATATCTTAGATGAATTAGTGACTACAACTATTCATCTTTATCGCTATACGAAAGATGTATACCTGTGGGAGATGACTCTTGACTTCAATCATTATCATTGATGTGATTGACTTCTTTCCTGTATGGACTAGGTTGTACTTAGGCTCGAGAGTTGGAGTCGAACCGTGATTGATGACTTAAGTATTTGTATGGGAATATACCTAAGTAGGGTCGGTTGATGCACCGTGTTTTGTATCTTACTTCTTGTTTATCCTTAGTGGATAATGTGAGACCTTGCGGGTCTCGGGGTCCCTAATGAGTATCGTATACTCACCCCTACACGGGTTATGCCTACACTTCATTGTGTTGGATGCCGACGACAGACAAGACTAATCGAGGTAGAGACTTGTAGAGTAGGATGGTACCCGGAGGTGGACCACTTGGTGAGACATACACGGAGCAAACAGACGGACCCGAGGTGCTGAAGAGACCATCTGTACCCACCATTCAAGTGGGAATCCTAGAGGAAAACTCAGTGGTTGTTGTTGTACTTTATTGCAGTTGTACTAGATTTTCAGTTGTACTGTACTTACAGTTGGGCATTTATTTTCGGCCCTTTTCTTTTCATCACTTACTTTTTTATACAGTTCTATTTAGTTCTTAATTTAGTTGCGTAATTTGTTGTGTTTGTTCTTTTATAAAGGCAATGCATTCCTAGTATAGGGATTTACGTGTTTGGTGATAGTCACTAGCCCCTGGCCTATGGAAGGCGGGTTTGGGATAGTCACGGCACGGGCCTCGAGGATGGGTCATGACATTAGAGAATTAAACAATGGTTCATAGACTGTACAAATGGGCTCACACAATGTACGATTGTGGTATATATCAAGAGTAAACAACACCTCCTGATGAGTTCTTCGACTTCATTTCAATCATGAAATTAATCTATTTAGATTGTATTTTAATGAAAAATAAGGATGAATAGAATATATGGTGATTCAATTTAAATAACAATGAAATTATAATTTAAAATCAGAGAAAATGTGTAAAATAATATATGATTTTAAATAATTTTAAATAATTATGTGACTATAATGATACAACATGAATGTTATATGTGCAATAGAATGTATTCCCAATATATATATATATTATAAAAAATTATTAATCACATAGATATGTTGATGAAAAAGATTAAGTACCATAAAATTGAATGAAATAATAATTGATGAGGGAATCATGGAACCAAAATAAAGAATCATAACAGAAAAATTTATAAATAACTTAAGAAATAAAAAATTACATTTTAATGAATAAATCCCATTAATAATTTGACCATCTATAAATGGGAAACCTCTTTTTGTTGTAGGAATCATGTGTAGCACCCCTCTAGTTGAGATCCTCGCATGCTCTATTACCTACTGAACATCATTATTGGAATATCTATAAGATGGTGTGGAAGATCCTAACACTACCTTATTACATCTTTGATCGCCATAAAAATTGCCTCATGTATTGTTCTCATTAATATATCTGTAATAAAAAATGTGATAGATTGGGGAAACACTCTAATAATGAGTGCGCAAATAGGGAGGGAGCTCTTTAGGGATTTGATATAATTCATCCAATATTTTTGTACAAAAGAAAAACAAAGGAAACCTCTTCAGTATAAATACTATAATTGGTGGTTTTATTAATCTAGGGATAGAAATTAATTATATCACATAAACCTTTATTATTTGATTCATCCATTTGGGACACTATTTATATAATTAAAATTATAATATTTTAATTTCGTGTCATTCTCAAAACATTTTAATTAGATACTATTTATTCAAAGAATATATAATACATTTATATTTTTCCAAACCAATAAAAATGGTCCGCAATTCAATGAAAATATTGATCCATCCATGCATAATAACAATTTCTTTTTATAAATAACACTAAAATAATTAATAATAAATAAATAAATTGCCTACAAACTAAGAATAAAATTTTTTATTACTAATTTTATAGATAAAAAATATACACTCAAATAACTACTGGCAAAATAAATGAGATTATTTAATCATGAATAATTTTTAAAAAATGTGTAGAAATAATATTTAATCAACATGATAAATAATATTATTATTAAACCAATATTTTTAGTAAAATTAATATGAGACTATATAAGTCACTTTCTCAATGTCGCACGGGGATATAGATGATTGCCCAAGTTCATCATCTAGAAACACCCTAGGGCTTTCATATAGAATTTATTTAATATCCTAATGATAGAAACCCTATTATGTATGCTTATTATGTAATATAGTTCCTTTATCACAATATCTCTAATCAATCTTATTGTATTTTCAAGACATCGCCCTATGTGATCAATGTATCTTTCTTTGAATATACCCGAATTGAACACTACTATAGTGTATCATAACGATATATTTATTTTTTCTTCATCACAATCACAGTAAGTCATGATAAATCTACGTCTTTTTAATAACAAACCGGACAAATCTTTTGTCACAGAAGTCATTGATAAATCATGTACACGATAGTAATACAATTTGAAAAATTCTTATAATTGAATACAATATTAATTGGAGGTGAAAAAATAATAATCATAATATATGTCTTTATAGTAAACTATAAAAATATTCAATACCGTTGTTATTAAGTTTTAAAAAACAAGGGATTAATATTTAATGATTAGTAAGGTATATAAAATAAAGATAAAACCTTTATTACCTCAATATAAATTGAAACAAATGAAAATGATTATCCTTTTTAAAAACAACAATGGTTTTCAAAAAATTCATAAAATTACTTTTAATCATTAAATAATCAAATTATATATTAAATTACATAAAATAAACATCTTATAAATCTCAACAGGGTTAGTTTATTAATATATGTTCCTTGAAAAAACATTATACCTCTATACTATTTTTTCTTTAAAAACAAGTTAATAACATATAATATAATATTAGTATTAAAATAACTTAAAATATAATTCATTTAATTAAATCATATACAGAATCAAGGATTTTTTTTTGAAACATTAGTTATGAAAACAAAACATTGAAATATGGTATAACATAGAAACTTCGAAAAAAAGTATAAACAAATATAATTATATAAATTCATTTATTATTTCATAAATCCCTATAAATACCACCATCACATATTTTAATGTGTTAAATATTTTATTTTATTCACTAACATTTCTTGTAAACATAGATAATAGAGTGTCATAGTTGACAGGGTACACAGTCCATTCCCATACATGTCATCTCTTGAGATATAAAGCCCTACCTCTTTCATTTTAGGTATATAAAATTCTTAAAAAATACTTTATATAATGATTAACCATAAATATATATTTATTTTGAAATAAATATTATCTTGAAAAACAAATAAAACAAATTCCTTCTTGAAATTAATAAAAAAAAGAATTTGAAATAGATAATGATAATTAAAAAACTGAGAAAGAACATTCACTGAAAAAAATTGAGATGAATTACTGAGGGAAATTATTTAAAAACATATTGTAAATGTTTGAAAGTTAACCTCAATCATTTTTACACAGCTTTAATTATACATCATTTAATTTCTTGAATTATAACTTATTTACTAGTAATATACATGCGTTAGAACACATTTTAATTATTTATCATCATCTTTACACATTTATTGATTATGCCTTTTTTATTGGCCGTTTTTGAGTAGATTTGGACACAATATAATAAAAACATCAATGTTGGCGTAATGCTAAAAAATCAACAGTCATTGGATTCATAATCACCATTAGTAAAGGTATATAGATATTCATTTATTTCATTTATTTGATATCATTATTGTCATTGTAATTTTATTAGTCTAGAATATTGGAATATAAAAATTCATTATTTTATAATTATTAAATATCCATGTCTTTTTTTCTTTAAGGAAAATTATATTGTTACATTATTCAAGTGAATGTTTATACTAACCAAAACATGAACATCCCATTGAGTAGAAATGATTATAAAACCATTTTATTGTTTATCCTTCGAATAGAATTATATTTATTTAAGATTCATTATTTCAAAGAGGTTGTAAAATTATATTATTACAAAAATAAAAATACAGGATTAAAATAATATTTCTTTGAATGTCAAATCAAACCATCAGGGTCACCATTGAAATATAACATTTAAATCTCTTGGTGACCAAAATATTAAGGATGGGAAAATTTATTATAAAACAAGAAAATGTGTCCATAATATAGAAAAAGTTCCAAACATTAATCATATGAAAATTGGTGTAGATAACTCCCTTTGATAAAAAATAATTATGGAATTCTTGTTAGTAAATGTCAACTATAAAATAATTCCATGTATATTATAATAAACACATAAGGGATAAACTAACAAAAATATCTATCAACCTCTATTTATTTACTTAGATCATAATATAGATGCAATAACATATTTACCCTAAAAATATTTTATGATTTTAACTTCTCTCAAGTTTCATTGTAATTTAAGATCCCACAATCCATGTAGTATAAAAATATAATATATTAATTTATTTTAAAACCATTATAATAGTATAAAATTATACCCAAGGAATATAATATTTTTTTATATTATTATAATATAATTATTTATTATTTAAAATTCACATAACAGTAAGAAATATATTTATTTATATTTCATTATTCATAATTTATCTTTTAAAAATTTAAGTCATTATTTTATTATCAAATACATTATTCCAATTTTAGATAAATATTAAAAATAATCTAAACTTATATTAAAAATATTATCCAAATAATACCATTTAAATAGAAATATAAAATATTATATTCTATTTTGAGCATGAATAGACTCGACTGAAGGAATTTATACTTTAGAATGAATTGGATGCTCGTGTAAAAAAATATTAGTATAATGATCAATAGATAATTAATCTAAAGAAATTCTTCCAACATCTAAACTAATATAAATTACATATTACTAAGAAAATATATAAACTATGTGAAATTAAAATTCGTGAGCTTAAATAAGACTCTCCTAAAAATCATAGACAAACTTTGAAAGAATCGTTTCACTATATGTTAATGTATTTCCACTACCACCGATCACATGATATAGAACACAAAATTTTTTCATTTCTAAAAAAAGGAATTATAAATGGGGATCCATTATCAGTGTTAGTTAAATGAACTAATAATTGTTACTTTTATCCATTCTAAACAGTAACTTATAAAACTATACTATTTTAGTTCTTTTTTAGTGGTGAAAAAAGTAACCAAATTATCAAAGTTTTTCCTTACACTGATAAAAGACTCAATTATTTTTATATATTTTAATATATAATATTTATAATATACACATAATTACAATATTTATATTCAAAATATTAATGAATTATTATATACATTAATTACATAATTTTTGTATTTAATATATATGTATTATATATTAATATATATTTTACTAATTATAACAATAATATAAATATTGATGAATTAGTATTATTAATATGTAATAATAATGTGAATTTATATATTTTATATATATATATCAATATGTGTGATGTACATATATGAATGTGTATGTGGATGTATATGACATCTGAATCTGAGTATATGTATGCCATGTACAATTTAATCTTAATATCATTTCATATTATATATATTTTTAAAATTTTTAATATAATATTTTTTAAAGTTGGTATTTTTAAAAATGTCTTTAAATATATTTATCATATAGTATTTATAATTTGTTCTTTTCTATATATGATTAGTATTTATTCATTTTTATTCGGTAAGTTGTAATATTTTATGAAATTTATATATTTATGTTATCTAAGTATTCTCATCATTTTTACTTGTCCAAAATTCATGTATGTAATATTATTTGAATTCATTTTTTAAATATTTTTCCCAATAAAATTTCATTTATTCATTTTTAATATCAATTCATTCTTTAATTTTAATCAGTCATTTTATATATTTTCAAATTTTATTATTTTTTAGAATTTAATAAATCTATAATATTTATTTATCCATATATTTATTAAAATTCCATATTTTCAATACATTTGTAATTTATATGAATCATATATGTTAAATTGCATTTATTATGTTTTAAAATTAAAAATATTTTTGAAATTTATATAATTAATTAATTTAACTAGAACTTTTTTTAATTCTGTTAGTTGACTACATTATACTTTCTTAATTAATCTTTATTTATTTTAAAATTTCATAAATTAATTAAATTTTATGTTTTTTTCATTTGTGGATATTTATTTATATTAAATTTGTTTGCATATATTAAATTTAAAAAAAATATATAAATATTTATTTACAATATTTTAATATTTTCAATATATTTGTAATCTTTATGAATTATATTTATTTTTTATTATTTATCATGTTTTTAATATTTTATATTCATTAAATTAATAGAATTCATTCATATAAATGAATTTTAATTTAATATATTTATACTCAATAGGATACAATTTTAATAATTTTTTATATAATTATCATATCTATTTATTTATTTTTATGTTTTTGTAATTGATGATGATATTTTCATGAATTAACTTTAAAAAAATATTATTTATTAAAAATTATTTTTTTTCATTTTTAACATTATTTCATTTAATATTCTTATAAATTTTTTCTGTTTAATATTTTAATATATTTTTTGATTTTATCCCATTTTCATTATTTATTTGTGCATAATTATTTAATATGATTTAATATTAATTATATGTATTTTTATATTGTTTATAATTATAAAATTATATTTATTATTCATTAATAATTTTTAAATGATTGAAATTTATGTATTAAATTAATAGAATTTAATGTTTTAATATTTTTTCCATTTATTACATGTTTAAAAACTAATTTAGTAAATCTTTTTATTTAAGCCTAATTATTTACCAATGTCTAATATACTTGTTATTTTTTTAATTTATATTCTTAATATCTTTATGATTTTATTTTATTTGTTTTATTATTTTTAAAATATTTTAGCTCTTTATAATTAATTCATTTAAATTAATTTTTTATCATTGTCTTCATTTATTACATAGTATTAATGTAATTAATCTTACAAAATTTTACTTTTTATATAGTTTTTTTATCTACTAAAATTAATTTTTTCTTTTTTAATATTATTTTAATAAATATTATTTACACATTTTAAATATTTATTAGCTTTTATATTTTTTTATATTTAATCACACAGTAATAATTTTTAATATATATTTATTCATTATGTTTTTATATTTTTAAAATCAATTACTCTTCATTTTAAAATATATAAATTTAAATTTTATTCATTATTTTATATTTTTAAAATAATTACACATTTTAATATATTATTTAGTATCTTTATTTAAATTCGTCAATTACGTTCATTTTTTACATTCACGAGTTCATGATTATATATTCATTAATATTGTTAATTAATTTGTAACATTTTTTAAAATTTATTGATTTCTAATATGTATTCATTCAATATATTTTTTTATTTTAAATAATTTTTAACCGCAATCTCAAAAAAAGGCATGATAAGTATATATTTTATTAACACTATAATATATAACACTGACATAACATATCATTATCAGTTCAAAAAGTGAAATGATAATGATAGGATATATTAGATATTTATACATTGACATTAATAAGATCTAGCTTCCTCAATAATTTTTTTAAATCATGGATTAAACCCATCCATTTGTTTAAATAGAATCTTAATAGAGAACATTATTTATTGTGATTTTGATGATCTCATAGAAAATAACCATCACTTAACTCCCCCTAGAGATTTTAAAATAACTGAATATCTCATAAAGAAAAGTAATTTATTATTTCTACTCTTATTTAGTCGACATTACATGTTGTTTCCTTTATCAATATTGAAAAGATTTACCTAAATTACGCTTAAGGACACTTTTTTTTAATTTCATTTACTCTCACCATTTTCTGAATATTATTTGTGTATATAATTAAATGAGATATAATCAATTTATTTAAACATGATATGTCCTTTTGAAAATTTCTCATTCCAATTACATGGTTCTCCAATATGAACAAGGTTTATAAAGATATATAGATGACATTATCCATTAATGTACTATTTTTCCATAGAAAAAAATCTTCTCACTTATCATTGATCAAGAATGACTTTTTTGGGGCTATTTAACCCAAATGGGGTTTCACCTTTTTCTTGGATACGATAGTCATGAAAATAGTTGGATGTAAAATGGTTCATGTACTATGGTTGCTTCGAATGATATGTAAGGGGAGTGTTTATAGGGAATAGATGATAATCCACACAATGTTCTCAGAATCCTTCTTACTAACATTGATTAAAATCAAAAAATTATGCCCATTTTCTACCATTAATAGGAAGGATAGCCCCAATCATTTTAATATTATTATTTATGTGAAAATCTATTATTATTATTTTAAAAACGCTATTCTCTTATTCATTTAAATATTATGTATTCTAATAATGATACAGTATGTGTATGTACACAATATAATGTTTTGTACCATTATTAAATAGGTTAAATCCCCATATATTTATTTCTTGGATCCCGAGTTTTATAATTTCTACTCATAGTAGTTGTTTCCCCATGATGAACCCATTGAAAATTCCCCCAACATACAATTCAACCATTTTTCCAATTGAAATGTTTGTATTTATTTTCACTGAGTTCATATTATCCCCCCATTAAAATCCGTCAAACCACCGTTGAATGTCTTTATGTCATTGTTATTTTCATTTTTTCAAGTTTTTATTTATTGGTTCATCCCATTGAGACATACCCATAGTTTTATTTACACACTGATCCCAATTAAGGGGACTCCTGTAACTCTCTATAAAGTTCCCCTTAGACTACCATTCACTCCAAAAATTTTAATCATGACTATTAATCAAGACATCTCTATACACATCTTTTTATTAATCCACACTCCTAGTATCAACACTGATATATTTGTATAGTTTATTCTCTTTTCAAATTAAAATAATATTGGTTCTTATTTTCAGTTTATCCTAGGTTTTTGGGAAAATACTCAAATAATTATTTTGAAACAATTATTTCAGTTGATTCAACTATGAAAAATCTTAAACTTATAGGGATTTTTATTTTTTAATATATCAAAAACAATATTTTTCATTTCCATTAATTGATTATACATACCAATCATGTGAATGGAATAAATTTGATGCATTTATTATACAAAATTAAAATTGTTCTTTCGTTTTTCCAATATCTTGATTATGCCAACTAGAGTTTTGGTTCATTGAAATTTAATTAAAAACATACCTTAGATATTGTGTTCTTAATACAATGTGATGGCGCCCTATCAAGGATGTCATCATCTAACAAAAGGTAAACATAAAATAATATGTACCTTATAACTAAACAATAATCTAGTTCTATATGTATCATGTGAATAAATGAATAAACAAAAACCCCCCCATATTGTTGTACCCCCACTTAATTTTTTTTATAAACCATCCCTGATCTATATTTTTTTATTATATTAGTAAATATTACACATTTCGTTGTTTAATGATTCCAATAATAAGAAAATCTTGATACAAATCATTTTTCTAATACTATCATTGAAAAATAATTCATGTATATTAAATGATTATTTAATAATTACATTTTATGGATTATATAGTGTTAATTTTTGTGTATCATTCAATTTTGTTAATTATTAATATTTATGAATAATATTAAACGAAAAATATAATAAATTGATTGATTTTGATCACATAAAAAATGAATATGAAGATGTCATAAAAACGATTTTGGAGTTCAAAAAAGGTTATAAATATAACCCTTCTCAAAGGTCATTGAATACTATTGAACCCATAAAAATTATTAAATTGAAAATTTTTTAAAACCTTGGGGTGCTATATTCTAACAACATAAATAAATGTTTTCCTCATAATTTTTAATTGGATATGAGTATAAAATATTTTATGAATAATTCTTGATGGTGGATGATATATATAAATAATTTGTAAAGATATGAAATTATCCACATAAATCACATTTAATTTTCAAAAGAAATTTAATTTTTGTTAAATGACTATGGAAGAAATCATTTATAAATTATTTCTTAAACATGTTTTTATTATAAACTGCTACTTAAAAAAAGAAATAAAAAATCATTCCATCACAGCTATGACATGTCCACCACATATGAGATGATATATTTTTCTTTTAATTTTAGGTGATTGAGGAATTAATTTACTATCGACATTGAGTATGTGAGTGAATATTCCTACTAGATTCCATTCAAAAATATTACCATTTGGATATCTGTCGACTAGTTTTCCACCTCTATATTATGTCATATAATAAATAACAATGATGGAATATGCATAATTAAAGTTAAAAAAATTAACTTTCAATACATAATTATACCCACAAAGGATAAAATGTTATTTACCTTTTCTCTAAATAATAATAAAAAGCTTTTAGAAAAATATAAGATAATATAAACAAACATTTATATAGTGGAAACATAAACCATGACATAAAAGGTTGAACATAATCCATTTCACAAGTAAATAACATTAAAAATCATTGAAAATATTTCTGAATAAATTAATAACAAAAGAATCCATAATATTTTATCACATACACATCAATTGTAAACAAAATAGTTAACCCTAATAACATTAATAAATCTTGAATTCACATACCCACAATATATATTCCCAAATAATAATCTCCCATAATTTATTAATCATCCTAAAAATAACACAAATTACATGAAATAATAAAAAATAATATCTCTTCCAAAATTTTATGTCAATCATTATTCCTCAAATAAAATCACATCTTAGCTAATACTAGTTCACCTACCTTAATCAAATATTATCGCAAATATTCATCACCCATTACTATTAAATTTAATTACATATTCTCCAAATTAATTTTCAATCTCATCGTTATGTAATAATATATTCCCAAAATATGATATTCTATTTATTCTCATTAACCATAAGTATCATATCATAAATAAATGTATTAATATTAACTATTATGTGTTTCTTTTATATTATATATATAATAACATTTTCCAACATTAAATCACAATAAATTAAAATATATTAATAAAGGATATATATAACTAAATTAGATATTAAAATACAAATCACATTTCTCCAAATTTCTGGGGTATAGTGACCCATGGATTATACACATATCAATATATTATTATTCAACACAATCTTCTATTTACTTCACCCTAGTGACTGTGAGTCCAATTTTATTTCTAAAACTAGGTTCGTAATACACAATAGTGATTCTAAACTAAAACATATTTATATTAATCCATATAATGGAAACATAAATACTTTCAGGATCCCAAAAAATTAATGGATAAACCTAGTAATATATATACCAAAGGGTTGAGCTAAAATAAATTTAAAAAAATAACCATGAGAAGGAATACTAAGATTTCAGTAAAAGGTATAACATGATATCATAATAGAGTTGTAACACGAGCAATAACATGAAAGAATAACATAAAGATAAATGTATCATATGTTTATGACATCATATAAAATATAGAATAAATATAACATATGACATAATACTAAGTAAAGGATTACTATCTATACAGCATTTTATGGTGGATACAATCCCATAAAGGTTATGTTCACTCAATAAAACCATACATGACAACTCATGAGACTAAAAAATTGCAAATGTATTGGAGGAATATATAATTATACGTCCGCAAATCATATTTATTTCTCATATATGCTTATGTATTCTACACACGGAATCAAACATAAGGCATTAAAATTATAATTACCCATGTAAATAAAATTTGTTTTATAATCATACCTCATATCACAATTTAAATAGATTTCTAAAAAATATTCGAGAAGTGATAAAAAGTCATGTATTACCTCATCAATGGAATAAAGAGTGTTGTATATATATATATATATATTTATGAGAAATATATAAATATATTATAATCATTCCATAAGATTAAATGTTATTTTTTTTAAGTAATATAAATGGTTTTAAAAATATTACAAACATTATTGAGGTAAATAACTTTTAAATATGAAAAATAGATTTATAAATTTTAATAAATTCCAAAATATTATAGAAAAAGTTTCCCTTATGAAGAACAGTTTAATCATATAATATAGGTTTAAAATAAATGATTGTTTATGATGGTGGATGATTTAATATATGTATTATAGGTTAAAAACATTCCTTTTGCATATTTTCATAAAAGATATAAAGGAATTTATTTTTAAATGTAAAATAATATTATTATTTTTTTAATTCAATAATGTGTAAAATTTTATTCAATAAATCATTTATAAAATGTTAAAAATAGATTTGGGTTATTGTATTTGAAATCATGGACATGGATAAAAGGGATTTTTTAGCAAAGAGGGAAATCATGTAGACTTTTCTGAAAACTATTTTCTCAATCTCATTAATTACGAAAGTGAGGAAAAATGGTATTTCTAATTAAATATATAATTAATAACCTTATGTGAATAAAATTAATTATGTTTCATAGAATATTATCTAATAATTTCATTAAATGTAAATTCTTGAAGAATATATCCTGATTAAAATGATATTGAAACATAAACCCATGTCAATATTAAATCATTGAAACCAAAAACCCCATTAATGATGATATTTAATTGTATTTTAAAAAATAATTAAATTTTAAGGATTAATGAAATAATATTTAATTGGAATTATATACAGTACAAAAAAGAACATAGATTTATAAAATTACATCAGTCTCATAGAATGAGGTTTTAAGAAGGAAACATGTACCTTAAGTATATGATTATCATGTATGTATTTTATCACCTGTTATATAATCTAAGATAAATTATTTATTTCCATAATGAACTTTTACTATTTTAAATTTTTAATTATAAACAATTTAATTTATTTATTTTAATGTAAGGAATAATTACAAAGTAAATTTTTTCCAAATGAGGTGTTTTGAGGATGCTCATTCCAGTATTTCAAAATAGTGTCAGTGTGTTGGCCATGATCAAATGGTTAATTATTTCATTAGATTCGAAATAGTAATCATGATTTTTTTTTATTTTTTACCAAAATTTATCTTTTAATGCTAACAATAATTTATTGTCATGAAACACAAGCTATATTAAAATTATAGAGAGAGTATGCCATGATTTTACATGTGTAATATTTCCATTTTTCAACGGTCATGGTAGGAAGGATGGAAGGGTTGTTTTATCTATAATTAATTAACATAATTTAATAAATTTCATATTATTTTTTTATATACAATTACATATACCATTAATTAAATTAGTTAATAAAAATGAATCACATCACTTCATGGGGAAGTAGCCCTTCATTCACATACTGACATTTTCATTAATTTAAAGGGTTGTTATTTAATAAATTATTTGATATATTTATTTTACCAAATTATAAATTTTTCACTTTTAAATGATATAAATATAAAATTATTCCATATTACCATCCATGTAATGTGTATCTGAAAAATGAATCACATCTCTTCACGATGTGGTATTATGTCGTACACACGGGAGACATTATCGTATTTCTTATTGAATGGATTGTAAATAGTTATATGTTATAATATAAATAGAGAATTATTATTATATCATAAATATCATATATAATAATTATAAGAATCATTATATAATATTTTTGGAAGTAGTGATGAAAAGTGAATTACATTAGTTCGCGAGGTGGTATTTCATCATACACATCATCAATGGTTTGGTTTCTAATTTGATGGAGGATGAGATGGTTTTAGGTTATTAACTTATTATAAAACAACATGGTATATCGATGAAATTTTTTTTATTATAGAATCATTTTTTATTAATATGTTTTTTTTTGTTTAACAAGAAATAAAATAAAATTCTCGGTTGAGGACATTACCTCTTCTTCAGACAACATCTATAGTTTTGCAACAAAATCATTTCATGAATAGATTTATGATCACCCCACGGATTCTAGGATTATGATATGGAATTGATGAATTAATTTGAGTAGTTAATTTCTAAATCAATGGGTATTGGAAGCATAGATAAAATTTAAAAAAGAGTTTCCTTTTATAATTAGTGGAGAGGACACGTTATGAATTTTGGAAAATAAAGAATTCCACCAAAATATATAACATTACCCATGGAAATTATATAAAATTTTAAATTAATTCACTCTTATATGGTTTAAATGAAACCATAAATAACAATTATTCACTTTTTGGTTCATTTTCAACCATAATAATTTTTAGTCAATGTCTTGGAAAATCTATTTTTACCATAACCACAGAAGATAATGATTAATATTTTCACTATTCATTAGGGTAAATAATTTATTACACATTATTAGATAATAAAAAATTTAATAATTTCAAATATTTATCCCAATGTCAAAATTTTACTCATATAAGTTGAATACTTTAATTTAAAATTAAAATCTTATAAATGACAAAAAAATGGGATTACAAAATTCATTTTTGAGTCAAAATTATCAACTATTAAATATATGAATAATAATAAAAAATTAAATTAAAATTGACAAATATATATATATATATATATATATTATTGAACATATTTATATAATTAATCAATAAGGGTTATTTAATTTTTAAACATTGATAAATAATATACATTTTAATACAATTTCAAGAAAAATAGCGCTTTAACGCAAAAAGATAATATTAGTCAAATATATATTGTAATTATGATTCAAATTTTACTAATTAGAGCTAGTATAAATAAATAAAACTCATTTTAATATAAAAAATTAATAAAATATTGGGACTTTTTAATTAATTATTTTTTTGAAAAGAAATTAGAGATTTAATAAAAATATGTATATTTCACTGTTGATTAAAAAAACAATATATTCAAAAATTCAATCACATAACCATAATTAATTATTAATAATATATTTAAAAATATATTTTTATTTATAAAAATTAATATTTCTAAATGATCAAAACATTATTTGAAATATTTTCTCATAAAATATATAAATGTTGTTTTTGAATGAAACATATTGTATGTTGATTTAAATTTCTTTACCAATGATGAGTTCTTTTTTCCTAAGAATATGTAAATAAATTTAAAATGATTTTGGAATACATATATCGTAAATTATTTAATATTATTCATACCCTCAACTATTATTTCCAGGTTATATTACTCATATTGTAATAATAATATTTTTATATAATATTGTAGTTCATTTAAACTATTTGTTGCGTATAACACATTATATTAATGAAATTAAATTTTTATAATCATAAAAATATTTTCAATTCTTAAGGTGTTACATTCTAAACCCTTCAATGTATTTTATCCTCACATTTTTCTATTTTTTCTCAATAATAAAGGGACTGGTATTCAGAAATTCTATTATAGAAAAATCCACATCGCAAAATGGGATAATAAAATAGACCATTGAAAAGAGTGAAAGGGAAATAAAAGGTTTTCAATAACTCAAAAACGAGAATAAAATTTAGAGAAAATTAGTGGGATGTGATGATATTGATATAAAAGAAAAGTCTATATAATTATGATGAGTGGTATATGTCATTTATCCAAAAAATGTTGATGATAAAGAGAACATAAAAAATGTAAAAAATGTAAATAAAACTATGATAAATTATAAGACCATTAATTCATCTATTTTTAATGAAATCTGATAGTTTACTAATTCATTATCATTTTCCTATATTTTTTAGATTCTTTTGTTATATAGATAGATAATACCATAGAATATAATTAACTGATACCATTTTATTTCATAAATACAATTTCATTCGTCCATTTTACATTGATCAATTTCCACATTTCCACATACTATATTGAAATCAATATCCAATATAAGTTTTTTAATTCTTGAGAAACTAAAATTATTTAATAAAAGATCATAAGAATAAAAAAAAGTTATGTAGTGATTCCACGTGTCTTTATTTAACCCAAAATGGTTAAGGTAATACAATACAAAAAATTAATATAAAAATATTTATATCCAACTTTCTACAATGAATCCAATGTTTTATCATATATCACTCCTAAAAAATCACCATGTATCCCAAATAACAACATCAGTGAATCATATAATATGGTTTTATCCATAAAGGTTATCTAATACACTATCATTTTAAATCCTCATGAAAAATTAGATTATTAACAAATAATACTTTATATTAAACCTAATATTTATATTTAACTGAAAAAATAAAATGTTTCCATAAATAAGCTAAATATTTATCCATTTTTTAAGAAAAATGAATATAGTACTAACTAGTAAATCACATAGTTTGATGCTAGTTGATGATCCTTAATTTCACATTGGTTGTGTGTTAAAGTGTCATGACCTTTTAGGATACAACGGGTTATCGTACAAGATTCTTGTTATCCTTGTTCTAAAATAATGAAATCAACTAACTGATAATCGTATTGATCAATTTCCGTTACTAAAAAATATTTTATATAATATAATGAACAACTATAAAACCCATAATAATAAAATTATTTAATTGAATAATAATTTTTTCTATACAAGTGATTATTTTCCAAAAAATCATCTTTTATCCTCAACCACCAGAACATCTCCATAGTTAAAATTTCCATAATTATGTCTTTTAACATAGTGTGAAAACATATCATAAATCGCATTTATACTACATTATTAACATTCAAAATATTATTTGAAATAATTTACCCTAAACTTCTATAGAAAAATAATTATAAATATATATATATTTCATGATTTACATAATTCATTAATTATAGTACATAAATAACTCCATCATTGCAATTTATTCATAAAAAAATAACATAGATTCCTTATTTATTTCCATGACATAATGTTCATATGTCATTTATAGTCTCTTTATAATTATAAATAAAACCATAAGTCATTCCACATTCATGATATTATAATTGATATTTCCCAATAAGAAAATGATTTTCATAATATGAGTGATTTTAATATTTTAAAAACTCAATATTGGATGAATCATTTTAGAAACAATTATTCATATTCAATACATTAACTGGTAATTTGATTTTTCCTCATTAATTATTAACTATGTGACCTTCTTATACAAAAACATAAAATATCTGCTAATTATTTTTAGAAACTCTAATGAGTTCTTCTTATAGTATTCTCACCATATAGGAAACTAAATATTCTTCCACTATGGTCTCCACTACCTTAACACTTAGAAAATTACATACATATATTTTTTGGTGAGATTGAGATTTGGATCATATTGAAATTGTTAATCATATATCCTTATAATTAATTAGTAATAAATATAATATCCTTCACTCTAGTCATCATCCAATTTTGATTCCCATCTAATAAGTATCTGTCATATTCAACATTAACACAGTTCCTTCTGGGTCCCAAAAATGACAAGAACCACAAATAACCATCTTAGAAACGAAACTCATTTTGGGAAAAAACATAATATTGAAAATTTATTTATAATATTTCAAAATTAATACACCATTTTGATCTAGGAATGCATAGTTTCAACCTTGTTCATCAATGATCATTAACTATTAAAATCCTTCATGATGATTTATAATGAGTTTATAAATTTTCAAATAATATTCGCAAAGAGTGTCCATGTAGGTGTTAGGAAAAGCATGATTTCATGTAGTAAGATTTAATCTAGTTATGCAACATGCAAATTATCTATGTTATAGTCCCTAGATACGTTTGTTCCTAAACCAAAACTTTTTGTATTATCCTAAATATGGATGTAATTTATAAAAAAGCATTCAATCTATACATTAAAAAATTTCAATATATTTTTCAACACATATTACTATCCTTATACATATCCCTAGGGTTCTGGATATTATTTTCTCATCCAAGTAGGTAAGGTAATCTTAATTATTGATATAGTACCAACTGTACTAACCCATGATATATATATATATATTATTACATGATTCTTCATTCTAAACATCTCTTAATTCCATCAAAATGACCCTAATAACTTGTGACTTTGTTAGAATAGTTTTAAAATAAATCAAAGTGAGGATAAAATAAAAAACCATAATTTTATTCTCTATAATGATCTCCTAAATCATTTTTATCTTTAATATTATCATGGGATATCCAAGGTAATACATAGAAAAATTGTGTCCGCCAAAATTCGTAATATAGAAATAAACAAGATAAGTATTCATAAAATTTTATTCAATTGTATAACATGATATCATAATGGAGAACACACACAAGTAGTCAAACAAAAGCATAATGTATCCAAATTGGAATCATAAGACAATGAAATAATAGTAAATGTGAACAAATAATAAAACACGATATAAAAAATAAGTAAATGATAACTATTGAGATAAAAGTGAGTAGATTTAGTATTCCCATAATGGATTAAGTTAAATCCAAAATATCATACATGACATCTAATGAGAAGAAAACCTTACCCATTTCATTTGAGGGAAATACATTTATTGGCCCACTAATCAAATTTCTTCCATTTTCATTCATAGGAATTTCATACAAGGAATCAACCATAAAGAAATAAACAAAATAATTACCCAGGTAAATAAAATGGGTCACTTAATCATACCTCATATCAAAATGAAAATATATTACTTAATGAATGGGTTTAATAAGTTATTTTAAGGCTTGTATTACCCAATCACTTAAATGAATAGTCATATTTTTATATATGTAATAGAAATATATACATAATTTATCATCAACACATTTTAGTAATGTTTTTGATATTAATCAAAAGAAGTAATTCTAAAATGAAATAAAATTAGAGGAAAATATCTATTCTAATATAAAAATCACTACTGAAAATATATAAATTTTTAATAATTATTATAGAAAAAATTTTATTTAAAAATAACCATATAAAAATATAAATTTGACATTAATGAATTGAGTGGTCACAATGGTTGGTAGTTTTTACATGCCATATCAGTTATCTGAACATTCCTTTACCACTATTTTAAAAATGAGAAAGAGTCAGAAATTCATAAAATAAAAAAATATTTATTTAAAACCATTTTTTGAAAATTAAAACATGGGAAATAATTTTATTTATTATTAATTTTTATAAAATTAAAATAATATTTGAGAAATGTTTTTAGAAAACCATTTTTATGGATTAAAATTATTTATGAATAAAGAGGGAATTGAAGTCATCTTTCTTTAAGAATATTTTATCAATAATTTAATGTACCTATGATAGGGGAAATGATACCATTAGATGAATATTTCTTAAATAAACATAGGTTAACAAAATTATAGGGTTTTTTTATAAAATAATAAAATAATTTACTTCAATTAAAATTAAAACAGAAAAACCATTTATTAAAATGATATTGAAGATTAAACCCCTATCATTTGTTAAAATTTGAATCATAGTCCCCATGAATTATTAATTTTATTGTAACATAAAATACAATGATGTATGGATTATTCCAGATATAACATGTAAATGTTATGTGTACACACCATATAAAATATGTTATGTGTATAAAACAACACTAGTATCAAGTAAGTAATTTTTTGATGAGAACTCTTACCTTGGTTACCAACTTGTTCTTTATATCTGGGGAGATGTGGTATTTTATGAAATTATCACTCTAAATTTTAATGTGGATTAGTTAAAATGTTTATGGAATATTATTAAACTCTAGATCAAGCATCTAATTTTTTTCTGAGGGTCGTTCTGATTAACATATGTTCATCAATTCTAAATGGGATGATCCAAAATAAACTTGTGGTTAGTATCCAGAATAATCTTTGTTTGACCAAGGAGAATGAAGCTGATCTTCTTCTATCATCAAGGGAACCATGAACAACTATATAAAACAAAGTGGTAGGTTTTCTCATATAATGGAATATCCATCGAATGTCATGGAATGTTTGAAACATGTTGAAAATTAAATTATTTCTTGTTTCATCCTTCCAAGTGATTTGAATCCATAAAATATCTGAAACCTTGAAGATAATATCAATGAAATTTGGGGTTTATCCAACTATAATGTTTCTTTTTGGGATGAGAATTCTTCCACATATTTTAATTATATCGTGAAATGAAAATATGGTCATAAGGGTTGTCTTATCTCTATTAATACATGTATTCTTCATATTCTAGAATGGGATAAATTTTTTAAATCCTCTATAGGTAGGTAAATCATTATTCATGCTCTAATTGAAGCAATTTGGTTTAAAATTTCTCCACTTTAACCCTAAACTATTACTCTATATTGATTTATCTATTGAAATTCTTATCAAAATCGATTAGGAGTCTGAAATATCTATATTTGGTAATTTATCTCAACTTCATGTATAGGATGATATATATAATCATACTATTAAAACAATCATTATTGTAATGAATAATTTAGAATTTGATCTCAGAATTTCTTAAAAAAATGTTCCACATGTCTATTTTTTCTACATTAACATTGTTCAGGATTAATCATGTAGAAATAAGTCTAGAGTTTATAGTTTCGTCTTTAGTAATGGTCATGATGAATTGTTTTAATATAAATAATTGAAGAGGCTGAAATTCAAAATTCATTATGGAATTATTATGGAAGGGATTCCGTCCTTGAAGGGCGGTATGAATATGAGTTTATTTATGACAAAAGGGGTGGACCAGAACATACATTTTTCTTTTATTTTGGGTGATGAAGGAACACATAAGTTGTGTGATCCCTCCACTGCTCATACTGTATGAGTGTTGGAGATTTCTGCTCGTGGTACTAAGGTGGATAAGAAAAAGGATAATTTTTAGTTGGTTTCTCCTAGTAATGTGATGATTTCATTATAAAAGAAAAAACTATAGTCTACTATGGTTACTAAATATTATTTATCACTTGATATCGAATCCATGATTAGTGAACATGCCTTAGAAATCTAATATATGGAACAACTATGATTTCATACATCATGGAGGACTCAAAAATAAGATAAGATTCTTATAAGGTAGCATGAAAGGATAAAACCAATCATAATGAAGTTTTGGGATGTGATGAGATGAATTATATGGATGTGGAAGATATTTTTTATTTCTAGGAAGTGGTTGACCATCAAATTATATTAAAACATATGTTTTACTCTAGAAACTGTAAAGGTAAGAAAAAATTAAATGTTGATTCTCTTATTAAAAATAATCATAATAAGGCATTAAACTTGATTCAATATAAAACTAGATAGTATAATTTATTAGAGTCTTTTAAGGAGGTTTAATATTATGGGACCATACCCTCCCTCAAAATGAATGTTTAAGTTGACAAAAATAAAGTATCATATGTGGCCTTTAATGTATATTCTAAATTTTTGTTGAAATGGTAATTGAATAATAATATATTCCCAATAGTAGTGTGGTGACACACAAAGTTTGTGAATCATATGATAAGTGGAAGACTTCATAAAAGTCAGTTGATGAGTATGGATTCAATATGGTTCTTTTTTGAAATTTGAGACTTCTTTATGTGACTAGGTTTTATGAATATTTACACATAGAAGATTCATGTACACATCATTATGATATTGGATAATAATTTTTGTTTCCCTAATGATGTTCATATTAAAATTTTAAAACTCTTTCATGTTATTAATGCACATAATAAATGAGTATGCTAAAATCAAGAATAAATAATTCAATATAACCTATTAGGGACTTAAGATATGAAGACTTCCTCATGGGGTAAAAATGAGGAAGAGTAACTTGAGATATTATAATATCAACATGATGATTGTAGTGACACTGAATGTAGTTACATAAAAGTCCACTTACAAAATGATAGAACATAAGGGACAGAACATTATCCCATAAGTTGAGATCAGTGGAATTAAAGAAGATAAGTTGATTGGAATTCCATACAGGAGGTGTAACGTAGTATTGGTAAGAAAAGTTTTGTGAAATTGGGTCTATGATTGTTCAATGACAAGGGAAGTTCCTCCATGTCTAAAACCATCTTATATTTTCCTTGTTTCATAATTTTCTTATCAAAAGGGTATTTTCCCTTAGCTTTTCACAAAAAATTTATATTGTATCTATAATATAGTAAAATTATTTGAATTACATTTTTCTTAAGTAAATATTCCTCATATATATAATCATAATTACACAATTTACATTTTTTATCTTAATGATGTGATTAATTATAGTCAGTTATGTCCACATCGGGTGTTTTGAGGATGTTCAATACATTATTTGAAAACTGTGTTTATGTGTTAACAATGGTCAAAGATGTCAGTTTTCAATCATACCTGGAATAAAAATATAGATATTTTTATTATTTAAATACATAAATTATACTCTTAAAAATAACCATGGAATAGTGTTAGGAAAAACAAACTATGTTAAAATCATGGAGATGGTATGACAAACACATGTATATATATGAATTCTATATTTCAATGACCATGTTTGAATGTAGGTAAGTGTTAATTTTTATTAATTAATTAGTATAATATCAACAATTTTAAATTATTTGTTTAAAAACATAGTAGCAGAAAAATAGCCTTTAACCTTAGAGTTTCACCGTTGGATATTATAGATTGACATTCGATGCCTTTTATGACAACTTTCAATGATGGTTATTCATTAACCAATATTAAAATTTCACTTTTATTATCGGTTTTTGTAGAAACTAGTGTTAAAATTATTAATGGTAGAGTTTTAACATCAGTTTTCTCAAGAACTGATGTTAAAAGTAATTTTTTCATTTTTTAAAAAAACCCCAATTTAAAAAATGTTAACCAAATTGTAGATGATTTCTCAATATTTTATTTAACTAATCATGAAGGTAAAAAGTACACATGGGTCAATTTTAATGTATGTCAAAATTTAAACATTATAATTAATTTAACATAAATTTTTTCCTCAAAGTTATTTTAAAAGTCACTTTGGGGTTACATTTTAAAAAAACCGATGCAGAAAATGTTAATGAATTTATCGCTCATTTTTCAGGAGTCGATTTTTCAAGTATTAGAGAAAAAAATGAATTACAGATCAAATGTTATGTTTTTAGGAAATTTAATATCTATAATAAAATCCTTAGAGAAGTAAATTTTTTGAAGTTCTTAAATTTTGATAGGTAATTCCATTATATCTCCATGACCTGTAAAAAATAATCTTGGGAAATAATTTACCACCTGGTTAACATTTTTTATGCTAGTTATTTGAAAAATTGATGCAAAAAATGTATTTATGATGACAGTTTCTAAAGAATCCAATAATAAAATTCACCTAATATTCAACTTCTCAGATCCATATCTTTTGATACATAAGTTTGTATTAGCTCCATTATTAGTGATAAAGATGTTTTAGTAATGAGATAAAATTTGGTAAACATTTTCTATTGCCAATTATCTAAAAAAAGACACCAAAATTTACAATTAACATCAGTTTTCGAAAAAGAACCAATGATAAAAGATACCATTTAACAATGGACACTAAAATAGAAACATTGAAAGTACTTTTGAAAGACTTTAAACATCATTATATAAAAATAAACATTAAAATTACACATGGATAACTTTTTAACATCAGTTATATATTTAATGGATATAAAAATTAGAATTTTGAATATATGATAGCCATTTTTCAATTTTTTAACAAAGCACATTTAATTTTTTTAAAAAAACAACATTATTTTAAAAAAACCATTGAAAATATTTTAATTTAAAATATATAAATCTATTTCTTATTTATTTCATCATTTTCAAACTATTAGATTCAATAAAAATTCCAATGTGACTTTTATAGATAATTTGAACACGATATCTATTATAATCATTTAGTTTATTTGTTATTATATTCCTTCATTTCAAATAATCATTGTAAAATTCCAATTAATAATTAATTATTATTATAATGAAGTTAAGAAAATAAAATATCTAGATGATATTTTCCAACTATGGTGAAATATTTCTTATCGACCGCCGGTTCTATTGTCACGTTTGTTTTTTCCCTATAAAGTAGAGAAATAATGATAAAGAATATATCGATTTGGTGAAAACCCCTAAAATAAATAAAATATATTTGAATCTATTAGTTTACTTTTTTACATTTGGGTGTTTTTAATTTTCTTTCATGTTTCCCTTATTTTATTTGAAATGATTTTTATTTATCAAAACTTAGGGGTTTTAAAATTCCGATAAACATAACATTTGATATGTACTACCATTTTAGCTCCACGACCTGTCAAAATGAAGAATATGAAATGGAATAAATATCGATAAACATTTAAATCAACTATTAAAAATGAGATTTAATAAAATAAATTTAAGGCCATTTTATATAAAAAACATATGTAAAAAACATCATGTAATCAGACATTCGATATATATTGTTCCAAAAAACCGACATCGAAAGGTAAAAATTGTAATCCCTATTTATAATAAATTGTTGTCCAATTTAGAATATTAACATAAGTGGTGTAGATTTCAGATAATATAATACATTAAAATAAATAAACTAACATTATTTATTTTTCATATTAGTGACACTTACATATACAATCCTGGTGATAAGATAATAAAAATGAATCAGAACACTTAATGAGGCGGTAGCCCGCCACAAACAAAAATAAAGTTATAATTTATTAAATAGATGGTAAGGTATAAAATAATATGGTATATTTATATTATATAATGGTTATTATTAATGTAATGTCATATATAAATATAAATTAATCCTTTCTACAATTGATATATAGTTTATGTGAAATATAATCACATCACTTCGTGAGATAGTAGTATTTCTTTCTAACAAGCGACATTATCTTATACAATATATAATGGTAATATAGATGGTATTTGGATATTATAAATTACTAAATATAATTATATCATGAATATCATTTATAATCATTATATTCATCATTATATCCATCTATGAGAGGTGTTGATAGAAAAAGAATTATGTTTTCTCATGAGGCAATAGTCCACCATAGACAAGATCAACAGTTTCATTTCTCATTTGAGGGTGATGGATATAGTGGTGGGTGATTATAATAATATAATTTTTTCATATATGTATGATATTTAGGTTATTAAAAACCTCAATTAAAAATACTTGAAAGTGTGTGAAGCTGAAATAATTTAAAATTCTCAGTTAATAACATTATAATTATTTCATAAAAAATCTTAGGTTTTCACAAAAATATTTTTTGGGATAAATTTATGTTAAAACCATGGATTATAGGACTAGGGGAGGGAGTAAACTAATATATTTTGGTAGATATTTTCCCATCCAATTTGTTTTTTAATTATAAAGATTAGATGACAGGGTTTGGCCTTTTCAATGTTTGGGGAGATGACACATTTAGATTTTTTATAAAGAAATAATTTACTAAAATTTTTAAATTTTCAATAATTTGAAAAAATACAACATTATATGTCATTTCAGGTGTCAAATTCTTGATATTATCATAAAACAGGAACTAGAGATGTTTTTGGTAATTTTTAATCCTTGTATTTTAAGTACAACACCTTGTAATCTTGTTTTTACATAAACTACAACAAATAATATTTATAGTTTTCAATAATCATTACGGTAATAAAAATTAAGCTCAATTTATTATATTATATAATTTATGTTGATTTAAAATAATAATTTTTTTATAAATTAATCTCACATAATTAGAATAATTAAATTTAAAATTAACTCTACAGACATGTCAAAAAAATGATTTTTCAAGAAATGCATTCTTAAAGAAAAGATGATATCATATTAACTATATGACAAGTAATACAAATAAATAAATTTAAATTAATAATTATAGATATTATATAAATTTTATTTAGATCATTCTTCATTGGGATTTTATTTAATTATTTAAAATGGATAATCATTATTGACTTGAAAAAATTCTTTAGAAAAAAGAGTTTTAAAACATAAAAACTTATACTAAAATCTATTATATATTTGATTAAAGTTTTATTATTTAGATTTCATATAAATAAATAAATAAATTTTATTTTAAATTTAATCAGATGAATAATTATCCTTTTCAATTATTTAATTTATTAATAATAATGACATTTTTACCAAAAATAATTATACTACACTATTAACTAAAAATTAATATTTTAAGAAAATAAATCCCACAAGGAAACCCTAATTTAATATTGATATGAAAATTTCAATTTTCTTATTCAATAAAATTAAATTTCATAATATTAGAGAAATTATTATATTCTTTTCCCATTAAAAATATGTCATTTTTAAGGAAATATATTATGTTTAGAATAAATTAGTTTTATTAACATTGAGTGATTATCTATTACGAATTGTTAGGTAGATTAATAATTAGTATAATATATATATATATATATTTATATCTATATATATTATTTATTGTTAATAAAATTCATACCATTTGATTATCCTTCTAGGTTATATCAGTCATTTTAGATAATAATATTTTAATATTATATTGTTGTTCTTTTAACAAAAATGTTATATGTAATGAAAGCTATCAAATAGATCAAATTTATTTAAAGATTAATATAATTTAAATTTGTAGGTTTTTACATATTGTCACATTAAAATATGATAATATAAAACCTTAAAAGATAACATATTCCCTTAAACATATGATCACAATTAATTATATCATCAAATTATAATATCCTTAACTCTTAAATAATCCACACACGATAACATTATGATCTTAAATGTTATCAAAATTTAGTTCTGATAAAATTCTGAATCCTTACACAAATAAACCAATATTTCGTGCAGAAAACAAATAATATTCATATAATAATTTTAAAAAACTACAGTGATACAACGATAACCATGAAAAAATTCAATATCAATATACAATATTGATTTACATGAAAACCTATAAATTTTTAGGTTTAAATTTTTAATGAATATGGAAAACCCACTTAATATAGAAAAAACCTTGTCTTTCTTATAAAGTTGAAATTTTACAAATTTAACCAAATTTTTTTTTTCTATGATAATATTTATACAAATCCACCATAATTATCCCCATATTATACCATTCAAGACATAAATCACATAATACCATTTTCTTTACTAAGTGAAATGAAACCATAAAAATGTTGATTATTGATTCTCAATAAGGGAGAACATGGAAGATATTAATCATAAGTGACCATAAGAAGATCATAAGGGTATGTAGACAAAATCAAATTCATTTTCTCAAAGTATAAGATACACGCATTAAAAAGAAAAATTCATAACTAATAATTTCTGGAAAATTTTGAATCCTAATTAAAAAGTGTTTAAAATCATATATCATCATTCATGATTCATAACATATGCATTTAGAATGATAATCATATGAAATCCTAATATATTTATAGTATATAATCATAATCACGTCCATAGAAAAATTTAAGAGAATGGATAAAAGAAATTACACTAATTCCAGAAGATGAGAACATTGATATTAAAAATCATATCCCCTTTAAATATTGTGAGCATAGATTGAAAAACTTATACACATGAATCATAAAAAGAATATAGATATTGTAAACCATGCACTTTATTTTCAACATTATCTCATGAGATATCTATATCAATTTACCCAATTAAATGGATAAATAAATTATTTTCCCCGACCATATAATAAATTAAACCATACAAAATTTTTAAGCAATATCATAAAAACATTCATATATTCTCCATAGAATAAATTGATTAATTGAATTTGGTTTTTTAAGGATTGCATAAAAATATAAATTACAAATTATAATGATATATGATACATCGAATCATCCTTAAAATGACATTTTCATAATTTATTAAAATATTTAAATTAGATAGAAACATATGATCATGTTTCTAATTAAAAATAATTGACATTGAAAGATAATTTCCGAGATAAAAATAGAATTAAAATAATATTTTAACATTTATTTTAATATCGGGAAAATAACTTTTTTTGTATCATTAAAAATAAATATTTTTGAATTTTTTTGAAAAGTAATATCTTTGATTATAACAATGAAAACATTTATGGAAAATTTCCCCATAAATAATGGTTAGGATACATAGAAAATGAATAATCTCTTTATATGATAAATGAGAAAATTCATTTCAAACTATATTAAAAATTATAATGTATGTCTTATAGAAAATATTGGGATAGATTCTATTTAATTATTTTTAATGAAATTCAATAGTAGAAAAAATAATTTTTCTTAAAAATTTATGTATCGGTAAAAGTTCTATAATTTTTTCTCAAACATAAAAATACTTGAACACATTCATTGAATAATGTGTAAATAAGTTCTTCATTTCATAAAACATATTCCCAATGATTATAACTAATAAAGAGAATTAAATGGTATTAGAATACAATAATCAGATGAATAACTAGAGGGAAATAAATTATATAATGTTTTAAGGATATATATCACATAATATCCCTTAATGGAATTTTATCATAGTGAATCCAAAAAAATAGTGATATTGAATCATAAACTCTTTTCACATTAGTAACATTTGAATCATAGTCCCCATAAAATAAATAACATCAAATAGATCATTTAATAACAATAATATGAAGATATTAATTATATAACATTTAAAATAAGATGTTTATACACCATATAGACACACATTGTTTGAGAACCTAAAATATGTCTCAAAGAATTAATAGAGAGATGTAAAGACTTATTATTTTTTTGGTAATCTCTTAATAAAAACCTTATAACATATATTTCCAATTTTTTATATTAAAAATCCAATAATTATAAAAAAACATCACTAATGAAATTTATTGGTATAATACACACCAAAAAAATACAAAAGTGGTTAATATAACATATTTCCCATATAAATAAAAGTTATAATTCACACCTTTTACTCAATTCATTTCTTTCATCATATCAATGAAATAATCATATTCTATAGGAATCATAATCTTTATTTATTCATATGGAATCATGAATGTGAATTTTATGATGAAAATCACCTTATGTTCATGTCATACGATTTTGGGATAGTATTTTGGTAGACCATATTTGAGTTAATGTGCGAATGTGGTGAAGAGTAGAGAGGAGGGGTGGTTCTCCTTAATAAGTGAGGGGAGTGACATACTTGTAGTTATTAAAAACATTAAATTAAAATAAAGTCTCTTTCATTGATGTTGTTTTCCAAATCAGATTCATTTCGAAGATAAAATTATTTTAACACCTGATTGACCTTTTTAACCACCACCATAGAAACAAGATACATTATATATAAGGATCATGGATGTGAATCATAATGAAAAATTATATAATAAGTGTAACATGGATCATATTCTCAAGAGTTTCCAATTCACATGGTAAAATTTAGTATTTCATGCTTTTATATGGAAATAAAAATTATCAGTAAATATTAAATATAATTTAAGGTCATTTTTTAGACAACTCATAAGATTTGGACATAAATATATTAATAAAATATTTTAATTTTATTATACAAACTTACACCACAACTAAAACATTATAATTATACATTAAATTCATCTAACACCATAATTGAATAAATACATTTTATATTTATCATTTTTAAAAGTATAAATTTCAATTTTCTACCATATGTTTAAGTTCCATGACGGTGTTAGGTATGTGTTAAAGGAAATTATATAGTCAAAAAAAATTTTAAATAAATTAATAACCTTAAAATTTTCCTAAAATTCAAGATAACCCCATATTAACTTCAAAAATATCATTTTATCCACAACATAACATATTAGGGACACTAAAACAAGTCGAGTAACATTTTTTAATTATACACTACATAAAATAATATGATTTCTATAATCAAAATAATGTTGAAAAGTGTAATATTAAGAAATAAAGGATGGTTATGTGTGAACTGACCACATATAATAAAATAACACAAATGCACAGATTAATTTATGACAATATATCTAATTATTTTAACCCCTATTATCATATTTTACACATTTTTCTATAATAAAATTTTTTTCATTGTTATTATTTTTTATGACTCAATTAAATGAACCATATTATCTAATTTTAATTTTATGATATATATTACGTAATTATTTTTATAAGATGAAATTATAACAAGTGGAAGAATTATATTCTAATAAATAGACCCCAAACAGAATGAAAAAGAGTTTTAGAAAATTACCCATTTTAATAATAAAAATGATCTAACAACAAAATAATGTATAATATCGATTGACATAGAATTAGATGAAATATATATAATTAAAGGTAAATTACGTAATATTAAAATCAATTCAATAAGATAAATACACTTTTGAATTACATTATTTAACGAAATAAATTGATAGTTTTTATAAAATAACATTATCAATTTTTTGTGACAAAAAAAATAAATTCAAAAACAATCCCCAAAATTCATTGTAAAATTATTTTGATATTATTATATACAAAATAAAATCATTTATATCAATTTAAATTAATAAAATCCTGAAAATAACCTTTTAAATAGAAATACATCAATTATAATAGAAAATATTCTGTAGAATAATCCCCCTTAAAATCATTAAATATTCATAAATTATTTGATATCATTAATATATGTCAAAAGTGTGTATATATTTTCGTTGAAATTAAAAACAAATATGATTTATAAAAAAAATTATACATTAATTTTAAAATTGGTAAATCATATTAATTCTTACTAATCTAGCAATAAGGTTATAAGTATCACATTTAAATAATAATATTTACAAGGTATATCATAATTAGATAATATAATAATTTTTGGTATCCCAAGATATAGAATATAATATTATTAAAGGTACTGTATTATTTAGGTCTCGTGGTTTTATAGGATGATCTAGAAATATTATTTTTTTGGATAAACAATATTTTAAAATGATGTTTTGATGACTACCTCAAGATAATGCTTCAAAATTGGTCAAAATGGGAACCCAATCAGTAACACCAGTGAAAATTAACATGTAAAAAAATGTGAGAAGAAGAGAAACTGAAAAAAAGTGATGTTATTAATGATGAAGAGGAAAAGAAATCTGATCATCAATTTATTTAATGGTCATGCAAAGAGGAAGAATATATCTAGTCTCATCATGGCATAACACTAATTTAAATGTTTATTTTAACAGAAATTAAATTGTGTTTAAAATTTTAATCATTAATTTTTCTATTATTTGATTATTTTTGAAAATTAAGGAATCAAATTTGAAATGATAGAAAATGAACATAATGGAGAAGAATTCAACACTCAAATAATGTCATGGGATGAGGTATATTTGAAGCCCCGTGTATGAGGCTGAAAAAATAAAGAATCAAGTTAAAGAGGGTTCAAATATGGTAGCCAATATTCAATTCATAATGTGAATACTGTATTCACAACTTGAACCTTGAATAAATTCCGGATGAGAACATAAATTGTAAGAAAAAGGATTTTGGGTGAAAATAAACATGTTTCCCAATGTGGCACAACTCTGAGGCTTTTATAATAAGAATCAATAAATGAAATCATTCATTCACTATGTGGACTCATAGTATTGATGATTCTAAATAACTATTCAAATCGAGAATCATGGAAATAGGATCTAGAAATATTTTCATTATAAAATTAATTTTAATCAGCACTCTAACCGTCCATTGATAACCAAAAATGAACTATAATCCATATATTAATACATGTATTGCTTCCATTGTGTGATTGAGTAATTTAAATAGATTGATAGTAGAGATTGAATCAAAATCATCCCTTATATGGATCAGTCACTACACTAGGTATTTTGGTAACTAATTTTTGAGTTTAACATTTTAATATTTATTTTAATTTTATTTTCACATATTAAAAAGTACTTTTTTTCTCAAAAACTTCCTTCTTATTATCTCATCCCTTTTTCTCTCTACCCTAATTTTATAATGATCACTTATATTAATGATCATAAAATACTAAAATGAGTCATGGCATTGAGGGAGGTATCTATAAATTCCCAATGTCTTGAAATTAATTCATTAATTTTATTTTATCTGTGAATGACCCTGATGTGTATAGGTATAGTGATCATCCACCATCGTGAAAATTTCAATTTCATCACTATTATAACAATTACAATAATTATGACTCTTTTCCTATGTAATCTATTCAGATGATGGAGTTTAGGATACCTGATGGAATGAATCAACACATAATGGACATGGGTATATTAAGGTATTCCTCATTTATTTGAGGATTTTATCTAATAGGTCTATTTAATGAGGTGGGATTTTTTGTACCATGGAGATTTCCAAGCAATGTTAAATTCATTACTCAATAAAGTTTTGAATATAAACATGATAATTATATTTTAGAAGATAATTATAAAAGTGAATTAAATAAAAATAAATCCATAATGAAGGAAGCTGTGTAAAAAATATTAGAGGACCATGTTCTTTCTTCCTAATTATATTTTGTTGGAAAGCACATTTAAATTAGAAATTCATTCAAATTTCATTCCCCAATTTATCTTTGTATTCATAAAATATTGAAATTCAATATGTGAATAAAGGGTAAATAAAAATCAATGATTGATCGATTACAAAGATCCACATGTTAGATGACCATGGTCATCCACTGTGGGTAACTAAAAAAATAAATTGTAACTTTTCCACAACTCAAAGACTAATATATCAAAATATAGCCCTATTTTTAGGGATTCATCTATTAAATACTTCACAAATTTTATTTCCACATTTTTTATAAATTTTTTTCTTATTTATATAAATTTAAAATAAAAATTAAATAGAATCTTTTACTAACCCATAACTACAGAGTGTTTTGTTTCTCTTTTTACTTGATAGGTGAGATTATATTGAATGCTAAATTATGAGGAGAGAGAATTTTATGACATATATAAGCCATAATAGATGACTTAAAGGAACTAATTTTTGAAGTTATGGCTATGGAAATGACCATGTTATTATATTTATTTTAAGACTTTTATCAAGTGGATATGGAAAAAAGGCCCCCTTATTATATCCTTATCTTTATGGGAAAATTAAAGAAGTTCATGTGATATTAAATTATTATCGAAAACCCAAATATATTCATATCCACATCTAAACCTATAATGAAGTAAAATAGAGTAATGATGAAGAATAATATATTTATGTGTATATGGGAAATAAATAATATTCAGAACAATTTTGGAATGAATTGGATGATAATTACATGAAATGTAATATTCTAATCTATAATGAACAAGAAACAACACCATTTTAGTAATCTCAATACATGTAGGAGGAAACAACCAATATGTCGGAACTCAATGAAATGATAGATTATATAAACAACCTACTTCCACCCAGTGAATGAAAACTCTATGATTTTATTAATACTAAATATCTAATTCAGGAATAACTAACTTAATGAGATAATCCTTTCATGAACTCAATTTTATATTGTTTTTCTTTAAATAAATTGAGTGTTACCACTCATTTTTTACATTTTATAGAGTCAATTGACTTAAATTTTATATTGTAAAATGAAAATGACTATAATGATGCACATGATGTTGAAAATATCGATTTATATGGGAAAAGTGAAATTTTTTGAACGGAGACCATGATGTGATCCAAGAATTACTTCTATGGGAGACAAAGAAATAAGTTTCCTACACTAATCATGATTAATTTTCAAAAACATATTCATGAAAAAATTTAGATTAAATTAAATTACATTTAAATAATTTCATTGACTATTATTTTCAATCATCATGTCTTGAAAAAGAACTTCATATAGAAGAATAGTATACACATGTTCCAACCATTGGGGATAATGAATGATAATTAATTCTCCCCCATCATGAAATATGTACCTCTTTTTAAAGGGGATGGATTTGGTATAATCTATTAATGTAGTCCACAATAAACAATAATGAAGATAGGCTAGAAAAAGTAACATGTGGTTTTTAAAAACCATGAAGCTCCACCTACTTGTAGGAATTTTATAATAGATGGTATATCATTTCAAGAGGTTGTCAAAACCCATGTTCTAGGTCGGGGATCAACCAAAAATGTATCCTTCTATATTTATTAATTTTCAAGAATATTGTTTTTAATTTCATTTAGGAATATATTATTGCGCATCCATATTCCCCTATATATTATATAGAATACTTTTTCATGGTCTTTGTGTGTTAGTAACTAATATTCCTTTTATGGTGCATAATTATGATGGAACAATGTTGCAAGAAGTGAAATCTAGTAAACTACTCAAAATTCACACAATCAAATGAACTAATTTTGTGAAAATTACTCACATAATGAAATCGGATTTACATTGTGAATATGAATCTGAAATTAAATTTATGAACATAAACTACACCGCCTAATTAAAATTATTATTATAAGGGGATTACACATTTTAATTCAACATTTAATTTTAATCACAAAATGTGAAATGTGTTTTTTATCATGAAAAGAAATTTTATTCCCAATTTGAACTCTTGTAGATTAGTATCATTAAAAGAGACATAATATTATTATGATAATCATTTTGACTTGTTTTAATATTAATTTTTAATAGGAATATACGGTTTAAATAGTAAGATGAATGACTTTTCAGGATGGTATAGATTTAAAAAAATCATGATTTTACGTCGTAAACTAGTTTCTGTAATTGATATTATTATATGATTTTCCATGTTTTAAATTTGGGCATTAATTTTTTTGTTTATTTTTTTAGTGTATTTCCATTAGTTATTCACTTACGCCAACTATTCTCATTAATAAGAATAGTTGGAAACAATTTTTAACAATTATTAGTATATTAAATATATTGAGAGACTCGGGAATGTATTATTATGGATCATTCACATGATCTTATTGAATAAAACATTGAATAAAATCATTTTTTATATGATTGGTTCATTTTTTGTGTATCCCATTTTCCATGGACCCACTATAATAATGGATCATGTTATTATAAATTTAATCCATGAATAAACATATTATTAAATGAGATAGATTACAAACCATTATTATATATACCAACGATAATCACATTAGGTTTCATGATATTTAAACAAATATGTGTTGGTGATTTGGTTGTCTATGGTGGATAAGTACCTTAATAATTGTGCAGGCATTACAGATGGGTTTACATGTTATTTGGGGGGATTCAATAATAAAATTATTTTCATAATATTATTCAACAGTTATTAAAAATAGAAAAATAATAAGAAGATAAAAAACATGTTTTTTTCTTATGATAATCAATAATTATTATTTCCAAACAAATTATTTTCTTATAATACGTGTTTATGTGATGGATGTGAGATTTTTCTAGAGAAAAAAATCATCAATTAAAAAAACAAGAATAAAAAAAATTAAAAATCAATAGGGTGCAGTCCGTCAATTATTATTACTTGTATCATGAACCCATATTGATATTTTGTGGTGTGGGGCTTATATTTTAATAATTATAGGATTATTCCATTAGTATTATCTTTTGATATCATGTTGTACCATAATTATCCAAAATTTACATTTTGATATTTTTTCATTTCCCACATACCTTAACCCATTAATACATTTGATCCATAATGAATAGACATAATGATTAATTTTTATTTCTTCATTTAAGTGGTGGATGCAACACCTAGAGTTTTTATGAATTATTGTTTTGATTTAGTTTAATATTTTAGATATCTTTCATCCACGCAACATTGAATATAACATGTTCTATATGAAAGAATCATGTAACTAATTATTCATACACAAAACCAAGTATATTATGCACTAAAAAATAGATAGATTATATTTTAGTACACACAAAACTATGTTTGGCCTATGTTACAAATATTGTTTAGTTCCTTTTATATATTGTGTTACACATAAGACCTAGTTTCCCCAATCTATAATGAACTATTAATATTATTTTTAGAATATTATTATAGGTGTCACCTAGCCATTGGAATGGAGGATATAAATAAGATTAATTAAATTATGATAATATGTATTAACAAGTTATATTATAATAATTATTTTGTGACCCATTAACATGAAATGAAAATAATATCCACTTGAAAATTTAGGAATCTTATTACTGGTAAACTGTATTTATGCAATCAAATTGGTTTATAAATTATAAATAAATAATTTTTTTAATGATATATATATATATATATAATTTTCCTTCAACTATTTCACATTCATATTATGTGTTATGTATACAAGAGAGAAAAATAATTCACATTTTATGAGTTAGAAGATGTATTTTTTTTAAATGTAATTTCACCACCTTTTAAAGGAACAACAATTTTAAATATACATTGTGACAATTTTAATATTTATAGATGAAAAATAATCCTCATATTATAAATAGGGATATAAAAATTTATGTTGGATGAATTTTTGTTATTTTTTTGAGAAGTTTATTTTTTGATGAATATTGAAAAATAATAATTTTTAATTTTAAAATAATTTTCAAAATAATTTTTTTATTTTGATAAATTATTTTGTAATTCAGTTTTATATTATAATTCAATGAATTATATACAAATTAAATAAATATAGTTTAGTGGATGCAATTTTAATTTTAATTTAATATAAAATAATTCCCTTTTTTATGTTTTCACCTTCAAACCCTATTGTTTCATCACATCAATGAGAATAATTTTAAATTTGTTTCAACTACTTGTGTGATGGAAATTTAGAAAAAATTATTTAAAATAATGAATTAGAAATATTTTTAATTTATAAAATGGATAATGTTGTTTACGAAAAAAAATTTATGAGTGAATGCAATTAAAATTAATTAAATCGATAACGACAAAAGGTAGATTACTTTGTGGTAAAAAATTAATCTTGTAAGGATAAATCACCTAGAATCTTGTAAAAATGAACTTTCATGGACATATCTCCACCATTTAACCCCTTTCCTCGAATATGGACTATTATTGGAGGAACATTATTTATGGGATACATCTCAATAGGTTTTACATTTTATATTGATAATAATTCCACTCCTTCCCCACTGTAAAAGATAACTCAACACCATCACTTCTTCAAACCTCTCAAGAACATTTTCCTAGAATAATCCCCACAAAAATTTCCTCCTTACATCACTAAAATCATCTTATATTCTTCATATTGGGAATAAATCCAACCATGGAATCCATTTGGTGACAACCCAAAGGAGTTACCAAAAGAAGAGGTACATCCTTCAATAAACACTTTTATTTTATATCATTCTCCACCACTATAATATTATCATTGAATTATTATATAATAACATATTTAAATTGAATATATATATATATTTAGTTTTGTTAATGTTTTGACCTACACTAACCCACAAATATATCAAAAGGGATACATAATCTTCATCCTTGTGTTGGACGACTATTTCCTCATGAACTAGTGTTGTTCATTCATCCATTACCACCATTCAAGGATTGGATAAATTATGAAAATAAAGTTTTTAAACAATATATTATATTTATGATGTGTTCATGATTCTATAATTAATATATAATATAAACCATCATGATTTCTACTCTTTGGGAATATAATGACGTTGTCGGTGGACATGTGCATTACCACTTCCTCAAAACAATTTTATTCGTTCAATCATTAAAAGGAATGTATTGTGGATGAGTTTGGTAAACTTATATGACAAATATTTGAATTAAAAATTCGAATATAGTGATTATAAATATACATATATTCCATTTAATTTCTATTTTCTTCACAAAAGGAAAACAGATACAAAGTTAATGAATATGTATGGCCTATCATCTCCCTTAATGGTGTATTCCATTTCACATTTAAATAATTGATAGATTATTATAAATATTTATGTAATTATTATATATTTAATTTAAATATTTTTTATATTCTTTTAAAATAATTTAACAATTATCTATGTAATATATCCATGAATAGGAAGTTAAAATAAAAAAATAACAAAGAGATTGTTATCCAAAATAAAACTTTAACTGGAAATTTATAATACATAGGTAATTTAATTTAATAAAAAAATAATATAAGGATATTTATTTAAGAAAATTTATTTGTTGTATATTATTAATATACTTTTACTTATTATACATGATGTCTTAACATGATTGAAGAAATCAAACTCTAATGCCAATGGTATTCTAGTCTCACATTTATTTTGGACTAACAGTTTCTATATTAATCACTATGTTACTTTTCATGCTGTATATAATTCCCATGAACGTTTTATATGGTTATTATTCTTAATTTTATTATTATTTACATATCCCATTTATTATATATCTTCAATGGGTGTATGGTTCGAAATTTACTATATCGGTATGGTAATTTCGTCTCAATTTTCTTTATTGAGACACATGATATGATATAAAATTGTATTATTTTATAAGGTTTATATACTTCCATTTGAAATTATTTTTTTATGAATCTCATTATTTTCATAATAATATAAGATTGATGTAATTTTATTCTATTGTGAGGTTTATGAATCAATGTTACCTTTTGGGTAATATTTTATTTCATGTCTTATTATTTGTCAAATGTTTTTGTTATTATTCTTCAATTGAATAAATATTATCATCTATATGTCAAGATATATCATCAATATTCCATTCCTATTATTATCCATGATATATTCATTTAATTTTTCCCTTTTTACACTATGTGATACATATGATAAATAATTTTTTTAATAAAACAAGACATTATCTCGCTCTTGGATTAGAAATATGTTTTCCATAAAAACCTGGTTTTCCAAAAATAAAATTTAAAAAATGATCTAATATTTTTTTTAAATAACATTTTACCCTAGTTTGAACATTTTAATACTTCTTTTAAAAGATATATTCTCTTAATTTTATTATCATGAAACCTTTAAAAAAAATTATGCTTAAAAAATAAATGTTCAACGTGTATGGGTTCACCAAATGTCATGAGTGACATTTTCTTGAAGATTTATTTTCAAGTATACAATTTTTTATGAGAATGTATTTCACCTGATATTATGTATGATTCATGATTTTATAATGTGTTTTAAATAAAAAGGTCTTCCAACTTTTTTAAAGGCTTATTTATTTGTTTTCAAATATATTTTTAATGAAAATGGTTTTACAGTTGAGTTAATGATTTATTTATAAGTATTCATGGAATTATCAAAGAAAAAGAAATTAATTTTTTATGTTTTAAACATTATTCTTAATGAAAATGATTTGAAAATGTTTTATGATTGAAAAATTATTTTTCAAATATAATTAGATATTTTCTTCCCAAAATGTTTTAATTGTTAATTATGTCTTAGTTCATTTATTTTATAATAATATTTCAAAGAAAATGATTTTGAAAACTAAATATGTTTTAAATAGTTATTTTCAATGAATGGTTTCTCTCCAAATGATATTTTAAAATCCATCTCTAAATATAATAACAATATTTGGTATAATATATTATTTAATTGTGACATGATACATAGATATCATTTATATTTTTTCTTTTTATGGTTTTTGCATTGAGGAAATTATATTTATGGAACTCGTTTATTTTATATGGGTCAATAATGATTCAAAGAGAGTGTTATGAAACCTGTTACAATTCCACAGGGTAGTCATGTATCAAATATATTGATAGATAGCCCATTTATTTTCTCAGGGTTAATATGTTTATGAATTAATAATTCGTTTATGAGTTTTTATGATAATAATGAAACATTATTTACATGATATATGTTATGTTTAATGGAAATTACTTATACTATGCGGTGGCCTAGAGAACGTATGTTAATAGCATTATAAATTCTATTATGGTTTTTCCCAAATAATATAATCAAAACTGATTACATCTTTTATAATTGGGTAGCGTAGATAACACCAGGTAATCCCAGCATGGATTATAGTGTTGTGGGCCCAAATAGCTTTGGGTATGATTTTTACATCTAATAATATTGGGTTTATTAGATGGCACTAGTTTATCTATTTATATCTGTATAATAGATTAGGTAAATATTTATACGAAATGAAATTGGCTTGTTTGTAATAGGTAGTGTGCTTAGTTCAACAAATGATTTTGTCTACTAATATTTTGTAGAGAGTGAATTTTGACTACTAGGATGGACATGGCAGCGAACCTTGATTACTACATTTATCATGGGGTGATAATCAAATAATAGGATGGTTTTTTGAGTTAAATCATTAAACTATAAATAATTTCATGCAATTAGGGATGGTGGTGTATCCCACTTATTAGGTATGACCCACTTGATGTTCCTAGATAGGGTTTGACAATAAGCCTTGAATTATAAGAATGGCGCTATATGATTACATGTGTTCTACATATTCATTGTCTTATTCCTATGTTATTATTTGAGGGAATAATCCCTTTATATGTTTTATGCTTCATATCATGTGAATTACTAATATTTATGCCTTATTTATGTATAAGATCTTCAGTTTTAATGCTATGATCTTCTAATATTACGATCATCTTATAATACCCTTATTCCAATATTAGTCTTATATATATATATTTCCATTATTTAACCATACAAGACATATAATATCAACCCTTTCTTATGATTCCTTTCCTAGGTTATGAAAACTGGTATTTATTAGGTGTACTAATGGGGACGATCTTTAAGGTTGATATTCATTCAACAAGATAAGAGATTATTCTTCCCTGTTTCCAAAGGCAGTAAAAAAATGGGGTCCTTGTATATATACGTATCTAATATGAGGAATATTCATCAAAAATTATGTAATATCAATGTTTTTTAATTCTAGGTCACTATAGTTGGTATCAATAGATAGGTTTAGTTATCTATTGGAGATTATGATGAGAAAAACATAGTGAGATCTGTAGGGATATTTGTAAGGATATATCTAAGGATGTATTTAATGATAATCTTAAGGTGTCATAGTTTTAAAAGAAGTTGTAATTATTTAGACATCAAAAAATATATTTTTCATGATTCTTTGGTTTTAGGCTATGATTTGTTGAACTCACACCATGCTTTCTGGTTCATGTCAATGGCGTAAACCAGAAAGAACTAGTTTAATATTGAATTTGATATACAATTTTCGGTTGAGTAGTCAAATGGGATGATCACTAGAGGGAACAATTTTAGGATCATGCCTAATGTGTTTTCATGAAACAATATTAACAACATATACCTTAATAAAATTAAAGAGTCAAAAAAGAAGATAAGAGATTATATTGATGAGAATTCGGGTAATGGATTCTATATGAGAATGAAGATTCCATTTCCTAAATTGCAAGAATGTGGGAATGAATTTCCAAAGAGAATTCCTTAGTGGAATGAGAGGATATTTTGACTGTGGTAAAAGCCAAAAAGAGTGTAACTACAAATGGAATAGGAATAGTTATGTTAATATAATGAATGGTAATAATTCCATCACTATGTCATCATCTATGGTTAAATGCATTAAATGTATAATTAATGAGAATTGAATAAATTGATTTAATAAATGAATGGTTAATGGAGAGAATTAGAAATGTTGTACAAGGGTTATATTACTGATAATGATGAGAATATATGTGAAATATGAAATGAAAGAGGTATTAAGGAATATGATGAGGAATCATTATTAATGTATTAATGCTGAAGTGTAATAAATGTAGTGTTTATGTATGTGGATTCCCGAATTATGTTACATGATGTGTGAAGTATATAATTATGTTTCTATTTCTATATTTCCCTAAGGATTTACAAGAATATGATGAATGGTTTTGATAAACTAGAAAATTTATTTAATAGAAATGTGATATTTATGGTAAACAATTTATTAAGGGATAAAAAAACCTTAGTATTGTCCTTTTGTTAGGATAATTATTTTTGGGTAAATTATATTGTATTATAGTGATTACCTTTTAATTAATTAATGAAATTTTGAAAATTTATTTTATTATATCAATGATTCTGTTTACATCATTTTTACATTTATGTAATATATCCAATTAACATTGTAAAGAGGAAACATGCTTGTTTTCAAAATGTATTTATGGAAATTAAGGTTATTACCATCTTTCAATTGAATATATGATAACTTTATTTACATTTTCATTTTGAGAAAAGTATGATCTAATTTATGATATGCATGGGAACATTGTTAATATGAGTTTAATAAATATAGTGACCTTTATTCTATAATTTTATATAATTATATTTCATGAGGGTTATAAAATTAACCATTTATAGGATAGATTATGATAAACATTGGATAACGTATTATCTCACCATATGAAAATTTATGAAAATAGGATAACTTGTGATCACTATTTTGTTTTGGTAAAGGCAAATATATTGACCAATAATTTTATGTATAGATCTCATTATGTACTATTGATTCATGAATAATAAAGTCAACAAATGTTATTGGATGAAGTCATGAAGTAAAAATTAATTGAGGCAAAAAAGGGTTACATATTTCTAAAATAAACTAACAATATCTTCTCATAAAAATTGTTCATATTTAATAAATGTTTCTTAAAATAATTTTTATTATCATCATTTTTGAAGATATCAATTTCTTTTTTCAAGTCTCTTTGAGGTATGATTTTTTTTCATTAACTTTTTCCTAACCATCTTCTCAATCAGTATCCATACGAAATTTTTAGTTATATTTCTCTTGTATGTCTAGGTTTTCATTTTCAACATATGTTCTTCTTTGTCAATATAGTTATGAGTTTCTTTGGAAAACCATTATTATTTAAAAAACCATTTTTTAGGTAGTTATAAATTTCATTTTTATAATGTGGTTTATATAAAAGAAATTTTATTCTATTTAACTGTTGATATCATAGAAACATTTTGAGGGAGAAAATAATTTAAATGGGGGTATAATGTAACGAAACATATTTTTATGAAATATTTTTTTCTTTACTTAATTTATATTGTTGATATTTTTAATTTCACGCTACACTGAATATATATTGTGCAATATTAAGACTCAAATTTATTATTTCATTTAATGAAACAAACATTAGTTATCGTTCTTCATGAAACACATATATTAGTGTTCATTAAATTAAACACTATGTTTGTCCTCTGTTACAAACATTTCTCATTTCTTTTTATAACTTACATTACCTCCAAGAACATGTTTTACCGAACTATAATAAAATATTATTAAATATTATTAAAATTTCATTATAGATGTCACCTATACATTGTAATGGTTTTTATTAATATGATTAATTAGATTATGAAAATATAGTTTAAACATGTATTTTTGAAGTATTATTTTGAGGCCAATTAATTATATTTGTGAATAAACCCCTATTGAAATATACAATACATTTTGCTAGAAAACAATATTTATGATGTGAAAATTTTTTTACCTTCATTAATTAATTTAAATCATTTTCATAAGATATTATATATTTATATTTTACTCTTTTGACTATTTAACATTCATCGTATGAGTTTTCTAGAAATTTAATGAGAAAAAATCCAAATCCAGGAATAAAAAGTTGTATTTATCTAAAATGAAATTTCACAATCATTTAATGGTAAAAATATTATATGTAAATTTGATGAAAAATATATAATTTTCTTTGAAAAAATACAATATTTTTTTAATAATAAAATAAAAATTAACTTTGGGTTAATTTTTGTTGTGTTTATGAGATGTTTTATTTTCTGATGAATAATTATGAAAATAAATTTCAATTGAAAACTATTTTTAATATAAAATATTTATTTAGATAAATATAATTAAATCAATTTTAAATAACTTAATATAATTAATATAATTTTAAATAATTTCACATTGTAATTGGATATTGAAAATGTCAATTTTTTGATCTCTTTCACATTAAAACCCTGTGATTTCATCCTGTCAGTGGGATTATTATAAAATTATTTTCTACCACATATATGATTTTAATTTGAAAATTTGGATTACATGTTATTAATAAAAATAATTTATATTTTTTATTAATTTTAAATTGGGTTTTACCAAAATATTCGTAAATGAAATAAAAATAAATTATAGCGATTAACTAAGAAATGAGTTTAGTCATTTGATAAACTTTAATGTTAAAATTTTAAATGATCTCAATTTTTTTTTAAAAATATGTTGTATGGACATATATATTACATAAACTCACATTCATGAACAAAAAAAGTTATTTGTCTTACATGATGCAAGTGAGACCTCTATACATTTTTCCATTTTAAATTCTCAATATTGATACCCCTCCCATACTATAAAAAGTCACTCAATCACCTCATTTATCCACATTATTCAAGACCATTGTATAGTCCAATGGTTGAAAAATATCCTATAAAAATTCATATATTAATTATAAAGGACTTACATTGTGAAAATATTGAACCAAGGAATCCCTTTGTAGTAATCCCAAAGCACTTACCCAAATAATTGTTAATATCCATCCCCAAGATCTATTGGTTTATTTTATTATCCAACACTCAATTATTATTATTAAACTATTATATAATAAAAATTCTATCATTTTTATAACTATATTTTTTTAATATAACATTTTGAATTAATGAAACAGACAGATGTGTCAAATGGGATACCCGATCATCATTCATGTGTATGGTGAAATTCAGCACCACGAATTGATTTTCATCATTCTTACATTACAACCTTTAGTGGTTGGGAATTATGATGGGCCGACAATTTTTATATTATGAACATTATATTAAAGATTTATTTATACTTCAATAATAATTATATAATATAGAACTTCATGGTTTCCATTTTATGGGAATAGGAAAACTACGTTTGTGAAATTGTGGACTACCACACTTTCAATGCGATGTGATTCATTCATACGTTAGATTTAATGTATTAAAGATTGTTTTAGTAAAATTATATGATACATATTAAATATTAATTTTACTTTTAGGATAATATATATATATACATTTATTTAATTTTATTTATTTCTTTCAATATATAAATAATATATAAATATAAATCATGAGTATGTGCAACCTACTGTCTCTCAAAACGGTATATTCCATTTTATATTTCAATATTTTATAGATATTATAAACAATTAAATAATAAATATATATGGTATTTATAAAATTTTTGTATTATATTAATTATTAAAGAATTGTCTATGTAAGAGGATCGAGAATAACAAGTCAAAATATATAAAAAATTCAAAGTGGTTATCATACGAAAAGAATCATTAACATTTTGTTTTAAAGTAAAGAAATATATAAAGTCAAAATAAAATAAAATAGGGTCTTATTTATAATGAAATAGTTCTCTAGTAGAATTATAATTAACATATACTTATTATATAGATGGCTTGAATATGTACAATGAAACATAGGGCTTAAAAAGGATATTCTAGTTTTACTTTTATTTCTGTGACACTTATTCCATACTCAGTACTCATTTCAAATGTGTAGTATACGTACTGCTCACGAATTTTTTTCAATTATTATTATTCTTAATGTTAATGTTTGTTAAATATCTATTATATGATATATCTTTCATTGTGTTTATGGTTCAAATTATTCTGAATCGATAAAGTAAGTGTGTGTCAACTATTCTTATTTGAGGCCCATATTATATTATGAAGCTATATCCATTTATAAGGTGAATTTAATTAACTTTGAAAACATTTATTATGATTATACTCCATTTCAATATAATTTCTGATTTATGAATTTGTATTGTCTAATATTTATTATAATTCAATGTCCAAAAAATTTGTAAAATTTAATTTCTACAATTTATAGTTTATTGAGATTATTTTGGGAGGATTCTTCCATTGATTAAATATTAAAATACATATATCAGTATATATCATTAATTTACCACTCCAATGTATGTTCAAGATATCTTAATTTAATGGTACAATTTCAACCAATTTTCTACATAAGATAATTAATAATTTTTTTTGAGAAAATCAGATTGTATCTCCTAATTTGATCAAAAATCTAATTTCCTTCAATGTCTTATTTAGTAAAAATGTATTAAAAAAATATAATATTATTTAATTATTTTTAAAAGACATTTTTAAACATGTTTTGAATTTTATTTAAGTATTATTCAATTTTATTTTATTATAACAGAATGTTTTTAATTATTTTATAGTGAAAAATGAATCTCTTGCATGTACAGATTTACCCAAAATCATTACTAACATTTTCTGCAAGAAAAATTTAATGATTAAATGTTTGTTTTTAATGAATTTTTTATCTAATAATATGTAAAATTGTTGTTTTTAAATTTTTTTCAAGAAAAAGCTATTTAATATTTTTAATCTATCTGTATAAGTTGTTAAAGTGGTACTTATAGAGAAATGTTTTCCAAATGATTTCATCATTTCATTATAAGTAATGAAATATATTTTGAACAGTTTTTTTAAACGATTAAAATATTTTTATATGTTTTGAAATTAATTTCAATGAAATGCATTATATATTTTTTTAATTATCCCATAATATTTTTTCAAGGATATTTTAAAGAAAAGAGTTATCCAAATCTCTTATAAAAAAAATAAGAAATTATAGTTTCCTAAATAAATTTTTTAATGATTTTTATGCCTTAATTCATATTTTTCAAAATTCATTTTGAAATAATATTATTTTTTAAATGTCAAACATTTTTAAAAATGAATTTCAAAGAATGATTATTTTTTAATGTGGTCATTCAACATGTATATTCATCTTAGATGAAATTCTTTTATAATTTATATGATTTAATTAGGATATGATCAAATGTTACCATTCACACAACTTCTCTAAATTGGTTCATTTTTTATGGAATGAAGTTTATGGATCTATTTCATTTCCATGGGTCTATCACATTTCAAATATATTTTTATGATCCTCATTTCTTTTCAATGGGATAATCATATTTCAAATGTATTGACATGGAGTCATTTTCATTCAAATAGGTTCATAAATGTATGAATTAATTATTATTTTCATCGTTTTTATGATATTATTATTGCTCTTTATACATTATTCCATTTGCATTTCATTGACATTTTTTACATGATGGGGTGTACTAGATTGTGTTATGCAATACCGTTGAAACTTATACAATGGGTTGGCACAAATAGCACTAGGTAATCCAATTATAGAATAAAATCTAGGGTCTCCTAGATAGAACCAGGTAAAACATTTATGACTTATAACATTGGATAAAAAAATAGATTTAGAAAAACCTATTATAACTAACACGATGGGGAATCCCAGATAGTTCTGGTTAACCTCAATATAGTTCTCCAATGCAATGGATAAATATTTATTTCTCATGAGATCGATATGGTTGGAATGGGTAGTGAACTCCATTCATTAAAGGGGATTTTAGGCTATGATGGTTTGTGTAGTGACCCTAACTTCTATGATAGTATTAGGAGTGAACAATTACTACTAATAATTTCATGGAAGTGAACCTTTACTAGTAATATGGTTTAGGGTATGAACCCATTCCACTATAAGGAATTGGATTTAATGGGTGATGGGTGTGTCCCGCCTAGTAAGTGTATCACCCACAATGTTTCTAAATAGTTTTGGGGAATAATCCTTGACTTACATGGAATTATTTTATATTTTTACCCATGTCTCTAAAATTATTTGTCTAATTCCAATGTTATGATTTCATGGATTATTCTCTTAATTGGCTTATAATTCATGTCTCATAAACTACCAATATTTATTCTATGATTCATGTATATGATAATTTATATGTATTTTATGATATTTTGATGTTATGATAATCTTTTCATACTACTTTTCTCATTTTATTCATACATATCTCCATTTTTTACCCTTATTGGGCATTTGATCTCATATGTTTATTCTATTTTGATTCCCAATGATTTGAATATAGGTTTTAAGTAATACTTTTAATGGTATGATCATTAGGGGAGATATTTAATAAACTTCACGACGATATCATATTACACTTCGAGGAATCAAAAGAAATAAACTATAATGGTCCTCAAGAATGTACTTTTGAAATGTGATTAATATGTATAAAAAATTAAATAATATCTAATAATGTTAATCCTGGGACACTATAGTGGGTATGCTAGATTCCATGAAGTTTTATGATAAATGAAATTTACTCTAGGTAAGAGAAAAAATATATTACATTAATTACCATTATCGTTGATTAAAAATAATTAAATGAAATGTATATTGAAGGTCTGATTCACAGTAACAATGAATTAAAAAAATAAAAAATAAAGGAAGAAAGATAATTTTTATTTGTAATGTGTGGAATTATAAATGTTTATTTTTTATGATAATGGAGTTATGGGAATTATTTTGAATGAAATATAAAAGTTGATTTTCAATTAAATACATTTTGTTTGTTTTCCATTTCAAATTTTAGAAATAGAATAATTAATTAATTTTTAATACTATTGATATTACATTAATGGGGACAACCAAGTTCTATGTGTGGGTGAATTAATATGACCATATTTTTATGCTTATTTGAATTTAAAATACCATATATTTATAAATTAATTTATTAAAAAAATTATTTTTTAATAGTTTTGGAAATATATAGATTGATATAAAAAAATCATTAAAATTAAACATAATAACATGGAAATCCAAACTGAAATGATGGCTATGTATGACATACTAGTGAAGTCCCATGTAAAATTTTCAAAATTGAATACTCATGATAAACTGGGATAAATTCGACTCGAATCAATAATTAAAACCATGAAGAGTGGATTTATGACATGAAATGTTTTGGAATTCAGGATGTGAAGTTACAATGTGAGGGAAAATGACTTCATGATGATACAAACATGTTTTATGGAATGAAACATATGTTTCACTAAATAAAACACCATAAAAATTTTCAAAAAGTTTTTTATGATTATAAACTAAAATAATTTGTGATTTGTTACACTATTTAGTTTTATGAAATGTTTTTTCCAATATATTTACATCCATTGATATCTTGTGTACCATGATACAATGAGTTTTAAAAAACAATAATAAAATATTATTATTATTATTTAATCTTGACTATTAAAATCTACCTCCTAAATTTGTCAGTATGAATATGAATAACCCAATTTTGAAAACTAAGTATGAATATTTTTGATAAATAAAATATAATTTTAAATAAATTCAAACATTATTTAGAAATGATTATTATTCTACGAAAATACATTTATTCTCACAAAAAATGATATTCATTTAATTTTTTAAACAAAAATTAAAATTAATTGTTTTCAATTTGATAAAATTAATTTAAAAAATTGTAATTTATTTTTGAAATCATCATGTAAATAATATCATATTATGAAACTTTGGGATTCTTTTGGATTGTTTTATTTTTTTAAAGAATAATTAAAAATTTTGATGTTTATTGAAAATATAATTTTCATTTAAATAATATATAATTTTATATTTTGGTTGATAATATTTTAATAATTAAATTTGGTCAATTATATAATTTTGATTCCAATTTTTAGAATTTAATCATTCTATTCATTAAGTTTTTATACAAAATTATTATTCATATGAAAAAAATTATATAGAAAACATCCTTTTCGTCACTTTTGATGTATTATTTTTAAATAAAACTCTTCCACTTTATAGAATTTAAATTTGAAAAATGGATTCCATATTTGCAATCATCTTGATTAATTTTATATAAAATGGTTAACATTATTTATTTTCCATGGAAAATAGTAAAAAATTATATATTAATTATTGTGGTTAATATTAATATTGGTTTACTGGGAGTAATACTAAAATGATAAGCATTAAAATGACATAAAACAATTTTTTATTCCAATTTAATATAAAAAAATCAACTTTATATCATCAGAGATTATACAAATATATATTTTTTAACCTTGTTCTATTTATAAGGCATGTGTATAAATTTATCTTATAAAAAATTCAATGTATGTCCTCTCCCCCACTAATAAAATGTAACACTAACTCTTCTTATCATCAAAGTAATAAATAATTTTGTAAATAAATTTCTACCAAATTTTTTTCCTTCGTTCCTCCCCATTACATGGAGGCATTAATTTTATTACTGAATTGTCTAATGAAGGCTTTTGGTGGGAAGCTAACGAGGTTGTTAAAAAAGATATATCATTCTTAACAAAGTATTTTAGAATTTCTTATCTTCTACCTCCAAAAAATATTCTTAAAATATTATGATACAATATCATCCTTATCATACATATTCTATTATAATATGAGGTTAAACTAACAACATATTTATAACTCCTTATCCATAAAATGTGAAATGAAACCATCGATCACATGTTCGGAAGACTATTACCTCACAAACAGTTGTAATTTGATTTCCATTACCTCTTAATAAAGATAGATATAAATATAAATATGAATTTTATATAATATATTTAAGAAAAATTAACATTAAATTAAAGGAATTCCGGACTTAGGGCCTTCGGGCCACAAAGACAAAAGAGTATCCCAGTTCACATTGAACATGCCCTAGATGAATATTAGAGCAACAAGAGTAGCATCCACCAGATGCAGAGCTAACCAGATTGGAAGAAAGACAAGGTATGAAAATCTCCATCGATACAAGGCACCATACAACTTTTTACGGTGTAATTCTATCTGATCAACAATGAATGGGGGTGCTATGTGATCAATGAAGCATAAGCTGGGGAGTGGTAGTTCAAGTGGTCTAGGCCTACGGGTCATGCATTGGGCATGGTATTTCTCTGGGCCTTCGGGTGATGTATTGAAAGTCAGTCGGGCCTTGTGCCTTGGACATACGGGTCATGTATGTGTTTCCCTTCAACACTTAAAAGTGGGATTATCCATAATAAAATAAAAAATAAGGCCTTTGGGCCATTCGGGGGGGGGGTTCATTCATATGTGTGGCATACCATCCCCATGAATTCTGTAATTAATATTATATATATACCATTAATGGATTACTATATATTTTTATACACTAAATATATATTATATTTATAATAGAATTAATATTATATATATGATGGACCATAATTAATATAAATATATGGAAACTACCAAATCAAAACATACATGAAAAACAAGGCAGTTATTACTCGAAATGTGATTTTATCAAGGAATCGTTAATTAGAAGGTAATAAATAGTTATAAAAAATCATATATGGTTATATATATATATATTGTTTTAAAATAGATATATAATAATCTTTTATTTATTATACATGACATAGGAACATGAATGATGAATGGTGACATATGTGGTAAGGGATTTTTTTCTTTCTTTTATTTTTGTGGATGACATGAAATATTCACCACATGTTTATTATATGTGGTGTATATAATTTACAAGATGTTAATTTATTTTTATTATTATTAAATATATGTGGATATAAATATACAAATAGGTATTTTTAATCTAATTGGATTATTAAGGAAAAGTTAATGAAAAAGTAATGGTTTTTTGTTACACTATCATTGTGTATTAGTATTTATTATTATTAAGTTTACAATATTGAAATATTATGATCCATATCAAATCAAATTGTTGAATTTTTTAAATTATGGTTTTTATAGTAATTAAAATATTTTATTTAATATTTCTCTCTTTATGTACTGAAGTGTATAGAATAATGATTTTATGGAAAAAGAGGCATTATTTCTCTCATCGGGAAGAAAAATATTTCTCTTCCATTACCATGTTTTATAAAATTTTATTCATGAAGGTTAATTAATATTATAAAATTATTTTTTTATTTTCATTTTCACACTTGTTTTAATTTTATTTAAAATAAGATAAATATTCTTTACATTTTCCAAAAGAGAGACATTTCAATTATAACCCAAAATTTAAAATGAATAACTATTTTAACTTATAAGACCATAATTAAATTCCACAAAATCATGAATAATCAATAATTTGAATATTATTTTACATTTTTTGAAGGTAAATTTTAGGGAAAAGTTTCTATTCGACATTTAGAGATTTAATACATTTAAAATATGTAATTTCAAATCAAAATTTGTACTTTCCTGAAGAAAAATTTCCTATGATATTTAAAATAATTTTCAAAAAAAGATATCATACTTTCATGATTTATAATCTTTTTATGGATTATTATTCAATTATACCATAATTATTCTTTATCTATATGGTATATGGCTATGATAAAAATATTTTTATAAAACTATTTTCTTTCAAAAAATCTATTTTCTTATAAAATGATTAAATGAATATGATGCTCATTTACTCATAATTTATAATATGATGAAATGATTTTGAAATCCATTTTATATTCACAGGTTATGATATGATGAATATTTAATGATATTGGGGAACATATCTATATAATAATCATCATAATATTTGTGGGATTGGAATTTTATATCTCTGTTATGAATTAGGTAATACTTGATATATAATGAGAATAATAGGACTACAATGGGGGTGAACCCAATTTTGAAAGGGAAATTATCACTACGATAGTATTTCTAGTGAGCATTTAATACAATTTTATTTTTAAGATTTAACCCAAGACAATATGATATAATATGTAATGATCTATGACTACTATGTAAATTACATTCTATGATTATGTGTATGACCAAATTCTATGTCATATACAAACATTATTTTATCTTGGTATGTTTTATTTTATTCCATTATGATTCATGTCGTATAAAATACCAATAATTATTTCATGAATTTTATTTATGATCTATGTTCTCCATTTTTGGGATTAAAATGTTATTCTATTGTTCTCTCACCCTTTGGATCATGTCATGATTATGGGATCATTGATATTTCCCTTATTTACCCTCACTATGGATTTTATCTCACCCTTTCTCATATTTTTCCCCAGGTCATGAAAATAAGTACTAAGTATGATATAACTAAGAAAGGATCTAGTTATGAAGAACATGGAGGGATATAATGTAGTATAATTATGAACTGATTGTTTATGTATCAATGTTTCCAAATGAAGTAGACCTAAATTATTTTAATGTGGATCAAATGTTATGAAATGAATACTCATCTACTTTAACATCCCGACGCGGTTCACCACTCATCCTATGGACGAACCGGTAACCACATTACCTCATGTGTGTCTCCCCATAAGCTAGAGGACGCTGACTATCATCAAGGGTATAAGGATAGTTAGTGGGGAGGCTATACCCTCAAATAAGAGTTTCACATCAGTTTATCAGAGTAAATTAAAATCAATAGCATAAACAGTAATACATAATTGAAATAATAGGGGAAGGAAAATAGTATTTATTTTATAAAGGTGGGAAACACCTTTTATTTAGAAGATGCATGTATGACATGATAATGATACAAAAAATGGAAACAAGTGAACAAAATAACATTATTTACATTTCAATACAAAAATAAATAAATAATGACTCCAAGCCCTGAGGGTGGTCTCATCGAGCATCCCGAGCATCCACTCTGTCCTCTATACCTATGAAAACATATCACTACTACAACCAAATAAAATCTACTTAGGTACCGAGGGAAAAGGAAGTTGTAGTAGGGTGTGAGATATGAATCTAAATAGGAAGGAACCACCAGTGTCTACCTCAATTCCAAATATTTATTAAATAATTTAAACCATGTGAAATCATGAATAAATTAAGTAAGAAGTACAATGTAACTATATATCCGAATATATGATTCATCTTCAGATGGTGTTTGAACCTACATAATACATTTTTCCATTACAATAAATAATCACTACATAATCATTTTCATTTAACAATTATTCAATCCTCATTAAATTATGAATGTATCAAGATTCGGAATAAGCTCGACATCCCTCGTATAAGACACTCACCCAGATGTCATTAAAGATAATCTAAGTAATAAAATTAAATACTGAATCCAATAATTTTCTTTGTCTTGGATAAAACAATATAAGATATTCAATTTAATATTTCATTTAATATGACTGGTCCCATCCACTAAAATTGTGATTCTCTCATGGTTCCGTCTACTAACAGTGATTCATCCAATTCATTAATAAGTTTGAACCCTTTCTCATATTAAATTCACAAATCATTATGTCACAAACATTTTCATTAACCATTAATTCATTCATGTATGACCAATTAAACCCATAGTCTAATGTCAATTAATGGGGGTTGAACATCATTTACAGCACCTTCATCAGTATTTGGAGCACCATTCCTTATCTCACAACCCATGGGTATTTGGAGCATCATTCCATATCCCATAAAAGAATATTTGCATTCAAGATGGTTGTAGAACACCATGTCTAGAACCCCATGAGTTTTTAGAGAATCAGTCCCTATAACACAACCTATTTATCAATCATACATATATATTTATCATTGTTGGAGAATTCATAGTCTAACACCCCAAAACCTCCCATTAATTAATTAATTAATTAATTAATTAATCTAATCAGTTAATTAATTCCATAACAAATTAACAACCTATACCTCCTATAAATAAATTCAACAATCAAATAACCATTCAAAATCAAAATCGATAATAATTATTTATCAATTATTTATTTTTAATTAATTATCACATATCTTTAATAAGTCTGATCCCATCTAATGAAACATTTTTTTTGCCCAGAACTTCAACAATTAACATGCATTTCATAAACATCTCACGTCAAACATACTGACTAAGGCCCATATATTTAGAAACCATCTCACATAGCATAAAATATTTTTAAAAAACACAATCCTAAGAAATTTTAGTCATGGAAAATAAATACTCATCAAAAAGAATTATTGGCCAATAGTCATATCAATAAATCAATTAAAAATCTTAAATTAATGCATGCAATTTAATTAAGAAAACAATTATCTAATTAAATCATATCACTTAAGAAGTTTAATCAATTAATTTACCATTTACCATTTATCCTGTAATAATTATTACATCCATTAATTATTTAGAGTATACAATTTATATTCTGAACATGTCAGAATATTCAATATTTTAAATATTCAGAAAATGCCACAATGTTTCCAACACATAACTTGATAACTAATTCTTTAACTAATTAACCTATTACCCATCCTGCCCCATTCAAATCATTTAACAATTTATTCATATAACTTTAACGGAATTATCAATACATGATTAAAACCAACACATGATCAAGTCCTCATTTATCTCATGAGGGAGGCATCATTTACAAACATCAAATTTTCCGTGCATCGACATATCATATACCAGCACCAGCAAGATTACATATGAAAATCCAAACAATAACAAGCATGATATAACATTAGTACTATCCAACAATTTATCTTTAAGCATCAGGTCATGAAAACATAGTAGTTCAACAATCATGGAAACTCACTTTCATAATATATTTTAGGAAGCTAATAGAAATTCATAAATAAAGATATAATGATTTATAACTCCACATCAGGGTGGAACTATATAAATTCTACAATGCTTTAATATACATGGAGGTAACGAGTCTATAACTAGTCCAAACTGGAAAACGGACACACCATTACACACACAGACACACGTACATATACAACTATATTTTTGTGTTGTCTACACTGATAAAAAAACCAAAATATTAAACCAAAACCTATAATCAAAGCAATAATGATCAAGGAACCTCTAACTTGATACCAAAGACTCATAAAAACAATAGACTTTAATTTAACTGGAGCCAAACCAAACAACGGGTTTAGAAGCATACCCGAACCAATGACAGAAAAACAATTCCAGACCATCCACCATGCCCATGGAGGCAGATGCCAGATTATGTACCCAAGAGTCTATAAACAGAAATCTCGCATCCAATTGAAGGTAGAACAGAACAACCGGATCAAACCCGAACATTAGGGTTTTGTCCAAATCCAAATAGGTCACCAAAAAAGAATAAAATAGACAAAGTGATGAAGAAGGAAATGTCTATAGACCTAACTTCAAGAAATAAAAGTAAAATAGAGAAGAAACCAGAAGAAACCCTTTACAAAATGAGAGAAGTCACACCATGGACTGTGGATCCTCGGGATTCTGTCTGGGGTTGTGTGGCTGTTCTGAAACAAGAACAAGATGAGATTGCATCATCATATGGTCGTGGCCATGTGGAGGCCATGCAACAAATAGATCTAGAGGAATTGTATGAGAAAAATCATGTTTCACACCTCAAGGAGCTGGTACACGCTGATGTCAAATGTAGAGGGAGTGGTGGGGGTCGTGCACTATCTTGACCACCACTCTATTCTTTTTGTTTCTCCATAAAACAATAAAAACACATTAACTAAATATATTATTATAAAATTATTAATAAAGATAAAATATATTATTATCTCTATTATCATATAGTAAAACGTTAATTAATTTATTATTCTTTTAATAAATGCTTCATAATTAATCATGAATCTCCATATTAATCACATAATTAAATTCTTTTATCATTTATTTAATTAATTAAACACAACAACAATAATAATAAAATTATTATTATTATTCCAACATTCAATAAATTAAAAACAAAACCTCCAAGTTATTATAATAGCTTTATTATGATATTAATGATAAAAACTCTAACCTATAACCTCCAATTAATAATAAATGGTCCTTTATTAATTCTGAAACTCTTCATTTAATTAAAATGGTTCTCTGATAAAACCAATAACACATTTATTTCCTAAATAATTATTTAATTAATTCTTTATCATTCAATTAATTACAAAACCACAATAATAATAATAATAACTTCATTATTTTTGTTTTCAAAACATTATTTTAATTAATCAAAAACTCTCAAGTAATCCCATTTTATTAAAATAAATAATTTATTAAATAGGGAAAACTACACAGGTTGGATGGAAACCATACATAGCCTAGGAAAATCCATTAGATTGGACTTTTCCAGATCCAATCCTCATGAGACTCATAGAGACACCACCTTAAATTATTGGGTTATTACGAAAGTCCAAAAATGACACCTTTGGGTGTTCCAACACACTAAATAAAATTCTGGAGGTCGGTTTAAAAACTGAATCCTTTATAAACCATAATATATTTGAAAAAACATCTATTTTAACCCACATCAAAACACGAGAAATTACATCTACTAATTTTTGATATCTATGTATTAAATATTTGGGTTGTTATAGAATGTATCTGAGATTATTTTATATAATATTTTGAAACTATGATGAAAAAAATGTGCTAACCCTATAGATAATTCAATGTATTGGGAAATATTCTATAATTATTATAATTGCCCATAATTTTCATAGATAGATACTACCACTATATAAGAGAATATAAAGTACATGGAAAACAATAACATTCTAGAACCATATAGTTTTAGTGTATTTGGAACATAGGAAACATAAATAATTGATTCATAAAACATCCACATTGTATCCATATAATTATTACGTAACTACAACATGTTCTGTTACATTTTATATAATATCATTCTTCATATCCAGGGGAAAATAATAATAAGAAAAGGGTCAAATAATATTCTAATTAAGGGTAATCAAATATGATAAAATATACATAAGGTCATAAGAACATGAAAATAAACTGTGAGAGTTATATCATCCTTATCAAGGACCGTGATATCATTTCATTAGATAATGCATAGAAATTCAAAAATAATTAAAAAACTTTGTTCTATATCAGAATAACATTAGACCTGGAATTAGGGAATAAAAAAATAATAGAAAATAATTTCCATACTAGCCATGTCTCATTTCTATGACCATCATAGTTGAAAAATTCTTCTACCAAACTGGGTTTTGTCCTTATTCCAACCAGATATTATAGAACCTATATTTCTACCCATTGTAGTATTATCTATCTGACGAGAAATAAATATTTACATAATTAATTTGATAAAGATAAAGGTCCCACCCATCACAAAATTAAATGGATACATATTTTTTCAACAAAATTATTCATTATTATTTGAAAGAGAACTAATAAAAAGAAATGGATTTCATAAACATCATTCTATCATATCATAAACAATGTAAAAGAAACGTGTTTCACAAATACTATTCAATCATAAGCATAACATAACGATATATATAATAGGGATAGTATCCCTAAAAATATTCGCAATAAATAATATGTAACATCAAATAATGTTCCTTTTAATGGAAAATAATTTTTTGAGATAACTTGAAAATAAAGGGTGATGAAATTATGCATTATTCATTGAAACTGGTTTCTTTTCAAAAAAAATTGTGAATTTTTAAAAAGAAAACATTTTATCTGAAAATAATCATGAAATAATTTATATTAATATAATAGGTATTAATGAGTCCTAGAAAACTAATATATTTTCATGAAATATAAATAAAAAAACCATTCCTCTTGAATTGTTTTCAGAAAAGTCACAATGTACCAAGGTAGGAAAATGATAAAGAATTTTATTTTCAAATTGTTTTGTAAAAATTCAATCACAGGAAAAAATAAAATTAATTATTATATAATATTTGATAAAATATTCTCATTTTTATAAAAATAATTTACATAGAAGATAAATATCCCCCATTAGATACATACATATGAACAAACTCAAAAAGAAATGAGATTTTGAAATTAACCCTTACATTAGGGTTAATTTAGTTTTATGTTTCTAAAACATAGGTACAATGGTTTAAAGAATAATAATAATTTTAACCAGAACAATATTTATATTTTTGATGTCATATATGATCCTATTATATCATTGTTTCACGAGTTCATTAGAAATATTTCATTATAACACATATTTTGGATGTTAACTGCTTAATTTTACATTGTGTGTTTTGTGCAATAAGTCTCATTTCATGTACATAGGATACAATTCATTAATCTCCAAAATGGTACTAAGGTAATTGATATCATTTATATTCATTATATTCATTTATATAATTATTATTTAATAGTAATCAATGAAAATGATTCACATCACATTAAGGAGATGGTAGGTTGTACATACACACGATGGATGGTATCATTCCCTGAATGATGAATTGTTAACAAATTGGATGGTATATTTTTTACCAGAATCAATAAAATTTTATTACAATATATATATATTATTTCCATCACAATACCAATCCAAATAATATGGTGATGAAAAGTAGAGTACACCGAATCGTGGAGAAATCAAGTCATACGTACACACGTGCATGGATTTTCCCTTTCACAGGATATGTAAAAGGATGAATGAAGATGTTACATAATCCTAATTATAGGACCCTAGGATTCCCTAAGAGGGGAGGGTGGAATAAGGGTCTCAAATTTTTTTTAATGTGACGGATCTTGTTCCCACGTTGGTAGTAAAGAGTTAAAACTACATGATTGATAAGAACCATAATTAGACAATCTAATGAAAATATACCACACTTCCCTTTTACTTGGTTCACCGAAAAGGGATACTTCCAAAGATTATACTCTGACAGTGTGTCGGTCATACCTAAATCAACAAATCTTTTCTAGTTTTGGAGTACAAGAGTTAAGAAACAATCACTTTGTCCCAAGCACACTGCATTTATAATAATTCATGGATACCCACTGCATCCCTCAGAACACTTATGTCGAATCCACCCTTGTCAGTGGCTTGGGAGAATTCTTACATAGTTTCCTAGAATGAGGTATCTTCAATATATTTTCATTGAATTATTTCTTTCTATCCAACATGAGACACTACATGCATCGATGCCTTGAATTGGTGCACTTGAAAGCACTGATCACACAAACCGGATATTCAAAAACATGTTAGTACCTCAACACTACAATTGCGTGCAATACCTGAACATGCACAAAAGATTTGATATTTGTCTTGCAAAATAGATTTTGTGCAACCCCTAATTTCCTCTCAAACCTTATCATTCACACCAATACACCGAAGGTTTCACATTTTTCTAGACTAAAGGAATGCCATGCGTGTATGTTTACCTCTATATAATTATTTCACATAGAAATCATTCACGCTGTAGAGAAACCATATTTTCATTGAAAAATTATTTAATCTTCCATGGGGGTTGCTTCCAAATTATATTCATTGATGACCCTACACACATGTTTCCATCGCATCTATTTCAGTGCACACAAGATTCTTCCTAATCATTCAATACCCCTTTGGACATCGCATTATGTTCTTAAGATGCTTCAACTCAACATCGTCATTTTTACTCATTTAATTTTTTCCCGCATTAAATGTATGATCCCTTTCCTATAAAACACGATGAACATACAATGATGTTCACCACAAAAACAAATCACACTATATTTCTAGCATAGAATGGATGTGGTTCCAACAATATTTCCTAGAGGGTTTTTTTCAGTCTCTAGATAAATTCAATAGAGCACCAGCAACTATCCAAAAATAATATGAAATAATCAACTCATCCACCAATCTATGTTTACATCAGTAATGCTCAGTATATAAAATAATTGGGTAAGATGGAATTGGGTTCATCTAATTTGGTATTCTTAAATATTTTTTATCCTCCAAACACTGAATTCTCATCATGACATGTAAGCATTAATTTTCCTAAATTTATATTCATTTTCCACCATTTTTATGACTATAATTTGTTCATTAAAAATCTCAAAAACAAACTCCCATGGATATTATATCCCCCATAAACCTACATCACTTCCAAATATAGATTAAAAATAATTAACATAACTAGGGAGAGGTAACGAATCGTTGCCTTCTCATGATCTAGGAGGGGGATGAACACTGAGGTTCAATAAATAATTCACAAACACAGTCTCTGACAATGGAATGGTCATAATTTCATCCAGTTTCTCATTATTTCCTATATGGTCCATTTCGATCATGCCTTGTTAAGCTTTTTATCTTAGTGAAGTGATATCTGATTTCAAAAGTTTTAATATGATAATTCGGAATTGGATTTATTGTAAGAACAATTGAACTCTTATTATCAAAGTAAATCACCATTGGTTGTTTTCCATCATCACCTATGTCAGTCAGCAGCTGCTTCATCCAATGTTACTAAGTTCACATCGTGGTAGCAAAGATATATTCTACTTCATCAGTTCTATGTGATATACTTTCCTATTTCATTCTCATCCATACCATGCATTTTTTGCCAATAAATAATTATCCACCACTCGTGGAATTTTTATCCACCACATCTCCCACCCAGTCAGGATCCAAACTTATAGATAATTCATTATCTTTTCCTACAGTAAATAATATTCTATAATTGTGAGTACAATAAATTTACCACATGATTGGGTTAACTGTCTCCATATGTTCTTCCTTCGGATTACATTGAATGTGGGCAGCTAAACATGTTCCAAATACAATATCAGGTCATGTATCAGTTAAGTAAGGTATTCTTCTGATGATTTTTCTATACATGGTGAGATCCACACACATCCAATCCTCATTCTTCCCATGTTTTTTTCTAACCACTACCAAAATCATAATTGGTTTGGAATATTGCATATTAAATATTTTGAATAGCTCTTTTGCATGATTTTCATGTGAAAGGAAACAGTAATCCTTATTCTGAATTAGTTGTAGCCTTAAGAAGTATTTGAGTTATACATTCATAGACCTTTCAAATTCTGGATTCTTGTGATTAGAAAATTCATCAACTGATCCTTGCCTGCTACTATTGATGATTATATCATCCACATAAACTAGCACCATGAATTGATCTTTCTCATAATTATTTACAAATAGATTGTGATATAATCACCTTCTTTTGAATTCCAGTTTCTGGAGATAAAAATCCAACTAGGAATACCATGCTCACATTTATTGCTTTGAACCATAGAGGGCCTTCCTTATTTTCAAAACCATTATTTCATCATTACCAAGAAGAAATCCTAATTGTTGTTCAATATAGACTAAATCTTTTGGAACATAATTCAGGAATGTTTTCTTGACATCCCTTTGATATACTTTATATCCTCATTAGATTTCATTGGGAATTAAAATCCTGATTGACTCTAGTATATCCACTAGAGAAAATTATTCATCAACATTGACACCTTCAATCTGTGAATATACATTACATACAAGTCATTTTTTGATTGTAATAACACATCTGTGGTCATTGAATTTGTTCTTGAAGGTTCACTTTGGAAAATCACAATGTGAAATTCAGGTCTCTTAACTAGGTCCCATGTTTGGTTCTTATCATTCTAATCCAACTCTTCATTAATGGGTTTAACCCTTGATTCATCCATTGCAGATTCTTCAAATTATGAGGGTTTAATAATTGAAAATAATGACGATTGTTCATTTATCTTCATTAATCATGTCTGGATTGGTTATGTTGTATCCCCAATAATATTGGATTGATTTATTTCTGCTATTTTATTTCTCATATGATTTTTAGATGAGGATTCATCAGGAATAATTTATTCTTCTACTTCATCTTCTCCATCATCACCATTTTGTGACCTCTGAATATTTTTCAATATTTATTCCACTTAATCTTTAGGATACCTACCATGTATAAATTCCACCACATATTCTATCACATCATCATAAGAATTATTTTACTCATTTTTGGTTTTTTTATCAATTATCTTTACTTATATTAATTCAAAAAGAATTCAAGTATCTTATTTAAGAATTTGTAAGATTTTCAATTCATTGAGTATCCATGGAATATTCCTTCATTTTCTATATCACAATACATTCCATGAAATCCTTCTTCATTTCAAATAAATAATTTACTTCCATAAACACAGAAATACCTCAAAGAGGTATTCCTTCCATGCCAGAAATCATCCATTGTCTTGGTTTCGCCCATATAGATCCCTATTTGATTTTGAATAAATACAATTTCTCGAAAATCCATTTTCTAATAATTATGAGGGATATTGATTTAAATCAGCATTGTTTTATCCATATTTTTCAATTGATGATTCCAATGCTTCATAAATCCATTCTGATGTGGGGCTCACACAATTGACAACTAATTTTGTATTTCATGCTTCTCCCGGCAATTCTCAAACTTAATGGACATGTATTCCCCTCTATTGTTAGATCACAAAAATTTAATTATCTTCCCAATGTCATTTTCAACAATTCCATAATATGTTTTTATGCATTCAAGAACTAGTCATTTCCTATGTATAACTATCACAAGTGTCATTCAATTGTAATCATATATGAAAAGGATGATGTAACATTCTCCAAGAGTTCCAGCAACATTTATCGGGCCACACACATTATTATGGATGAGATCAAGAAGTTTTTGAGCTCTTTTCTTATTTGGATAATATGAACGATAGACTAACTTCCCCAAAATTGATGCATCACACATCTTTTTACATTAACGCTTCATATTGGGGATATCCAAGATAATTTTAGTTTTGATATCTTTTCAATATCTTATTCATTGATGAGCCCCAATCTCTAATGATACAAGTTGTTTTCATCTTCAACTATCTCATAGAAAATTTTATCTTCACTATCTACTTGATATAGGTTAACATCCGTTCTATAATCTTTCCTGAGATAATTTCATGTTCTTCCCTTTATAATGATTTTATTTTTATTTAATGTTAATATACATCCTAAGACATAGAGTTTTCAATCAAATAGTTTATTGTGATGAAAACTATCCACATATAGAACTTCAATTTTCTTCAGCTCTCCATTAGCTAGCTTAGTATTTCCACTGCCTTTGATCATTAATACACCCACATTACCGAACCTCACTCTACCATCAACCCTTTTCTTGACACTTGTTAATAGATCATCATTACTTGTCATGTGGGACAGATATCTATTATCAAGAATCCATGTTCTATTGTTATTTTCAGCTCTTAGGGAATCTTCTAGAATATTTTATTTTTCTATTTTACACTTTTCTTTGTAAGCAATATAGGATTGATTTTAGGAAATTGGTGACCATTAAAATCTTTCTTCTATGTACATGGGTTCTTAATATTTATACTCTTCTTCCAAATAAAAAAATCTATTCGATATAAAAACATTGTTTAGTCAGAAAGAATACACATTTATCTAAGTGGTGTATGAAAATTTCATTTTTTTTCTCTACCAACGGTTTATAAATTTATTTCCAATGTTATAACAAAGAAAAAAAATTATCCATAGATACTATTTATTCTAAAATATGTATGATATGAATTTTCTGTAATTCATTCATCTCGTAGCTCTTCCCCATTCATATAGCTCCTTGCCTCTTGGAAATATGATATGGTGTGACAAAAATATCCATAAAACTAACAATTCATGAGTAGAAATGTCTTTTAATTTCTATTTCTACTCATGACTTCTTCCTTGGGAAAATTGTTTTACTGCCCTAGAACCATGAGGATAATATTCAGTTGTTCATTCTGGTTGATTCAAGGGTATATTTTCATCACTTTAGGTGATTTTTGAACATGATCAACATTCAGCATGCCTTCATTCTGGTTCACATTGTTTGTATAATTTAATGTTTACACATCACAACTGATTCCACTTCCTCCCATGCATGCGGGTCATTGATCACTCAAAATATTAATAACTCCATAAAAACCATTATTTTCTCTATCTATCATGTTAGAATTTGAGAGCCTACAATATTGTATTTTCTTCTTTATTTATTTTGAATTTGATTCACTTTTAAGTATAGCCCTAAGTGTATCAACTTCTTCTTCTAGTACCTTAATAGTTTTATACATCTCCTCCAGTCTACATGTATGTTCATTGATGACCTTTACCAGTTTATTGATTCTAAGCATTAGTTTCACAACACCATTAGACCTTTCAAGGATTTCATTTAATTTCATCTTCAGGATGTTCAACATATTCTGAAGGGTCTTCAACCATTTCATTCCACTTATTACATCTCTTAAAATTACTCCCAAGATTACCAAAATCATATTTATGTTGAAACATGAGATCATCATTAGTTTTTAATTGGTTAATTATATCTTTATCTATTGTTGGATCTAACTTTTAAATTATATTCGTCATGGAAGCATGGTTTCTAGTTTTAAATTCCAGTTCTTCTTCTGAAAAAAATTCATTATCATCACATTCTTATTCACAAAAAAACTCATCTTAGGTACATTCTTTCCAAATTTGATGCCTCCCTGTAGTACCCCTGGTTTCAAGTACATAACCCCTTTCCGCATGTATTTTTAATTTGTTTGTTTTTAATTGGGTTTCCATAAAATAAAGAGTTTCCATAAAATAGAGGGTTTCCATAAAATAGATTGTTTCCCTAAAATATATAGTTTCATTAAATTATATAGTTTCCATAATATAGATATTTTCCATAAATTTTGTTTTTTTATATAGTGGGTTGTTTCCATAATGTGTGGTGTTTCAATAAAGTGGGGTGTTACCATAAAGTGGGTAATTTTCATAATGTAGGTTTTTTCCATAATGTAGGATGTTTCCATAAAAATTTTGTTTCTAAAAAAAGGTTAAAGGTGATGGATGGGAGATTTTGGGGGTTTAATAATGAGTATTGGAACCAAAAGGAAGGTCACACGATCCATACCAAGTTGGACCAAACCATGTGGTCAAATCTTGGGCAGAGGTCAAATCTAGATCCTATTTTGTAGGAGCTTACATGTTTTTTCTCTGTATGATTTATTTTTTATTCAAAACTCCCCTAAATCGATATTACTCACCATAGAAGGTTTTAGAACCATCCCCACACGAGTTGGAGCCCTCCTAAATCCTTCCCTTGTTGATTTCGAGTCCAATTCTGGAAGAATGTCACCATTAATTCCTGATTCATCACATTTTCCTAGATCTTCATAGATCTATTTCTCTGGTATCCATTATTTCTTAGATATAAAACTATAGTGGCTAGATAAAATTTTATGGATACCAAATAATTCAATGTTGAGTCAGAATCTTGCTAGGATAAAAGATCAAAGGCTGCTCTTGGAGAATCGGCCCGCTTTCATGTGTGTTCATCATCTTTTGTCAATGTTTCATGAAACCCATCAAGGTGGGTGGCTCAAATCTTATCTCTTCTTGCAATAATTTATTTTCTTAGATTCAAATGTTTTTATTGATTATTAAATTCATGGAAAATAATCATTTGTGATGATTTATGGGTTTTGTAAAATTTTGTGGTCTGGGTGAATAGTTGTGAAAAAGAGATTTTTATTTAAAATCTTGATTTTAAATTATAGATTTTCTAGAATTGCTAAACGGTTGATGAAAAAGGGGTTTCAATAAAAATTATATTAAAAATGGGGTTTAATTGAAATATTTTTGAGTTGAAATGGTTAGGCATTGAAATAGTTTGGATGAAAAAATATTTCAATAAAAAGTTGTTTTATTGAAGAATTTATTTTGGATTGATCATTAGGAATATGTGTTTTATGTTTTTATTGCATATATTGGGTTTGGTTTAAATATGACCTTCTTATCGGTTCCAATGATTTAATTGCACATGAGAATTGCATATATGGGGCTTGGTTGAAATATAACCTTGTGCTCGGTGCCAAAGGATTAATGGAACTTGGGAAACAATTACCTTATGATGACTTGTTTTGGGTTATGCGGGTAATCTTGGAAAGCAATCTATTTCCATTGAATTTCAAATTTTTAATTGGAATTTTCTATTATTTTTTTTCCCACTTGTAGGTTACCACAAACCCTGAAACCAAATTTTGAAAATCAAATAAAAAATGAATTTTCAGTCAGTTAGTGACGACTTGGTAGATCGATGAGAAACCACTGATGAGTATGGAAATGTCATAATGTTGCATGCATGGTTGGTTGCATGGGTTTGAGGAATGTTTGGGTATGAAGATATATAGATATTGAGGAATGGTTGTAAATATTGTTATGTTATTTTTCTGAAAAAATATCTTGTTGGGAAAATTGGTTTCAATTGCACTTGTATGATTTTTGTAATGAATAGTTTTGGAAATATGTTTATATTTAGTTGTAAACTGCTTTTGAGAAATTGTTTTATATAAATCATTTTATATAATTTTTGTTAACTCTTTTATCCTAGTGGCTTGAGTAGGGAAGTCATTTGGGAAAACCTACTATGTTTTATACTCACACATGCTTTTTAACATTGGTGCTTTTGTAGATGCTATCTTCGAGGATAAGGGAAAAGGCAATGTTTTATAGTTTTTTAGAACTACCTTAGGATTTTTGGGATGTTCGGCAATTACAGACCCTGGAGTTTGTGGAGCATGGAGTCTTGATGTTTGTGGAGAGTCTTGTTTAGTCTATTCGATGTGTACTTTGATACTTGGTTATTCTTCCTCTATTGTTTATTTTTATATGGTTTTGAGATACATGAATTAGTTGAGTTTTCTTTCATCCTTTCATGCATCATATAGTGAATGTTCGGTTATGGTTGGCATAATATTTTTTTATTTAATAAATAGTAAATCATTCCCCACTTATATTTGGAACCCTTCGGCATTTATTTCCATCCATTGGTTTCTTGGGGATGTCGCTTAAGGCCTAATAATGACTCATTGTACTCTCAAGCCACTACTAAATGGTGGGTCATTACAAATGGTATCATCTTGTTCGATCCTTGCCTAAAAAGTAGTCATCGATTTAACTTGTTTTAGAGATGAAATCCTTTCTTGTCTCTTCCTTAGGTGGGAATAATAGAAAGGAGTACGATTATTTGAACATGAAATATATATCATAAAAGGAATTAGTTATCCCTTTTATGTTGAACATCAAGTTGCTATGGGGTTGGGTAAATAAGTGTTTGGAGACACTACTAGGATTATGAAATATCATTGTAATTGGATGAGCCCATGATAGGAGCATGAAATGAATTATAGAGGAATCAATTCCTACTAAGAGAGAATACATCATTTTTAGGAATGATCATTTTTGAAAAGTTTTGAAATGGTTTTCAAATGAATGATTTTGAAAAAGTGAATGATTATCGTATTTCAAAAATGGTGTAATTTTCAATATCATGTGTAGTGGTTTCAAAAATAATTAAAAGTGGGAAAAAAAATATTTTGGAAAACAATGTTGTGATAGTTGATGTGATAGAATTCGAATCTAAGCCAATCCATTATAGTAAGAGGAGATGAGAGTGAATCCACCAACCGCGATGGTTTTGGCGAAACATTGAATATAAACAAAGAACACAAAAGAATGCAGGGCGATTCTATAAGAGCGTCCTTAGATTTCTTATCCTAGCAAGATCACAACTCAAAATTTTATTATTTGGCATCCAAAAACATATATCTACCTTCCTATTGTTCCGATATGAGAAATAATGGAGATCGTAGAAGTAGATATCAGAAGATCTAAGAAAACGTGACAAATCATGAACGAATGTTGACATAGCTCCTGAATCGGACTCAAAATCACCAATGTAAGGCTCTAGGTTGGCCCCAACTCTTGTGGGAATGGTTCTCCAGCTTTCTAGGGAGAGTAATCTCGAATTAGGGGTGTTTTGAAGCCCAAATTAAATATAAATAATAAAAACCAACAAGCTCCTAGAAAATAGGATCTATATTTGACTTTTGTGAAATATTTGACCACAAGGTTTGGGACAACCATTTATGCATCATGTGGCCTTCCTTTTGGTCCCACTACTCCTTATTAAACCCCCAAAATCATCCATCCATCACATTTACCCTTTTTATAGAAACACATTTTATGGAAAGTCTCACTTTTATAGAAAAACTCTATTTTATGGAAACCCAATTAAAACACACATCAATTAAAAAATCATGAAGAATGGGGTTATGTACCTAATATTGTGGGTAATACATTCTCCCCACCATTGGTATTTCCATCATCAAAATGTAGAAAACAGTTTCTTGCCAAAAAGAGTTCCTGCCACTGCTCTTTCATTTCCTTCCCACATTCCCAATTCTCTTCCTAAATCCGACCATTGAATTATTTGATGTAAAATTTATTGGATTAAATTATAATTGGTTGATTGATAGTGAAATTAATGGTAAAATTTTGATTTTTGATGATCTATTCTATTTGTTAAATTGAGTGATCTTGGGGAATAGTTGTGCACAAGGGGATTTTATTTAAAATGATGATTTTAAATTTTGTATTTTTTGGAATTGAAAAATGGTTGATGAAAAAGGAGTTCTCCGTAAAAATGGGTTTCCATAAAAATGGAGTTTTATTGAAATGATTTGGAGTTAAAATTTTTTGGCATTAATATGGTTTTGATGGAAATAGTTTTCAAGAGAAAGGATTTTTTTCTGAAAGGTTTATTTTGGATTGATCGTCGGGCATATGTGTTGTGTGTTCATACTGCATATACAGGGATTGGTTGAAATATGAACATGTTCTCAGTGCCAATGGATTAATGGAACATGGTAATTGCTTATACGGGGCTTGGTTGAAATATGACGTTGTGCTCGGTGCTAAAGGGTTAATGGCACATGGGAAACAATTACCTTAAGATGACTTGGTAGATCGACGAGAACTCGTTCATGAGTATGGAACTTTCATAACGTAGCAAACATGGTTAGTTGCATGGATTTGAGGAATGGTTGGGTATGCTGATATAGGGATATTATGGAATTGTTATAATGATTGTTTACTAATTTTTTTTTGGAAAAATATCATGCTGGGAAAATTGGTATCAATTGTACTGGTATGATTTTGGTAATGAATGGTTTTGGAGTCTTGTTTACATTTAGTTATAAACTGCGTTTGAGAAATTTTTTTATATAAAATATTTTATATAATGGCTGAAAAATCTTCTATCCTAGTGGCCTGATTTGGGAAGTCATTGGGAAAAATCTACTGAGTTTTATAATCACCCCTACTTTGGCACTTATGTGCTTTTGCAGATGCTATCTTCTAGGACAAGGGAAAAGGTAATGTTTCACTTGTGTTTCGCACTACCTCATGATGTTTGAGCAGTTCAAGGACTGTGGAGCATTGAGCTTGTAGAGCATGGAGTCTTGAGGTCTTTGGAGATCTTGTGTAGTCTGTCTATTGGGTACTTTGATACTCAGTTATTCTTCCAATATTTCTGATTTTGATGTGGTTTTGAGATACATGACGTTATAGAGTTGTCTTTCATCCGTTCATGCATCATATAGTGAATGTTTGGTTATGGTTGGTCTGTTATTTTGTTTATTTCATAAAGGGTAAATTAGCCCCCACATGTATTTGAAACGCTTCAGCATTTATTACTATCCTTTGGCGTCGTGGGTATGTCACTTAAGGCCTAGTAATGACTCCTTGTACTCTCAAGCCAATAATAATTTGTGGGTCATTACACTCCCTTTTTTGAAAATCAGTTTTTTATGATTATTGATATTTTTAGCTACAATCTCTTTATATTTTAATGTTCTTGACCCTTGGGATTTAATGTGGACAAATTTTCCACAAATAATGAATTCTATAAGCAGAATAACTACAAATTCACCTTTTCCCTTCATTAACTTCTTGGAAATTTGAGATGGAATTTCTTTTTCCTCATTGTATTCACCATAACTATATCTGGAATTTTTCAGGTTTTCCTCGGATTTGAACACCGTTTCCTTTCCCAAACAGGTCAGAGTATCTTCTGGATTGAATCTCATTTCATATGATACAAAACTACTTATAATATCATCAAAGGAATGTTTAGGTAGATCTCTTTCATCAAGGGTGGACACCTTTTCATTTTATAGAGGATGAACTCTTCTCGGGATTTTCAATAAAAAATCAATGTCCTTTATTTTCTATCCAATACCTCAGAATTCTTAAACTAATTTAGTAATTCGATTGAAGAAGGAATCTGCATTCTCATCAGGATGTATCTTCATATCATCAAACCTAATGTGACGAACATGGACTTTTTCCTCCTTCAATTTAATTTCTCTTTTATAAATATTCCCATGATTTTCCCATGTATACTTTTCTGACATGAAACTCATGACCTTCAGATAGATCTAAACAATTAGTGCTACAGTAAGATCATTTTGTGATTTTTTCATTAGTGTCAAGAAACTTCCTGTTTTCATCAGTCATTTCAAGTCCAGTTTTATCAGTGAGTTGAATCCCTTGAATAGTAGAAAACAGAACTTCTATTCCAAGTGATATTAAATGATATCTCAACTTTTTATTCCATATCTATATGTTGTTTCAATAAAATAAGGGTACTCCATTAACATTCATTTAATTATCCATGAATTCTAATGTGCATATTTAATAATGAACAACTATCCTATGATAGCACTTGTAGGACCACGGGATGCCATGAGAGAGGAGGCATGAATCAAGGTGTCACCATTTTCTATTAAAGTGATGGATCACGATCCCATGTTGGTAGAAATTCCTTAAAACTATATTATGTATAAGAACAACCATTAAATAATCACATGAAAATAAAACATACATCTCTTTTACTTGGTTCACCACAAAGGGCTGCGTCCAAGGATCATACTATTATTGTGTTTCAGTCATACCAAAATCCACTAATCTTCTCTATTTTCTGAATAAAATAGTTCAGACACTGTCACTTTTTACAATCCCACTTCCTTTACAATAAAGCATGGATAACCCACTGTGTCCCTCAGAACACTTACGTCGACTCCCCATTTCTCATAGCCTTGAGGGTATTCTTACTCAGTTTCTTGACATGATGGTCTCTTCAATATATTTTCATTGATGTTTTTGTCTCTATCCAGCACGAGACGCATTAATCATCGATGTCAAGAATTGATGCAGTTGAAATCACCAATCACATAAGCCAGATATTCAAAAACCATTCAGAAGCTCAAAAATACCAAAGTGTGCAATACATGAACATGGATGCATGATTTGAGATTTGTTGTGCAAGAAGTATTTCACACAACACCTAAATTTGACACAAACCTTATCATTCACGCAACTACACCAAAGAGTTCACTCAATCAATTAAAAATAAAGAAACACCTTTTGAGTAAGATTAACTCTCTTCAATTCATTCAAGAGCAAATAATTCTTATTGTAGAGAAACATAATTTTCGTTGGAAAAATCTTAATTCTTTCATGGGGGTCGCCACCTATTTATATTCCATGATGACCACGTGTGCATGTTTCTAAAGAATCTTTTTTAGTGCGTGCAAGATTCTTCTTGATCATATAAAACCCTTTTGGACGCCTCTTTGAGAGGATAATATTCTTCCACACAAACACATATTTTGCACACTCTTAACTCTTGCGCACACCTTTTCCCTTCTCCAAATTTTCATGAACTGATTCAAAATTAGTCCTTTCACACAAGTTTCTAAGCACCATTCAATCCCACACACAACTCCCTTTTCAAATACACTTTTCCCCATATAAAAATTTTTATACCAAATTTTTTGGAAAACACTGGAAAACGGCATCACCTTTAGTACTATTGCCTGCTTGAACTGTATTATCCCTTTTCTAGAAACATTCTTCAACTTCCAAAGTAGATTGACAAAAAAACGAATCATACTCCATTTACAGTGTAGAATGTTCATTGTTCCAAAAATAATAACATCTATGAATTTATATTATACTATATTTATTACTTTAAAATTGAAACAACTCATTAAGTGGAAGTAAAACATGAAATAATCATGAAATAGCCAATAAAGAAGATTACCACTTCTTTGAAAAACATCCTTTATATATTCTCTTAGAGGCAATCGTGTTGGTATTTTCATTGTTTAGTGACCAATATAATGTGACAAAAGAAAGTAATAAAATATTTTTTGGGATTTTCATTCCTTAAGGCTCAATGTGATGTGAATATGTGATGGAGGAGGATCCCTTTTGTAATTGAGGTGAGAGGAAATTTTGAAATTAAAAAAAATATTTATAATAAATTCAATCATACAAAAAATACTTGAAAATTTATATTTATTTAATGATAATATTTGATATGGTTTTAATTGCATTAACAGATAAATTTTAGATGGTATTTGGGTTATTTTAATCCTTATCATTTTAATTAACCCTTAGTTATCAAATTTTAATTTTAACTAAGTTAACAAAATTTTCAATGTTAAAGGGTTGACATTTTTTACTTTTGTGATATCAATTAAACCATATATTAATATTTAATATAATTCTATTCAATATTGAAGTTAATTTTGTTAAGATGTTTTATGATTTTTTAATAATTTAATAAAATACTATTTTGGTAAAATATTATAAGTTTCAATTTTGAAACTATTCATTACATTGTAATTTACAAATATCAACATAAAAAAGTTAACTACAAAAAAATATATTCTATTATATTACAATGAGATGAATTCCGTCTATAAATTTATTTGATCATAATAATAATTTCAATTTATATTTATTTTTATATTTTTAATAGAATTTATTTGATATTTTCATTATTAAATGATTTACTACATCAAAATTGTATAATTATTTAATAAACATATTTGTTCAATAAAAAGGAAAAATAAAATTCCATGATGTACATAAATATTCATCATCTTTGAAAAATATTTATATTCTTATATATATTTTTTGGAAATTGTATATTAAAATGATATAGTATATTAAAGAAATATGTGAAATATTTAAATATAAATTAAATAAAATATTATAAATATCATAATCTCATCTAAGTGTCCGAAAAGAGACAAAAATAAGTGATTATCTAGAAAACATGTATATTAATTTATAATGGTACATTTATATTCATTCTTAACACACGTTTTTTCCAATGTAGACACATACATGATATTTAAAACTAAGAAAGTGACATTTTGTGATTTTCTTTGATTTAAATATTTTGATTATCATTATCATTTTATATTTTCCATTAGACAACTTAGTTTTCATCCTTATGTGTTATGTCTTAAATTATATTGATTTAATAAAATTCCGGCATTTTTTAGTGTCATTTTATAGTACTTATTATTTTATATTCAACCTAAATAACCCTGTTTATTCTTTACTAGGGTAACAAAATTCTCCTAGGTTGCTGTTCATATTGGAAAAAAAGGAAACTATATTGAAAATTTCGAAAATATGAATAAAAAATATACATATATTTTAATAAAATAAAAATACATATTGTTTAATTAAATTTAAAATAAAACCATTAAAAATACATGAAAATAGTTATTCAGGAAAATACATTTTAAAACATAGAAGGATAATACAATAAATAAATTTATAATGACCTTTTAAAACCCATAATTGGATTATATTAAATTTAAAGTAACTAATTATTACTTAAAAATAATATCAATCATAAGTTCAACTTGTCATACAATAAAACAATATACTCTTTTCAATAAAATCAATAGTTTAATTTTCCTTAAATGTTTCTAGAAAATTATAAAAAATAATTTTGAGATAAATTTAACATTATTAATTCAAGAATGAATTTGAAATTTTCATATCCATTTTCTATAAATTTTAATAATCGATATTCATTCATACAAACTAGACCAACATATTTTTTAAAGAATAATATGATTTTATTAAAAAAAATTGATCATTTTTTAATCACATACCAATACGTTTATACTGAGTTTGAAATGATTATATATTTCATAAATTATTTGATCAAATTTATTCCATATAATTTAGATTCTATTTTACAATGAACATATATTATATATGTATTTAATTTAATCTCATGGTTTCATCCTACACAAGATATTGAAAAATATATATTATTTCATGAGATATATTTCATAAAAATTATCCAGGTGTTACATTCTACCAACCTTAAATTTTATTTTTCCCTAAAAATTCATCATTTTGATATATACATATGAGGATACCTCAACCTCCTCACCTTTGTAGGTTCCGACATATCTTATAAATACTAGTTGTACCACCATAAATCTATATCAATGTCAATGCTATTTATAAAAAAATTATCCCTATGAACTAAAATCTCTATCGATTATTCATCAAAATAATAATCGTTATTTGGTGGTATGAAATCTATATTTAGTACATGTGAAGAAATATGTATGTACATTCTCAAGATTAATATTTTGAACACATGATGAACATGATAGATATTAATAGAAATTTCAAATATACAACCTACATTCCCAACAGAGTAAAGAATTTCAAAAAAGTTGATATACTTAGAGCTTATGTCTCCCTTATTTTGAAATATCATAACTCCATTCCAGAGGGATATTCATATAATTACATTGTGAGACACATAATACTCTATTACATTTTGTCAATTTACACCATAACTTTTTTTTGGACTCTGATCCACACTTGTATAATTATAAATATATGTAACATTCTCCTACATTTCCTCATCTAGATCTGGTCCCTGTTTATTTATTTTCTTATCTTCTTTCGAGCATGATGTATTTATGAACATATTACCATTGATGGATTCATAAGGAGGTATTTTAATACTAGATTGAAATGTTTTATTATAAGAACATTCTACCAAATAGAGGTGTTGATCCCATCCATCATTGGAATCTATAAGGTATTCAATCAAAATTTATTCTAGAGTTTTAATTTTCATATTAGGATGGCCATATTTATGAGGATTATAATAAATGGTAAAACATTAATATATATCAAGAGAAAATTGAAGACTTCTCCCAATAATCATGGTAAACCTTAAGTCTCATTTTTATATAATGAAAAGTGCAACTCTTTATAATTTCACCACATCATTAGTATACATTCTGGAAAGATGATAAGGATAGAAATACTCTCTGATAGTGATGATGGGTATCAAATTTGTTCAGAAATCAACTATAACCTGTATAACATTATGGCCATTAGAAGTTTTGGGAATTCCAATAAAAGAGTCCATGGTTATGTTTTCCCAAATGCATTATATTATGGGAAATGGTTGTAACATCCTATTAGATATCATTCTCTTAGCATTAATCTTCCATGAAACCATGTACAGAGAAACATATCCTGTAAAATATGCCTTCATGGAATCCCAACATAAATACTCTTTCTTGTCCCTGTATATCATTGGGATTCCATGATAAATATATAATGATTATTTTATAGCCTCATCCAATAGATCCTTCATTAATTATGGTATAGGATGAATAAAAAAGGGTTCACAAACAATATTTTTCCATTATAATCATTGTTGAACTCAATAACATCTTGCACACTCTTTTTTATCTCCAAATCATTCATTTATTCCTCCTTATTATTTACTTGTATAGATGGTTGAACATTCATTGGAAAAAATATGGGTTCTCCCATTCAAGTAAATTTTTGAGATTAGTCTATTAAAAATTCATAAATACGGATCTTTTGGGATCCGCATCAAAGACATGACTGCATGGTCCTTCCAACACAAATCATATTCATCCTTATTCATTTTATTTGGGATGTAATGTATTGACTAGTAATAACATTTAATCAACTCAAACTATATCCTTTTTCACAAATTCATCTCCTTTTGATTTAAAATATAAATTAACCATTTGAGATTAATATATACATCACATCATCCTCCATAAAGATTATTACTCTATTTTATAATGAAAATATTTCCATAGATGACTCCAAATCATTAGTTTTGTAATTTTTCTTGTCGTATTAAATTTTTTGTAGGAATAAGCAATCAACGTATCATTTTCTAGAGAACCCATGCAAACACTTTCTTGGATTCATCACTATAGATCACAAACCATTCTTTATTATAGGGTAGTGTGAGAAATGTTACACTGAATAAATATATTTTTAGCTCCATGAAATTATCTTCAAATATCATAATCCATATAAATAGAAATCCGGTTTTATTTTACATGGATATTGGATTATATAATGAAGATAAATATTTCCCAAAATTTGGATAATATCCATTATAACTAAAAAAATTGGATCCTAGGTAACATTTTTGGCCATGGAAAACAATAAATAACCTATTACTTTGTATGATCGATGGATATCCCCTCTCTTGAGATTATGTGACCTGATAATGATACTTTCTGAAGCCAAAAATCATAGTTGGTAAATGTTTCATTAATTCCCTCATTTATTAGGGTCTTCATTATAATCCTCATATGACGTCATATTCTTTCATGTTCATTGAATATAAAAGAATATCCTCTGTTAAGACTTCCACCAACTACTGAAGATATTACTAAAGGCTCTATTTATTAAATCCTCGATGATAGTAGAGGATTTGTAAAGTCAAAAACAATCAATTTAATTTCATAGTGTACATAACACATACAGAATGTCTTCACGGATACATATTCCATCTTGACCCTTAATTGATAATATAAAGAATGAAGATAAATCGTAGAATGGTATTGACCTCTGTATAGTTTTTCAAATAATTCAACAATATGGGAAAGATGATAACGATTCTTTATATTGATATTTTTAAATTATAGATGATCAATCAGAGTATCATTGACAAATATTTATTCACAAAATAATAGTACATGTGTAACCGAATGTGATGAACTAGGGTGTATAAATCCATAATAATTATTCTATTGGAGTTGATTCTGCAACTCCTGAAATGTAATGTGATCCATTATTTAAGGATACTTTTATAAATGCATAGCACCTAGAATGAGTTCTATTGAAAAATGAACATCATGATCTTCTGGAATACAAGGAAATTCGTATAGAAAACATTAATACATCCCTAATAATGGTTTATCCTTCATGGTGTCTTTATCCTTGACCATATGAGATAGATAAAATTCAGTTATATGAATTAAGACTGACAATATAGATGTGATTTCAACTAGAAGTTCATATTCATCATTGTATTGATTGATGATCATTAATTCATTCAGAATATGAAAGGTGACATCCATTGATATCCATATAAGGTAATCCGATCCATTATAATAATAATATCAAATCCAACTAAATTAAGGATCACAAGATTTATTTGAAGCACATTCCAAAAATCATCAACTAGTGAATAATTAAAATGTTGTGATGTGACAGTAGTTCTAATAAAGGTTTTCATAGCTAAATAAACATCTAATTATTGAGGTAATATGGAGATACACTATGAAAATTATTTATAAATTTAATAAAGGGGAAATCGATAATCAAATAAATGATTAACCAATTTAGAGTGGATGATATATGTACCATTCAATACTTCATTTTCTTACATCACATCTCTAGTAGTTAGTGAATGAGATTTTAAATTACCTTTGTCCTAATGAGGATTATTATTTTGATAATCATCATTAAAACCCTTATTTGGTTATTTTCTTATCATGATTCTAATTTCCTAACACTTCAATCATTTATGTTTGTGAAGTTCATTCTAAGAATTATTTTCTATATTCGCAACTGTAGTTATATTTTTCTAAACACATCTAAAATCAATTTCCTAATGACCTTATTTATTCACATAAATCATTTTGTAGTCTCCTTAATAATGATCCTTCTGTTTTCTTGTTCCACAGATTGTGTATAATGGAATTATCATCTTACTTTCACTATAGTTTTTATATTTTCTATTGAATTCCTTTTTTCTCTCTTGATCAAACCCATAAGACAAATGGGTAACTCCCATTTCCATCTCAACCATGAGAGAACATAATTTTATTTCCTCAAAGGTACTGAAGTCCATTTTGGAAATTTCATGATGGAGAATTGATTTTATGCCATTTAATGATCAATAATCCTCACACATAGGTTGGATGATAATTCCAGTTGTGTACCTCGAAGGAATTATACAATTTTCATTATGGGAGAAAAAGTATTCTTCATACTTTTATGTAATTTTGATGAAATACATACCATTTTAATTTAAATAATATGAGGAATTTACTTATGGAAAAATAATTTATTGAATTTCTCCCATTCTATAGAGTGAATTTCATCTCATTTATTCATATTCTTGATAAAATTTATATTCTGATCTTCTTCACCATATGAACGATAAATTTACATGATGAATTCCCCATGTTCTAAAAATTAGAGAACTCAGAATATATTTTCAATTATATAAATCCATTACTCATCCACTAATGTATCAGATTTCCCATTGAAAGAAGGAGGACACAACCGAATGAAGGAATCAATAGAAAGTTGTTTCATCTTTTTATTATTCTTGATGTCCTGCATGATTTATAGATTGATAATTTAGTGTGAGAATAAAAAAATATTTTTTTATTCCTTCTCCAATAATATTCTATTACATAGGAGGTTAATAACTTCATTTCTCTTCACATTAATTATTAATGTGGTTCCTTCATGTTCCCGCTAAAACCAAAAATCTTAGTGTGAGAAACACTAATCATAATGGGAAAACCACATAATAAAGGGAAATTACATGTTAAATTTCAATAAATCACACCATATTCCTTATCCAAGTCCATTTTTGAAAATTTTAAGACTATAGGATTCTATAATACAGACAGGATTACTGTTAGGGTTATTAAGAGGATTTTATCATACTAGTTCCAAAGGCTAACTAAGATATTCTCTAATATGAACTATAAAATACCCTACATTTTAAAAATAGATATTACATATAAAAAATATAATATTAATTAAATATAAACCATTCAAGATCTATATATCTTTAGTGTACTTGGAAATAGTGATACATAAACTGCTAATTCCTAAAACATTCATTGTGTCACCTTCATATTCCACAATATCTAGAACAGTTTGATATATTTTACATTATATATTTCTTCAAATGTAGTGGAATGGAAACATAGTAATATGGAGATATCAAATTCTTTTTTAGGGTAATAATAGAAGAAAACATAATCATAAGGGAATAATAACATGAAAATAACTTTTGAAAATAATATACTATATATCAAATATCTTGATGTTGTTTAATGGTATAAATAATAGAATTTCATAATGAATTAATGATCATACTACAAGAAAACATATCTTAATATATGGTTTTATGGTGTTCAAATAAACATATAAAATAATTTCCATACTAGTTAGGGAACATTTTAATGATAATCAAAATGGACAAAGTCCATTATAGATCTGAGTTCACTCCTCATTATAGCCATGTATTACTAAATCAGCCTTAATACCATTTCCAATCCTATCTATCCCATGAAATATAAATAATTACGCAATGATTTTGAGGGAGATATAATTCCTACTAATAAAATCATGAATAAACCCATTTCAGCTGTAAGAACAGAAATCATTCATTATATCAGAACACATAAAAAGAAATGGTTTTTATAAATATAATTCAATTATTACATTACCCATGTAAATGAAATGGGTTTTATAAATATTATTCCATAAAAAATGAAATCAACCCAAAGATATAATAAGGATAGAATCCTAAATAAATATCCCAAATAATGAAATAGAAACATCAAAGAATTGTATTATTAATAGAAAGTAATTTTTTGATATTACATAAAAATAATATTTGATGAAAATATTATTTCATTATTAAAACCATTTTCTTTCCTACAAATTCAATATAATTTTGAAACGAATAATTTGATTCAAAATTAAAAATTTATTGATTATAATATATTTATAACAGCATTATGGCATCATGAAATAATAAAATTTTATTTATTCTATACATGAAAACAAAATTCCATTTGTTCTTTTTTAGTAAAATTCACAAATATCTCATTATAGAAAAAATTATTCCTTTCAAATTGTTTTGTAAAATTTAACACATGGGAAAAAATGAATTAAAAACTTTTAGATGAGAAGTAATAATAAAATTAGAATTCATAAAGAAAAATTTACATGGAAGATAAATATTTCGCATCAAATACTTATGTATGAACAATCATTAATAATGATGATAATGTGAATTTAACCATTACATTAGGTATGATTTCCTTCAGACATATATGGAACATACGTATAATGGTTTAATGAAAATTATTAATTTTTATGAGAAAAATATTAATATTTATTATATTATATAAGATCATTTTATATCATTTTATCACCCTTTTGGTAAAAATATTTCATTATTACTCTATTATTAGGTGACGAATGTTTCATTTTTTATGCATAATTTGTCTTATAATCCTAAATTATTGTACATGGGATATAGTTATTTCATATACAGATTGGTTAAAATGTAATTAATTTCCTATTATTTCATTATATACCTTTATAAAATTATTATTTAATAGTTATCAAGGTGGATGAATTACATCGTACTATGGAGATGGTAGGCTGTATGCATGCAGAAGCGATGATATCATTCCCTTAGGGATGAAAGAGTAATTTTGTGGATAGAATTTATTTTTTTCCATAATCAATTTATTATTATGATTATATATATATATATATATTATCTCCATATTATACCCATAAACATAATGAAGTGATGAAAAACACATTACACAACTACTTGATAACGGTAAGTCATATGTACGCACGCACATTGCTTTTTTTTACTAGGATGGATAAAATGATAAATATTTTTCTCAATAAATCATAATACAATATCCTAATAGTTATGATAGTATATTTATTATGTTATAATGGAATTAACCTAGGAATTTGATGTCGAAGAAGAAATAATATTGAATTATTTGGTAATGAAGTTTACCTCTTCTTTGGTAAAAATTATTTTTATCTCCTCTTATGTAAACTATAGTTGGTCATTCAATAATAATAGAACCTGTAGAATGATTCTATGGATGATTATAAGGGAAATTGAAATTTTATGTTCAATATTAATGTCTTAATGTGATGGGAAAAAGTGAGGGGGAGGTTTCGTTTTATAATTGAAGTGATATGGTATTTTGGAATTTCAAAAAATATAAATTTACAATAAATAAAATCTAAATCCAAATACATAAAAAATAAATAGATTCAAATTTAAGAAGATATAATGTTGTAATATCATCAACCAATAAATTTCATATATATTTTTTGTATAATTTTAAACCTTATAGTTTTGATTGACATGTAGTGAACTGATTTCAATTTTGACTAAGGTAACAACATCTTTGATGTTAAAAAGTTGTTTTTTTAATTCTGAGATGTCAATTTCACTTCAAATTAATAAAAATAAAAACTTGAACCATATTATAAATATTATTAATTATTATATATCTTTTATGATTTTTAAATAATTTAATTAATTATTATTTTGATAAAATATCATTCTAGTCAATTTTAAAAGTTCCTTTTTAATAGAATTTTAAGAATATAAATATAACAAGGTAATATCGAAACAATTTTTTATATCCCAAAGGGCTTAAGGTACTGTATTATATTATTTTACCACATAAATTATATCTATTTATGATTATATTTAAATTTTTAATAAAATTTATTTGATATTCCCATAAATAAAATATTTAGTACATCAACATTGTATAATTATTTAATATATATATATATATATGTATATTATTTCATAGAAAATTAAAAAAAGAATACCAGGATGAATATAATTCTTTTATATTTATTAATTATACTTATAATCGAAGAAATATTTTGGGCTTCCCTATACTAAAATTATATATTATTTAAAATATTTACATGACACTGTTAAATTGTTTGATATAAAATAGTATAAATATGATAATTTCATCTATGAGATCCAAAAATCCAAAATTAATTTTTTATGAGGAAAATAATTTTATTAATATAAAATTTCATATTTATATATTTCTATAACATAAATTCTTCTCCATGTGGACACAAATTAGTTATTTAAGATAATCAAATTCACATTCTATGACATTAATTGATTTCAATATTATATAAGTAAATTTCATGAGCAGGAATTCATTAAAAACGTCATTTTTTTATATATTTTTTAGATTAGAATAATGTACCTAAAAAAAAATTGGTCATGTGTTAAGGTAATTTAATAATACTTATTGTTTTATTTTGAACCTAAATTACCCAATTTAACTTTTACCATGGGAACAAAATTGTCCTAGGTTACTATTCATATAAGAAAAAAAATAAAAAGTAACTAGTTAATAAATTTTGATATTATGGATAAAAATTTGTATCCACTTTTGAAAATTTCCTGAAAATTTATTTTTTGAATTTATTTTTAAATATGACCCATAAAATTCCAAGAAACACAGTTCTTTGAAAAATGTTCATTTAAAATTAAAATGGTGGTATACAATTTTATATTATAAAATCATTTTAAACATAATAATTGGATTATTTTAAATTAAAATGAATTAATAAAAATTTAAAACTAATTCGAGACATAATTTTACCATTTAGAGACATTAAAAGAAAAGATATTTTTCAATAAAAATCATTATTTTTAATATTTTATAAAAGTTTTTTAAAGATTGAAAAAATTTTGAATATACTAAAATTATCGGTTAAAAAATAAATAAATTATTTCAAATCCATTTTTAATAACTTTAAATATTAAATTTCATTAATTAAAAAAGGTTAAACCCACTTTTGAAGAAAACATGTTTTTGGAAGATAAAATAATTTTACATAATGTTGTGGGATCCTGTTATAATAACATACCAATACATCAACATTGATTTTGAAATTTTTATTTACTTCATAAATTATTTGATCATATTTAGTCCCACTAATTTTATGTTTATATTATAATGATCTTATAATATTTATGTTGATTATTTAAACACACTATTTCCTAAAACACAACATATTGAAGAATTAAAATTATTTGATGAAAAATAATTCATTTAAAATATCATGTAGTTACAATTTTTTCAGGGATGTAGTGTGTAGTTTATGATAAATAAAATACTTACCTAATCACTTCATGAGTATATGGAATTGGCGTAATTATTAATTGTGGTAATTACATTGAAAATGGTGCATTTGGAATTACCTTATTGCCATTTAGTGCGTCATAATAATCCTTTATGTATGACTAGTTTGACACTCTTAAGCGATAAGATTGGGAAATACAAAAACTATTTATTAATCATTAGGAATGTTTTGAATAAAGGATAATAAAGAATGACGAATCTTAATCATAAGGTGTCTTATATTGAAAATATGGTGTAAATATTTATACATCCGGTGAATGATTCTTCATGATTAGCCGTTGATATTAATAGTGTTTCATGTTCCTAATAAACATATTGGTTTTATTAAGGAATTTATGATAGGACAGGGATGTTGATATGGTAATAGGTAAAATTCATTATTAATGTATTCTATTGAGATTAGAAAATGAATAATTAAATGTACATAAAAATGTTATTTCATATCCTTAATTATTATTTTTTTAATTAAAATTTCAAACCACTAATGGTACAATGGCCTTATATCTTTTATACGATTCATCAATAATTGAAATATGTGAGAATGTGACTCATACAAATTTTATTCTTCCCCCTCTTATTGAATTTAATTATTTCATAGTCATTAATTTTATTTTTATACCCAAATAACAAATAATTTATCTAGGAATGGAAGATACTTCTTATATTCCAATCCTACATATGATCATCACCTAATTCAATAAGAAGTTTAAAAAATTTGTGGTAATCACATCCTTGGTCTAATTAATGATTCATATAAAAAATGGGTGTTTATCTCTGACGGTTAGAGGGAAATTGAACATCGAATATATACCTATTTTGAGGGTTTTATTGATGTATTTATATAATAGTAACCCATAAATACAATAAACCATGAGTATATTTCTTCTATAGAATTCATACCTAGTTCAATATGATCTTAAAAGACTCAAAAATTAATGTACCTAATTTATTTTTTTGTTGAATACTGTAATCTAGTAAAACATTGATATGGGATTTATTCATCCAATTGTGTACCCATGGTGTGAAAAGATTATTTTTATATGAATAAATATGGATTTATGTGACTCAATATTTATTACATGAAACAAAAAAAGACCACAATAAAGAACTTGTATACACTACCCTGTATTGAGGGCTAGTTTTATCAACTAGAAGAGAACAATAATTTTATAATATTGAACATTATTCAAGAGATAATTAATTTATGATCATGAAGGAGGATATATTAAAGACAAATTTAGGTAAAAGATATGTACACTACTGATATATATTGATTACATATATCTTCAAGGATTTAATGAATAGTTATATTTAAGATTATCTTAATCTATTTTTCGTAGACTCTATATGTGGTATTATTTGATTTTCAACGACAAATTATTAGCATGATGACCACATGAGAGTGGTACTAATGAATCATATATATTAAAAACTATATTAAAAATTAATGAAGTGTGAAATTTTTCTAAAGAGGGTTTCATATATGTGTCATATAATTTCAGAAGAGGGTATATCTAAGGATATATCAAAGGATGATGTTATTAAACATTGTCCTAGACCAACAACTATATTTTGAGATCTGATGTCTTCAATATTTTGAAATATATTAATAATGGTTTGTAGATAATTTCTCATAATGATATAATAAATTCCCCACGTAAAAATGGAAGGGATCCATGTTCTTTTGGATCGATGAATGTGATAAAAATTTCAAGGAAATAAATAGTTGTTCAGTTACTGATATTATTTATACCCAACCATATTTTGGAGAATGGTTTCAGATATACAATGATGTATCAAATAAGGGACTAGCAGAGAATTTCATAAAGAATGGAATGATGATAGTGTATTACTCATGATAATTGATGGTTCCTCAAAAAAATAGTTAACCCATGTTTTTGAGTTAGCTACTACAATTGTTTCATTAATTACATGAAGGGATTATATTTATAGGGAAATATGTGATGCATATACTAATAAAAAGAGTTTAAATTATTTATTAACATAGAAATATTTGAACAGAATCCATAGAAGATAGTGGAAGACAGTTAATGGTTATCATTTCATAATTCATTAACACCATAAAAATGTGAATAAGGAGGCCTATTATATGACATGGATGGATATTTCTATAATATATTTTCTATGGATTCATATAGATCCAATATTTATATATTTTCACATTTTGGATCCAGAAATTAGAAAGGACGTGGGAAAATATTATCTTTTTTAAACAAGTGATCTCTTATAAATCCATGTTAAGATTAATGAAGAAAAAAGGATGATGTAGAGCTAAAATGGAATGATATATAACATCCTAAGCATCAACTTTATTATGATGGAATTATATGGTTTTGTAATTGTGAATTTAGACTATCAATAAAACATTTTAATAAGGAGATGTCGGTGGAAGCTCTTAGTTCATCATTATATATTCATTCGAGAACTGTAAATATATATATAGAGATTTTACATATTACATATAGTGGGATACTAATAAAAATTATATTTTACAATATGTATCTAAATTCATGATATATATATATATATAATTCAATTCTTAGAGAAAAAATTCTATGGGTATGTTATAACTATTTCCTACACAATATTTGAAATGAAAAAAATCACTATGTATTTTTTTCATCTCACTCCCCAAAACAACTAAAGGGAACAATGTTATATGAATTATATTTGATCGCCTTATGAAGTCATCACACATCATTGTAATAAGAGAAGGTATTTAATTTTTTTGAGTTTTCTTGGATATATATTAATATAGTGTTATTTTCTCTTGGAGTAACACATTCTTATTCTTTATTATTGGGATCTGAGGCCTACCTTGAAGCTTTGGTGATGTTTTTTTTATGCTCTAGATATGATTTTGTGTATCAGTATTGTGTATCATCAAAGGAAAAATAGACTTACTCATAGAACCATTAAAACCATTGATTATACATTAATATATATTTCCATTTATTTTCAATGGAGTCGTGGATAAACAACATTCTCTTGTCAGGTTTTCATTAAATAATTACATTCATTGATGCATGGAGATAGCTCTTTATAAAACCCTTAATAGAATGAAGTTTAGAACTCTAAAATGATGTGATGAATTTGGATTAAATTATATTGGTACATGAGATAAATAAGTAAATGTTTTCTAATGTCCGGGCTATTCAACACAACATCAATTTAATCAGAGCCCATAAAAAAGTAATGATGATTATAGTTGATGTGACCTAGAATATTAAGTATGTTTGAAGGATTATCGAAAAATATATCCTTTGAATAATTCTAAAATATTTTGGAAAAATTAAATCCATTACATACGTATATTGACACATTAAAGATTCCTTATCTTGTTGGGATGGTTTCCTATTTCTTGGCACCATCACCAAATCAGTTTCAAGAACCTGATGCATACTTTGTATCTCTCCAAAGGAAGTGCATACCTAATCATTGACATGTACTAGACTTAGAGGTTATAATACTAGATCATAATATTTACTATGATGAATAAATTATAGATATTATAAATTATTGTGAAAATTTTATGTGTCGTAGGACCACTCACCTGGTGAGATTTCTATAGTAAAACCACTAACTTGTTGAAAATACATGGGAATTCGAGGATATGATGAGGTAGATGTATACAAAAGTTTTTGTATCAATGTGATTTAATATTGACTGAAATATTCATTAAAAATGTTTTATAATGTTATAAACCCATATTTTATGAAATTATTGTGAATATATTTAATTTATTCTATATCTTTCGGAACACACGACACCCAATTTTGATGAACAACAATGTACTATTAAAATTATTATATAAACATAATTGTTATAACCAAGTTGTTATATTTGGTTGTATGAGTAGAAATATCCAATTTTTAAAAATAATGGATTAAATTTTTTGATAAACAAAAAATATTAATAAATATATACTTATTGTTTATCTAATCTATTTATATTCTTCAAAAATATTAATTTTATAAAAAAATGTTTTTATTTCATTTTGTGGAGAAATAAAATAAATAATTTTTCAAAAAAATTTAAATTATATTTTATAATAAGACAATATTTCGAGTAATAAAAATTTCAAAATTATATTAAAAATAATTTTTGGGATATTTTTTTGAAAATTTTAATTAATTATTATATATTGAAAAATTTTGATTTTTATTTGAAAAATTCATTTTCATTTAAATAATTTAAAAAGTAATATATTTTTTAAAATATATTAAAAGTAATATTAATTCAATTATTTCAATATTAATCAGTTTAAATTCATTTTATCCATTTTTATGTTCAATTATGACTGAAATCCTTCTTGAACTTTTGAAAAATGTTTCTTCAGAAACCCACTGCTTTGTTGTGTATGTAAATTTAATTTTAAATTTTTTTTCCACTTATGTGACTTAAATATATTTTTTTATTTATAAAATATGATATAATACATTCAATTTTATTTTTTTATTGTTATTTAGTTGTTTTAATTGTAAAAAATAATTACCATGGTTTAGGATAAAACGGGTTTACCATGTTGTTACACTAAATGAAAAGAGTGAAATGATCAATAAAATTATAATAATCAACGTTTTATGGAAATAATTTGACCATATAACATCTATGTTTCTTGAACTATAAATTTTGGTTCCTTTTATCATTTATAAACATTAGGATTTTAAAATTTCCTTGTGTGTCCACTCCCCAACTTATTAAAGGTCGCCCTCTCTCCTCCCATTTCACAAATCCAAATACTTTTTGGTTAGCCAATATCTAAAACTATATATTTTTAATTTACATCCTCAGATATTTATGTCCTTATTTTTATAACTAAAACCACATGAGAATGTTTTTAGTGAAATCCTATAGAGGTTGTCTAAAGAAGAGGTATCATTATTAACTAAGTAATTTTTCTCTTATATCTTCTTACTTCTCCTAAAAAATTATTAAAAGAGGTTAGTATATAAAATTTGTATTTTAAATTGAATAATATGATATTTTGTTATTTACATATCCTATATCCATATCCTCCTTCATAAAATGGGAAACAAAACTATCAGTCTTATTTAGCGAATACTACTATCTCATATATCGATGTAATTAATTTTTCCTAACCACCACTTACAGCTGGATATAATGAATTATATAAAGTTTTTATATTATATTATTAAATATTTAAACTATTTTAAATATAATATTATATCTCCCTTTCTACCTCCCAATCATTTGGAAAATGTTAACATTTCTCATGGGTATATATGGACTGCCTTCTATATAAAGTGATGTGATTCAATTCTCATTTTATTTATACATGGATTATAATAATGATATATTAATGAATATAAATTATTTATATGAAATAAAAAGATTTTATTAAAGGTTATATATTATTTAACTCTCATTCATTCCACATATTGAAAAAATGTAAACAATACTCATGTGTTTGTTCGACAAATGTCACCATGAATAGTTACTTCATTTTATATCTCTTATGTTACTGGATTAATATAAAAATAATATATATATATATATATTATTTGTATTATGGAAAAAATAATTTCTATTATTTCATCATTTTCAAAGTAAAATTAACAAAACTACCATATATGAACATATGAAAAAACAATGTATTTATTATCAAAAATAAGGTTTTAACAAGGAATTATTAATAAATGGGTAATATAAGGTCATAATTAAGTCACTTATGATATGATATATATTATTATGGTTATGGAATATATTTATGATAAATCTATTTTTATTAAATATGATATTCCCATATGTATGAATAAATTTTATAAATGAGGTAAGAGAATTTTTTATCACATTTATTTTAATGGGATACATGCCACATTCACCATTTTTTCCTTTTTAGTGGTGTATAAACTCCACATGTATTTAATTTATAATAAGTTTTTTTAATTTAAACATTATATAAATATAAATCTATTTTTATTTATTTCAATGGTCCTGATACTAAAATGTTTTCAAAGTGGTATGGGTTTAATTTTACAGTCCCATTGTTTATATGGATTTTCAATGATTATGTTTCTGATGATGAAATATTGCAATCTATCAATCCTGATATTAATGGTATTCTCCACTCTTTATGTAGTCCAGTGTCTAACTATACATTTTTAAGGAAATCCCAACAATTATTAATCTCTTTAATTTAAACCCATATCTTTTCCATGATAATGTTTTCTATAAATATATAAAATAATTTGTTTAAATGTTTTACATTGATATTTAATATTTTATATAATCCATTTTTTAATTAAAAAAATTAAATAGAATCTTATTGACATTTTCCAAATGATGTGCTATTGTGTGTTTTTTAAAATTTGAAAGGAATTATTATTTTAAGATACATTAAATGATAATAATTTTATGCCATATTTATCACTAAATTATATGAATATTAATTTATAATTTTTCATGGTTCTATTAAAGAAATTTTATCTTTTATATTTTAGAAAAATGTTCATTTGAAATAAGTTATGTCAAAGTGAAAATATTATTTTCCACAAAAAATTTAACAATTTTTTATTAAAATAATTTAACATCTAAGATGAAATTTGTTACTGATTTGTAATAAATATAGGGTTAATAATTCAATGATTCCATTTCTATTTTTTATATTGATGGTTTATAAATATTATGAAATGATGCATATAAAATATTTTCTTTCCATGGGTTATGTATTGGTTAAATAATTAAATGATTATTAAACCCATTTATTTCCCACACATTATATTTTGATGTAATGCTAATGAAAACCATAATCTTTTCAATGGTTATGATAGGATTAACATTTTATGATCTCATAAAACAATTCCATAAAACTTCCATTATTTAATTGGTGGGACCAGAAGAATATATCCCTATAATAAATTGGTTAAAAATTGATATCTCATGAGATTAATGGGACATGAAAGGGGAGTGAATATAGTTAAGTATGTGAATATATCAAATAAGATATCTTTTGGAGTGAACCATGAGAACTATGATTGTTTGGAGAGTGAACCCATTCTATTATGATAACTATTTCACTAATCCTTTACTTATAAGGAAATTATTTTCTATCCTTCAGTTTTTCACACATATATTTCCTATTCCAATGTTATGTTCTCATATATCATGTTCTTTGATTAAAATATGATTAATTTCTTTTGAACTAAAAGGATTCCTTTCTGTAGTAATTTTTGTAACCTATGTTATTTTGGGTATCAGTTTCAAAGGATATTCTAATGTTATCATACCCATATTCAAATGTTATGCTTATTTTACCATTGATATCTTTATTTTTTACCCTTACAGAGAATATGAAATCACAATTTTATATGTTCAATTTTCCAAGGATAATATGAAAATTATTAAGTATGATAAATCTAGGAAGGGTTTTAGTTTCAATGAACATATTGGGAGACGATGGAGTAAACTTATAAACCTGTTTTATGGGACCATTTTTCTAGAGGACATATACCCCAAATAATCTCATGTACATCCTTATATTTTGTAATGAATATTATTCAACTAATATGTGATATATCTATAAGAAAAGTGTTGGTCATTAAATTGTCACCTCTAAATAATTCATGATGTTAAATAAAAATTCACCTCCTAAATTGGTATGACAGGACCGAGAAATAGAAAATTTTATGAATTTAATGCCCAATAACGCTAAAATTTATTATTGACCATCATGAATGAATTATGAACTATATATTAATTAAATTACAGATCTTGAGGTGTGATTAGTTAATAAAAACACATTTATAGGGGGATTGAATCAATATCATCCATTCTCATTTTTTACTATGACACAAGAGATTTAGAATGTAATTTTTTGGGTATTCTATTTCTATATCTATATCAATTTTTTATCATCATAATTCAATATCATATATTTAATTTAAATGTTTAATTATTGAAATCTGACCTCTCATTCCCTCTTCCAAAATTCTAGAATGATAACCTATACTTACTCTTTTACGAAACTAACATGAGGCATGGACATGGGGGAGTTTTTATAGCATTATTATATTCTATCACTAAATTCCTTTAATGATGTAATTTTATTTGTAGTGAATGGGTTGGTGGTATATAGGTGTAGAAATTTTCCACTATGAGATCACTTTAATTTCATATCTATTCATAAATTTTAAGAAGGCCATCCATGTCTATTATAAAATCCTCATAGGATGGAGTTGAGGATACCGTAATCGATGAAATGACATAATACAGAGCCGAGTTTGGTAATATATTTCACTCTTTATTGTGGTTTATATATTTTTTAGAAAATTAAGGAGGTGGAATTTGGTGTTTAGAAGAAATATCCTATGCATGTAAAATTTCACACTCAATACATAAAATAATGGTAATTCATTAATTGGATTTCATAAATTAATTATCAAATTCAATTTTAATAAAATTTAATTAAATAATGAACAACACCACTTAACCATTATTTTAGAACCAATACAGTTATTATTAATTATATTTTGTTTAAACCTATATTTATGTTTCTAAAATGAATTCAAATTCTTTTTCTCCAATTTTATTTATTTTATAAAATTAAAAAAATTGATAATTGTAAAATAGGTCAACAAAAATTAGTGATTTATTCAATACAAAGATCCTTCGGTGAGACGAACATAGTCATCCACTATGATTTAAAAAGAAAATAAATATTAGATTTTATATGTCCCCATAATAGGCATGTCATGATCATTTTGATTGGTTTTTAGAAAAAGAATATGAAATCCAAGAAGATCTACACATTAAAAAAAGAGAATTTACAATTTAGTTATGAACAAGAATATTGATCCAATGAATATGTGTTAATATAGGATAGAGAGAATTTTATTACCAGATGGTTTTAACCATGAAATAAAAAATCATCCATAAGAGAAATAATAACTAATAAAAAAGATATCATAACGTTACTTGAAGAGTAGAGAAACATTGAACATGAAATAAAATCAAAGATAACGAAATTTGCTATCAAACTAGACCATAATTAGAAAAGGAACATGTATCTTTAATTAAACATCAACCATTAAATACTAAAGGATTTGGTGGATATTCCCACATTGGGAACATAAATATGTGAAATATAAAATAGTTCAAATCTAAAATCTTGTGGAATAAATTTTATTTCAATTAAATAATCTGGAGACACACTAATGACACATGAAAAATATGAATGAAATTTATCTCAGAGGAAAATTTAATTTGATTTCTAAAACAATAGATAAATAAGACACAAAAAAACTATTGTTCATGATGTATAGGTGTTAACCAGTTGAAATGGGAAATGTTTTTTAACAAAAAAAACATTACCATGATGTGATTAAATGTTGTATTATTTTTTTTGATGTTTTTTATTTTAATATACCTAGATACATCAAAATAGGTTTGTGAAGGAGAATAGTAAATGGGTTTAAAAGTAAAATATACTGAAAACATTTGTTATAGTAGGTTTTTTTTTCTAACACATAGTGGTTTTAACAACATCTAATTGATTAAAATAGGTACCATAACCATCAAATTTTTCTAAATATACTATAAATAAATATTAATTATTTAATTTTTTGAGGACACTTAAATCAAACATGGATATATGATTAATAGTGACTAAGAAACCAATATTATAATGAATTGAAAAATTATTTTATCAATTTTTTACCATATTCTCATGGTAAAAACTGCCTCTAATAAAATCATCAATGTTTTATTAGTTTTTTACATTTTTACTATGTCACTAGTGATTATAACAAATTTTAATAAATTTTTAATAGATTACCAACATATTGTAATGATATTTTACTGTGTAATAGTGTTCTATGCTGCATATAATTATATAGAGGATGTTTATTTATATAGTAGTATATTAAACTGATTATACATATAAAAACATATTTAAATTCAACAATATTATGAATATGCTACCACAGAAAATATTCAATACCAATATAACTACATGGTTCAAATTTAATAATTTTGGTACTTAAAGAAATAATACATAAAAAAGATAATATATGATTTCATTATTTCAAATTTTTTAAATACTCAATGTATCTATTATTTATAGATTCTCCAAAGTAATCATATATAATTTTTCAATGAAAAAAGAATTTGAAAAGGGAAATAAAAGTCAACTATACTAATTTTCATTAGACAGACCTTGGATATAAATCCATATGACTTTCTTATTAACTATCATCCTCAGGTGCATATTTTTCCTATAATATATAAGATATATAATATAAAATTATTTTTATCAAAGAGAAAATATAAACTATATTTACGGAATTTATCGATAAATGAATACATATTAATATAAATGTAAAATATTTACTTACATTGCATATTTTCATATCAGTGATGAAATACACATAAGAATTATACCAATTTTTCCCTCAAATGGAGTATCAAATGATTTTCCTATTAGCATAAACATCTCATCTCAAGCTATCTACCATGTCTCATGATTCATAATTACCTTTGTAATGATCAAAACATTGAATATTATTATAGGATAATGAGAATAATAACATTAATCAAAACTATTGTAAGAGGAATAATTGTGAATGAAGATAATATATTCATAATTAATCATGTGAAAGATATTCTAGGACCCATCCATCCTATATAAATGACATCCTCTAATCCAAAATAATTGGAAATATAATCATTGTGGGAGACAAATTATGACTGATAATCATTTTCATCAAATGTGTATTTAATTTTTCTACAAGTATTAATTTTATTATAATAATGTTTTTTCAAAAATAATTATATTAATATTGATTTTTTACCTAAGTTTTAGAAAAATAATTTTTTTTCGTAATTTTCATTGGAATTTATTGGAATATAAAACCCAATATTGGTATGAATAACCTCATAACCACATTCTTTTACCTATATCATTAATTAAATAAAACTGAAACCATAAAAATATAAATTCATAAAATGAAATGAAAATATATTTAATAAATAACAATAATATATTCTTAATTTATCATCACTATGTATTTTTTTTATAAACGGATGTGTGTGGGGGGAATGTTTTTATTTTCTTAGTTTGTTTTTTTTAAATTCCTTACAAAAAAATGGTGATAATAATAATAATAAATGAATAATTATTAATGTTGTAATATCAATGTAATAAGATAGTATAAAACACCATATATAAATTAAAACACCTAAAATACAAATGCTAACCCCTCTAGTCAAAATATATCCTTTTAGGTAACTCTTATTTAACTTTTACAATGACTTAAGAAGGGTCTCTTGAACACACATGATTACCTATATATAAACAAATTTCATATTTTTCTTAAAATAATTTCAATTTCTATGGAGACAAAAACAAGAAATGAACATAAAAAATATATGAATCTGTAAATTAAATATTAAAACTAATTAAGCATAAATTTCATATAAATATTAGATAAAAAACCAAAATTGTTTTTATTGACATTCCCACAATTTATTATAAAAAATACCATTAATCCCATGGATGGAAATTTTATTCTAATCATGATATGTAATAGGAATATAAATCATCTCGCATTATAAATATCCCACAATCTCCAGATAGATTCCTCTTAAATCCCATTTTATGCCCCCAGAATTTGTAAAATGGGAATATATTTTCAAAATTCCCCGAATCCAAGAGTCTGATGTATTCATGATTATTCATATCTAGTTTTAAACTTAATCAATTGAAAAAAATTATATATATTTTTTAATATATATATATATATAATAATTTATTTTTTTATGTTATCATATATCAACCGATAATGATCACCCTCTAGTAATTATATTAATTGTTGTTATGGGACCATATTCTCTACTAAATAACTCTTGTTAGATACTCCATATGATCATTAAAAAATACATTTTGGATAATCCAATTCATTTTATATAGAAATCATCATTAATTAATATGATATATTATCAGATGAAATTTAATAGTGGAAAGAAGACTATTATAAATGTTGGTAGCATACCTAATAATTGTTTATTTTCATTATATGGGTCATTTGATAGTGTAGAAAACATGGAAGATCGGATTATATATTTAAAAAAAATTCTTTTGAGATTCCTACAACTAACTAGATTTTAAAACATGTCATCACATTATATTGGATATAACAGATGAAAATGTATTGAATTTATTTTTCATATATTTATTATTTGTATGTATTGAAAATAAAACAATAATGTGAAATTAAAGGGAGAATAAACATAAAATCAGAAAATATATGTTTAAAAACATAACATAATTATATAAAAAATGATGTAAAAATTAATTTATAATATTTATAGATGAAATAAATAATAATATCATAAAATTTATTTACATCTGTCAAAATTTGAATGAGAAAAATAATCTAATATAATATAATGAAAAATAACTAATACTATGATTTAATATTACATGATAAATATATATCAAATAAAATAGTGATCAAAATAATACATCAGACATAGTAAAACCACATATATTTTGTATATAATATTAATTAGTCTTATTAATGTTCGTGTATTTGATTGGATGCTAATGGGGTATGCCACATAATTAAGGTGGAGTATAATAATATAAATATTTCACATAGAATTATTGGAAAAAAATGAAAAATGGATTATAGTCATAATAATAATTCAATTATATTGCATATATTTTTCATTTTTTTATGTACTGATAAACTCCACAAGGGAATATAAAAAAATTAAAATAAATTTATTTAAAAATTATCCCCTTTTCATTGAGGTTCACATAACATAATAAATTAATGTATACTGAATGAAACTATAATTATTATTAAATTATAATAGTTTAAGATGTATAAAACACATCACCATTAAAACTTATCATTAAGAAATCATTCTCAAGTGAGTTGGAAATCTTGTATTTATTAAATGATATATTTTCAGTCTAAGTAGAATGATTTAATATTATTCAACCATGAAAAAAATGAATAATCATTATTGTAATTATATTATCATAATTAAACACCAATTATAAACAAGATAATAAATTGTGAAATCATCATATTTAATTAGTCTTAATAAAAAATCTATTATTTCTTAATATAATGATACTGTAATATGGAATAATCATCATATTATTCCTTTTTTTCTTTAAAAAGTATTTATTCACTATTCAACCTCAATTAGAAGAAGATATGTAAGTCATGGAAAATTAATTTCTCTAAAATTAAATAAATTAATGTCTAATTATTTAATTCCCTATACATTATTGTATTATTGTCCCATATTTATTTTTATTTATTCTAAAGAAAACAAAATTCACAAATGAAATTAAAAGTAAAATAAATGAAAGATAAAAAATAACACAAATTTTTTTAACTAATCAAATAAGGATTATATTTTATTTATATATATATATATATTATTTTATTAATCCTAACATGAATCCATACAACATTTATGATGGTCTAATAGATGATTAAATTGAGGGGTGTGGGTGAGGACTATGTATTAGTCCATTTTAATGATAAAAAAAATAAAATAAATTTTTTATAATAACCAATTTAAAGGAGGGAAATAAGAACCAATTTATAAGTAAAATCATAAATATACATAACTTTAGCTGACTCACATATATTTGAGACCACTGAATAAACACATTATTTTCTCTATCTCATTATCGAACAAAAAAACACGATTAAATATGAAAATATTAATCTAAAAAAATCACACCCATTATAAAACTATATAAAACTTATCATGGTAATGGATAATATTAAAAAACTAACTATATAATAGTGAGTAAGATTAATTAAACTATTTTATTAAGGAGAAATTAAAACATACCTTTCACATTGACGTAATAAAATTGAGTATCACTCAAACATATGGACGGTGTTTAATCATCATCATGTGAAGGGGAAGAGAAAGATTAGTAAATAGTAAAGATGCATTAAATTTGAGAAGGGAACAAAATTCATGATGATATAGACTTTAATGTGTGGTGAATATGAATGTAAGAGAGAATGTGTTATAGAAAAATATGTATTAATTATTGGTGTTTATATAACATCAATACAATTATTTTTTATAATGGAATTTTTATATATAAGATACATTTATAATAAATTTTGATTCCATTAAATTAAATTAACACTAATAGATGTGGATGGAATTTTATATCTTCATAGAGTAGAGGTTTTTTGGAACTATAACATATAAAGGGATTTCATGTATGTTTTTTATTGTAGTGGGAGGAAATCTAGCCCTTTAGATTTTATGGAAATAATTTTTACGAAAATAAGATATATTAAGATTGTAAATAGGTTTAAAACTTTTTATGTAGAATATTAAAACATAATGAAAGTTAAAAAATTAACTTATTTTGTTCTAATAACAAAAAACCTCTTAGGAAAAATAAATTAAAATAGAATATAAAAATTTACCCATATCCATTGATTAGTAATAAAATTTTTCCCCAAATGAATAGATCAACATTAGTGAACATTAATGTATTAACATATTATGATATTCAATGGGAAAATCATGAAGATTTATATATTAATTAACATGTAACCAAAAGGGATAATAGATAAGGATATAGGAAGATATGTTTATTGGATAATGATGCAAGAGAGGATGATTAGTGGAGAAATGATTTCATAGAGAAATAGGTAAAATAGTATGTTGACTTATGGTCTATTAGTTAATTGAACCTAAAAAATTTGGATTAATCCCACTACTATCTATTTAATCCACATAAAAAAATAAGATTACTCATTTGTAGAAATAATATCTAATAATAAGGATAGATTTATTTGATTTGGATATAATCCTCGATAATGAACTAAATAATTAATATATTTGACATCATGTCATGAGAAATACTAATACAAGAAAAAAACATAAATTAAGACATTCATATTGAAGAATACGTTTCCCTGTAGTGAAAAAAAACACAATGAAGGGTTAGAAAATAAAATTTATTAATTGATTGGTCATTTATTACCAATCATATTTTTTATGTAATTATTTTATAGGAACCCCAATCCTCATGAATTTAAATGAATCTCATAACTGTTTAATGTTTTTTATGATTAAGGGGGACGTAATTCATCGACATCACTCTGTTTCCCTCTCTTATGATTTACTCAATTAACAATTGGGTCTTTTATTACGTAGAGAACATGGGAATGGAAATGACTCATTGATTCATGCATCATTGGGATATTGGTGGTGATAGAGTTTTCAACACATAAAACATTTTCTTTCTGGACCCACATTGTTGGTGGTCTCTAGATATAATTTATTTTTTAAATAAATGAAGGGTCCATGTTTCATAATAGTTCATCATCATGAGGAGGTCCTATAGAATAATTAATGATGAATTTAGAATTTTGAGGACCAAAATTGTTATTGTCTTTATTAACATGTGTAATACCTCTAGGTTGCCTATATATTCATTCTTCCGAGCAAATTAGAGAATAATTATGTTTCGAATAAAAATTTATGTACTTCCCTAGATATTCTTTATAAAGTAGAACTCTATATCAACCTATTTCCTAATTAGTGGGAATACCTCTATAGTATTTTATTTTTTGGTTCTACCATGGGTATGACCATAGTTCTGATGGAAGTCATTCTATAGTGTAGCGCCACCTTTTTGGTTGACTTAATCATTATGGGGAAGACCTACACACTGGTTAAATCCATGATCATTAGGGGGCCTCAATATTATTTTATTTATTATTCAATATTATTAATTGAATAATGATTTATTTCATTTTCATGGGCAGGTAATCTATGGAATTTTTCCTTATAGAAAGTCGAGGTGTCTACTATTAGGACCACCATATAATTTCTAAAAGATTGTGGGGGTCTTCAGACTAGGGTGATGAAATTGTATATCGGAGTAACTCTATCAAAATATTGATATATGATTGGTATTTTAGTAATAATGAAGGAATAATCATCCATAAATATTATTATGAATAATTCCCACTTATAATTCCTTCTTTGTTCCTTGTTAAAACACCCATTATTCAATTATAGTAAGACTTCTTTCCTAAATAAAATAAAGCATACTGAACATTTCTTTATTCAAGAGTGTGTCTAAAATAAAAATTATAAAAGTTTATAAATTTTATTTATAAAATTTATTCCCAATGTAATTAATCATGTTAAAATGATCTTAGGGTCTATTTTTTATATTTTTCAAATATAGGTTATTTTAATGTTAATACTAAAAATACTTAGTTTTAAAAATTGTCACTTATGTAAATTATAAAATTATAATAATGAGACAAATTATTATAAAATAATTTTAATATAATATAATTATATTTATAAATTAATATAATTTTTATCGAAATATAATTCACAGCATTGAAATTTATGTTTATCATTTTGGAAATATTGGTATTTTATCAATCAAAAAATCTATTTTATTTATATTTATTTAATAATGAATTGATAATGATATATTGTGTTTTTTTATGAAGAGTAATTATATTTTTAATATGATTTATATAATAAATTCCATTTTATTCAACATTATACATTATTATTAAATAATAACATTTTTTTAAATAAAAAATATTTTATCCGAAAACTATTTTTCAACACGTTATATGGGTTATTTATTAAATTAGTTTCTACATCATGTGTAGAATAATTATTATATAATATAATACATATTTGCAATTAAATTTTCATAAAATTTTATTGATTCCCCTTTCTTTTTTCTTGATTATGAAAAATACATTTGGAAAAAATATGGTAGCAACCACAAGAAGAGTAAGATTTTGTTAAAGAGGAATAAAACTAAAATATTACAGGTTCAAACAGCCTAAAAAAATTTATAAATTCCATTAAATGGTTATATTTAGACCCTGAATCATCACAAATTTTAATATGAGTCATTTGGATTATATGTAGCATGAGTATGTCATTAATATATTTGATTTTTTTGAAAAAAAATCCTAGTGTGTCCTCTCTTACTTATAAAAGGAGACCACTTATTCTCTCCCCTCAATAGTTAATGAACCAATTATTTTATTAAATTACTTTACATTACCAATACTAACATCCCTAACCACATTATAATTTTCCATATTATATCAGAATAAATTCTATGGAGGTAATATTTCTAAACATAAGGTATATGTCCGATGAATATTCATATTACTTAACTTAGTGTTTTATTTTTATGTTTCCTATTTTGAATCATTCCAACATACAATAAATATTATAATATTATATAAAAATTATATAACATATAATAAAATTTTATTATCTCTATTTTATAACCCTTTTTCTTCTACATTTCAAGATATTATAAAACTAAAACAATTTTAAACACGCATGCAGACTACCCTTTCACAAAGACTACATATATTATTTTTCATCACCACCACATATAGTTAATAATAATTATGGATCCAATATGATATAATATAAAATATATGATATGATTTTTATTATTTAATTCTAAATAAATCATATAATTATTTATTAACAATCTGTTTAAATATTTAATCATCGTTAATCCATTCGTACAACCTAACGTCCCCACACAGCGGTGTAATCTGTTTATCGACCATAGTTCACAGGGATAGTTATAATGATATAAATAATTAATATATACTATATTTATGGAATAATAATAATTCTAGAAATATATTATATATTTATCTTCATACCCTTACACTGATTAAAAATGGATAACACCCCCGATGCGCATGTGTGGGCTACCACCTCCATGAAGTGATTTGACTCACTTTTCATTAAAACATAAAATAATTATTGTTAAAAAATATTTAATTACTATATATAATATTAATATAATTATTAAAATTCTATAAATTATTTATCCATGAGAATTATTTTTTATTTAAACTACCAAACAGAAACATATATATAATGAAATTGTTAACACTTAAAGAGACAATTTCATGAAAGAAATATTAATAATTGCGTGATAGAATCGTATAAGATGGACATATAGTATATAAAATTATTTATATTTTATATATTATATAAGTATAATAAATTCAAAAAATATATATTGGAGGGTAATAGGGCATTATAACCAATTTTAACATGATATAAGGTTTTATCAGATGAAATTTTCTTCTTTAGGACATATGTAATGTTATGTACTTATATTAATTTATTAGTTTTATAAATCTATCAATCGACTTGTTATTTACTGACCCATTCATACATCTTTAAATTATGTATTTTAATTCATGTTATTTTATCTAATGGATTGTGATTCAAAAGATACAAAAGAGGCAAGGGATCGTCGTTACAATGTATTATTATTGTGGGATTATTAATATTTATATTTACATTAGAAAATTATATTATCCTACATTTTAAAATCCATATATTTATTTATCTCATGGATATATTAATTATTACGAGTTTATATTCCATTTAGTTTTTTATTGTATCAATAACTATCATTTATGTTACCTATAGAGGACAAACATTAAAAAAATAACATTTTTTTAACTTATAAAAGGATCTCATTGCCAATGGTGTGCACATAATCATTGATTTATGACACACTATATGAAATTATATTATTGAAACCATTAACTCTCCATTATTTAAAGATTAAATTACTTGTATACACGTTCATTTTCAAAAAAATAAATTTCATTATATTTTTTAAATTTTCATTTCATATCAAATCAAATAAAAGGTGAAATATATTATTAAAATATTGAAAATAATATTAAATATTGACTTATAACCCCTTCTAAAATAAGGTTTAAATGGATTTATTTTTAATATTTTTATTCTTATTTTATTTCCTAAAACATTGATTTTATAAGAAAACAATTATTTATGATGAATAAATGGGATTTAATTATTGATAATTAATATTATCATATATTGAGTTCATTCACTTTCATTTGATCATTTTCTCTTATATAATATTTTATTCATTAGAGAAGATTTTTCAACTTCATGTCCAAATTTTAATATCTAGGGAGAATTCATAATAATTCATTTTACCTTGATGTTGTTTCCTCTACATAATTTTTCTACACATAATATCTATTGAGTTAGTTTTATTAAGTAATTTATTTCATTTATTGGGGAAATATTGATGTTTTTATTCATTTTTCAATACAGATAATCATTTACTTATAAATCATTTTTAGTATTAATTTTGTTGATCATTAAAAATATGTGGATTTTATAGGGCGTAATGTGAGTTGTGGGGCATAGATATAGAATGTTTCTTGATGCATCAATTTGACTCATCAAATGAAACAAATTTCTAGGATATATTGATTGATTCTTTAAGATCATCTCATTGTAGTTTGGTATTAGTAGTATTTCAGATCATACATTGATTTTTTTTGAGTCCAGGAAGGAATGTATATTAATTTTCTTGAGAATCCTTGAGTGTGGGATTGAAGATTTATTTGTTGAGATGCCTTAATCATGAATATAAAAAATTTGGAATTTCCATTATTTAGATTTTTTAATATTATTTATGTGATTTATATGATAATATTTTCCATGTATTTTAATTGAATTAGTATTATTAGTAAAATGGATTTTTTTTCATTATTTACTATTCTATATTGATTATTGCACATTTAAAGATTATAGATTCCAATATATGTTACCTTTATTTAGAATATATTCCAAACATTTATTTATATTCTTTTACCTTGTATATGAAAAAAGATAGATAAAAGGATTTAATGGAAGAAATAATGATAAGTATATATTGTTTTTATATTTCCAATTTAATATGAAAATCGTGTCTGTATGTACTTTCCAGGAAATATAATCTAGTAGACCATTATTGTTGTCATCTGTTGTATCTTGTTTGAAAGTAATAAAATAAAAACTACTCGCAGTTTATGGTGATGGGGAGATACTATGGTATCATAGAATGTTTGGTGGGAACATTGGGATCTAATTTTTAAAATGACATAAATAAAATGAGAATTTTGATAATCCATTAGGTTATTTGAAAAAGTTCACTATGATTGGGATTTTTTACACTATGTGTTAATATTCAGGATAAATGTATACTAATATAGTTTGTTTTGTTATTTAGAGACCACAACTAGTCTAATTAATTAAAATCATGTAAATAACCATTTTCATTGTAAGGAGTTTTTTAATAACCAAGCCAATGCACATGTTGTTGGAGATGAGTAGATCCAGAATATATTAAAGAATGAAACCTAGGTTGTGGTAAATAACAATTACATTAAAGAGAAACATATTATTCCACGAAATGATGAACATATGTTATATCACATTACATATTAGAGGAAACTATATTTTAATGGAACTAAAAATCCATTGGATCAATTACAATGGATTAAGAATATCAAAAAATATTTATGGCCTTGTGTTGTAATGAAAGGGAAAATTTTACTCATGCAATATATTTCTTAATAAAAGATTATAATAAATGGGTATCATTGATAAAAATTATTAAAGAATATATTTAAATAGAGAGTATGGAATAGATAAAAACTATGGTGACATTTTTTGGAAATAAATTCTTCAATTGTGATGAGATAAAATGGAGAGGAAGCTCCAGTAATAAAATAAGAATGAAGATTAATGTGTAAAAAGGAATAATACAATGTTTAGAATATTATGAAGGAATATTATAGACTACATATGTAATTATCAATGTTATATGTATCACTTATTTTATGGGTTTAATCCATTCCTTCATAGGGAACATGTTTGAAAAACATATTCATTATATGACGAAATGACGTCAAGTTATATTAATAAAAAAAATAATTTTGTAGGTCCGACATTTTCTAAGGAAATCAGGAGACAAAAATAATGGAATAGTATCAATGAAAACGTATATGATGTAACATAAAATAAATTTAGGAAAAATTTCAAACTAGTGATAATTGTGGTAAGTAGAATCTAAGTATATTATTAATGAGAGTGGTTTCTTGTTTTTAGTGTGGATATAATGTCCATATAGATTATGAATATATTGGAATGATGAAAATAATTTATGTTAAATTTTTCAAATATAATTTGTTGATGAACTATTAAAACCATTTATTTATGTTTTAAGGATTTCTTTGATGATTTTTTACTCAGTAATTGATATTCTTTTTATATAATTTATAAATGATTATTAGAATAAGAATCATTTCAGAATCACTCATCTGACTCTTAGATAAATGAAGTAATTAGAAAATTTTATAATTTATGGGTCTTATATTATGAATGATTATTATATTATAAATATTTTCTCTAATGATATAATAGACATGTTATTTACCAGATAAATTCATACATCTTGAAATTAAAAGTTAATATTCACGTTATTTCATATAATGGATTGTGATTCAAAAGTTACCAAAGAGGCAAGGGATCCTCGTTACAATTTTTTGTGTGGGAATATTTATATTCATATTTAATTTGGATAAATTATATTATCTTATTTTCATAACCCTATATATTTATGCCTACCACGGATAATTTGAGGTTTACCAATTTATATTCAATTACTTTTCTTATAGGATCACTAACCCTTAAGTATAGTACATGTAATGTACATTCATTTAAAATATGTGTTTTTTTCACTAAAAACCATTTTATCCTTGTTCATATTTTATATAATTTTATTTGAATAATGTTTAAAATATTTTATATTTATTTATTAAATTAAAAATTTCCAATGATATATATTAAAAATTATTGAAGGCCTATTATCTTTATTTTTTGGAATGTGCTACTTTTTTCCAATGGTGAAAAAATAATCTTTGTTTTTTCACACACTATATAATAGTATTTTCCATTAATACTCACTAATCCTCTATTTGAAGATTATAATACATGTTTCCATGATTATTTTATATTAATAAAATTTCACAATATTTTAGAAATTTCTATTTTATAGTAAATCGATAGAAAAGTGTACTATAATCTCAAAAGAGTGAATATAATTTTGAATATAAATTTATAACCGCTTTCTAAAATTAATTTACAAGGGAGTTTGTGTTAATTTATTGATTCTTTTTTATTTTCTAAAATATTGGATTTACAAGAAAATATTTATATGTGATGAATAAATGGTATTTCATTACTAATAATTTATAATACCATCTCTTCAGATCATTCACTTTCATGTGATGATTTTCTCCTATAATAGATATTTTTCCTTAGAAATTTTTTTAAACATTAGGTCATATTTTTTAATATCATGGTTTAATTTAAAATCTTTCATATTACAATGATGATGTTTCCAATAAATACTATTTCAAGATGCATTATTAATTGAATTAACCATATTATTTAATTTATTTTATTTAAAGTTGAAATGAGGATTTTTTATTCATGATTCAATAAGGATAATTGATTATTTATAAATTATTTTGAGAATTAATTTTTTTGATCATTAAAAATATGATGTTTCTATAGGCTGGAAAGTGAATGGTGGCGCACTGTTATAGATAGTTTCTTAATACATCAATATGACTGATGAGATAAACCAAATTGGTTTGATATATTGTTTTAAGCATTAAGATCGTCTCAAAATAATTTTTTATTTGTTTTATTCTATACCATACATTGATAATTTTTTTGTTGAGAGTCAATGAATGAATGAAAATTATTTTGGTTGAAAAACATCGATAGTGGGATACATGGTTTCTTGGTTTAGTGGACATTGTCATGAATATCCAAAATTAATAATTTCCTTTATTAAGAGGTTTTTAATATTACCCATGCAATTTATATGATCATATTATCTATGGATTTCCATTTAACTAAGATCATTAGTTGAATATAATTTTTATTTATTATTTACACTTCCATATTGATTATTCTATATTTAAGGATGATAGATTCTACTATATGTGACATTTACTAAGAATATATTCAATAAATTGACTTGTTTTAATTTCCACATTATATGAAAAGGATAATTAAAATGATTTAATGGATGCAAGAATGATTCTTCTGAGTTGTTTTTATATTTAAAATGTAATATGTGAATCATGTATATATTTAGTATCCATGAAAACAAAATTAATAGATCATACTTGGTGTGATACTTTTTATAATTTATGGATGTAAAAAAAAGTAAAAAACAGATTTCAATTTATGGAGTTGTAGTTACACTTTTGGATCATAGAATGATCATTAGAAACAATGGGAACTATTTTCTAAAAGAGAATAGATAAAATGAGAATTAGGATAATCTATTAGGGTATTTGAAATAGTATACTATTATAGGGATTATTAACATTGTGTATAAATATTTATTATTATTAATACATAATGTAGTGTGATTCCTTATTTAGAGATCAAAATTAGTGGAATTAATGAAAATAATGTCAACAACCATAGGCAATGGAAGGATTCCTCTTATGAATAAGCCAGTATAACTGGGGTTGGAGTTGAGTAGATCAGGACTATATTAAACAGTTTGACCTGTGTTAGGATAAATAAAAATTACATTATATAGAAACCCATTCATCCACGAAATAATGCACATATGTTCAATCGCATCAAACATTATAATCCACCATCTTTTCATAGTACTATAAATCAATTTATTTTATTATTATTGATTAAGACTTGAAAATATATATTTCCATGTGACTAAATGAAATGGAAAATTTTATTCATGGAAATTTTTTTTAAAGGGAGATTCTAATCAATGGGTTTCTTTGTTCTAAAAAAAGAATTAATATGTTGAAATATAAAGTATGGACATGGTGACATTAACAGTGACATATTTTGGTAAATAAATTCTTTATGAGTGATGAGCTGAAATGGATAGAATGTTCCAGTCAAAACATGTAATAGAAGATTAATTAATTATAGATAATGATGTTAACCTTATAATATTAGGAAGGCATTTTGAATACTACATATGTTATAAATAATGTTATATTTATCATTTCATTGAATTTCTAATAAATTTATTAAAAGGGAATAATATGAATGACATATACATCATATGATTAAATTAAATCAATGTCCATTAATAATGAAAAATAATTTTGTTGGTCTAAAAATTTATAAAGAAACCATGATATGAAAACGAAGATAGAGTAGAAAGGAAAAAATAAATGAGGTTAGAAAAAAATGTCAAACATTTTATAATTATGTTATGTAGTATCTTGGTAAATTATTAATGAGAATGGTTTATTGTTTTTAGTGTGGATAAAATGTCAATAGTGATCATGAATATAAGGAAATGAGAAAAATCTTTGATATTTGTAGATGCCGAAAAAAGTCCGAAACTCCCAAAGGATGTTTCGAAATGACGAAGCGAAGTCATATTCGGAATCAAAGGCCCGATCCAGAGGCCTGGGAAGTGGTGCGCGAAATAAAGGAGGATCCACACCAACTATTTTTTGGAACGCGAAGAATTACCGGGATTCATGTAATCGAGTCGCTGGTGCGCGCCCCGGTTCCGCGCGTTGAAGCTTTGCGCGCTGACGGTTCCCATAGCAGAAACGTTTGTGTGCTGCTTGGATTCCATGTCGGCGGGTTCCTATAAATAGAAGGCGACCCCTGACGGTTTGGGGTTGAGGAATTTGGATCGGCTCTCATGCGCACAATTCGACTCCCCCCGCGCAAAATATGAGATCCAGGTAATCCCTCTTTTCGTGCAACCTTGCCCTGTGGTTCGCCTTTGCGTGCAACTGCACTAGCTTAAGGGAATTTGCCTCCTCCTACAGGTACTTCCTGTGCGTGCAATCCGTGTCCCATGCATGCATTCCCATTCCGTGCGTGAAATACCGTGCGCACAATCCATTTTCCATGTGCAATTCTCTGGCCCTATTGTGCGCCATCTCGGTGTTTGTGCGCAAACCTTCCTTTTGCGTGCAACACCCAGTACCCCTTTACCTTGACACCCCTTGGCTGCCTTTCTGTGCCAGCACCTGAAGTCTTCCCTTCTGGGCATGCTCGTCATGCGGTGTTATCTCGTACGGCCTTCCAGGCTCGAATGAAGTAACCTTAAGGTCCCTTCTGTGGTGTTTCCCATTGCGTTTCTTTTCATTATGCTTCCCCGCATAGGCACGCTAAAGGCTATTTCTTCTTCACATAGCCATGCTAATGTGGCCCCTCCAATGGTTCGCCCTACGGCCCCCCTTCACTACGGCCTTGCCGATGCTTTCCCTCCCACAAGGGGTAGAGGACATTGGTAATGTAAGCCCTAGGGGTGTGGAGCGAACCCACCTCGTCCAAGCTGCAGGACATTAATCTGCTAAGCACCTCATCCTTAACACATGACGTTAAACTATGGTCCGACCCCATGCTTCTTACGTAGGGTCCCCCTAGCTCAGAAATTTTTTATGCCTCTCTTCTCCACGGGAATGGATTCTTCCTCACATGGAATGAGATCCTCCTTGTCGGAGTGGCATTTGTCCACGGGGGAAGGGCTGCCTCAGAGCGTAAGCCCCTAGCCTCTTTGTGGAAGGTTGCACCCATGCATCTCTGTACTCCCCCCTGCCAAGGCCATTGGCGTCCCTTTCCCACTGTGCTTTGTCGCACCACATCCCTCCACTTTGAAGTAAGCCCCGGCACCCAGGGCCGTAAACCACGCGTAAGCCCCTGTTTCCTCTTTGGGCCGCTCAACGCGTAAGCCCCATTCCGCTTCTCACGGACGCACCCTTCGTGACGTGATCGTCTGGTCCCTTGTGCCTCTTGTTTCTCACACCGAGCATGAATCACGTGGGCTTAGAGCATGCATTGACCATGACATACTCTATGGGCCTCCTCAGAGCGTAAGCCCCATACCTGCGAACTACGTGGACTTCGATCCGTGCTAATGCATGGTACGTAGGAAGCCTCCATGAGGTTCAAGCCCACCACCCGGTCAGTCCAACCTCTCCATGTCGGTTCCCTGACCACCATGGGATGCCTCAGAGCGTACGCCCCATATCCAACATGGGCCGCCTCAGAGCGTAAGCCCCATATCCAACATGGTCCACCTCAGAGCATAAGGCCCATCTCCAACATGGGCCGCCTCAGAGTGTAAGCCCCATATTCAACATGGGCCGCCTCAAAGCGTAATACACATATCCAACATGGGTTGCCTCAGAGCGTAAGCCCCATATCCAACATGGGACACCTCAGAGCGTAAGCCCCATATCCAACATGGGCCTCCTCAGAGCGTAATCCCCATATCACTTTTCCCGTATGACGTTAAACTATATCTCAACCCGCATGACGTTAAACTGTATTCCCCCTCTTGGTCCATCTCAGAGCATAAGCCCCATGCCTTACATCCACGTCTCATCCTGACTTCCCCACTCAATCCCACGTGCCTTGGGAAGCTCATGCCCTAGCCCAGAGATCTTACTTTTCTCCAGGATCCAATCGTTGCATCCATTCTCACGGGTCACCTTTTCAGGTGTCCCACCATACCACCGAACTACGCGGACTTTGATTCCCTGCCATCGGGATACGTAGGAAGCCTCCATGATGTTTAAGTCGTCACTCCACCATCCATCTTGATCCTTCCCGGGCAGCCACATCCTGGTGAGATCATGCCACTCCAACCCACTCCATAGTATCATGGAAGCCGCCCATGTGCTGGCCCCAACATTGGTGTTCCCCCTAGGGGGTCCTTCAATTTGATCCACTATCAGTGTTTTGATCAGTCCGATCCATCACCGCGAGACGTTAAACTCACGGCATACCCTGTGTTAAACATGGGAAGCTGAGAAAAACCTCAGATGGTATATATTCCCCATGTTCGATGTGGGATGCCTCGGGCTTCCGCGCCCTTGAGAAGCCCTATGATAAGGGAAAGAAGACAGACGTGTTGATCCCCAGCTTGAAGACATGCCAACGACACTCCAATGCGACTGTTCTCCTCACCAAAGGTTGCCGCCCCAACAAGACCCCTTGGAGTGTCTTGACAGAAGCAGCGTAATTAACTAACCTCTATGAATATATGGTGCCGGGAATGAGATTCATGAACCTGTCTTAAATGAATGAGGGAGACCCGGATTAGGTTATGAAATCCGAGGAGAAATCCACGGAAGGAAGAACCAACATCCCATCATCCCGGTTTCGATCAAGGGGCAGACGTCCCTGAATAGGGAACTGATGTCTCCCGCCTTTGGAAAGCGGGAATGCGGAGCTGCGAGCTGCGCAACCTCCCATACGTGACGGAAACGCGCGCATGCCCTAACGTAAAAGCGTCGGAAACAGAAAATGGTGAACCCAACGTGAAGCTCTTCTCCTCAATATGGGGACAGGTAGCGTTCGGGATGTCGGAAGATCAGCATGTCACCATGTCCGGGTACCTATCCCCACGACGTGAAACCCACCAGGGGTTGAGGAAGTCAGGTTGTTGTGCACTCCATTCTATGATGTCGTTAGCGTGGATCCCTCTCGCCGACCATGGAAGACGGGACGATGTTGGGATATTGGTTGTTGATTTCTTTTCCTGTTAGTGCTAAGGGGTTCATCTCCCTGCTTCCAGTAATCAGATCACTACATCCGGAGCTCGATCGCCACCTGCCCACCGGCGCAAGGGCAGGGTCATTACTGATGCGGCTACCCCATGTGGTCCCGCCTTTTCCACAGTCACTTCGGCTTTGATTTCCACGACTATCGGGCGCTCACGCCCCCTCTCCCCGTCTGAAATCATCTAGCGCAGGGTGATCAACGACCTGGTTCGTAGGTATGACGAGGAAGGGATCATCCCCACCAGGGGCCTGGCCCGTTTGGATCTAGAGGCGGCTGCGCCTCACCACTATCGCCGCCCCCGATGGCTGCGCAGGGAGCCGCCTCTCCCCACTCTGACGTTCAACCACCTCGGGAGTCTATCCCCGGAGCACCATGACACATCCGACCCCTACGCCAGTGAGGTGGGGGATGTCCGGGTCTGCCTGATCGGAGACCTGTCCCAGGGGTTAACGGCAAGAACCCCCACCAGGCTGTGTCGACGTCATCGCCCGGCTCCCCGGGCCGAGGACTAGGCAATCTTTGTGCCCGCACCACCGGCTCCAACCCATCTGACCCGACGCCAGCATCGGGTGCGAGCGGAAGAGAGTGCCCGTCCTGGGGCACCAGCCTCCACAGACACTGTGGCCCGAACCACTTCTGACGCCTGCTACCAGATCCTCGCACACGTTGAGCAGGGGCAGCCACATGCTCGACTGGGATCGATGCCCCGACCATCCTACAGGCAGGTTGGGTTGACCCTCCCGGTCGCAGGCACAGGAAATGGCCACCGTGGACCAATTCTCGGTAGTTCCACCCATCATGAAGGCTCATTTTGTGCCATTGATCTTGGAAGCCAAAGGCTTCTTCGCGATAGCCACGCTCTGGGTATGACTCCTTCCAGTGCCCACTACACTGGGTATGAGGTCACTCCCCCTACCGCTGGCTGCGAGTATGGAGCCGTTGCGTATCCAGTCACTCACCCACATGGAGGTCCTCCCCATGTCCCTTTCAACATCTATTCCAGTGCATCCCGCACCCCGGCCTTCAGTCCCCTCTACCCTAGCACTATTGCGGCCAGGGGACTCTTTGACGGAAATCATCCTTACCCTGAGGAGCCACCCAGGGGCAGGAAGGTGGGGCGTCATCGCTATAGGAGGAATGTCAGGGGAGTCCGAACGGAAATTAGACAGGTCCATTTCTCGGACCCTGAGGCGGAGTATGACTTGACGGTGGAACCTTCCCCCCAACCTTCTGAGTCAAGGGTGGGATGGGGACACGCCGCATCAGTCTTGTACTCCCCGAATGTGAGATCTGTATGATTCCCTCCTCTCTCCGAAGGTATATCCAGTAGGACGAGGTCTTGGCGTACCCCTAGGGGTCAAACCCGCAGTTACCACTGGCCTCCCTCGAAGCACCTTCCACCTCATTCAGGGAGGGTGGGGAACTTTTCTGGGGACCGACGGAAGAGTCTCAAGGCGACATACCCTCGGCGAGCACTGACGATGTGACAGGATTCCCATTCGCTAGCCCATACTATCGCGACGTGGCAGCCAGGGCACTGAAGCCCTTGGAGGACGACTCAGGGATCAGCGGCCAATCAGCATGTTTGTCGTATTCCCCGCCTGCTAGCCCACCGGCCCAGTGACCTGCCTTGGCGCCGTTTCCAGCTCCCCATCCATTCTCGGTTGATGAGCCGGGGCAGCAGGTTCTGGACCCCGAACCAGAGTCATGGAGCTTCTGGACCGTCCTCGCAGTGGTCCACTTCCCCGAGAAGTTTTGGCTGATCGCAAGGTCGAATTTTGATATGCCAAAGGCACTCACCCCAGGAGATTTTGAATGTTTCTGCCAGACTCTTCGGTTGACTCACACCCGTCTTCACTATCTGCTAGCGCCTTATCCCAGGAGTAAAGAACATCTTGAGGATATCGGTGAGTAGTGTCATCGGGTCTACTTGGCAGCGCTCCCTTTGGTTCGGCGCCCTAAGTCACCTGGCCACCGCAGGGCCCTCCAACAACAATGCGTTCAGAGTTTTCAAGTAATCTGTAAAGTTATTGAGGAAGCCACCCCCACGCGCACATCTGCGGATGGGGGCATTATGCTGCCCTTTTTTTCTGTGCGATCCGCCGATAACCCGATTCACCAGGCGGCCCTGATGGAATGTCTCAAAAGGTAGTGGTGGTCAACATGGCTGACCTTTCAGATGAGGGGAACGGTGTGGAACTCCTTGATGGGGACTCACCCCCTAAAGACAAGCCGCCACTGGACCTGTCTGGGAGGATTAATCACCACCAAAGGAGCCTCCTAGGTCTCCCCACACCCACTGAGGCACTGACATTGAGCCGAAACATCGTCAAGGGTAAAGAGCATGTCGGGGCTGTCAAGCTCGCCGACCCATTTGACTCAGTACAGAAGGCAAAGGAAGACTCCGAAAAGGCCATGCTACTCCAGTATCTCACTGAGCAAAAGAGGATGGTTGATGAGCTCTTGGACAAACGCATAGCAGAGCGGCGGCCTGACTAAGGTATCCCTAGATCAGGAAAGTATGGGCAAAAGCACCTACCCCTTTCCGAGATTCCCCCAGGCAACCACAACAATGTCGCATTCTCCAACAGGTTAGAGGCCGGCACCCATGGCAATAGGGCGTGATACGTCTCGCTGAACCCTCCCGAGTGGCGGGATCACCTGGGGGGCCATGCTCGGTTTCCTCCCGCTGCCAGGAGAGTCGCTCCACCAGCCGCTCCGGGAGCTGCTGAGCATGACTACCAGATTGGAGAGCCCGGAAATGCACTTGTGGTTAGAGATTCCTGTCAGGAAAGGAATCCGTGTCCGGACGATCTGATGGAAGTGCTCATCGCCCGCTTGGAGGCCCTGGAAACTCGGCAGGTGGCAATCCCACCGGACGGCAAGCCATACCCACCATGGGTGGATGATATGCCAGCCCAGTAGAGATTTGGGAACCCCAATTTTTCCCCCTTTAACGGGAAAAGAGACCCGCCACAACACCTTCCCCACTTCAACTCGAGGTGCGGGCCTATGTTGGGGACTCCGGCATAGTAGGAGGCTACCAAGCTCTATTGCTTCGCTCAGACACTGGAAGGACCAACCTTCGTTTGGTACAGCCAGCTCCCTGTTGGATCTGTGACTAGCTGGGAGGACCTTCGCCGGAAATTCCTCTACCAGTTCAATTCCACAACCCAGAAGACGAACATTTCAGACCTCTTCAGGTGAAAACAAAGGCCCGACGAGCGAGTCGCGGACTTCGTCGCCCGGTGGGAGGGGCTCACGTACTCCCTTGACATGACACTGACTCAGGAGAAATTACTAAAAATGTGTGTAGGGAACATCAAGGCAGAGATGGTTCCTTCTCTGATCACTCAGAATTACCCTGGAGGGTTCCGGGACTTCTCAGACAAGGCTCAGCGCCTCGAAGAAGCCCTGCAACAGGCCAGTCAGGCATGCCCACTGCCTCCTGTAATCCCTGCAAGGAGAGCCGCCAGAGCCGAGCCCGCTGTTGTAGCCCAAGTAGACGCTCCCAGACAGCTAGATTTGCTACCAGTAAGGCCATCTCAGCAGCCCCATAGGGGTCCACCCCCACGAGCACAACCTTCGGCCCGGCAGCGACCGCCTCAAAATCGGCAGGTGCCTCCGCGTGACGCACCACCACCACCCAGGCGAGATAATCAGGCTCCGCCTCCTCGGCGTGCTCCTCTAGCCCTTGTTCAAGTTCAACCTCCAAGAACCCCCTTTCTAGACAGAAGGAATTAGACTTACTCATTTGACAAGGCCCAGGCCCCCGGTTATTTCCGTAGCACCTTGGAGCAGAGAATCGTGTGGCTGCCTGAGTGCCGAAAGCCAGAAGAGGCGCGTCTCACTGATCACCCTAACTACTGCCCTTACCACCAGATCCTGGGGCATGCCATACAGTGATGCTATGTGTTCAAGGACTGGCTCCAAGACCAGATTGACAACAACATAGTCATGTTGGGACTAGCCCCGGCACTGGTGGCAGGTGTCTTCGTGAGATCAGATGGCAGCAGCGATAATGAGGATGAGTGGTAGTAGGTTTCTGACCATGGGACCTGGATTTATAGCGACTGGATGGCCCAAAGGACGGTTTCTCATGCCCATGGCATCATCTGTGCCCACCTAAGCCAGCCAGAGCCCTCAGAATCTGTGAGTGCCACTTCGGCATCGTCGTCCCAGCCTACCTCTTCCCAGAAGAGCAAGCGGCGACGCAAGAAGAAAGAAAGCCCCATGCCAGTGTCGTCATCTTCTCGCACGCTTGGAGATTTTATGCCCCCAGAGATGGGGATCCCTCCGAGACTCCGTCCAGTAGCGAATGACTCATCGAGTGAAAGCTCGGGGTACGCTTCGGTTAACACCATAGAGTTGGTAAATCCATTTTTGGTTCCCGACGATGAGGAACATTGGGTGGACATCCCCAATGTCCCCAGCCATCGCCAACTTCAGCAGAGCCGTGGCTACGTGAATCACTAGGGCACGATAGTCGTCACCTCCATCCAGGTCATGCATGGTAATGACACCAGGTAGCAGGCCCAATATAGAGATCAGCACACGCGGTCCCCTCACCCGGTGTCGACAGGTTCGCCTCCACCACCGTTTTGTGTTATTGGATTAGGCAGGACCACCTGGTTCGTGTCGCAACCATCCCCGCCTTGCCACCGGCCAACTATAGCCTTCCGATCCTAACGCGACAGCCACCTCCCGGGCATCGACTAGTGAACAGCGAGACGTGCCTAGTACCAGTCAGTCACCGGTCCCTCCGACAGGGCCCGTCATGCCTCCAATCATAGAGCGGACTCCTGTAAGTAGAAGCTCGCGTTTGGCTCGAAAGTATAATGTCCTAAAGCACCTTGCTGGCATTCCGGCAAGTCTTTCTATCCTTTAGGCCCTTCACCTATTGTCTGAAATGCGCGAGGTGCTCGCCGAGGCTCTAAGTATCCCCCTCCAATTTGAGGCGGAGGTGGAGGTCGTAGAAGCCTTCCACACCAAGGCGATTGAGTATGCTGAATGTCAGGAAGTTATCTAATTTTCCGGTGAAGATGAAGACCCTCCCATATAGGGGCACATTCTCCCACTGTACGTCACCGGCCAATTCAATGGCATGGAACTTCGCCGCAGTCTTGTTGACACAGGTTCCGGTATTAACCTCATCCCAGCTCAGACACTGCGGAAACTGGGGTTGTCTGATGATGATTTAACTCCCTCCGACATCAGGATCCAGGGGTATGACAGGACCGAGCAAACTCCACTCAGCAAGATTCATCTGAAGACCCAGTTCGGTGGCCTAATTGCCAATACCGAATTCATGGTTCTCTCTCAGGACACTGCCTACAATGCATTGATGGGTAGGTCGTGGCTTCACCTTCACGCATCGGTCACCTCCTCGTATCACCAGTGCCTTAAATACTCCCTTAAGGGTCTAGTGGGTGTTCTCCAAGGAAATGCGTCTCCTTTTTCCTCTTGTGAAGCCCGTTATCTGGATGCTGATTATTACAATAGCAAGGACAAGCAGATCCTGGCAGATGAGGTCGAGCCCACCATTGTCGTGAGTTGTCCCTGGGCAGGGTTGGACGATGCATATGTCTTACCAATCCATCGGTTGGAGGCCACGACCCCCAACATGGGGCAGTGCTTTGTTGTTTCAGGTACCAGAGGAAGGCATGTTTCCGGGACCAAGCGACAGCGTGGAATCACCTCGTAATCTTACACCAGCCAGGCTCAGGTGATCCCCAAGCCTCCTACCCCTGTACTATATCGGGATGTTGGGATCATGGAAACGGCGGTACGTCATATGTGTCTGTTTCACCGGGCTGGGAACGATCTTCTCAAGCCGACGCGCCACCACTTCTTTGATTTCATAAAGCGTCACCCCTTGGGCCGAAGGCCAGATGGGATTGGATCAACCACCTTTGTCGCCATGGTCTTCGCAGTGCATAGGTCCCCTAACATGGCGATCTCTACCGCCCAAGCCGGCACCAGCTTCCCATCAGGGTCTGGTATCCCTGAGACGGCTCCCCCCCATGGACGATACTTCCACGAGCGGAGATGAGGACATGGAAGATGCTCCTCCTTCCATTGAGGAGGGTGTCCCCACCACGGTCGATGAGTTAGTGTAGGTGAACCTCGGTAGCGAGGCGGACCCGAGACCCACATTGGTTAGTGCCACTATGCCCCCTGAGGAACAGCAATGATATGTAGACTTCCTCAGACAGCACCGTGATGTGTTCACCTAGAGTTATGACGAGATACCAAGACTAGATTCCTAGGTATCCATCCACCACCTCGGCCTTCCAGCAAACCATCGCGGGTTCAAGAAGCCTCCCAGAAATATAAACCCCTCTCATGCTGCCATGGATGCGGCCGAAGTTGATAAGCTCATCAAGGCCAACTTCATCAAAGAAGTCCAGTACCCCCGGTAGCTGGCCAACATTGTTCCAGTCAGGAAGAAGAACGGGCAGATCAGGGTCTGTATTGACTTCCGTGATCTCAATCGCCACTGTCCGAAGGGTGATTTCCCCCTTCCTGTGATAGAGTTGTTGATCGACGTCGTGGCCGGGTTCCAAGTCCTTTCCTTCATGGATGGGTACTCCGGGTACAAACAAATCCGGATGGCCCCCGAGGATGAAGAGTTCACTGCCTTCAAGGCCCCCTAGGGTACTTTCTACTACCAGGTTATGCCCTTCAGCCTGAAGAATGCAGGTGCCACCTATTAATGGGGCATGAAACACATATTCAAGCCGATTCTTAGGATGCTGGTGGAGTGTTACGTGGATGACCTGGTGGTTAAGTCTCATCAGCGCCAGGACCATCTCAAAGACCTTGGAAAAGTGTTCGGCTTCCTCCGTTCTCACCACTTGAAGATGAACCCGTTGAAGTGTGCCTTCGGGGTCACCTACGGAATTTTTCTTGGCTTTATTGTTAGGTATCGAGGCATCGAGATCGACCTAGACAAGATCAAGTCCATCAGTCAGATGCCTCCCTCGAGTAATATTTGGGTGTTGAGAGGCCTTCAAGTCCACTTAGCCTATATACGCCGAGTCAATGCAAATATGGACGACAAGTGTAATCCCTGTTCCCGGCTCATGAAGAAGGGTGCCGCCTACAAATGGGATGAGAGGTGTTAGGTCGCTTTTGAGGAAATCAAGCAGTATCTACTTCATCCTCTGGTCTTGATGCCACCTATTTTCGAAAAGCCACTGGTCCTTTACGTGACCGCCCTGGAGTGATCCCTCGGCGCGCTTCTCGCCCAGAAGAACAACGAGGGAACAGAGAATAGCCTCTACTACCTCAGCTGCATGCTCCTCGACGTGGAAATTAAATATTGCCCCATAGAGAAGAGCTTCCTGGCGCTCATATTTTCCATGCAGAAATTACATCACTACTTGCAGCACCATGAGGTACAGCTAATCTCTCGGGTAGAACCGTTGAAATACATCCGGAACCGACCTATGTTTACTGGACGATTGGCGCGCTGGGCGGGGATCCTCCAGTAGTTCGACATCAGGTTTGTACCTCAGAAGGCCGTCAAAGGACAGGTGTTGGAAGACTTCTTAGCTGCCCACCCTACCTCCGCGGACCAGCCACAGGATCTAGGATTTCCTGATGAGGCAATCCTCTCAGTTGATCACGCCAGCCCATGCTGGCAGATGCACTTTGACCGTCCCTCCTGGAGCCCCACCGGTTGAAGGCTCAACAATACTAGGCTTAACAGAGTGGGCCTGGGTATCGTCTTCATCACCCCAGAGCAATTCGTTCTGCCGTATTCATTTTTGTTGTCAGAAGGTTGCACCAACAATGAGGTAGAGTATCATGCCCTCATTACTGGCCTCGAGTTGGCTCTCAAGATTGACGTACCCCATCTGTATATAAAGGGGGACTCTGAGCTGGTCATCAAATAGGTCAATGTTGACTATGCTGTCAGAAATCTAGAACTCGTGCCACTGCTGGAGTGAACCCTCTATCTAATGGCTAAGTTCCCCTCCCAGATAGAGGTCGTTCACATTCCCCAGTCACGGAACAGTCGAGTAGATGATTTGGCCAGCATGGCCGCAACACCTGTGGGGCCCGAACAGGATGACCTAATCGTCCACGTGGCACACCGGAGAATCACTACTCCTGTTATTCCAGAAGGCGATCGTGGCCCGTGAGTGAACCATCTCACCGCTGGTGCCCATACATCAGGATCCCCGGGGGCTTCAGGCACGGTAATTGGGTGAGTTCTCGACTAGAGGATTCCCTTGGTTGAATATCTCCGGCATGGCAATCTTCCATTGGACCGATCTGAGCAAGAACGAATCCAACGCCGCACGCCGCAGTTCACCCTTCAGAGTGGTCCCAGCCTTGAGCACCTCCTTTACAGGCGCGGATTTGATGGTATTCTCCTCTGTTGTCTTCATGGAGTCGAGATCCCACAGGTCATGCAAGAATTGCATGATGGTTCCTATGGCGCCCACCAGGCTGGGTCGAAGTTGTCCCACTAGATTCGGAGGCTGGGATACTTCTGGACCTCCATGATCTACAACTGCATTGAGTGTGCCAAGTGGTGTCATGCGTTCCAAGTTCATGCTAACTTTATTTATCGGCCACCGGAGCCTCTCCATACTACCAAGTATTCTTGGCCCTTTTCAGTCTGGGGGTTGGATGTCGTGGGGCCTTACCTGCCGGCGATGGCCCACCAGTGCCGGTTTATCTTAACTGCTACAGATTTCTTTTTGAAGTGGGCGGAGGCAATCCCGCTCAGGGAAGTCAAGGCCTATTCTATCGCTGACTTCGTGAGCTCCATTATCATCTATCAGTTTGGAGTACCTCACGCTATCCTCCACGGATAACAGAACCAACTTCTGAGCAGCCGAGCGGAAGAAATTGTACGCTAAGTGCAACATTCACTCTAACCACACCTCCTGCTACCAAGCGCAGGCGAATGGAAAGATTGAGGCATTTAACAAAACCCTCTCTAACATTCTGCAAAAGATGGTTAGTCAGAACAAGAAAAGTTTTTCGGACAAGCTCCCCAATTCCCTCTCAGCTTATAGTACGATGACTCGTAACTCCACCCAGGTGACTCAGTATTCCATGGTATATTGAGCTGAGGTCATCCTGCCCATCGAGATCCAGTTTCCCTCATTACGCATGGCGGTCTACAACCAGCAGGTGCCAGTTATAGTTGCCGAAATCTGTCTAGTCGAATTGGAAGCACTGGACGAAAGTAGGCTTCACACTTTACATTACTTGGAAAGGCATCAGAGAAGGATGGCTAGAGCTTTCAATAAAAAGGTTTTGCTCCACTCCTTCCTGGAAGGTGACCTGGTGCTGGCTCTCAGAGTGCCAATGATTTCCGGTAGAAAACCACCCAAGTTGGAGCCCAAGTGGGAGGGGCCTTTTATTGTCCATAAGGTCTATCCCAATGGCGCGTTTCCCCTGGTGACTATGTATGGGGAGAGCATACCTCCTACTACCAATTCCAGGTTCCTTAATCAGTACTTTTCCTAAGCCTACCTCGGGTCCAACTTGACCATAAACTGTATGGTCCAGCATGACCTTAAACTGTACGGTCCAGCATGACCTTAAACTGTATAGTCCAGCATGACCTTAAAATGTACGGTCATGCATGACCTTAAACTGCACCAGGGTCCGAGTTCTTAGACCTAAAACTATGAACCTCTGGTGGTCTAGCATGACCATAAACTATATTGTCCAGCATGACCTTAAGCTGTATTTTTTCCTATATCTAGGCATCCTTGGTCCAGCATGACCTTAAACTGTATGGTCCAACATGACCTTAAACTGTATGATCTAGCACAACCCTAAACTGCACCTTGGTCTGAGTTCTAAGATCTAAAACTATGATCTGTATTCCATCTTACATGATGTTAAACTGTGCCTTTCAAGAACTGTGTATGGCTTGATTCTCATCTTAATGAGATACGTAGGAATGCCCAGACATTTCGTCTCAGGACCAGCCCCAGGAGTGCCCAAATCTTCCGTCTTTGGGTCCAGCTCGAGGTCCTCTAATGCATCGTGCCTGGCTCGCCTTTGGGACCTTTACCATATGATCGTGTGGCATGGTATGGGATTATGTCTTCATTCACGTCGGGTTTTCAATAGTTTCACCACACGCGCCCTATTCTCAGGATTAGCCCTCCTATGTCGTGTCCCCCATGATATTAAAAGGTGTCGTCTAGAACTATGTGTGGCTTGATTCCCATCCTTATGGGATACGTAGGACTGCCTGAACACCTAGATGTCAGGTCTAGACCCATCTCTTAGGATATCTCATGAACTCCCGGCTGCCTCGGTCTTTTGGCATGCCCTTCCTTTGGGAATCCTCCATCTTTTGGTCACTCTTAAACTGAGCCCTTCGACCCTTTCCAGTGGTCTGCTAATGTGTTTAGAGTACTCTGGTCTAGGACTTGTAGTTTCAGATTCGACTTAGACAAGTTTTCGTCCACTTGTCAAGATTCGTGTTCCCCTTCATTCAGGTCCCACCATCCTTCACACCTAGAGGGACCCCCAAGAATGGCCTGAATACAATGCCTAAGGGATCTCCTACCGTCATGGGCCAACACCCCCAAGGGTTTTGGGCAAAAAATTGATACAAATCCCATGTTGCGAATATGGTCAGTGGTTGATACTCATTTGTTTGCCCCTACTTCTAGGCTAACGCGATAGGATGTTGTGTTGCGAACATGGTCAGTAGTAATCCTCAGTCGTCATGCCAGCTTCCTCGGGCCTTGAATGTTGGTTTCATGATTAACATTGTGTTTCTCCCCCACCGTGTCATGGTAGAATCTTGACACTCCATGTACTAACCCTCAGTACACCCCCGCACATCAGACAGACCGAGCTTAGTAACGGTGTCTCTCGGGGCTCCCGCGATATGAGCGCTAGAGTATGTGCTTGGGTCTCTTCTCTATAGTTTGCGTGCAGCTTGACCCTCATCCCCATGGGGAACGAGGAGTCGCCCAGACATTGCATTTTGGGCCCAGCATTTCAGGGAGCTAGCATCTCCTACCCCCTGATTATTGAACCCTTGTAGGCCCCTTTGCCCCGAGGCTCCTCTCTCAGAACCGTGCATGGTGATGGTATGGGATTACGCCCTCACCCACATCAGGTATTCTTTATCGCATCGTGCGTGTTCCTGTTGGTCCAAACCATATGACCTTAAACTGTGTTGTTGGTCCAAACCTTAAGACCTTAAACTGTGTTGTTGGTCCAAACCATATGACCATAAACTGTGTTGTTGGTCCAAACCTTACGACCTTAAACTGTGTTGTTGGTCCAAACCATAGGACCTTAAACTGTGATGTTGGTCCAACCTTACAACCTTAAACTGTGCTATTGGTCCAAACCATATGACCATAAACTGTGATGTTGGACCAAACCATACGACCAAAAACTGTGTTGTTGGTTCAAACAACAGGACCTTAAACTGTGCTGCGGGTCCAAACCATACGACCTTAAAATGTGTTGCTGGTCCAAACCATACGACCATAAACTGTGATGATATCGTCCTGGCCGCACGATGAAAAATGGCACCACATTGTGATGACTTCCCCATGGGGGATATCACGCCAGGTATTGGCCGATTACCATGCCTCTTGTCAATGCATTCTATGGCTTGATTATTGTGGAGATGCCAGGAATGTCTACCCTAGGCCAGTCGCCCCACAAAAGAAAAACCATTTACCTTCAATAACAAACAAGACATATGAAATACCGCTTCTTTTGGTGTGAGGGTTAGACCCGTACGACTCCTTCTTCCTTTGTGAAGGTGCCATATCGCGCCATGATGCCTTTCAAGAACTACGTATGGATTGATTCTTATCCTTATGAGATACATAGGAGCGCCTAGGAACTTCCCCACAGGCCCAGCCTAACTTTTCGTGTTCGGTAACTCGGCCTAAACGCGTCCCTAGGAGCACATAGTAAGCAGGGCCTTTTTTCCCACACTCAAGTTGGGTCTTGCAGCTGCTTTACCGTGTGTCTCTCATTCCCCTTCTCCTTTGTTCATAGTTCTAAGACCTAAAACTAATATTCTTTTCTTGGATTTACGCGACTCGGTCTCTCATGTGGGATTGTACGGTGTGGTGCGGGATCATTTCCTCATTCACGTCAGGTTACCCGCCGTGTCGTTCCTATCCCCAGATGAGATGTTTCCCCCATCCCACATGACGTTCAACTGTATTTCGTCCAGCATGATGTTAAAATGCCGCTCTAGAACTACGAGTGGATTGATTCTCATCCTAATGAGATACGTAGGAAGGCCCAGACATTTCGTCTTGGGTCCAGCCCCAGGGATTACCAAACCCCATCCCTCCTTATTTTCGGCCCCTCGGCCTGACATCGCGAGATGTGGTGTAATCATGACATCCACCCCGAATAAGTTAAGGATTCCCTATAGTGGTAATGGGAAGCGGTAGTTCTCTCACCAGAGAGGTCCTGCCTGAAAATTGGGACAACCCATGACCAAGTTGGTACGTCCGCCTGATGCGCCTCCGCCACGGTGGCGTAATTTCAGAAGTGCTGGACTCGGTTCGAACAAACCACCACTCCACCTTCCACGCTTTGTGTGCCCCTTTATTCGGATCCTCATTCTCTTTCATGTCTGACGGGATCCCCTAACAGTATGGATGACAGACCTATGGTCTGCCTACTATGCTAGGCCAATGTTCCAGAGGACTGGTCATGTTTGACAGGACCCCCTAACAGTATGGGTGATAGACTTTGGTCCGCCTGCTACCACAATATGGATGACAGACCTTTGGTCCTCCTATTGTCGCAACACGGATGATAGACCTATAAGCTGACTGTCGTCCTAGGCCAACGTTCCGGGAAACTGATCGGAGATATTTGAGTTAGGCCCTATATTGCGAACATGGTCAGCGGTCCGCCCTCATTTATTGCCCCCATTCCATGCCAACACAATATGGATGTTGTCTTTCTGTCACGGTTAATAGTTATCCTCCATCGTTGCGCCCCACAATGTTCTGAATTCAGGTAGCATGATTCACCTTTTCATTCCATCTCCCTATGTTCGGATGGATTTCAATGCCCCCGGCATTTCCCCACTCGTGTTTTAGAGCACATTGAGAAGGTGATATATCAATCGGTCTGAGGTCTCCTCCTCAGAAATCTAGGCCCAATTTCGGATTCCTGAGGCTTGGTCAATGCCCTATAGTTGGACGAGATGATGACATGAGTATCCTTTGCTTCTCGCGTTGGGTGCGACCCACGAGAGCATAGTGATGGGTTGTTATTCATTTCGGAATTATGGTTGAGCATATTAAACCAAGGGTATAGATGATTGGATTTGGCCATGTATTGGATTGAGATGATGAGCAGTACAATCAAGATGTTCATGAGATGGCCAAAAAAAGCCCTTAGGGATCAGCGTGCTGAATCGATCTTTCCAACAGTGTTACCCTTTAGCTGGTAGCCTCCAGGACCATTTCTCGGTCCTCGATGACTCTATCCTTGTCAACAGCCGCAGTGCGCAGCTCGCCAATCCTAGCTTTGCCTGTGCCCGCTCGGTTCGAAGTACGGTAATCTGGTGACTCACCTCCATCAGTTGTTCCAGCACGTCAGCCACCTGGGCCGTTAGTTTCTCCACAAGCTCAGAGCATGTTGCAAGGAAGTCCTCCTTATCTTCCGCCTGCCCTTCGAGGTGCCGAACCTCCTGCTCCGCCCTTAGCAACACTCGGGCGCTCGTCGATCTTTCCTGACACTGGAAAACATCAGCGCATTGGCTGCTCTCATGTATCTTCCCAGCCATGTAATCACGGACCGTTAGATGAAGGTGCTGAGCGTCAGCCCCTCCGGTGCATAGGAAGTGTAGCCAGGTCTGGAGTGATCCCATCCGCCTCATCCAATCTGACTGGGGCTGTCTGAGGAAGCGTCGGATACAGTTCCACCCTTTGCGTCGTGTCATCCGGCTCTCCTCAGCTCCCTCTGAGTCCGAGTCATCTACCTCCTCAGGGTCAGCGGGTCGGTATGTAGGGAAGGCAACCGACAGATCGGCAGCAGTATCTGCCTTAGGGATGTCTTCCTGAAGAATAGGATCCTCGATGTCTGGGCAACCTTAATCTCTTGCCCCAGTAGTGATGATGCCTCCGTCAGCCTCTGGCCTCGCCTCAAGAACGGCGCCGCTGATGTCCGCTACCCCCTGCTCACCAGTTTTTGGGGCCGAATCAGTGTAGGTAGAACATTCTAAATGAGGTAGCATGTCCGCCACTGGTCCACTCACGGACGGCCCAGGCTCCGCAGCCTGACAAGCCTCCAATGTTGAGATCACTGCGCAAGACATATGCTGATCAGTTGGGATCTTTGGATAATGAGCACCAGTAGTGAAGCGTGGGACTTACAGGATTCTAGAGCATCGGTCTCCAGTGTTCCGGCCGCTACAGGAGCCGCCATAATGGGAGACCCCTCTGTGCTTTCCAGTCTAATGATGGGCATTGGATCCCCATCTTGTCCCACAGGTTCCTCTCCTCCCTCCTCTGGTGGGGATGCCCGTCCAATACTTCGACACTCCTGAGTGAGGTAGAGAAATGGGTTGGAAGTTGAAAAAGAGAATGGATGAATAAGGAAAGGGAATGACTATAGAGACAAACCTCGAGTATCTCGGTTATGTTGAGATTAGAGCCGATAATATCACCGCTCTCTTAGAGACTCCCCCGGTAGGTCGCCCCCTGCGACCCCTCACCATTAGGTTCTCCCTCTTCCTCATCTTCTCCTTCGCTTTTTTCTTCTCCGATCTCCTCCTCCCCCTCCGACTCCTCGTCGATGTCACCGTCTCCCAGCGGAATCACTTCCGGATCATGATCCTGGTCGAGCATCACCTTCACTAGGAAAGGTGGCACCAAATGCCGACCCCTTCGGCGTGCGTATGTGTCCATGGTCGTCAGATAATCATGCCGCTGATGGAAGTTTATGCGGTCAGTAACTCAAACGAGCCCAACCTATGGCAGCTAGATCCCATTTTGCATGATCTTTTTCCAGACGACTTCAATGCTCAGCGATTTCCGCAGGGTCATCCTAGCCGACCATAGTGCCGGGAAAATTGCATCTTGGGAAGGTTCGAGTAGGTATCTTATCTGCTTCTCGGGCAGTTCCCTGGCCACCTCATGTGACCCCCCACGGGCAACGAGGTCATGGTGGTGCTGCGTGATGTTCTTGTTGTTGATGTCCCAGCCTGCGCAGGCCTCGATGGCTGACGCACCCCTGGTTCCCCTCTTCCGGAAGCCCCTTGCCTTATCCCTCGTCGCCCGGTTTCCGCGCGAGTAACCTCTAGTTGTCAGACTCTCTTGCGTAAAAGCCCCTCAGGGTACGCAATGGTCCAGTGTTCGGCATACTCGGTTGCTAGTCTAGCATCAACCCCGGTGGGAGGAAGAGTGACGAAATCACCAGAGTTGGAGGTTGTAAACATCAACCACATCTGGCATAGAACGCAGGGATTCTTCTCCTGCCAGAAAGCCATGAATACCTTCTTCGGAATTCGTTGGAGGCACCCGAACTACCTGGCGAATCGGGATGGAATGTAAGGCTCACAGATCACCTTCCCGTTGATCCGAGCCACGAGCACCCCACCTCGAATGCTCTGGAAATATTCCTGATGTTCCAGAGAGCCTCTCCCATTGTCCACCATTTGGCCAACCGGTGTGGGGAACGGGCTGAAGTGGAAGTTGTTGTGGTTGTCGATGCGGATTCTCACACCCTCCTCATTGAGAGACATCGGCGCCACCCATGCGATGCTCAGCAAGGATGGTTGCAGTACATTGCCCGGAGGACGGATGGTGTTTGGGAAAGTGTACCCGCCAAGGTGAGCCACCACCGGGCCGTGGAAGATCTGGAAGGGGCCACATACTCTCTGAGGCGACCCCCATCGTTTGATGCATCCCAGGATGGCATACAGCTTAGCCAGTACGGGGACGCCCAATTTGAACCGTTTGTTGGCGGCCATGGTGACCGCCATCACCAATGTTGTTGGACGGACGCCCATCCTCGCGTCCCACACCTGCAAGAGCCACCCGCTCAGGAAGGCGACAAGGAACCCCGCATATCGGACATTCGGGTCCTGGGCCTCGATGATGCGATAGCCCCATGATTGGTATTGCCCCACCTCCATGGTCCTCCAGTATGACCCATCCCTGCTCCTCTGAGCCGCGATTGGACATCGTTTACCTCGTCCTGGCATCTTGATGGTTGGATCCTTCTCAAGGAACAGGCTGAACCAGCCCTTGTAGGAAATGTCCTTCAGATATTCCTTGACCACCAGCCTCTCTTTGGCCAGCTCCAGCAGGTGCCACGTCAGCATGGGCGTCTGTGATATGTCTTCCCAGGTGTTCTTTGGTGGAACAAACTCCTCATATTGGTGGCCCTCTAGTGGGATACCCCGGATGCAGTGAACATCCTAGAGGATGATGCCAACTTCCCCATGATGAAGGTGGAACGTATTGGTGTCAGGGGACCACCGGGTGAAGAGCTCCGGCCCGAGCTCAGGTTGATGGTGGATGTGGAACTGCGACATCCATACCGCCTCAAACAGGCCAATATACTGCAGTTCATCCCTGAACTGGTCACAGGATTGGCAAACCCAAAACGCCCAGGCCCACTCGCTGGTGATGTTACCCCCAGACTACAGGTCCTAATCCTTTAGCCAGCCCTTCGTATCATCCATGACGCTCTGACGGAACGTGCTCGCGTAGAGGTCTGGAGAATTCTCTGCAACAGGCTCGTCCCCAGTACTGGTTCTGGTCCTCGGGTTCAGGACATATACGTCCATATGTCTGGTTTCCCTAGAAGGATGGCCATTATTGTTGATGTTGTAGTGAGGAAGCTCGTCCTCCCAGGTCACCCATGACCACGGCGTGTTCACCTCGAAGCCTGGCAGGGGCACCTCTTCTAGGATGCCAAAATTCCAGAGTGGGAGGTTGTCAGACAGCGGATACATCTTTTGAGCTGGAGTCAGCAGATTGAACAAGGTCTGGTTGTTGGATACGATCACCTTGGCGCCATAAACCTCCTCGTTCGCCGCTATTTCACTCCTACGAGTAGTAGCTTCCCTCTCATCAACTCAGTTTGCATCCATCTATAATTTTTCGGGAGTTGCGCGAAATCAGGATGCAGTGCACAGAATCGGAGAGTGCTGCGTGAAATCTGAAGTAGTTGGGAGAAATCTGGGTGTATTGCGCGCAATCGGCATGCTAGACGCAGAAACTCCCAAGTAGGCGCGCAAATACGGCAAAATTTCGGAATTAATTCCGCGCTGCGAGAGCGTTTTTTATGCGAAGCCACGAGAGCAATTTTTCGCACGAGAGATATAATCCTATCGCGCAGAAAAGTTTGTGTACAGATTCACGACCCCACGCCCCTTTTTATATGTGGGGCCAGGGTTCCGCTCCGCACAAAAAGTAAATTCCGTGTCGATCCTTCTTTTTGTGCCCCGTGTGGGTTCTTTGCGTGCTAAGCGCCTCGGCCTGGCTCTGCTTCGGCATTTCGGCGTTTCCCTCGGAATCTGATCGTTGCGACCTCTCACTGATCCAATTCCATGTGGGGGCATTTCTAGACACCGATAAAAGTCCGCAACTCCCAAAGGACGTTTCGAAATGACGAAGTGAAGTCATATTCGGAATCAGAGGCCTGATCCGGAGGCCCAAAAAGTGGTACACTAAATAAAGGAGGATCCGCGCGAAATATTGTTGGGCACGCGAAGTATTCCTGGGATTCGCGTAATCAAGCTGTTGGTGTGTGAAATTTTGTACGCCCCGGTTCCGCGCGGTGAAGCTTTGTGCACCGACGGTTCCTGTCGCAGAAACATTCGTGCGCCGCCTGGATTCCGCACCGGCAGGTTCCTATAAATAGAAGGCGACCCCTGATGGTTTGGTGTTGAGGAATTCGGATCGGCTCTCGTGCGTGCAATTCGACTCCCCCCGCATGCAATGTGACTTCAAGGTAATCCCTCTTTTCACGCAACCTTGACCCGGGGTCCGCCTTTGCGCGCAACTCCACTGGCATAAGTGAATTTTCCTCCTCCTCCAGGTACTTCCCTTGCGTGCAATACGTGTCTCGTGTGCGCAATCCCCTTCCATGCATGCAATACCATGCGTGCAATCCCTTTTCCGCACGCAATTCTCTGGACCTATTGTGTGCCATCCCGGTGTTTTGCGTGCAAACCATCCTTTTGCGTGCAACACCCAAGACCCCTTTACCTTGACGCCCCTTGGCTACCTTTCTGTGCCGGCACATGACATCTTCCCTGTCGTTCATGCACGCCATGCATTGTTTTCTAGTACGGCCTTCCAGGCTTGTACGTAGTAACCTCAAGGTCCCTTGGGCAGTGTTTCCCATTGCGTTTCTTTGCCTTATGCTTCTCCGCAAAGGCACGCTAACGGCTATTACTTCTCGCATAGCCATGATAACGTGGGCCCCCCAATGGTTCGCCATGCGGCCCCCATTCACTACTACCTTGCTGATGCCTTCCCTCCCACAAGGGGTAGAGGGAATTGGGCATGTAATCCCTAGGGGTGTGGAGAAAACCCACCTCGTCTAAGCTACAGGATGTTAAACTGCTAAGCAAATCGTCCTTAACACATGACGTTAAACTGTGGTACCACCTCGAGCTTCACACGTAGGGTCCCCCCAGCTCGGACATTTTTTACGTCTCTCGTCTCCACGGGAATGGACTCTTCCTCACATGGAATGAGATCCTCCTTGTCGTAGTGGTGTTTGTCCACAGGGGAAGGGCTACCTCAGAGCGTAAGCCCCTAGCCTCTCTTGCGAATGGTTGCACCCGTGCATCTCCGTACTGCCCCCCCCCCCACCCAAGGCAAGTGGAGTCCCTTTCCCACTGTGCTTTGTTGCACCACGGGCCTCCAATCTGGAGTAATACCCAGCAACCAGGGCCGCTAACCACGCGTAAGCCCCTGTTTCCTCTTTGGGCCACTCAACGTGTAAGCCCCATTTACTTCTCACAGACGCACCGTTCACGACATGATCGTCTAGTCCCTGCTGCCTCTTATTTCTAAAACCGAGCATGACTCACGTGGTCTTAGAGCACGCATCGACCATGACATCCTCTATGGGCAGTCTCAGAGCGTAAGCCACATACCAGCGAACTACGTGGACTTTGATCCGTGCTAACGCATGGTACATAGGAAGCCTCCACGAGGTTCAAGCCCACCACCCGGTCATTCTGACCTCTCCACGTCGGTTCCCAGACCACCATGGGCCGCCTCAGAGTATAATCCCAATATCCAACATGGGCCGCCTAAGAGCGTAATCCCCATCTCCAACATGGGCCACCTCAGAGCATAATCCCCATATCCCACATGGGCCACCTCAGAGCGTAATCCCGATATCCAACATGGGCCACCTCAGATCGTAAGCCCCATATCCAACATGGGCCCCCTCAGAGCGTAAGCCCCATATCACTCGTCCCACATGACGTTAAACTATATCTCATCCCGCATGACATTAAATTTTATTCCCCCTCTTGGGTCGTCTCAGAGCATAATCCCCATGCCTCACATCGAGGTCTCATCCTGACTTCCCCACTCAAGCCCACGTGCCTTGGGAAGCTCATGCCCTAGCCCGGAGATCTTACTTTTCTCCAGGCTCCAATCCATGCATCAATTCTCATGGGTCACCTTTTCAGGTGTCCCACCATACCACCAAACTATGCAGACTTTGATTCCCTACCATCGGGATACGTAGGAAGCCTCCATGAGGTTCAAGCCCATCACTCCACCATCCATCCTGATCCTTACCTGGGCCTCCACATCCCGGTGAGATCATGCCACTCCACCCCACACTATAGTATCCAAGAAGCCGCCCACGTGCTGGCCCCAACATCGGAGTTCCCCCTAGGGGGTCCTTCAACTTGATCCACTCTCTGTGTTTCAATCAGTCTGATCTATCTCCGCGAGATGTTAAACTCACGGCATACACCGTGTTAAACATGGGAAGTTGAGGAAAACCTCCGATGGTACATATTCCATGCGTTCGATGTGGGATGCCTCGGGCTTCTGCACCCTCGAGAAGCCCGGTGGTAAGGGATAGAAGACAGACATGCTGATCCCCAGCATCAAGACATGCCAACGACACCCCAATGCAACCGTTCTCTTCACCGATGGTTGATGTCCCGACAAGACCCCTTGGAGCATCTCGACAGAAGCAGCATAATTAAATAGCATCCATGCAGATATGGCATAGGGAACGAGCTTCACGAACCCCTCTTAAATCTATGAGGGAGGCTCGGATTAGGTGACGATCTCCGAGGAGAAATCCACGAAAGGAATAACCAACATCCCATCATCCCGGTTTCGATCAAGGAGCAGACGTCCCTAAATAAGGAACGGATTCCGCCCACCTTTGGAAAGAGGCAATGTGGTGCTGCGAGCTGTGCGTCCTCCCATGCGTGACGGACACACGCGCGCGCCCCGTCGTAAAATCGTCTGAAACAATATTCAATATATGTACTGTAATGAGATGACAAACTATTCAATCCAGTGATCCAAGAGTTAATGATTTCATTTATTATTTCTCCCATTCACTAATTTATATTATACTCACAAAATATATAATATACAATGAGATTGACAATCATTTCCAAATCATTCATGGGACTCATAGGAGAATTAAGTTATTTTAAAATTTTAGAAGATGTGAGTCTTATATTTGGAATTATTATTTTATTAGAAATATTGTCTCAGAGGATAGAATATTTTTTGATGTTTATAGCATAATGTGGAACCCCATCAATATATATAACATCTAGGTTTAGTATATATTTTTATGAATTTTTAATTATAATAAATTCTAATGATATTAGTATGATGAATTGAAATTTTTTCTAGTATATCTTGAAGTGTGTTAGGGTTTAGTTGTTCTTATTGAACATAGAGTTTCATTATTCATATTGTTTAGATTACTCATTCTTAAGATGGATTTCATTATAAATTTTTTTTACATATTCATGTCATTTTTTATTTTTATAAATATTAAAAAAATTATAGGAATCTTTGGCCACAAAAACTATTATTCAATAATGAAATGAAAACCCCATGGACCACATTATCCAATAAATTTTTATTCCAGAGATTATGCATATAAAATTCATAATGATCTTGTTCATTCACATCATGGGATTACATAAAAAATATTATTATTGATGGAAATAATTTGAGTAAATTTTATAAAAATTTTATTGCAATGGTAAAGGAATTCAAAAAACTGTAGAAAATTGAAGATAAATATAATATATAGAGATTTCAAAATAAATTATCCATAATAAATAATATATTAAATATCATGTTGAAAATAATATTAGAGACTAGAAAGAAAAAACATTTAGATGATTTTAATATTAATTATGACCCTTACGAATTATCCATTTAATTAGTTAGTATAAATTGAAGTAACTATATCTCAAAATTAATTATGTATTTAGGATGAAATAAAATATCAAAATGTATGTATTATTTATCAATTTAATTTGTCTAATTTCATAAAGGGGTATCTTCCTTAGGTGTTTCCCTATAAAAATCCCAATCCAATCTTGAGAAAATATGACAGTAGTTAAATTTCTTGATGGAAAAACATAAGCCTATAAAACTCACTATGAAATTCATCATTAATGAATCTCAAACTAAGGATACTAGTACTAGTTATCAAACACATAGATATTATTTAGAGATGAAATAATTTTTTTCAAACATAATTAATTTGATATCAATATGTAATTAATATCTATATAATAATATGTGAATATCAATAAAAACGTAATTTTAGTATTAATATCATTTGTAGTCAAGTTTTTAATTCCTATATTAAATTTAAATTATATCACTTTTGTATATAATTATACACATAATTAAACAAAAATCCACTAAATAAAAATTAATTGGTAATAAATAATATTATATTCACATTATGCGTATCAAATATAGTTCTATACAAAATATTATTCCATGATTTGAACCATTACATTGTATGTAACATATTTGAAAATAATTATTAATAAAATACTAAAATTAAATTCATTATTCAATTAATATTATTGAAATATTTGAAGTATTATATCATAACCTTTTTTAAATGATTTTTTTTCTTCGAAAAAATGAATTTTATGAAAATTATGATTTTCTCTATTTTATTAATATTTTTGAAGACCATGATTAATATAAATTTTTAATGGAATTATATAATTATTAGGAATAAATTTTTTTGGTTTTAAATAAATTATTTAAATTTGGTTGAAATATGACCAAAAACTTTATAAATAAATTAAAAATTTACATTAATAAAGAATTATATCAATCTTCTGTTAGAATCAAGCACTTGTTCTAGTCAAATTCAGTTGTAGCTTGATTATAAAGCCTCAGAACCATTTAATTATTTAATAAATAAAAAATTTATTTTATGTTAATATTTAACCCTTATAGTATTACCTTAATAATAATATCATGATAATTTTTTTTAAAATGTTTTTTAACTAAAATACAGATGTTTATTTTAAAATTAAATTTCATCATGTATATGAATTTTATATGAAAATCTCATTTCAAAATTTAAAATTATATGGTTTATATAAAGTAACCAGTTAAATTTTAATTTTATATATTAATATAAATTGATATAATTTATTTTTATTTAACCTTTAATGACAACAATTTTTAAAGTAATTATACATTCTTATGTGTTTTTAATTTTTTTCAAATTAAATATTTTTAATTTAAATTAATAAAATAATATAATGTGTATATATATAAATTGAATTAATTGTAGTAAATTTAAAATACTATTATTGAAACCCAAAAATTAAAACATCATTTTCTATGGAAACAATTTTTATACACAATATAGGTTTTATTATAATGGTTAATTTATTAATATATCGAAAGAATGATAGGTTAAATGTAAGAATCTTTTAATTATGCATTATATTATATTTATAATAAAAAATTATTTACCGTCGTAATTTTTAAAATTTTATTTATACGGATAAATTAGGTAAATGAGGCATCTCAAATATTCAATAATTAAAACGTAAATTACACTTCTCAAATTCCTAGATAGTGAAAAAATTGGTACTAATGTGTTTCATCAAATATTTCTACACCAAATGAACATAACTCACCAAACCCACTTAACATTAATTTGATTCCATTCATAACAATTACCTAATGATAGTTTCCATGAAAAGTACTTCTTTTAACATATAAAAGGATTCATTCCCAAAAACATCTTAATCCATCTCAACATTGAAGGTTATGAACAATATTTTCCTTTCCCTTAACCAATTTAAACACCTCCCATGGTGTTCTTAAACTTCCAAGGTGTCCACTAATGCTTTAAGAATCTATATAGTGACATATGGTTTTTTCTCATCCTCATTTTAATTCAAGTACATAATTTTGATAAGGTCTTTCAATTTCTATGTTATTATGGATTAATTTGTTTATAGTAATTAATTTTCTATCCAAATGATTCTATAATGATGAGATATTTTCCTTATCATTCATTAATAAAAATTTATAATCTCTTTTGTATTGGTGTCAAGATGTCAAAATATCACCATGATTATGTCCTTCCTCTTTTCTATCCAAGAACTACCTTTTTTAATCATATTGATTTCCATTTGATAAAGATTAAACATGTTCATTATGAATAAATTAATATCCTTATGATGAACTATTGATGAGATGTAGAGACCCGTATCTTGACGTACATAGAAATTACATTACATTTGCGGAATACTTAGTACATAACAAAAACACACACACACAAGGACCGTAATAGTTTAGTGTCTTTGGAAACTCGGAATATAATCTTCTAATCGTGGTGAAAGATATTCAAAATCTCCCATAAAGATCTTTTTTTACCTAAAACCTTTCTTTATATCCTGGGGAAAAGAAAACATAAAAGGGTGAGCTCAAATGCTCAGTAAGGGTAAACAAAAGAAATATCAATCACATCATATACATAAGCACATAACTTTTGGAAATCTTAACCTGCAAAGGAGATCATAATTTCATAACATGGGGTAAATCATGGCAGTGAAATGTAATCACAATAATCATAACATAAAACATGAAACATTGTGTCATTCACACATAATAATAGAGAATCATTTCTTGTTAGTCAAGACTCATTGCCAAGACTATCTTAGTGGACAAAGTCCCTTTCTGAACCGAGTCACCCTCGTTTCAGTCCTGTTTCACTGAACCGGTATAACCTACCATTCCAGCCATGTCTATATCATGAGATATAAAATCTTTACCCAATTCATTGGAGGGAGATATAGGTCCCACCCATCTCATAATGATACCATTCTTATGTGTGACACAAAATCATAAATCATACATCATTACATAAACCATGTAATACAAATGGGAGTCTTAAAATTCATTACATCATAAAACAATTCATATAAGATAAAGGAATTCATAAAATTAATTCCATCACAACATAATCAAATCAATGTAATAATATGGATAAAAACATATCTCTTTATTATCTTAGATGGAAAATAATTTTGATAAAACACTTGAACTCCATTCTTGAGGAAAATATCCTTTCTACTTCAAAAACATTTTTCCTTTCTTAAAATGTCATAAAACTTTAAACTAAAAGAAGTTGTTTAAAAATAAACATGAAAACATGTAAAGGAAGCTTCTTGGAAATAATGTTTTAAAAATCCATTCATGCCGTATAAGTTAAAAAAACATTCTTCGTACTTTTGTCAGAAAAGCCAAAAAGTACCTCGTACGAAAAACGAAAAAAGATTCCTTTCATATCCTTTACTAAAAACTCAATGAAGGGTAAAATTGGATTTAATCAATTTTAGGTGGATGGAAATAATATTACATATTGATGAAAACATGTATGTGGATGATAAAATACACCCCAGTAAATACCAAATATAAGCAATCTCGGATAAAAATGAGATTGTGATATTTCCCTTACCTTAGGTCTGATTTGCTTCATAAGTGTCCTAACCTCCTGTATATTGATTTAAATAATATCATTGACTTATTACAGAATCATATTCATTGTTATTATATCATATATGGTTCACTTATGACTTTATATTACCCGTTCTTTTGTAAATTCATGTTAAAGTAGCGTTTTGGGTAAAATCGTCTCATTTGTCGTTCGTGTTTTAACTTGTAATTATTCATAAGATTACTTAGATCATTATTACTTAATTATAGAATATAAAACATGATTTATATATAATATATATTCATAATATACATATATATAATGGATCGATAAATGGAAAGAAATACACCATTCATGGAGACGGTAGGCCGTACGTACGCATGAACGCTGTTTTCTTTTCGTTATTGAATTGAGTGGAATTAAGTAGATGACATACATATATATACACATAAATCCAGTAGCTTTATAATGTCATATATTTAATTATTATTTCTTATATATACTTTATAATCATTCTTAAATGGTTAATATGGAGAATGAATCTCATCGCGTCGTGGACACGGTAGTCCGTACGTACGCACGAGCGATGATATCATTTCCATAATTATTGAAATGAATTGGAGTGGATGATAAAATATATCAGAATCAATATGATGTTCTAATAACTATTTATAGTTATTCTTTACACCATTATACCCATCCATGTAAGGTGGTGGTGGAAAATAGATTACACCACGGTTTGGAGACGGTATTCCGTACGTACGCACGCGTGGTGATTTCTTTTTCCGTAGGATGGATAGATGGTGAAATAGGGTTGTTTCATACTTATAATAACATATCAGTATATGAGTGATACTTATGTTATTACTTCATAATGAAACAACCTAAGAAGAAGAAGTGGAAGAAGAAATAAAGATGAAAGAATCGGTAACAGACATTACCTCTTCTTTGAAGTGCTTCTTTGAGACCTCCTTTTAGGGCACTAAACTGGGTCTTTGAAGAAGACCAGAACCTCTAGGATGATACTAGGGAAGTGTAGAATAGATTTTGGTAGGGGTTGGACGAGCTTGAATTCTCAAATTGGTGTGAGGAGGAGAGGGAGGAGGTTCCCTTTTATAAGGGAGGAGAGGGGCACCTTAGGAATATCTCAAAATATTATTTTATATTATAGTAAAAATCGGTTTATAATGGTTCCAAAGGGTCTTATTTCGAAGGTAAAGTGGGGATGGGTCGAAATCCAATCAACCAATAGGATTTAGACAAGTTTAGGTGATTATTTTAACCTTATCAATTAGATTTAACTCTAAGTTAAATAATTTAACTTTTACCGTGTCTTTTTGTTTTCTTACACTATATGGTTAATACACTTACTATAACATGCCAAACGAACCCCGAATTGTTTATTATTAATATATATATCCTTATCTAAGTCATTTGGCCGAACCGTAGATTTTTAGGAATAAAATAACAATTAATAATATAATATTTGATTTAAAAACTATTTTGTGTCAATTTTGACACTATTTGATATATGATTTTTGTGAAAGTCATAACAGAATTATATGTTCGAACCAAGTTGATTAAATCAACACTAATATATCATAGTAACCTATAAAATTAGTGGAATTCATAAAAAGTCTCAAATTACATTTATTTTGGTGTTTATAACATCAATTATGTCAATATTTCAATAATAAGATAATTACTCCATCATCATTGTGTCATAAATAAATTAAATTATTTAATGTATAAAAATTACAAATAAAATACCATTATATAGGAAATCATTTTATCTTTCTAATTAATATTTATAGTCGAATGTATCTTATGTATAACCCCATATTAAAAATGATTTACTTGTTAAACTTTGATTTTAACTATTATAACTATTCATTAGATAAAATAATATTAAATGTCATAATCTAATCCAAGTGGACCTAAATGGTCATATTATATTCATAAGGTTTTTTTGGTCGAATTACACTTATCCAATAGAATTAGGACATGTGTTAGGGTAATAGTAATATCATATTTACCCTTAGTTACCCTATTAACTATTAACCGCGGTAAAAAAAGTAAAAAGTTACTATTCACCAAAAAATTATTTTTATCTCATTGAACCACATTTTACTTACTAATATCAACCGTGTCTGTCGGATTTTCAAAATTCCATTCACAGAAGCGGTAAAATTAATTTTTATGCAAAATTTAGTTTTTAACCTACCACTTAGTGGTTTCACTATTCATCAAAAATTGAAGTTTTTCAGAAAAATGCCAAAATTTCACCCTAAGCTATAATTGATATTCTGAATTCAAAAATTATTTCTATTTTACAAAATACCCAACATATAAGTTGCATTAATTAATTTTATAATTAATTTTCGCTGTCACAACAAATAGCGTGTTTTTAAGAGATAATAACTATCAAACGATTGACACTTGTTTATAACTGGTTTAAATGTGAAATTACATCCAATGACCAACATTGTATTAAAATGTAAAAATATATTCTCAATATACTTTAAAACCACTCAAATTAATAATTTATCACTATTAATTATTTCGATTAAAAAAGTTGTTTTAAATTAAAATTTAGTAATTTTCACTATTCATCAGAATATGAAAGTTATCCGAAAAGTACCAAAATTTCACCTTTGGCTAAATTCGATACTCCGAATCCATAAATGAAGTCCATTTTGAAAAATAAAATTTACAAAATTTCAACAAGTGGTTATTACTATCCATAACAGCTAGTTTTAATAATATCTTAATAGCATATCGTTGTTTAGCGAAACTTGGTGTTGCGTACAACACACGCTATCGTGGAAGGTCACGATTGCGTGTAATTCAAGCCAGGTCAGAGATGTGTGTTGTGAAAGCTCCTTTTGGTGTAGCGTATAACACAAGACATTAATGAAATTAAAAAGAATATTTTTCATAAAATCTCGGGGTGTTACATTCTACCCCCCTTAAAATTAATTTCGCCCTCGAAATTCGTCGGGGTTATAAATGGTTTACTATTAGAAAGTTTCTTTAATCGAAACCCATATCGTAAAAAGGAATACCAAAACCAATCTTTAAAAACAAAAGTATGAAACGTAACGGTTACCCAAATAAACTAATCACTGGGTTTCCACATAGGTGAAAATATGGATATGGAAGAGAAATCTAACCATCATGTTCTGATGGAGAGTGGTAGAGAACATGGCTATCGAAAAGCTAGAAATCACAAATCCATAAATTTGTGATGATCTATGGTACCATATGATTAATCATATATAAGAGCACTAGGACAACATTTTTGGTTTTCAAGATCATTTCCCTAAAGTTGATGAAATTGGAATTAGAAGAAATACTTTCGTGATTTTCGTATAGTCTCACTGTTTGTCGTTATTTGGACAATTTCTACTTCATCTCTTAATGAAATGAAGTTGAATTTTTCATTCGTGATGTGTTAGCAGATCATGTGATTGAATGATTGGTCATTCCATCTGTCTCAAAAGGTTATAAAAGTTATCAAAAAAAATACATAAGTCCATCTATAGTGAGATTAATGATATATGGTTCCTAAAATGAACTTATACTTCATATATCATACTGCTTAATATAATAAAAACTGGTTTCTAATAAAAAGGGACTTCCTGTAGGCCAGTGGTAGGCGATAAAGGCCAGTCGCACTTCGGTTGTGGGTTCGATTCACACAGCCTTGTCCGACGCGATGGGATGTCGCTCGTCCAGCAGGTTGTCCTTTTTCTAAAACTATATTACTATAACATCCCATCAATAATATCGAAAAAACCTCTATCCTTAAACAATACTAACTTATGTCCAACAATCCTTAGGCTTATCCATAATACTTCTGTCCACTCTCATAATATAGTGAAAACGATTACCAGAGATTTAATACCATCGTTGATCCCCATATATCATAAGATATGTCTTGTTGGTCACATTCTAAACATTCAAAGGCCTTAATCATGTATTCTCTTGAATACCCATTGAACCTTATTGAAAACATGAATGAAGTTAAAAGTTAACACTTTCCACATACCAAAATCCTCAAAATTCTATATACTCAAACCATGATATCACTTAGTCCTTATATCAATCATGAGCTCATGAATACTGTTAAACATTTAATTTTCTCCTTATCCCTTAATTATGCACATATCATCTAAATTCCAAGAATATATGAATAACCTTTCATGGATAGTGGTACCATTAATCATACACTTTCATAACTCAAGGAAAGACAATAGTGTAACAATCCTTAGATGTCTCTTTATTCTATAGTACCATGAGATTTCTTATACAATATTACACATGATAAACATGTAAGCATTCCACTACATTCTTAAACCATTGACCGAGCTTCAACAATTCTTTCATCTCACATATCATTTGTAGTATATTCATCATCATCAACATAAATACTTCCCATACGACCATACTGATTCTCTTCATGAGACTTTCCCTTAGGGAATTGGTTTTCATAATGCCCGTACATTCCACATTTAAAACATTTAACCATTGTTGATGTCATAGAAATACCATTATCCTCATCCATGGTGTTAACTGAACCTTTTCCTTTGCACTTACTTGCATTGCGTCCTTCTTTTCCACACCCAAAGCATCTTCGAGTTCCTTTGAAACATTCTCCTCGATGCCTCTTCCCACATGATTTACATAGGGGAAATTGAACTTTCTTTCCTCTATGATCATCATGAAACTCCATCTTTCTCTTATTAGCCGAGTCAGGAAACTTACCAAATTTTACTTTATTGATCATATTATGAGATTGCTGATTCGGCATAATAATGATGTTTGGACTTCCAAATCCCATTTCGTTATGAAGAATATCATTCCATTGTCCATCATATTCTCCATTATCGTGAATCATCTTGTTTCCAGCCATTTTCTAAAACCCAAAAAGAATTGTGTGAGAGGCAAAAATCATGATAGGGGAAAACAACATAATAAAGGGGGAGTACCTTCAATATCTAACATCTTAGGTTTAATTCTATGATCGTTAGCGTAATTCTAGTACTATAACCTATACGTATACTTAACCTTAGGTACATCCCTTGACATACCTTAGAAATATCTCTAGGGATCTCACTAACGTTTTCAAATCCTAGTTTCCAAAGGATGACTAAACCTTTCCTCTGATACCAACTGTAGAGACCCGTATCTTGACGTACATTGACATTACATTACATTTGCGGAATACATAGTACATAACAAAAAAACACACACACAAGGACCGTAATAGTTTAGTGTCTTTCGAAACTCGGAATATAATCTTCTAATCGTGGTGAAAGATCATCAAAATATCCCATAAAGATATTCCTTATTTTTTACCTAAAACCTTTCTTTATATCCTGGGGAAAAGAAAACATAAAAGGGTGAGATCAAAGTAAGGGTAAACAAAAGAAATATCAATCACATCATATACATAAGCACATAACTTTTGGAAATCTTAACCTGCAAAAGAGATCATAATTTCATAACATGGGGTAAATCATGGAAGTGAAATGTAATCACAATAATCATAACATAAAACATGAAACTTTGTGGCATTAACACATAATAATAGTGAATCATTTCTTGTTAGTCAAGACTCATTTCCAAGACTATCTTAGTGGACAAAGTCCCTTTATGAACCGAGTCACCCTTGTTTCAGTCCTGTTTCACTGAACCGGTATAACCTACCATTCCAGCCATTTCTATCTCATGAGATATAAAATCTTCACCCAATTCATTTGAGGGAGATATAGGTCCCACCCATCTCATAATGATACCATTATTATGTGTGCCACAAAATCATAAATCATACATCATTACATAACCCATGTAATACAAATGGGAGTCTTAAACATCATGACATCATAAAACAATTCATATAAGATAAAGGAATTCATAAAATTAATTCCATCACAACATAATCAAATCAATGTAATAATATGGATAAAAATATATCCCTTAATTATCTTAGATGGAAAATAATTTTGATAAAACACTTGAACTCCATTCTTGAGGAAAATATCCTTTCTACTTCAAAAACATTTTTCCTTTCTTAACATGTCATAAAACATTAAAATAAAAGAATTTTATTAAAAATAAACTTGAAAACTTGTAAATTAAGCTTCTTGGAAATAATGTTTTAAAAATCCATTCATGCCGTATAAGTTAAAAAAAACATTCTTCGTACTTTTGTTGGAAAAGCCAAAAAGTACCTCGTACGAAAAACGAAAAAAGATTCCTTTCATATCCTTTACTAAAAACTCAAAGAAGGGTAAAATTGGATTTAATCAATTTTAGGTGGATAGAAATAATATTAAATATTGAGGAAAACATGGATGTGGATGATAAAATACACCCCAGTAAATACCAAAGTATAAGCAATCTCGGATAAAAATGAGATTGTGATATTTCCCTTACCTTAGGTCAGATTTGCTTCGTAAGTGTTCGAACCTCCTGTATAATGATTTAAATAATGTCATTGACTTATTAAAGAATCATATTAATTGTTATTATATCATATACTTTTCACTTATGACTTTATATTACCCATTCTTTTGTAAATTCATGTTAAAGTAGCGTTTTGGGTAAAATCCTCTCATTTGTCGTTCGTGTTTTAACTTGTAATTATTCATAAGATTACTTAGATCATTATTACTTAATTATAGAATATAAAACATTATTTATATATAATATATATTCAGAATATAAATATATATAATGGATTGATAAATGGAATTAAATACACCGTTCATGGAGACGGTAGGCCGTACGTACGCATAAACGTTGTTTTCTTTTCGTTATTGAATTGAGTGGAATTAAGTAGATGACATACATATATATACACATAAATCCAGTAGCTTTATAATGTCATATATTTCATTATTATTTCTTATATATAATTTATAATCATTCTTAAATGGTTAACATGGAGAATGAATCTCATCGCATCGTGGAGACTGTAGTCCGTACGTACGCACGAGCGATGATATCATTTCCATAATTATTGAAATGAATTGGAGTGGATGATACAATATATCAGAATCAATATGATGTTCTAATAACTATGTATAGTTATTCTTTACACCATTATACCCATCCATGTAAGGTGGTGGTGGAAAATAGATTACATCACGGCGTGGAGACGGTATTCCGTACGTACGCACGCGCGGTGATTTCTTTTTCCGTAGGATGGATATATGGTGAAATAGGGTTGTTTCATACTTATAATAACTTATCAGTATATGAGTGATACTGATGTTATTACTTCATAATGAAACAACCTAAGAAGAAGAAGTGGAAGAAGAAATAATGATGAAAGAATCGGTAACGGACATTACCTCTTCTTTGATGTGCTTCTTTGAGACCTCCTTTTAGGGCACTAAAATGGGTCTTTGAAGAAGACCAGAACCTCTAGGATGATACTAGGGAAGTGGAGAAGAGATTTTGGCAGGGGTTGGCCGAGATTTAATGCTCATATTGGTGTGAGGAGGAGAGGGAGGAGGTTCCCTTTTATAAGGGAGGAGAGGGGAACCTTAGGAATATCTCAAAATATTATTTTATATTAAAGTTAAAATCGGTTTATAATGGTTCCAAAGGGTCTTATTTCGAAGGTAAAGTGGGGATGGGTCTAAATCCTATAAACCAATAGGAGTTAGACAAGTTTAGGTTATTATTTTAACCTTACCAATTAGATTTAACTCTAAGTTATATAATTTAACTTTTACCGTGTCGTTTTGTTTTCTTACACTATATGGTTAATACACTTACTATAACATGCCAAACGAACCCCAAATTGTTTATTATTAATATATATATATCCGTATCTAAGTCATTTGGCCGAACCGTATATTTTTAGGAATAAAAGAACAATTAATAATATAATATTTGATTTAAAAACTATTTTGCGTCAATTTTGACACTATTTGATATATGATTTTTCTGAAAGTCATAACAGAATTATATATTCGAACCAAGTTGATTAAATCAACACTAATATATCATAGTAACCTAGAAAATTTGTGTAATTCATAAAAAGTCTCAAATTACATTTATTTTGGTGTTTATAACATCAATTATGTCAATATTTCATTAATAAGATAATTACTGCATCATCATTGTGTCATAAATAAATTAAATTATTTAATGTCTAAAAATTACAAATAAAATACCATTATATAGGAAATATTTTTATCTTTCTAATGAATATTTATAGTCTAATTTATCTTATGTATAACCCCATATTAAAAATGATTTACTTATTAAACTTTGATTTTAACTATTATAACTATTCATTAGATAAAATAATATTAAATGTCATAATCTAATCCAAGTGGACCTAAATGGTCATATTATATTCATAAGGTTGTTTTTGGTCGAATTAAACTTATCCAATAGAATTAGGACATGTGTTAGGGTAATAGTAATATCATATTTACCCTTAATTACCCTATTTACTATTAACCGCGGTAAAAAAAGTTAAAAGTTACTATTCACCAAAAAATTATTTTTATCTCATTGAACCACATTTTACTTAATGATATCAACCGTGTGTATCGGATTTTCGAAATTCCATTCACAAAAGTGGTAAAATTAATTTTTATGCAAAATTCAGTTTTTAACCTACCACTTAGTGCTTTCACTATTCATCAAAAATTGAAGTTTTTCAGAAAAATGAAAAAATTTCACCCTAAGCTATAATTGATATTACGAATTAAAAAATTATTTCTATTTTACAAAATACCCAACATATATGTTGCATTAATTAATTTTATAATTAATTTCCGCTGTCACAACAAATAGCGTGCTTTTAAGAGATAATAACTATCAAAAGATTGACACTTGTTTATAACTGGTTTAAATGTGAAATTACATCTAATGACCAACATTGTATTAAATTGTAAAAATATATTCTAAATATACTTTAAAACCACTCAAATTAATAATTTATCTCTATTAATTATTTCGATTAAAAAAGTTGTTTTTAATTAAAATTTAGTAATTTTCACTATTCATCAGAATATGAAAGTTATCCGAAAAGTACCAAAATTTCACCTTAGGCTAAATTCGATATTCCGAATCCATAAATGAAGTCCATTTTGAAAAATAAAATTTACAAAATTTCAAAAAGTGGTTATTACTATTCATAACGGCTAGTTTTAATAATATCTTAATAGCATATCGTTGTTTAGCAAAACTTGGTGTTGCGTACAACACACGCTATCGTGGAAGGTCATGATTGCATGTAATTCAAGCTAGGTCAGAGATGTGTGTTGTGAAAGCTCCTTTTGGTGTAGCGTATAACACAAGACATTAATGAAATTAAAAAGTATATTTTTCATAAAATCTCGGGGTGTTACATGAGAGACTATATTTCTCTCCCATTAATCCATTAATATAATTATTTTGTATAGTATATAAGATACTAATATCAATCCATGAATTTCTATTTAATATTTTCATTTTTATGGGGGAATAATGACTGAATTTCTTTTTCTTAAATATTTTCTATCCACGTTATTTTTAATATTTTATAATAGATAATTCTAACCTATTATGATATTGTGTTTTATTTATATATTCTTTTGTGGAAATATCATGTTTCATGTTGAATATTTCTTCATTGATGAGTATATTATTTCATAAAAATATGTATTCTTGTTAAGAATAATTACTATATATTTTAATGCATTTGTTATGTATCTATTGACATCCAATCACAAAAATAATTTCTTCATTTTTTTGGAAAAATAACATAGAATATTTTATGTGATTATCTAAAAAATATTTACTCTTTTAGAAAGAAATGTTTCTTATGACTTGGGTTTTCCTACAAATGTATTTATAGATTTAAAAAAAGGGAATTATATCTAATAAAAATAAAATATTTTTATCATTAGAAAATAAACTTTAGTATCCCTTGTCAAAAACTAACTCATGATGAATTTAAAATCAAGGACTCGACCAGATCCACTTTATAACTGAAGGGAATTCTCGATACTCACACACGGGAAACTAGAACCAGGGAATAAATAAAAACTCATGGGAACGATTTATCACAACATCAAGAAGAAAACATTCCATATAAAAACATAAATGAACACAAAATGGAATAAAAGATTAAAAAATTAAAATCCATATTTGAATAGATTATATTGTTGTGATATAACTCAAATGGTAGGTAAAACAAAATAAAATTGTTTGAAAAATCTTAAAGGAATCCAAAACAAAAAAAAATTACCCCATGTGATATGTATGAAGTGTCCCAACATCTCACAACTAGCTAACCAACCTAGGTGAAAGAATCCCTTACACCTCACACTTACTCCATATCATTTCATACATAACAATACATAACACATTATATACTCCACTAATGGGATTTGTAAGGTGTGTGCCCGAATTTCCTAAAGGCCTTCTTTATTGTAGAATTTTTGTTTACCCCTATTATGGGATGATGCGGATCCCATACAAGGCCTGTAGGCTTGGAGATTACATGACCAATACGTCCTAGAGGAAATTTCTAGACTATAACTACATATAACTACTCGTCCTTGGCATATGTCTTGTGATATCTACTCTCTCACTTTGCATGGATGTTTAGCTAGGCTTCCCATGCATTTACAGGATGGTCCTGATGGAAATTACATACCATCTCATTCATTCACATTTGTTAGATTCTGCTCTAGTGAATACACATGATTGGAATCCTTATCTGAAGGATTCTCCTTGTAGGGTCTTCCTGGTCCATTAAGAATATTTTCATGAGGTTTGAATGACTTGAGGTGGAGTGAATACCTTATGGTGGCCTGAAGGCCATCAGGTGCCCGAAAAGCCTTACTGACCTAAAGTCCTTGAAGGACTCATGGAATAAACTTGTGGACTAAAATCCAAAATGGAGGAAAAGTTCCAGCTTCTACAGTACTCAATAGTAGCAACTATAGTACTACTATAGTGTCCTCTATAGTACAAATTGTAATATTGCAACCTCAACCAAAAAATATGTCTCCACCTAGTTTTGAACTTTGGTCTCTCAAAATATCTTAGTGATTTCTCATTAACTAGGCTGACGCTCTTATATAGGTGTGAGCTAAACATGGTTAGTATGATCGCAATCAATTATTCCACAATATATCTCTATATAATAATACTAGAAAGATGAGATTTAAGAAATTGGAATGATAATTAGTTAAACCATTTTTAAATAAATGTCTGTGAAAAATATTCATGGTCTTCTATAGATCAATATAATCTAGTTAAAAAAATTTCAATGCATATCACATATATCAAAATATGTAATCGAATCTAATAAATAGATAGAAAACAAATGTATATCACACTATAGATCCCAAAAATAGAGGATAACTATAACATTTAATGCAAAACCTAGAAAATCACCTACTAAATGATCCTAAACATATTCAATGAATATATAGAGAATATCAACACTATATAATGTGCCCCATCCCCCCCAATTTTATGTAGTAATTCCTATGGAATCATGTCTTAGAGAGAAAACTAATACCACTTGAGTGAATCCCCCTATAGAAACAATAGAAGAAACCTATTTTTACACCATCTACCTAAGTACCCAATGCATCCCATGTTCCATGTTTTAAAAATAATTTTATCTAATTAATTATTTCAAAACACTTTCTCAAATCCATATAAAAAGGGTATAAAATTACATTTATTATATAAAAATATGTAAACAAAATTATCTCATATGGCTGTTTACACATGAAAATCAACAAATCATGCCAATTTAATTAATTTTTTTATAAAACTACATTATCCATGTTTTCTCATATAATCTATATTTATAGAAACACCTTCCTCATCTCTTGTCACACACACCCATATAGGTATCTAACAAAAAATTAAGGATGTTAATTAAAACAATGACGTCCATATAATCAATTTTCACATCTAATAATTGCATTCCTTTAAAATAATGAAATTATAGTGGTAGATCCCAACATACCTCAAAAAACAACTCCCACCACATTGTAACCAAAAAATAACTACCCCCCTGAATAATGTTTCTCAAAATATCAAGAATGGATTGAAAAATATGTCACCATTGGGTTGAAGAAACCAAAATATCGTGCATTGTGATTACCATGAAAAACTGTGAAAATGATGTATAAAGATCACTTACAGGGAAAACACCATGATGTAAAAATTGTGATAGAATGTTGATCATAGGAACACGAAAGGATGTGATACACCCAATTCTCACTTAGAACAACATAGATTTCAAGAATTTAGTGGCTTTCCAAATAAAGATACATAAAATTTATTTTGGATAAAAACATAATGGGATGATGGATTTATAAGATAAATATAACACGTATGAAGTATACACCGCATATCTAATTGAGACAAAAAATGAATTTTCTATAGATTAAAAATATCCCAATCAATTATTCTACTATGTAAAAGATGAACCTTCAACATTTATGATATTTAACAAGTAAAAATTTATTTTTCTTCTTGCATGATTTTTCCTCCATAAACCACTTCCAAATTTCTATCTACTGACACATTGTTTCCATAAACTACACATTTACATTATAAAATGGCTTTTGAGGGTTTTACCTAGTTTAGGCTAACCAAAAATAACATAAAATAGATATAATCTACCAAACCAAAAAAATACTCTCATAGTCATTAAAAATATAACTCATTTTTTCAATGATGTTACCATATATCAACCGTATGAATTTATGTCCCCTTAAATATTGTGTAATGAGTATACTCTACAATGAGATAAATCCACTACTCCCTCACTGATTATTCACACTCCCAAATTTAATTATAATATGAACCAAGTTTCCATAACACCATGTCCAAATAGATATACTTTCCACAAAATAATTTTTCCTTAGAATCACTTGTCTCCACATGATAATACATAACTAGAACTTTTGGCCACATCTTGTTCTCTTCCAAACCTGAAACATGATGGGTTATAAGAATTTACTTATTGAGATGAGCTATGTTGAAAACATCATAAATACCTGTCAAAAGAGATTATAATTCCAACTAAAATGTAACCTTCCAAATCTATTTAGTGACCTTGAATGTTATAACATATCTCAAATCCATTTTTCCAAAAATCCCAATCCAACGATGACCCTAATGAGGAGACACTATCAATACATTTTTTTCATCAATGGAAAAATACTAATTAATGATGTTAATGGTATAATTACGATTTATACCATCTATGAGTTGTAATGAGACTATTACATATATCTTTATCCCTCATTAACATCTCTTGATTTTGTCTTAGTCCTATAATAGAGTATTTTTGAAAATATTCCCATTAAATAGGTTGTTTGTATAGGCGGCCACAAACATCCTTAGTGTGTTCCATTATGATCATTAACTGATAACTGTTGTTATACACAAACTAGAATAGTCCTAGATGGTTATCCAGAAAACCATCATAATATATTGATGATGAATGGTGAATATCCTCAGTGATATAAGTATAATTTTCGATCCAAAAATATTTTATATAGTTGATATGTTTTACTAAACCTAAAATATGTCACTATTAACTTAGGGAGAGTTTTCTAGAGATGGGTGGTTAATCTGTAATCTAAGTTTGATATAATAGTAGAGGTAATTCCCTAAAAACTAAAGATCTAAAACATATATAGACTACCCAAATATTCAAATTTACTAATGTCCCTTTTTAAATAAAAAGAGAAAACATTTTCAATTGATCAACAAAAATCCAGATAGAATTATTCCATTGGGAGTATATGGTTATCTAACAATGATGTCTATAAAAACCTTCTATTTTTTCCATATTGTCATAGAAAGAGATTAGAGAAAACTAGAAGGATTTATATGTAATTCTTATATATGTTTGAAAGAGAGATAATGAAACAAAAAATTAGCAATTCCACTCTTTATATCCCTCATTAGAAACATCCTCTAATATAATGGTACATTATTGTAGTTCTTGGATGAAGGCCCCTTGCGGAATTATGATAATCAAAATACTAAAACCATCCTAGATGTTGGAATGAAAAAATTATCCACATAGTGTATAATACTATATGAAAGGATAGAATTAAATGAATGTATCTCTTAATCATAATGGGTTTCTAGAGTTCTTATATATTCAAAATTATTTTACTGACCCTATATAGTAAACTCATGGTGATATGATGATAACTAAGAAGTAGCCTGAAAAATACATAAAATGTCCTTTTGATTATCTAATGAAACTGAGTGAAGAGTAATATTGGATTAAACTTTTCATTCTATTCTCAAAACAAACATGCAATTACACTTTCCAACTAAGAGCTACTTCAAGGGAATTCCACTTCCATGTGGTGTAGGTGTTGTTGAAGATGAATTTCTAAAGGTATTCCACTAAACATTTTTATATTAATTTAAGTACATATAAGAAAATATATATCTCATAATCTTATGGACTGAAAAGACTATGAACATCTTCCCATAGAAATAATGATTCTAATATTTAAGATTATGCATAACTATAGAATGATCTAAGTCAAGTGTGGGGTAATTTGACTGATGTGATTGTAGATAAATATATCTATATGGAATAATATGATAATTATACAGATACATTAAACACATAAAAACACCAAAAGAATCACAATATACAATATACACCATAATAGGCACATATTAGATTAAAATATGAGCCGATGTCAGAATCTATTTTAGTTCACTGAAATAATACATACATTACTTATCCCATTGGAATCCCACCCATTTCTTGGTAAAATATACCATCGATGACACAAACATTGGTAAATTTGTGATGAACTATCGATAGAATCCAATAAGATTATGGGAGATCTGAATCGCAATAAAATTATCTGCCTCTAACAATGAAAATACAACCTTTACCTTCTCATTATCAATTGATAATCGATGTTCGGGGAAACAAATACCCAAAAACATTATTTGACACATCATGAAATTACATTTTGAATCCCTTGCGAATTTTTTTTTGTCTCCCCATATTTTTCGATACTAAACATAGTTAATTCTCATGATCTTTATCAAATATCAAAAACACCAAAATATCATCCATGAACATAACCAAAAATAATTTCAAATACCGATGGAATAAACTATTCATAATATCCAAAAAAATACATGCTAATTATCCAAAAAAAGTGAGGTCACAATATATTTTTCATTTCTATTCTTCTCCTAAAATGCATATTCGATATAGCAGTCTCCTAAACACTGAGATGATTATTAATAGACTAAATAACATTCTTAAAAAACCACTTTACCAACATTAACAAGTCAAAAAATGCATCCATATAGATAAAATGATACTTATTCTTAATCATAAACCAGTTCAACATATTATAGTCCACTCAAAATCTAATTGAACTACCATACCTCTTGGTAATGTGCACTAGGTATTCCCATAATGAAACAATATATTTTAAATAACATTTCTCCATCAAATCATGTAATATAATATTGATGAATTTCAACTTCACCTGTTTTATATGATAATAGGATATTGATATCAATTACATATCCGTGAATATATTGATCTTAAAATATTCCTCCCTCTTAGGAGGAGGACCAAATAATTTTTCTTTAAAGGAAACATGAAAATCCAAAGAAACCAATTGATGATTACTAATAGAAGAAAAATCACCATGATCAACTACAACTGAGATAAGAAAACATCTATGATCTGGGTGGAAAGATGATTGTACCTCATATACCAATCTCCTTGAAGAACACTATAACTTCCATCTACAATATGGAATGTGAAATGCCAATGATATAAATAAACCTTATTAGGATTATAGAAAACATAATCCATTTTGATGAGGATTTCAAACATTTCCATATTCAAAATGGTGAAATCTCATGTTAGATCCACATCAGTTACCGATAGAGAAAAAGAAGGCCATTGAAATTCCTACACATTATTCCTACAAATAGTTTTCATAAATACACAAAATATTATGTGAAATATATTGAATGATTCAGTATATCAAAAAAAATTAATGAGATAAATGGGTTGGTTTCACCTAAATCAAATAAATCACTCTCTATAATGGATTCACTAATGATGGTACCTCTTACATTTATTGGACCCACACCAACCTCCGATAGAAACTCATCCAGTACGTGAATTTGTTTCGCCCATATACTATGGATAGATCCCAATAGATATTTTAAAATATGACTATGTCATAGTGGATTTTAAATTTGATGATCCCTGAACATAATAGATCATTGAAATGGCCTAAAAAATTACCTCAAATGGTAGTACAATCCATATCAATTTGACATTCTCATAGGTGTGAAAAAATAATTTCAACTGAGCCCAAACTTATTGAACTAATAATAAGTAAACAGAAAACTAATCGATGTAATTGATGTTTTAGTGAAGTCATAATGCTAAAAACCACCAACAACACTCCTAAAATACTCATGAAGCATCCTCTTATTTCCATGTGCACCATAGAGGCTTCCACTATGTTTAATAAAATTGGAAGAGTGGCGAATATTTCTTTCCAGGTTCATTTCTCCCATTATATCATTTTCTACTATATCTGCAAAGGTAAAACTATTTCTCCAGAATTAATGTGATTTTCTATTCGGTCACATATCGTGCATGTACTCATGAGCCTTCGGTTGATCATTGATCACTTTTTAAGGAGACAATTAACAATCTCTGTGAACATATTGGTGTACACTAACATTGAATGATCTTCCAAATATAATGAGATGAACACTGGATATATTTCCATTATTTGGGACTCTGATAGAACTTCTAGAATAATAGATTCATAAACACCTTACATGAAATAACATGACATAGTATTCATGAATCATTTAATCCAACAATATCTTGTTGGGACACTCATGTATAAATGTGTTGAAATTACCCTTGGTATACCCTCACATGTCCTTGAAGTAAAATATCTTATCAATATTTTCCATCAAATCCACAACCTCATGGGGATCATTTATACCCTTAATGAATGGTGGATTCTAGTTTTATAATTTTTGAGATCAATCCATTTCTCTTCCAGATCCTTACTGCACATAAACAATATCTTTCTGGAGTTGTGGTAAAATTTGGTACATTCATGAAATACTAACATGATAGAATCTATAATATTCTATTCCAAATAAAGATTCTATTGTCAGTAATCCACTACATCATCCCATAGAACCCATGGTAGACATCTCAAAGGAATAGTATTGTACACAAAAAACGTAATAATGATAAAACAACATGATAAATTTCAAAATGCTATGAAAATAAAATTCCATTTACCAAAATAGGTGAAACAAAACATTTTCTCATGAAAACATTTTTAGACATGAAAATCTAAAAATCATTATAATTAATTCATAAATAAATTTTTGAAACCATATAATCCAATTCTCATCAAACATGTTCTATAGATAGAACCACCTTCTCTAAATCATACCTCAAACACCCACAATGGGATCCCCAAATACAAGAAGAAACACAAAGTAATTAACAGAGGACCTAGAATACATTACTACAACATAGAATTACATTCCAAAAATAAATTATATATAAGATAGGTTTTATTACATAATACCACAATGAACACACACTTTATGAACTGTAAACAATAACAGACTATCCATGGAATTATGATCACAAAATAGATATTGAAAGATTTATACCAAAAATAACCAAAGGTTTTATGAATAAAAATCCTATACACAATAATATCATATCCAATGGAAAATATAATTGTAATGAATGAACAATAGGATGAAGACACAAAACCTCTAAGAGGATAACACATATAACGGATGAAATCCGAAGGAGAAGAGACAAAAAAAATGAACCTATAATTTCCTAGCATTTTAGAGAGGGCCTACCATTTAAATTGTGAAACATAATATATAAATAATGATAAAATACTAAATGGATTAATGATTTAAATTAGAAATATGATCCTCATACAATAAAATCCCCATAATAAGTGTTATTTTGAGTAACTTTTCCAATCAAATTAAATTCACTATAATCAATTATTTGTATTTGTAAAAAATGATCTTGCAATGGTAAATAAATTAATTAAAAATAAATGATTATATAGGTAGTATGAATCTTTTTCCATAAACCATTTCTTGGAATTTTTTCATTGAAAACTTTTATCCTTAAACTAAGAATTTATGATTTAAAATGGCAGTGCAGGTCAATACCCATCATAGGTATTTTCGAAATTCTATAAAAAAGCACTATGCCCTCCAAAACCTAAAAAAGATGTCATAAACATCAAAATGAGTACATTTTTTCAAAAAGATAAAGGATTTATATATTTTAAATCATATGTTTTTCTAAATTTTTATAATGTATATTTTGGAGTATCTTCGACTTCTCTTTGAAAAAACTGTTTTTAGTGTAAATTTAATAACATATTTTCAAAAAAAAGATTCAACTGTTTTGTGGAATGTTTTTTATTTTTATTTCTATTTACCATCTATTTTATAACATTATTTATTATATGATTTTATATCCCTATATATATTATTATGATATTATTACTTTTGTAAAATTTATTTTTTCAAGTCCAATGATTTTTAATACTAATGTTATGTGATATTTTTAACGGTTTATAGAACCCATTTTTTTCTATGGATTTTATATAAAATAATTAATGTATATTAGGTGGAACATATATGCATAAATTATTGATGTATGGTGTATTATATCACCTATAATGAATTAGTTACAGTTTAATATCACATAAGATTATGAAATTTTGTGGAAATGGAATACAAGAAGCTTTGTTCACAATTTTATTCTATTAGTTAGAATGGGGAAGTGTTGTTCACATGTTCATTCTATAAATGAGATTAATAAATCTTTATTCACTGGTTTTTTTATGAAGTGATACAAGTATCATTAATCAAATGTTTTTTTGTTATCATTTTGTTGAATTATTTATTCCTAATACTTTTTATGGTTCTGGTTGTCACCCATTTTCATGTGATTTACAAAACTATTATAAATTTTCAAGAATTATTTTTTATACCTGAAATGACATGATTTATTGATTAAAAATTACATTTAATATATTATTCACATCAATAATATGGTCACATGTTATATTAATATATTTTTGGTATGTGTTATATCTTTTATTATAACTTAAAAATACATTTATGAACTATGCTACTCTGAAATGTTTAATGATTACCATTTAATTTCAATCAATACTTTATTAAATAATATATATCTTCCTCATGTTAGGATTGATATAAAATTAAATTATTATTCCGATGGAACTTTTATAGGAAATTTTTGAAAACAAACAAGTTAAAAACAATATATCTATTCACAAAAAAAAGCACCAAATATCCTTACGGAAAAGACTATGGATTTTGGAGTTAACCACCGTATATAACCCCCATTGAATTTTTGTTACCAGTGAATCTATATAATCAATTTTAGTAATTCAAAAATGATTTTCCATCATATCACATGTTTATATATATTAAATGAAATTTATTTACTTTTGTTGAAAACTAATTCAATGATGATAACTTGTTTCTAGATCCAAAGCATTTGTTTCTCATTAATTCTAAATCAAATCATTATATAACAGATTTTCTTTGTACCTCCTTAGGATCTTCAATATTGATGGTTTGTAATAAATTTTACTCATTAGAGTGTATAAAGAGCTCTAAAAATTTATTTTTTCTCCACTATCACATTTCCTATAATCATTTTTGAACAATTTGGATGGAACTGAATCTTGTTATAACATGATTAATAATCCATTGAGTTACTTATCGGAAAAACATGACATATTCCTAGCCAAAATTATAGATACCTACTTAAATCATTCAACCCTTGTTTATTCCCCCGATATTATCCCTAACACTTTTCAATTCCATATATTTGGATCTTGATGAAATATTTTTTGTTGTCATTGTGTAATCATTGGGGGGGACTCCCCCCCGTGTGCATTGGGAAATTCCTTGAATCAATATTTCTAAGATTTCCATTCCATGAGCCAGAACCAACCATCATGAACCCTTGGGATCCATGCTCATTGTTTTTCTTTAGTTCAAAGTTTGATTCATTTTCACATAGCCTGATATCCTTTGAAGACTCTAATAAGAGCTAATTTAATTTCCATATTGGAAAGTATGTTTTTCATATATCTGGATCATTATTATCCATTCCATTTCCATTGAAGGTACTTGAGTGGTTTTGAATTTTAATTTTCCTTGATGATTCCCATTTTAAAATAGGCATCAACATGAAGAACAATGTGGTATTAAACCTTCAAAATCTATAATATCAGAATTTACCCACGATTTTTTTAGTGTTAACAGAATTATTAGTAGTAAACTAATCGATATAATTCCCATTAACTATACCTGTAATATAACTGTATAAATAAAATATGGGATAATGGGGGAAATATACTCTCCCATATCCCACTCAAACTTCGTGAAATAAACCCAGTCATGCTTTAACATGGAAAATATATAATAGAATGATGGTATAGAATATCCAAGTCTTCAAATTGTACAAGTATAAATAGAGGTATTTTTTTCTTTTTAGCCAATGTAGTAGCTGAAAGGCCAACGAGAACATGGCCAATTAACTGGCTGAGAACAACCTCTCAACAGAAATCCAAGAAATCGATCCAAAAACATTTAACCTACTTTCCTAAATTCTTGATTGAATAACAGTAATTAATCTAATACTTGAATACCAAAATTTTCATGAATTAAAAATCTTTATAAATATTAATCCAGACGCATTCAACTGGTTTTTTTGAATCATTTACCTCAATTCTTATATGCATGTGAATACTTGAAATCATTATTTGTTCAACTATCTAAACACAAAAAATGAAATCTCAAATACTACATATTGGGGATGATCAATTTTTTTTTTGAATTTGGAGACAAATTTCAGGAAGACATACCAAAAGAGATGTAGTTGGAGCATCATGTTTCATATGAAATTTGTATGATCATCAGAAGTGGAGTATGTGGGAACTACTATAAAATCATGGAGCTCTAGAACACAAATAAATAATGACTGCAATAGATTAGAACTGTATCCTAATTTTTCATTTGTCAATAGGGAAAACCATAGCATATTTTGTAATACCCCTGAAATTAAAATGAATCTATCAATGGGTAATTCAGTGATCAGTGTCAGCTAAAACATGCCACCATGGTTAGTTTCAGAAGTGCTAAGGCCTCCATAAACACTACATCAGAAATCAAAATTAGAGTGGAATTGTCAGTGAGATATGGAACTATAGGGATAATCAATATATAGGGAATGAGAGGAAAGGAATCAAGTGTAGTAAATGTTATTAATGGAAAAAGGTGGGATCCTTAGGAAGATTATGGATGCCCCCCCACCTTGTTGGGGGAGGTACCATAGTTATAGGCATCACCACCTACATCATAGCCATGCACGCAAGAGCGGTTGTTGAAGAAGTGTTTTTTGACTAACATACCCATGTTCCACTTCATGATTATGATAAGATGAATTATGAAATACTTCTACCTTACTATGAAAATGATATCACTAAATTATTCTATATCAATTCCCCAACTTTTGAAGAAAATTATATCTTGCGATATTTTTAAAAGGGCTTTGCAGGAGTGATATTATAGAATACTGTATTCAATTGATGTAAATTAATTTAATTTTTTAATTATTATCCTAGAAAAAAATTATTGTCTATGGTCTGAGAGACTATTTGTGAGATTTTTTAACTAAATCTATAGATTATATTACTATTTATGTTATTTTTAGATTGGTTTGCTTCAGTTGGTACCATATTAGAGTTTAGTTATATTTGGGGATTAGATTAGAAAACTCTAGAAAACAACCCTATAGAAAATACTAAGAGATTTGTCTATATAAATGATTACATATTGATGTATTGATAATCCACATATTGTGTGGTCCTCCTAGAAATTAATTCCTAGTCATGATACTTTATGTTGATGCAGGCTCTAGAGTAGATGTACAAAGGGGTAGTATCCTAGAAGATGTAATGTTGGGTGATATCTTGAAAATGCCCTAGAGAATGAAAAATTTGCCTAACTTGACACCTTTTTTGAAACGCTTGTGATACATTCATTGGCTGATAATTTTTCATTTAATATAAAATGTGATGGATTGATTCTCTAGTTACATACATTTATTAGGTTGGTAAATTTTATAGAAATCATATTGATTTAATAACAGATTAATCAAGTGTAATATTGGTATAAATGTTAAGTACATTGTTTAAAATATGTTTCATATTTCATGAACTAAAATAAAATTAATCTAAAAATATGGTCAGTTATTTTTTTGTGCAATTTTATATGGAGACATTTGTTAGTAACCTTATGATTTTTTCCTTAACTTCTTATGATAGCACATTTTTTTAGTAGTGTATTTATTTATATGTAATCATGTTTATAATGTAAAAGATGGAAATATGGGGATGATTCTATTGAAGAACCCAATGGGATTAAATATTGCATTGAAAAACTTATGGTTATTCTCACCCAAATATATTTAGTTTTTATTAATAAATTTTATCCTTAAATACATAAAAACATGAAAAGGAAGATATGGATGGACTTTCAAAGAAGATCAGGTGGCCAAGTTGGTCAAAGTATGATGATTAAGCTTCCTCGACGTCCAAAAATAGAGGATGATGAACCCAATGTAACATATCCAAATAACAAAAAATATTTGAACTGAGGAGGCATTGAACATCGAGATAATGATTTTCGATATAAGTAAATAAGTTGATCAATGAAATTGAGGTGAATAATTTCAAATTCCTTGAATTACTAGATACTTCTAATTGTGAAAAAATATTCCCTAAACTAATAGATAATGGGGATAAAAAACCCCCCAAAACCTCAGAATATAATAAAAAAAGGGTAATCATATACTATATATACAACTAAAATTATGTTATGAAATATAATAATGGTTAATGGTTTACTGAGAATTAACACTATATTTTAATATCTCTAATTGGAATATAGTTCCAGCTATATTAATATGAATAATATCTTTTCTATAAACATTAATTATCTTCATGATGGTTTGATTATTAAAAACATATTTTTATATCATATTTTATAATATTTTTAATAACAAGGTAACTTTTGAAACTATTATTATCCTTATATTTGATAAATATGTTGTTTTATACTACGGGATGTGTCAATATACATGAATGAAAATAAATTTTTTTAATGGAATCAGAAAATGAAATTTCTTATTGACTTGTGGTTATCTATATACGAAAATATTACAATGAACCTTCTCAAAAAATAATTATTTTATATGAGTCATGACACCCCATAATGATTTATCTTTAGTTCTAACGAATTGAGAAATTTTTATTTTATTGGAAATCTTATTATAAGGAAAGTAATATTTTTCCCTTGTTTAGAAGGTTGTTATCTCTCTATAAATTATATCCTATATCATATCTATAATTTTGATTCTCTTTTTCTTCCCATTAGTACGTGACATATAAAGATTTGATGAATTTTCTTTAAAGTGGGCATATAATGCCATGATTTCACATTCTAGCCCAGATATCCCATCCAACAAGGATCCAAATAAGGATGCAACAAGACTTGAAGGGATTCCCAATTCCCTCATGTCAGTTAAAAGTATCATGGAATCGAACAACTACTAGAGGGCTGAATTTATCCCAACCTAAAATAAGAAACATGACATATATATGCATGTTAAAGAATAACCATAAAAGATACATTCTATAAAAAAGTGAAACAATAGTAGTTGTACAATTCAATTTAAACGTATAAAAATAAAAGAACATTTCCTTAAATTAAAAGGGACAAAACCTGAAAACTACTACTAAATGTGTTATGTGGTATACATTCCACCATCTCACCCTAAACCTAAAAATTCCTTACCATACAACTATGGTCTCTTTCCCTTTCTTCTATTAAAAGTAAATTTTTGGCTTACACACCCCCAGGGGAGTGTGTATGGTGTTATCTAAACAATATTAGTAAGATAAAACCTAGGAGTTCTTTATAATGTATATGTATAACAACAACAATATTCTCAAATATTAAGAAAATAAAGCTTGGTAATAGTGAATTATTTTTTTAAATTGATGGAAAAATTTCCCCATTTTTCTAAAGTTACAAAAAAATCCATGTAAAGTAGTTTCTTATAATATTTGAAATAATCAATTTCATTACTCAAATATGTGTCATTTCATATGAACCAATGATGTTTGAATCCAACTGAAAATGAATAAAAATCTGTATGATAACATAATTCTGGATAAAAATATTACTCATAACTTAGTAAATTATTAATGTACACAACATGTCCTTAAAACGCATGTAATAAGTTTATGGAAGATAATAACATCAAAAAAATTTAACCCCAAAAGGGTTAAACAATTCATACAACCTATGAGTTTAAGGTAAAAGAACATAGGAAATCTATAATGTGAACCCCTACTTATACAGAAAGATGAGGAACTATACTATATCATTTACATGAGTACTTGAGGCTTCCATATGCTAGAAATTTCAAATAAATTTAAAATTTTCTTCACATTTCCCAAACAATTATAACAACCCATTATTTCATAAAAAATTTATTTTAAAACCCATTTTCCAACCATTTCATAATGATTGAAAATATATTATCTTTCACCAAAATAATGGAAATCATCTTTTATCAAAAATCCTTTAAGCATACAAAAATTAATCTATAATGAAAATTAATTTAGAAAAAAAGAAAAAATCAACAAAAAAAAGTTATATCTCGTTTTCCAGAGATTGAAAAAATACTTCAAATTTAGTTTTCACGATAAAAAGTGATGTGTTCAACTAGTCACAGGTCGAAAAGAAACACGTGATAAATTAATCGAGGCCCTAAAAATGATTCTCCCATCATATAATATAGTTACATAAATATAAGCTCCATAAGAGAAGTTATATCGACATATACCAAAAGATTTTGTCACACTTCCCCACATCAAACATAAAAACCATCCATTAATTGAAAAACATTATAAGGAAACTATAAGGGAATGAGATATAGATAATATTATGATTATTAGATTCTATAAAATGATGCAAAAAACCATTTCCAAAACATGATATTAAGAACGAACAAAATAGAGAACAAAAAACCTTCCAAAAGAAAATAAAATTTCCCTGTCAAAGATCAAAGAACCAAATAGAGGAACATAAATTAATTTTAACCATTGAATAAATCCAAGATAAGACTCATGGTTTTATTGATAAGAAAATATATGAATGAGAGTGTACTCAAGAATCCAATACATTAAATCCCAATATATAGAAAATATTTATGTTGTTAAACACAAATAAATGATGTGCATCACCTAGTTTTAATGTATGGAAAAAACATTTCACCTTTGTTAATAAAACCTGAAGGATCTATTATGAATGATAATAAAATTAAAATCATAAATGATTTTATCACCCTGAAACTAGTTTCTAGTATTTTTATGTGATCAATTTCATATTTTAAATATAACCTTCATTATTGAATTGGTTACTATTGCTAGTTCTATGTCCATTTACATTATACCTCTACTGATATTGTATTAGATTACTTTCTAAAAATGATTACAGAATCATAAATATTAAAATGACACTATATGATAAACAAGATATTACACTTATCCCATCTATAAGTATTTCCTTCCCTAAAGAGTCACTTAAAAGGACGGTTCTCTAGAAAGATGTGAGACCACTCCATAGTAAGAAATGATTCAATATACTATGCCTTGTGTGAATATTATATTGGAAAAAAACACATTTACCAATATCATATAATTAAAAAACATGAATTTCATTTAATAATCAATGAACTCTTATATTTTCCCTACAATAAGAAGTTTTTTCCACTAAATAAATATCATACCAACATATAAGATGAGATAGATCAGGGTGGTATTTTTTAAGTATATTTATGTGGAAAAATGATTCCTTCTTATAAATCATTACAGGAATGAAAACCAAAGATTAATTTTGCTAATATTTTCAATGACTTCAAATCGTCCATCAAATATCAGTTATAGATTCCCTTATTTCTCAATCCAATAGTGACCATACCAAGGAGAAAATTTCATGAAATCCTTGTTGCTAATGGAAAACTCTAAATGATGATTATAATGACCTACATAAACATTATTACAACTCTAATTTTTATTAAATAATTGATTAACATCTTGAATCTTCCCTAAGATCTCCTAAAAAATGTTTCGGTCCCATAAAATTGTTCTTTCCTACCTTTTCCTAATAAAAAGGTGACCTTCATATTCTACATCACATTTCGTGGAAGGCTCTCATTATCATCAATGATGGGTAAATATTATTATAAGTGTATTCAATAAGTCTCATATAACAATATCACGATCCATATGAATCAAATATTCCTTTATAGAGAATATCCTCAAGGAATTAAATTTCACACTTTTTCATTCCATTCATATATGGATTGTAAGATATACTCAACATGGTCTATATCCCCTTCCACTCATAGAGATTCCATTAGAGTTTACATGTGAACAGAAGATTACTTTATCAGATAATTACAAAGGGAGACCCATGAAACACCATGAAATTATATATGTATGACTTAAACATATCTTCAATTACTATTGTTTTACTAACTAAAATTAATTTTATAGATTTGGTCAACTAATAAATAAATATAAAATTGAATTATTCCATCAATGATTCTTTGCTAACAGAATAATAAGGTCCATATAAACCTCATTACATTTCAAAATATGCACAGTTAGATGTTGGAGTACACTAGAAGGCTTCATGTTATATTCGTTTATAAATTGACAAGTGAAAAAGTGACACACATAATATGTAAACCTCCACTTCATTTTCAGATAATAAAAATAACATCTCAGGTCATAGTAAATATTCATATTTCCTAGGTGAGGGAACCATAGAGAACACTGGATATAATAAAACACTAAATTACTTATAGATGTGGGGTTGAGATTTAAATCATTTAGGTTGATAATACCATCAAAAGATAGAAACCAAAAATTGCCTCACCATGATACATGGTGTCCTTATTTTCTCTAATCTATTCCTCATAATTTTTACCCTACTGAATAGACTTATGTAGAGATAATTAAAAAAAATTATAATTAGAATCATTACGATACCATTTTCCTACATGTCCTAATGTAACTGAGTGAAGAGCTGCATATGCTTCCACTCTTACTTTTATTCCAAGATAGCATGTGGTGGAACATTACTACATAGATGGTTGGAAATGAGATTCCCCTTCCCTATGGTATAAACGATGTTTAATATTACCATTTAGAGTTACTCCACCAATATTTTTTTTCCTATAATTTTATTCCATATGAAATAATATATAATAAATTTTCTTATGAACAAAAAAACCATGAACTGATACCCGAAAACGTAGTACCACAAACACTTGCACATTGAATAATTATGGAATAATATAAATCATGTGTGAGTAAATTATTATCATATGTATAAATCTGTAGATAATCCTATGACCCAACATAGGAATATTAAATAATTTATCACCTCAAAATAACGCGAGATTCATTAAAGTAGTCCACATACCCCTTACCAAGCTAAGGAAATTTCAAAATAGGGTCTGATGTCATGATTTGTTTTAACTCATCATTGTTATCTTAGAATATATGATCCCATAATAACATCACCGCTTTATTGGTTGTCTTATTCAAGGGATATTCCAACATTTAAAAATCCTTTAAAATGGAAAATAATATCTATATGGTCCTTGGAATCCTTATATCTCAAGGAGGTTCCACAGTTCCTCCCATAATAAGACAACCTTCACCATCATAGGATTGACTGAAAGGATATGTTAATTAATAATTTTTTAGAATATTTGTTCATATAACCAAAATATTATCACTGAAAAGTTCTTATAAACCAAGTGAATATTAATGATTTACAATACTATATCCATATGATACTTATGATCATACTCAGTTCTCAAATTAAATATGGCACCATTATAAAACACCATGGAAAATAGTTCTTAGATAATGATGGAATATAAAGTTCATCAATGTCTTATAAATATCTTAAAAATTATTTCAACCAAAAGGAATCACAATATATCCAAAATGTCCCTAATATCTTAAAAAATGTTTCTTCTGAATATCATCCTCACAATCCATAAATTGATGATAACATGAACAAAGAAAAATTTTTGAAATCAAAATCACCACCTTTAATGGATTGATCATGTAGTCCACATATGGGAATGAGTACTTATTATTAATAGTATCTTGATTCAACTTTTATATTCTATACACAAAATTAGTGAACGATTGGTGTTATTGGAAAAAAGAACACGAGCTTACCATAATGAAACACCACGGAGAAAAATTATTTCTCCACTAGATCATCCAACTATATTATATGATCTTTAATCTCTACAAGAAACAAATAATAAAAAGGTATAGAAATTAGTTGTGTTATGGAATAATATTTATCAATGAAACTACATCCCTCTCTGGTAGAAAAAAGGATAAATTTTCTTAGATGAAATCATTGAATTCCCTAATAACATAGGGAAGATCACAATGAGAATAAATATAATTTGTATCAACTAATAAACATAAAAAAAATTACAAAGGTCTAGGTGGGAGGGTCCCGCATGAGTAGTCCATAGATCCCACTCACCATGAAACACCTATGTGCTCCCATAAAGGAAGAATATAAAACACACCCTTGATAAAAATAAACATCCTCATTAGGATAAACCAGACAATCTATCTAGATGATGACATCGAATAGATAATGATCGAGAGACATGAAATCCAGGACCAACTCCACATAAAATATCAATAAAGAACATATAGTTAAATGACACCCATTACATTTAATGTAACACCCCAAGCTTCTACGGTACGTTTCTCTTTGAATAATTCGATAGCGTGTGTTGTACGCAACATCGAGTTCTAAAACACACCACAACCGATCAAACTAGCCATTATGAATAGTAATACCTACTTTTTGAAATTATATATATTTTGTATTTCAAAATTGACTTCATTTTTGGATTTGGAATATCGAATTTAGCCTAAGGTGAGATTTTGGTACTTTTCGGATAACTTTAATATTTTGATGAATAGTGAAAATTAATAAATTTTAATTAAAAACAAATTTTTTAATCAAAATAATTAATAGTGATATATTTTGAATTTGAGTGGTTTTAAAGTATATTTAGAATTTATTTTTACCATTTAATACAATGTTGGTCATTGGACATAATTTTACAATTAAACCAGACATAAACAAGTGTCAATCTTTTGATAGTTATTATCTCTTAAAAACACGCTTTTTGTTTTAACAACGGGAATTGATTTTAAATTAATTTCTGCCACTTCTGTGTTTTAAATTTGGAAAAAATGGATTCCATATTTGGAATCAAGATGTTCATATTGTGTAAATAGGTAACTTTTATTTTTAGACATTTTGAATAATTACTTCGGTAAATATTTTATTTACCATGGTAAAGGGTAAATCCGGTAAATAAGGGTTAAAAAATAATATTATAATAATAATAAATTACCCTAAAACGTGTCCAAGCCTTATTGGTTGATACATGTTCTACCATAGGCATATTTGGGTCGATTTTGGGACCCCATGGAGCCACTTTTATGTGATAGGGACACTTAATTTTAATTAAGTGAAAATGAATACAAAGATGACACAAGCATATATCTTTTAGAAAAACAATTTTTACATAGGGTTATATATGTTGGAGTTTCGACTATAAATATTCATTATAAAGATAAAATGATTTCCTGCATAATGATATTTTATTTATAATTTTTATACATTACATATGTTAATTTATTTATGACACAATGACGATGTAGTAATTACCATAATAGTGAAAAGTTAAAATAATTGATATTATAAATACCCAAATGAATATAATTTGGGACTTTTAATGAATTAAAATAATTTTATAGAATAATATGACATATTAGAATTTATTTAATTCACTTTTTTCGAAGTTATAATTCTGTTATGAGTTTCACAAAAATCAACTATTGAATAGTGTCAAAATTGACATAAAAGAGTTTTTAAAACAAATATTATATTATTAATTGATATTAAATTCCTAAAAATCTATGGATCTGCCAAGAGAATTATCTCATAATAGGTGTATCATTAATGGACCACTTGGGGGTCTCTTGGATGTATATAGTAAGTTTATTAACCATATAATATAAAAATAGAAAGAGACATTGTAAAAGTGAAACTAATTAACTTAGAGTTAATACCTAAAGATAAGGTTAATATAAGTACCCAATCCTGTCTAAATTCAATTTTTTGAGTGGTTTTCGACCCATACCCACCTTAACATTCAAATAATCCACATTTTAGCCATTAGAAACCGAATATGAATTTATTATAAATTAATATTTCAAGCTTTTCCAAAGGTGCCCCTCACCCCTCTTATAAAATGGATCTCCTCCTTCTCATTTCGACACACCTTAAAAGCCTTTTGGTTCGGCCAAAATCTGCCCAAATACACTCCCAACATCCCTCACTACAATCTAGAGGCCTTATTTTGATCAGAAAGCCAACCTAAGGAGCCCTTTTGATCAAATCAAAAGGAAGAACCCGAAGAAGAGGTAATGATTTCACCACCCTTTTCCAAGTTCCTTTCTTCTTCCACTTCATCTTCCTTTGTTTTTACCATTCTAAAATAATAACTCTAGTATAATATATATACTGTGATGTTATTATAAATATGGTACAACTATATTCAGTATTCTATCCACCCTTTGAATAACATGTCACCATACGTGCGTACGTACAACTTACCGTCTCCACGTCGTGGTGTAATTGTTATTCAATATATTATTATTTGGATGGATATAATAATGATGTGTAACTAATGTAAATAATAAATATAACATGTTAATTATTCTGTATATATGATATACAATCCATTTATATATTATTTTAATATCAAAAGAATGATATTGTCGCTCGTGCGTACGTACGGACTACCGTCTCCACGAACGCAATGAGATTCATTCTTCATCGTATCCATTCAAGTATAATTCTCATTTGATGATTAATAATAGTATCTAAGGACTTGATATCATTCTGGTTATAATTAAGATACATCTTATCCATTAAAAACATGGCTTACGTAACAAAGCATATAAAAGAAAACGAGTAAGTTAACACCCGAAGCAACGATAATACTAAGATATTATTAACAAATCAATGTTAAAAGATCATATATGATATCATATTAATGTATATGATTCTTGTATAATTTAATAACAATTATTTCTCCATTATACAGGATGTTTACCTACCCCAACCAAGTAAAAGTACAAGGAAACCGTTATTTCACAATCTCTTCATTATCCGAGGTTGTTTATACGTAATAATCTACTGGGATCTCTTTATCATCCACATCCATGTTTCTTAAAAATATATTTCAAAACATTTTTAATATTTAAAATAATATGGGTTAAAGTCATTTATACCCTTGTTTGAATTTTTATAATAGTTTTATAAAAGAATCTTTCCGCCGTTTTCCAAACAAGGTGCTTTTAACCTTTTCGACAGAATTAAGGTAAGAATGTTTTTTGTAACTTATACGGCGGGTGCAGTTATTTTCCACCGTTATAAAATTGTGGAAGCTTCCCTCACAAGCTTATAAGAATATTTTCAAATAAAATGTTTTATTTTATAAATATATGACTATTAAATGATTTCAAAAATAGAAAGATATATTTCTAAAAAAAGAGTTTTGATTTCATCTATGTCAACATCCTTTGATGGATTTTACACTTATTTGAAGTTGATTTATTATGATACAAAACTTCTATATTGTATTGAAGGTTTTGTGATATGTTTGACTGTGGATGTGCTATTTTTATACCGTTCATAGTTTATGGTGAAAGTATTGACATTTCGTATGATAGTTTTAATATGAATGTTTATGTTATGTTTAAACCTTTTCATATGGGAATGAATTGGAATTAATATGTGACGGGTGGATCCCGCTATAGCTCCTCGATGCATCGGTAGGTCTCATGAAACAAACTAGTGTCTTGGCACAAGGCCTTGGCAAAATCATATTTGTAGTCTTGGCACGAGGCCTTGGCTATGTGGTTATGATAGTCTGGCATTATGCATTCCATCATTATGAAAGTGGTTATTGATATTGCATGTGATTATTCGATTAGTAGAATATCCATGTGAATAAGTAAATGTCATTATTTCATATTATTTTTTCCATACTATGTTGAAGTTCGAGTTTAAAAGGCTTTTGTTCTAGTTATACATTGCCTTAAATGTTTATTCTTATTTATGAAACTTTCTGCTATATTGTTATCCTTACTGGGCATTTGAGCTCACCCCTTTTCTATGTTTTATTTTTCCCAGGAAGTGAAGAAGTAAATTATGAATGACCTGCAAGGATATTATGAGGGGATAATAGTGTGGATTATGGAGGCAATATGTTATTGTAGTAGTTTTTCACTTCATGATGTCATGTAAAACTCTATGAATATATCTAGGGTTTCCAAGGCTACTAAACCAATCGGTCTTTCGAGATTTGATCTTACTTGTGATCATGCCAATGTAATGTAATAATGCACCGACTCTGGGTAACTGGGGTCGGGTCATTATAGTTGGTATCAGAGGAAGTTTAGTAAGACCTTGGAAGCTAGATTTAGATAATCTCTGATTAGAGCACGTAGACCTAAGATGAACTTTGAGGATTAGTATAGAAGAACATCCTATAATTTTGGTATTGTAGAGATTTTGTGAGTTTTCCAAGAAATACATCCCTTTCTAGATACGAACAGGTAGAGGAGGCTCTGGCACAGATTTACCTAGGGGTAAAACCCGAAGACACCACTTTGAGCTAGACTCGAACAGGAACTGGTGCACGACAACAGGCCTTGCTGCACTCTTGGTTACGAAACTCTCGGGGGATATGCTTAGGATAACTCTCATTTTCTTTACAAATCATTATGAAGGGTTTATGAGTATATACTTCCTCAAAGAAAACATTTTTATGATTATGGATTATATCCATAAATAGTTCAATTTATGTTAAGTGTTTTATAAGTATGGGATTATGTATTTTGATTAACAAACTGATCTAGTTTATGCCATTGTTTAGAAATGGCACCTAGTGGAAGAAATGGAAACCGTATCAATGCACGCACTCCATGTAGGGATTTCCCTCCTGTTCAAGATAATTATAATGGAGCTGGTGATGCAACTGGTGTCGATCAGCTAATCACCATACTGGGACAACTCACTCAAGTTATGAATAATAACCTTACCTGTATGAAGCACCCTGATCCGTAGCGTGGAGGATCAATGTTAGATCAATTCATGAGGCAAAAACCACCAATGTTCAATGGGAGTAAAAATCCCTTAGTAGCTGAGCAATGGATAAAATCCCTAGAGACAAAATATTTCAGGCTTTGGGGAGTAGTGAAAGGGAAAAAGTTATCATGGCAGTTTACCGCCTCACTGAAGATGCTGATCAATGGTGGTCATTGATTCAAAATACGAAGGAAGATGATGAAGTATCAAATATGGAATAGAGGGAGTTCAAAGATCTGTTTTTAGAAAAATACTTTCCTCGCGACCATCGAGCAGATATGGACAGGCAATTTCTGAGTCTGAGACAAAAGGAGGATGAGAATGTCGCAAAGTATGAGGCTAACTTTACAAGGTTATCAAGGTATGCTGGAGATTATATACGTAACCCAAGAAGTAAGATTGATCGTTTCTTTGATGGGTTAAAATCATTTCTCCATCGAGCATTAGTTTCACAATCCTTCTCTTCGTACGAAGACATTGTCTCATGTGTTATCAAGACCGAAAAGAAATTCTCTAGGTCTTATGACTTTAAATCAAAGCAAGAGAAGAAGAGACCTGCTGATCAATCTGTGAATGGAAGTAAGGGGAAGAAGGGAAAGGTTGAATATCCATCCTGTGGTAAATGTGGGAAGAAACACCCCGGTACTTTCTTGAAGGGAATTGGAGTCTGTTACAAGTGTGGTGAAAAAGGCCACCAAGCTCGTGATTTCATGGGGAAGAAGAAAGCTACCAATGTTCAGTGCTAAAATTGCAGGGAGATGGGGTATTATGCAAATGAATGTCCTAAGATTCAGGAGAACTTACCTCCGAAAAGGCCAAGGGATCAAGGCCAAGCATATGCTATCACTACTGCTGAGGTAGAAGCTCCGAAAGACGTGGTGGCATGTAATTTAATGGTTTCCTCAAGTTTAGAAAATGCATTATTTGATTCTGGATCATCGCATTGTTTCATATCTTCCCAGTTTTCTAAGAAACTTAGTTATTTCCAATTTGATTTAACAAGGGAGTTGTCAGTTAAAACTTCTAAGGGAAGTATCATTGCAATAATGTTTTGTGAATCAGTCCCCATTAGAGCACATAAATGTTCTTTATCTGTTGATCCCATCGTCATACCTATGATTGAGTTTGATATAATCCTTGGTATGGACTGGCTTTCGGACTATGATGCGAAGATTTGTTGTAAGAAGAAAGAGGTTACGATTCTTGATGACGATAATAAGGAACACCTTATCTTTAGAGCAGAATCGTCACCACCTAATTCTTATTTAGATCCACCCCCAGTAGCTCAACTAAATTCAATTATTAGGGAGGAAGAGAATGAAATAACTGTGGGTGAGGAAAGGAATGTTCAAATAGATGATGTACCTATTGTGAAAGAATTTGTAGATGTATTTCCGAAAGATTTACCTGGACATCCTCCAGAATGAGAAGTTGAGTTTTCCATTGATTTAATTCCTGGATCAAGGCCTATATCAAATACCCCTTATAGAATGGCCACTGTAGAATTAGTTGAACTAAAGAAACAACTAGAGGAATTGAGTAATAAGAGATTTATTCTCCCTAGTGTTTCTCCATGGGGAGCCCCTGTTCTTTTTGTTAAAAAGAAAGACGGATCTATGAGGTTATGTATTGACTACAGGGAGATCAATGCTATAACAATAAAGAACAAGTATCCCCTACCACGCATTGATGATTTATTTGAACAACTGCATAAAGCTCAATACTTTTCAAAGATTGACCTTCGATCTGGATACCATCAGTTGTGTGTGAAGAAGGAAGACATTCCAAATACAGCATTTCGAACCAGGTACGGGCATTACGAGTTTACTGTAATACCTTTTGGATTGACTAATGCACCCTCTGTATTCATGGATCTGATGAATAGAGTTTTCAAGGAGTATCTCGATGAATTTTTGGTGGTATTTATTGATGATATCTTGATATACTCGAAAAGATACGAAGATCATGAAAATCACTTGCGCATTATCCTGAAGACTCTGAGAAGACATGAATTATATGGAAAGTTTAGCAAGTGTGAATTCTGGCTTCATGAGATTTATTTTCGTGGCCATATTGTCTCTAAAGATGGAATCTCTGTTGATCCTTCTAAGACCAAGGCAATCCAAGAATGGACAGAACCTACGAGTATAACTGAGGTATGTAGTTTTATTGGTCTGGAAGGTTATTATCGACGTTTTGTCCAGAATTTTTCCCGATTGGCTAACCCATTAACGAAGCACACACGTAAAGGGGTTAAACTGTTTGGACAAAATAGTGTGAATACTGTTTCGAAGAACTGAAGAGAAGATTAGTCAATGCTCCTATATTGACTCTACCATCGGGGAATGATGGGTTCGTTATTTATAGTGATGCATCGAAGAAAGGACTTGGTTGTGTCCTTATGTAGAATGATAGAGTTATTGCCTATGCATCACGACAATTGAAAATTCATGAACAAAACTATCCTACTCATGATCTCGAGGTAGAAGCTGTGATCTTTGCTTTGAAGATATGGAGGCATTACCTCTATGGTGAAAATGTGAGATTTATACTAATCACAAGAGTTTGAAGTATATTTTCTCACAAAAAGAACTCAACATGAGGAAAAGGAGATAGCTTGAATTTCTCAAGGATTATGATTGTACGATACACTACCACCCAGGGAAGGCAAACAAGGTGGAAGATGCTTTGAGCAGAAAAGATCATGGAGTTTTGAACAATATGAGAATTGAAAGGGATCCAATTTTCATGGATCTAGTGAAGATGGACATGGGAATAACCAGGGAAGGAGAAACATCAATTCTTTTTCAAATGGTTGTCAAACCATCTTTACTAGAAAGGATTAAGAGTTCTCAGACCGATGATGAAGAATTTAAAAAGAAGATTGAAGCTGTGAATGATGGGATATTGAGAGACTTTGAGTATGAAGATGGAATTTTGAAATTTGGGAAGAGACTTTGTGTTCCCAATATACCTGATCTAAAAATGTAATTGTTGGATGATGCTCATAGTTCCAATTTCTCTATACACCCTGGGAGCACCAAAATGTATAGAGATTTGAAGGAACATTTTTGGTGGGACAATATGAAGAGGGAGATTGCTGATTTTGTGTCAAGATGTATGGTTTGTCAACAAGTGAAAGCTGGAAGGCAACACCCTGGAGGAGTCATGCAACCTCTTCCCATACCGGAGTGGAAATGGGAAAATATTACGATGTACTTTGTCATGGGGCTACCAAAGACTCCTAGAAGGAATGATGAAATATGGGATATTGTTGATCGTCTTACCAAGTCAGCACATTTTCTTGCTATAAGAGAAGATCTACCACTGGAACGTCTAGCAAGATTATATATTAATGAAGTTGTGAGACTTCATGGAATACCCCTATCGATTGTTTCTGCTCGTGATCCCCGTTTTAATTCAAGATTCGGGAAGAGTCTTCAGAAATCCCTGGATACTGAACTTCATTTGAGCACTGCTTACCACCCTCAGACAGATGGGCAATCAGAACGGACTATTCAAACCTTAGAAGACATGTTGAGATCCTTCTCACATAACTTTCAGGGTATGTGGGATCAGTATTTACCTCTGGTAGAATTTTCCTATAACAATAGCTTCCATTCGAGTATTCAGATGGCACCATATGAAGCATTATATGGGAAGAGATATCATACACCAACCTGTTGGGATGACGTTGGTGAAAGAAAACTTGTAGGCCCAGAACTGGTGGAGGAAATGATGGAAAAGGTGAAGGTAATCCAAAGTCACATCAAAGCAGCTCAAAGTAGGCAGAAGAGCTATGCCGATAATCGAAGGAAGGATTTTGAATTTCAAGTCGGTGATCATGTTTTCCTGAAGGTATCTCCATGGAAGGGAGTCATACGTTTTGGTAAGAAAGGTAAATTGAGTCCTAGGTATATCGGACCTTTCGAAATTCTAGAACGAATTGGGGTTGTATCTTACTGATTGCCAATGCCTCCAAGTCTCTCCAAAGTTCATGATGTGTTCCATGTATCTCTATTGAGGAAATAATGCCTAACCCAATGAATGTACTCGCCTATGAGGAATTGGAACTGGAACCCGATCTGTCTTATTGCGAAGAGACCGTCAGGATTCTTGATACGAGAGAACAAGTACTGAGAAACCAGACGACGCGTCTGGTAAAAGTTTTGTGGAGAAACCATACGATGGAAGAGGCAACGTGGGAACCCGAAGAAACTTATAATGAAGAACCACCCGAGTCTTTTCATACGGTAGTATTATAGAAATTTCAAGGATGAAATTATTTGAAGGAGGGGAGAATGTAACACCCCAAGCTTCTATGGTACGTTTCTCTTTGAATAATGCGATAGCGTGTGTTGTACGCAACATCGAGTTCTAACACACACCACAACCGATCAAACTAGCCGTTATGAATAGTAATACCTACTTTTTGAAATTATATATATTTTATATTTCAAAATGGACTTCATTTTTGGATTCTTAATATCGAATTTAGCCTAAGGTGAGATTTTGGTACTTTTCGGATAACTTTAATATTTTGATGAATAGTGAAAATTACTAAAATTTAATTAAAAACAACTTTTTTAATCAAAATAATTAATAGTGATAAATTATGAATTTGAGTGGTTTTAAAGTATATTTAGAATATATTTTTACCATTTAATACAATGTTGGTCATTGGACATAATTTTACAATTAAACCAGACATAAACAAGTGTCAATCTTTTGATAGTTATTATCTCTTAAAAACACGCTTTTAGTTTTAACAACGGGAATTAATTTTAAATTAATTTCTGCCACTTATGTGTTTTGAATTTGGAAAAAATGGATTCCATATTTGGAATCAGGATGTTCAAATTGTGTAAATAGGTAACTTTTATTTTTAGACATTTTGAATAATTATTTCGGTAAATATTTTATTTACCATGGTTAAGGGTAAATCCGGTAAATTAGGGTTAAAAATTAATATTATAATAATACTAAATTACCCTAAAACGTGTCCTAGCCTTATTTTTTGATACGTGTTCGACCATAGGCATCTTTGAGTCGATTTTGGGACCCCATAGAGCCACTTGTATGTGATAGGGACACTTAATTTTAATTAAGTTAAAATGAATACAAAAATGACCCAAGCATATATCTTTTAGAAAAACAATTTGTACATAGGGTTATATATATTGGTGTTTCGACTATAAATATTCATTAGAAACCTATAAATATTTCCTACATAATGATATTTTATTTATAATTTTTAGAGATTACATAAGTTAATTTATTTATGACACAATGATGATGCAGTAATTACCATAATAGTAAATATTTAAAATAATTGGTATTATAAATACCCAAATGAATATAATTTGAGACTTTTAATGAATTAAAATAATTTTTTAGGATAATATGACATATTAGTATTGATTTAATTAAATGTTTTCGAAGTAATAATTCTGTTATGAGTTTCCCAAAAATCAACTATTGAATAGTGTCAAAATTGACATAAAAGAGTTTTTAAAACAAATATTATATTATTAATTGATATTAAATTCCTAAAAATCTAAGGTTCGTCCAAGAGACTTATCTAATAATAGTTGTATAATTAATGGACCACCTGGGGGTCGCTTGGATGTATATAGTAAGTTTATTAACCATATAATATAAAAATACAAAGAGACATTGTAAAAGTGAAACTAATTAACATAGAGTTAATAATTAAAGATAAGGTTAATATAAGTACCCAAACCTGTCTAAATTCTATGTGTTGAGTGGTTTTCTACCCATCCCCACCTTAACATTTAAATAAAACACTTTGGAGCCATTATAAACTGAATATGAATTTATTATAAATTAATATTTCTATCTTTTCCAAAGGTGCCCCTCACCCCTCTTATAAAAGGGCACTCCTCCTCATTTCATAACACCTTCAAAGCCTTTTGGTTCGGCCAAACTCTGCCCAAATACTCTCCCAAAATCCCCCACTACAACCTAGAGTCCTTAGTTTGATCATAAATCCATCCTAAGGAGCCCTTTTGATCAAATCAAAAGGAAGAACCCGAAGAAGAGGTAATGATTTCACCACCCTTTTCCATGTTCCTTTCTTCTTCCACTTCTTTTTCCATTGTTGTTACCATTCTAAAATAATAAGTCCAGTATAATATATATACTGTGATGTTATTATAAATATGGTACAACCATATTCAGTATTCTATCCACCCTTTGAATAACATGTCACCATACGTGCGTACGTACGACTTACCGTCTCCACGTCGTGGTGTAATTGTTATTCAATATATTATTATTTGGATGGGTGTAATAATGATGTGTAACTCATGTAAATAATAAATGTAACATGTTAATTATTCTGTATATATGATATACCATCCATTTATATATTATTTTAATATCAAAATAATGATATTGTCACTCGTGCGTACGTACGGACTACCGTCTCCACGAACGCGATGAGATTCATTCTCCATCGTATCCATTCAAGTTTAATTCTCATTTGATGATTAATAATATTATCTAAGGACTTGATATCATTCTAGATATAATTAAGATACAACCTATCCATTAAAAACATGGCTTACGTTACAAATCATATAAAAGAAAATGAGTAAGTTAACACCCGAAACAACGATAATACTAAGATATTATTAACAAATCAATGTTAAAAGTCATATATGATATCATATTAATGTATATGACTCTTTTATAATTTAATAACAATTATTTCACCATTATATAGGAGTTTAACCTACCCCAACCAAGGAAAAGTACAAGGTAAGGGTTATTTCACAATCTCTTCATTATCCTAGGTTGTTTATAGGTAATAATCTACTGGGATCTCTTTATCATCCACATCCATGTTTCTTAAAAATGTATTTCAAAACATTTTTACTATTTAAAAGAATATGGGTTAAAGTCATTTATACCCGTGTTTGAATTTTTATAATAGTTTTATAAAGGAATCTTTTCGTCATTTTCCAAACAAGGTGCTTTTAACCTTTTCGACAAAATTTTGGCAAGAATGTTTTTTTAACTTATACGGTGGGTGTGGTTATTTTCCTCCGTTATAAAATCGTCGAAGCTTCCCTCACAAGCTTATAAGAATATTTTCAAAGAAAATGTTTTATTTTATAAATATATGACTCTTAAATGATTTCAAAAATGGAATGAGATATTTTTCAAAAAAAAGAGTTTTGATTTTATCTATGTCAACATCCTTTGATGGATTTTACGCTTTTTTGAAGTTGATTTATTATGATACAAAACATCTATATTGTATTGAAGGTTTTGTGATATGTTTGACTGTGGATGTGCAATTTTTATACTGTTCATAGTTTATGGTGAAAGTATTGACATTTCGTATTCTAGTTTTAATAGAAATGTTTATGTTATGTTTAAACCTTTTCATATGGGAATACATTAGACTTAATATGTGACGGGTGGAGCCCGCTATAGATCCTCGATGCATCAGTAGGTCTCATGAGACAAACTAGTGTCTTGGCACAAGGCCTTGTCAAAATCTTATTTGCAGTCTTGGCACGAGGCCTTGGCTATGTGGTTATGATAGTCTGGCATTATGCATTCCATCATTATGAAATTGGTTATTGATATTTCATGTGATTATTCGATTTGTAGAATATCCATGTGAATAAGTAAATGGCATTATTTCATTTTATTTTTTCCATACTATGTTCAATTTCAAGTTTAAAAGGCTTTTGTTTTAGTTATACATTGCCATAAATGTTTATTATTATTTATGAATGTTTCCGCTATATTGTTATCCTTACTGGGCATTTGAGCTCACCCCTTTTCTATGTTTTATTTTTCCCAGGAATTTAAGAAGTAAATTATGAATGGCCTGTAGGGATATTATGAGGGGATAATAGTGTGGATTATGGAGACAATATGGTGTTGTAGTAGTTTTTAACTTCATGATGTAATGTAAAACTTTATGAATATATCTAGTGTTTCCAAGGATACTAAACCAATCGGTCTTTCGAGATTTGATCTTTCTTGTGATCATGCCAATGAAATGTAATAATGCACCAAATCTGGGTAACTGGGGTCGGGGCGTTACATTTAATCATTCTTGGATGTTTATATAGATGCATAAAAATATAAATGAGATCTATCAAATGTTTTAGATAATTATAAAAATGGGTAGATATAAATGAGTTCATTGAACTAGTATAAAAAATCCATTTCTATTGATGAAAGAATAAAAATAGTTTCTCTCACTATAGTTGGGAATGTGTTAAAATCCATTAGAAACTAATCCGATTTTTAAATGGTGAAGTGCTAGCATGCTTTTGAAATCCACTTCCACTATATGTCAACATCCTTAAACATTACATAATCATATGTAAAGTCATTAAATTGAATTTATTACTCATTTAAGATCTTTTCATGTTTATAGATCTTGAGAATTAGGCCATAAGTCATATATAAAAAACTGTAGAAATAAAAATTAGACACTTTCACCACTATCCATTTATTTCATAATACACAATTTTTTTTGAAATTAATTGTGGTTTTTTTCATTTTTAAATATGATAACATTTCCTTGATCCCATACATAACTCCATTATTCATTAAAACATGTCAAAAATATTTCAAACAAGGTATGAGCATAAAAAGTTTAGTAAGGGATACGCAAATAATTGAAATAGTTAGTCTCTCGAAAACATATAAACCATGAATAAAATTTCATAAATTAATATTATTCTTATTTAAGAAGTGTTAAATGCACTTCATTGAATATAAGATCATGGTTTTCCGGTTTTTAATTAAAATATTAACTCAAAATCCAAATAAATAACATATAACCTATAAAGATAACTTGGTACATAATCATACATTAATGTAATAACAATATGATCGACTTGCACTTATATAACTGAATGGAATAGGCCAATGGATGACTTCTTTATCCATTGCATTATAGGATATAACATAACCAAAAGTACTTAGTTTATCCTGATAAATTCAAACATTGGTTTATCATGTAATCACTCATCATTTCATTATCACGTAACCACCCTTCAAATGTCTAGGTACCATGATATAATCATGACACAAAAAATATTTCAATTATCAATATTTCACTCATAAAAATTCATTTACACTCACAAAAAAATCACTTCAAGATATTTAAATAGTCAATCTAAATAAAAAACAAACAATATTGAAACAACAAAAAATTGAATAAGTAATTTCTTTTCTAGTATAAATACAATATTTCATATATTAGAATCCAAATATCAAATAACAGTTAAGACTACAAAGAATTCATTGTGGCTGTATAAAATAAAAACATTCGTTTTGTCGCTTGTAATGAAATTAAGATGCCTAGTATAAAAAGATTAATATTGAAAACATTTAATGATATTGATGATAGAATTTAAATTCCTTATATAATCCTTCTATGTCCATATAAAAAACATGTAAATAAATTTGAGGATGAAGTGGATTTTATAATTATATAATTAAATGTTCAAGGTGTCCCATGGAACTTTTAGCATTTAAATCATAATCAATGTGAATAAATACACTTTCCAGACCATTGAATTACATTAGTATAGAATCAATATGAATTAAAAAAGTCATAATATCAGTATATATACATTATAAAATAATAATGGTGCATATTATTAAGCAATTCCTCAATGAATGGAGATTGAGATGAAATGCCTTTCCCCAAGTTCGATTCATCATGATTTTTACTTGTTATTCTTGAATAATAATCCTTGGATAATTTTTAATTAATTGAGAAATTGTTTTATGTTTAATATTTCTTTTATATAACTTATAAATATTTTTTAAAAATTATATAATTAATTAAGTTCATTTTATACGTTTTATCGATATTCAGTGCTTGAGTCAAAAATAAAAATGGTTTGATGTCAATAGTCCATGTGTTAATAATCCCATCATCTCCAAAATAAAATTCAAGAAAAAACAATAACTTAAAAAGATAAATTATAATTTTTTAAATGAATGTAATCATTTATATTATGAAAAAATAAAAATATTATAATAATGGAGATGGTAAGTCGTACATACACATGTTTAATGTCTTCTATTTTTCAATGATAGTTATGGAAAAAAGATAAGTAATACAATATATATCAAAAAAGATCATAAAATAATTTATATTATGTTAATATTTTTAATATTCATTTATATATCATAGAAGTTATATTATAAAAAATGTGTCACATTGTTTCGTGGAGGTGATAATTTACAGGTACGGATGAACATTGTTTTGATTTTTATGTGTATAGAAGTATGAATTTAATTGATGTATTATATATTATAATAATTAATTTTCATGAATATCACATATGAAAATTAATTTCATTATTAAAACAACCCATATAATAAGGTTATGGAAAAAAATTAGATAAGTTTGTGGAGGTGATAGTTTACCTTTATGCCAAAATGATTAATTCCATCCCCATTTAATGGATCTGGAGATGGATTTTTCTGATTATATTAAAATAATAAAATATCAATATATCGATTATACTTGATTTATTATTTCATCATGGATTAAGAAGATTTTATATAATTGGATGAAGAAATAAAATAGAAATATATAAATTAAACGATGACTCTACTTCGATTGATCAACTTTGAAGAACACCATAACACATATAAGAAGGGTTTTATGCCAAAAAAACGACTCAAAAATGAAGTAAGGAACTATAGGAAGATTTTTTGGTGGACCCCAGACAATATAAATGTCTTCGGAAGTGTTATTATTAGTGAATAGTGAGTACCATTTTATAGGATAGGGGAGGGGTACCCTTAGAAACTGTTAAAATATTAAATTAATATGAATTCAATTTCAACTCCAAATGGTTAAAAATCAGATATTTAGAATATAAGATGATATTGGGCCAATGATAATTCATAAAATTTAAATAAGAAATGTTTTTATATTTATTAATAATTATATATTTGGTTTTAACTTTTTTAAACTTATCGTGATATTATGTTATTTACAATTTGTTGGTTAATGTAATTACCATAACATGTAAAACGACCAAAAAGGTGTAAATTTATATATATATTGAATTATATTAAACATTTGGATGAATATTATATTTTTAGGAACATAATAACATTAAATTAATAATTTTATATTTTAAAATATGAATTATGTCAATTTTGATAATATTTTTTACATGATTTTTTAAAATATTCTACCAATCCTTCAAAAAAAATTATTTCATCAATACTAACATGTCATATTCATATATAAAATTTGTTTATGAAATAAAAATATGTCAAATTATATTTATTCTAATGTTATTAATATTATTTAATTGATTATTTCTTAAATAAATCTATTACTACATCATCTTTCTATCATAATTATATTTCATTATTTAAACCCCTAAATATTATAAATAGAATACCATGATGATGGAAGTATTTATAAATATATAAATAATATTTATAGTCTAATATATCCCCTAAATAACACCATATTTAAATACGTTACTTTTTAAAAACAAAAGTTTAAAAAATTGACTATTCATTGAATATAATATTTTAAATGCATTAATGTCATCCAGGTGGAACCATGTGGTCCTAAAATCTACCTAAGTATCATCATGGAAGAGCTACACTCATGAAATTAAATTATTATATATTTTATAATAGTTTAATTTTATTAAAATATGAATTTTACCTTTAATTACACGTATTATCTATCACCATAGTAATAAAATTCATTACTAAAGTTAGTATTAAAAATGTAAAAAGATAAAAGGGTCTAATTTCAATATTTTAGACCCCATTATTAAAAATATGTAATATATTTTTCCAAATTCAAAACACATATTTAGAATAATTAATTTTTAAATTATCCCTATTGACAACACGGGAAAATGAGTTTCTTAACAGTAAAACAATCGACAGATTGAAACGTGTTTATATATGATTTCAATGTGAAAATACATCAAATGACGATAATTGGATTAAATTATAGTAACATATTCTAATTATACTATATAAAAATTAAAAATATAATCTAATAATACAAATATATTATTCGAGAAGGTTGTTTTCAATTAAAATGCAGTATTTTCACTGTTTAAAAATTAATTTCTCAAAAAAATTCCTAAATTTCAACAATATTAAATTTTTAGGAACTGATTCCAAATTAAAATTTATTTTGTTAAATGGGACATATAAAAGTGATAAAAACTATATTAAAAAATGGTTCACCATCAAAAGGCGAAAAACTGCATTTTTATAAAAACACTCATTTTATACATAAAATTATATTTTCCCTAGTATAATGTCTATACAACACATGACATGAATTTTAAATGTTATATCAAATTAATATTTCATAATATCATCCAGAAACTACGATTTTATTATTTTCAAAATACAATTAGTCATATTTCAATATTCTTTCATAAAAATACATCTTTTATATTATATCGTTCTTAGATTCATTAGATGTTAATTTAGTATCCAATGAATCATTATATAAAAATGTGTAAACCATATTTTCATAATTAAATTAATATCATTAATTACCTCCTTTATAATGAATATGAGATAAGAACAACATAAATTTATAACATAACTAATATATTATTTTATAGTATAACTTCGTCTTTTGTGCAGTATAAGGTTTCAGAAAAACATATTGTTACATGTAGAGTATTCTATCTGATATAGAAAACCATTAAAATTAAAATCACCATTTTATTAAAAAATATTAATAAATATGAAAATTTCATATTATATAATTAACAAGGTTGTTACTTCCTTCCCCACTTTTGGAAATTTCATCCTTAAAATTTTAAATTTTTGTTTGGTAACTAAGGAATAACTTTTAATAATGACTTCATGGAAATACCACATCAGAAAAAGAGTCAATAAAACATCCATATTTAAAAGAAATAATGATAAGTAAATTTATCAACCAAGTTAACACAAACTATGATTCCATGTAGGAAAACATGGTATGGGAGAAAAAATAACCAGCAAGTTCTGATGGAGATTTATTTAAAATAAGATCGGGAGACTATTGACAATAAGAAAACCACAAGCCTGTGATGGGTTAAATGGTATTTTATTTTCTGGTATGAAAGGTATATGTAATTTTTTTTGATTTAATATCCATTTCCCAGAGTTTAAAAATTATTTTACTACATTCAATAAGAACATAAGGAAATAAATATACTTGACAAGTAGAGTTTAATCATTTAATAAAATTCCACCACAAACTCATCTTTTTCTATAAAGGATGAATATTTATGTTGAATATTTTTTCTTCACTGAAGCACTTGAATCAACATCCATATTATCAAATAATCCTCAAAAGATTGACCATTTATTCATTATATCTTAAAATATTAACCGAACCAAAATGTTTTCGGTAAAAATAATGTATCTCCATAAATATAGTAATCATTAAATGAAGAATGGATGCTTTTAATACCCAAATTTCAATAGTAATACCTAATTTCCAATATTGGCCATTCAAAAAATATATTTCATTAATATTCCACCAATAATTATTATTAAAATTTAAACCCAAAATTTATAAGTATTTTATCTTATAGTTTTCGAGGATAATTTTTTTCATTTATCCCCAAATAAAATCTAGTACACATAATGTCTTATACCAAAAAGTAATTAACCTATTCACTTATTCTCTAAGATAGGTTAATAATTTTAAAAATAATCTGAATCACCATAACTCCATAATAAAAACATATACTCATCCTAAAATAAAATTAAAACAGTACTCCTCAAATAAAATCTATTAGTATTAGAATTTTCTTAGGCATATAGGGTTCCAAAAATAATGAACGTCTTCCAAAATAAAATTTATCACTCAGTCCCCCAATTGTTTTACAATACCAATGATATTAATTTGATAAAACATATGTTACAAAAATCATCTTATTATTATTCCATAAAATCATTTAACTAAAAAATGATGTTATACTATCCTGTTAATTCACATAGTCCAGTGGTAGGTGTTGAATCGTTGATTCCCTACAGTTGTGGGTAAAATTCCCACAGTCTTGCCAGACACGATAGGATTTCACCCCTCTAATGGGTTTTCTTTATTTAAAAAATGTATAATATCATAAAATTACTAAAAATTAGATAAAATAATAAAAAATTGACATAAAATATTTTAACGGCAAAGTTTATCTCATGCATTTAATTTTTAATCCCAAAAGGTAATAACCCATAATTACCTGAAAAATAAATAACTCCAAAAATAAAGTTAATCACCTTAAAATTTTGGAACATAAATCCAGGAAATGGATTTATTGTACATTGAACATATGATCAACATGAAAATTATATACTCATATCATATACCTATTTCGTGTGAAGACATACTAATCTCTAAATTTTTCTAAACCACCTCTAATACCAAGTTTAAGACCCCAACCTTCAATATTACATAATCAAGATTTATGTTAATAAATTTACATTATTTTACATTGAGGATATTTTCAAGATTAGAGCTCTAGAGAATTAGTCCACAACCCATACATAAAATAACTCTAGAAATAAATAGCGGAAAATTCTAATAATATCAATTTCATTTATAAAACAGAAAACTGTTAAAATGAAATGTGGTTTCCTTTCACGATTAAACATTGTAATCTTTCATTGATACCATCCTTTACTATATTTTTCTTTAAAAACTATGAAAACATTTAAAACATCGGATGTGAATAAAAATTTCAATATTCTATACACAAAGAAGGAATTTTTTTGTCATCAGAAAATATGTAAACCATGAATACATTAGCATAAAGTAATAATTTTCACATTTGAGAAGTTGTAAATACACTTCACTAAATATATGACCATTTCTTACCCTTTTAGTAAAAATATTACCTTAAAACCAATATAAATAACTTATAACATATAAATTTAACTTGGGTTATAATCATTCCAAAATAGAATAACCATACGGTCGACTTCCACACATGTCACTAAATGGAATAGTCATGTGACCGACTTCCATACCCAAAGAATTGAAGGTTATAACATAACCACCCATCCTTTGTTTATCATAGAACCACCTGTATTTGGTTTATCACATAACCACCAGTATTTGGATTATAATTTAACCACCAATAAAATGTATATGTACCATTATATATTGAATTAGTTGATGCACTTTCAAAACAATTTTCAATACCAAAACACCTAAAAATGGATTAAGGAATTTCTATTTGATTTTATACTCATTAAGTCTTATAGAGGAATCCAAATATCAAGTAACAGTTACGATGATGGGGATATCGTTGTAACCGTATAAAAGAATAACATTCATTTTTTAATTTTGTAATTAAATTAAATGCTTCATATAATAATATTCATTTTAAAAAAATTTAATTAAATTCATGATATACATATAATTTACTATATAATCCTTTTATATCCATATAAATAAATATATAAATTAATGCCATGATGAAAAAGATTTGATAACTAAATCTTTAAACATTCATGGTGTCCCATACCACTTTGAACATTTAATATTAATGTATGTGAATTAAAAAATTTATAAAATATTAAATAGCATCATTATAGACAAAATATCAATATGAAATGTCATAGTTGATGTATATACACTTTAGAAAAAAATAAAGGTGAATTTAATCAAGTTATGGCTCAATGAAAGGATATTAAGACGAAATACCTTACCTTATGTTTGATTGGTCATGTATATTACATATTATTCAATAGTAATTAACATAAGTAAATTTATACCTTCTTTAGAAAAATTTTATGTTTATTATTTATTTTATATCATTTTTACCATGTTATAAAAATTTCATAATTCATTAAGATCATATCGGACGTTTTGTCAACATTTTGTACTATCATCGAATATGGACATTGTTTCAGATCAGTAGTTTATTCTGTAGTAAGCCCATCATCTACATAATTACATCCATAAAATAATAATAACATTTAAAAATAAATTATACTTTTAAATGAAAAAAATCATTTATGGTATTAAAAATTAACATTGTATTAATCAATAAGATGGTAAGTCCTACGTACACATGAGTAATGTTTTCCACTATTAATTGATCATTAGAGAAAGAAGGTATGTATTAAATTATCATTAAATAACTATAATAACATAATTAATATAATATTAATACTGTAAATATAATTATATATATAATTTAAGTGATAGAAAAATAAAACTGATCACATCGCATCGCTGAGGGGATAGTTTACACGTACGCACGAACGATTAATTCCATTATAATTTAATGGATGTGGAGATGGATTAAGTTCATTATATTGACATAATAAAATATAATTTTATTTAGAATACATGATTAATTTTTTCAACATTGTGGATAAATATTTGAGGGAACTAGATGATGAAATAAAATCCAAATACATATAGAAAAAGATACATCTACTTCAGTTGGTCCCCATTGAATAACACATTAACACCTATAAGGAGGGTGCTATTTTAATTTCCTTGATTTTCAATTTATTATTTTTAAATATTATATGGAATTATTTAGAGGCCAGAAATTTTGATGTCATGCGATTCTGAGGCCTGAAGTGCCCAGAATAAATGACTGAGTTCATTTAAACTTTCAACAGCACACCTAAGTGGTTTTCCTGAAAAAGTTGAATAACATTTAAAAGGTGCCTAAATAAAAAACATTAGGGCACTATTACATTCAGATAGGTGACTTTACCTTGGGTAGGGCCTAACATCGACCGGTGCAGGTTAGCTGCAAATGTTAGTTTTTGGGCGTTTTAGAAGAAACATTTTAGATGAAATAAAATAAATTTAATATTTTATTTTATTTTAAAATTTTTCCATAACAAAAAATGATTATTTTTATCATATGAGTAGAAGAAAAGGTTTAGACTCATAACCATAGAGTTTTCCCCAAAAGTCCTCTGGTGCTTTGGAGAGAAGCCAACCTTGAAGGATTTTTGACAAACGTCGATGAATGATGATGCATCGATCATTGCACAGCGAGACTGAATCCAAACCAACTATTGATCTCCCTCTTCATTTATTAATGAGTTAGGGGTTTGTTATATTTAATTCTTCATTTCCTTGTTTTTGAAATAAAATGACGAATGCAGATCAACCCAGAAACAGGTTGACCTGCGGTTCTTACGTTCTTAATGGAGGGTTTTTATTAGGTTGTTTTTTGAGATTAATCCACTATGTTGAAAGCCATGATTCAATTCTATCTGTTAAATTTTTCTAATGGGAGCAGATCAATGCCGTTATGAACAACGGTGGAGGTTCTTTCCTCTTTTATTTTTTGATTTGGATTTCATCCCCCTCATGTTACCATGCATTCATCACGTTCGTCGTGGGGAGATGAAAACTATATCATTGCGCATCTGTTATACAATGAAATGATCCCAATTTGGAGATAAAAAATCTTAACAAACTAGAAGAGGTGTGAAGAAATTGGAAGGTGATGAATCAAATCAGATTGGTTGAGAGCATTCTTCGAGCGTTCTTCGCACAAGTTGATCGATTCGCATTTTTCGGGCCGATTAGAGGCCTAAATACTACGAAGACATCTTCGAGACCTAGGGTCGATCTTAATCATTAATATTATTGGAAAAAAATGGCATGATCAAAGATTATAACAATACCTGAGGTGTGATGGTGGAGGTTCATGATTCTGGAAATTTCTATAACACACGACGTGTATTCTGAAGAACACAACATGTATGTCCTAGTAAGTGGCATCTAGGGTTCCAAAGTGCATGAAGCGATGACACAACATCTTATCCAAAGAAGATGGTGTGGGGTCCTTACACATGACATGGTGTGTATCCTGTGGATACACAGACATGGTTTGGAGTCCATGGTCGTGTACTCTACCACACGGCCAAACCAGGTCGATTACATGGGATACCCTGGGTACCGGTCACATGGGTTGTGACACAAAGGTTGAAGCCATGTACGGGCACATGTCCTGCGTACACAGAGTCCTCCAAGATAGATTAACATGGCGTGTCACTCTCATACACACTATTTATACCTTATTCTACAGGACCATCCTTAAGACACGGGCAGTTGTACACTGGCAGTACTTGGGGATAGAAGACACGGCACGTGACACTTCTACATGTCGTGTACTTTTCTGTACATGGCTTTATCTTCTTGTCAATCGTATATTTTAAATGTTATCTTTGGGTTAGTGCCCCTTTTTATCATTCACCTGAAGGTCGGGTATCATTTCATTCTACCGGAGTATGATCCCTTCGGTAGAACTTTCTGAGATAGAGTCAGTTATCTCATCGAGAGGCCCAGAGCGAGATCCTCTATCCATTCTTAAATCTTGGTAAATAGAGGTATCGACATGAATATTCCCACAGGGAGTCTATCCTTTACCTAGCAGGTGAATTCGGAGGAGTCGCAGTATCTACCAAGGCCTTGGAAGTGATCCTCAGATGTGTATCAAGATCTTTCCCCACTCAAGAGCGTGTTCTTCAGGAATGAGTGTATCTATCTCTCATGACTTTTCCCGACAGACAATAATTCTCATATGTACATCATTAGAGCTATCAAACTTGGGGATTGAGTTCTCTGAGACATTTTCTTCGTGGAATCATCAAACTGAATCCCTAGCGGTGGAATTCAGTTTGGTGACATATATCTAGAATACAGGTCTGGGTTTTGAGTATATCTAGAATATGTTCACCTATTATATGTTCAATATACATATACTGTATAGAGATGATTGTACACTTCCTTTGTGTATTGATTTGTGGTTTTTGGGTTCCTCTACTGATTATTGTTATACTCATCCCTGCATGGGCTTTGCTTGCATGTGTCGTGTCTTTTGCAGACGAGCAACCTTTTGACAGAGTCTAGGGCGGACCAGGTCAAGACCAATCTTTCTGAGTTCCCTATAGGATGAGGTATTTCTATGGATAAGATATGTAGTCCCAGTTTCTCTATGTGTTTATGGGTTGGAATTTGTGGTTTTCATACTCTTTTTTTAGTGGCCTTGAATTCCAGCCCCATTTAATTTCAGTACATTACATCCCATTGCACTCTGTTGGTTGGCTTTAGTTGTATGCATGCATTTTGTTCATTGGTGTTTTTTTACATTTCATCAATTGTGGGATTGGAGATTTGGGAAAGTGTACATATAATTAGGAAATACCTCCCATGTTAGTAATATGCCTAATCAGTGATATTCACCCACCCCTAGTCTATTGGAGGCGGTATTTATGAGTCGTGGCATGGGCCCCACTATAATGGGTTGTGACAGTGTGGTATCAAAGGTGGTCGGTTCTAACATAGAACCAAGAGTCTATAAGATTGGTTTGGGGAAATAGTTATGTGTTTTGAGATCGTCTTTCAAGCTAGAGACTGTAGGGTTGGTGCTGGCAGCCAACCTATCCATACACCAGGACTCTGATAACCTTCTTTTTAACTCGGTACATGAAAACACTAGTTTCAGGGGGAATAAGAGATTGGAACATGCATAATATAAAAACGGGATGTGTTTCCCATGTCCATTATGTCATCAATCCAGATATAGACATTGACCATGGAATATAATGTTCTTTAAAACATGCCTCCATGACGAATACCTACTAGAATTCATTAGCACGATTACGAGGATGAACCCCTTAGTGATGAGGCTTCTATAGAGGGATCAGTTCCCCAGGCTTTTCCTCCAGCTGGTTCACAAGCTATACCACCAATAGTGGAGTAGCCTATTGTACCTTTAGTACTGATAGATGAGGAGTGTAGGCTGAGCACACTACATGAGTTCCAAATATAAGGACCAGTCAGGTTCCGAGGTGAGCCTAACCCTCAGGCAGCTGAAGACTGGATGGAGGCGGTGAAAAATGTTTTCCATCTCGTAATGACACTGACAGACAAGATTTTGATCGTAGGAGTGAGCCTTCTTCAGGGTTTAGTGTGATGATGGTGGAGTCTGAGCACACATACTCATGATGAGGAGACTCATTCATGGACATAGTTTTAGATACTCTTTTGGGAAGGGTTCTCACCAATTACACTGAGACAGTGTGTATCCAAGAGGTTCTTCACCTCTTGTAGGGAAGTTTGAAGGTGGATGGATATTGATCATGGTTGAAAAACATCACTTGGTACTCGATGGATATGGACAGGGATCCGTACTTCTGATCTCAGAACATCCAGCAAGGCCTACGATGGGACATATGAGCCAATGTCCTGCCTCATTACATTCCATCATATAATGGAGTGCTCTATCGGGCCTTGATGATCTAGAGTTTCTTAGAGGGGAAAATATAGCCAACGACAGTCAGCAATAGGCAGGCAGGTGTGGAGACCTTGACAACAAGGTGTTGATGTCAAGCATATCGATCAAGATGTGGGAGATGTCACAAGAGTAACTAGGACAGGGGTTTGATAGTCCAAGCTCTCAGGTTAAATCCAGTCAGCTTAGGGAGAGGTTATTCTACTCAAGCGATGGTAGGGGACATCTCACTGGAGATTTTCTGACCAGTCGAGTGGCTGATAGGGAGACAGTGAATGGACCACCGAGGTAGAGGCAGAGAGTAGAGCAGATAGACCCTCTAGGAAACAGATGTCGAAGAGGAGTAGGGTGAGCTATAGGTGGTGGAAGACCCTTCTATCTACTTCCACCACCAACCCTAGAGGTCGACACTATGTTCATGGAGCTGTGGGATAGGGGAGGGGAAAGCTGCATGCATTCGAGGAATACGATCAAGTGACTCCAGGGATGATTCACAGTACGATCTATGTATTTTTTACCTTAATTTTCATATATATAGACACAGGTTCAATTCATTCCTTCCTCCTCACTTGTCTTGTGAAAAAACAATGTGATTCTGGTAGAGTCGTTAACTTGATCATTACTCTTGGAGACACCTATGGGATGAGACACGATGATCACACTCCATTACAGACAGTGTGATCTTACCATTATAAGCGATAGTCTTAGTTGGATCCTCTTGGTTGTAGCATCGAGGCTTCATGATGTCATTCTCGATATGGATTAGTTATCTTCAGTCAAATCCAAAATTGACTGCTTTAGGCAAGGAGTGTGGTGTGTCTACAATGATGGGACGAGGTTTTAATTTTCTAGAGAAAAGGATGCACAAGAAGAATAGAATGGGCTCATGCATAGTAGGGTGATACTAATCACCCATGAGTTCTCTAGTCTTACCGTCAGAGTAGTAAATTCAGTGAGCATCCAGATCCCAATAGTAGTGGTGGAGTACGAGGATGTCTTTTTTGAATATGTTTCAGGACTACCTCCCCACTGGGAAATAAACTACTTCTTTGAATAACACTAAGGGATGACACTGATTTTTTCATCAACATATTGGATGGATCTTGAAGAGCTTCGTGAGCTGAAGGTGTTGTTGGATGATTTGCAGAGAAAGATTTTTGTAAGACCCAGAATTTACCCCTAGGTGGCCACAGTTTTGTTTGGACAAAAGGCCGAAATGATTTTGAGGTTGTGCATGGATTATCAGCTCTTGAACTAGGTGACGATGATGAAAAATTATCCACTAATGAGAATTGATTACCCCTTCGACTAGAAGAGAGAGTCATAGTGGTTCTTGAAGGTTGACCATCAATTAGGTTACCACCTGTTATGAGTACAAGACAAGGATATACCAAAGACAGCTTTCTCATGGTGCTACATTCATTTTGAGTTCTTGGTGATGCCTTTCAGCATTAAGAACACCCCTACTATGTTCATGAGACTTATGAACCGGATCATCCCACCATACTTGGACCGGTTCATAGTGGCCTTCATTGACAATATTGTATTGTACTAGGCATCAGAGGAGGAGCATGGGAGGCACCTTTGAATGGTTCTAGACATTATCCAAGATCACAAGCCTTATGGAAAGCTCTCAAAGTGCCTGTTCAAGATTTAGGTGTCCACATTATAGGACATTTCATTTCAGGAGATGGAGTAGATGTGGACCCAGAAAAGGTGGAGGTAGAGTTAGCATGGGGGCCACCTCAGAGCTTGATGGAGGTTCAGATCTTCATTGCTTTGGGAGGATATTACTAAAGATTCATTCCTGATTTCTATCTAATATCGGCATTGATGAAAACCTATACTAGGAAGGGGAAACCCTTTATGTGGATCGAGAAGTTCGAGTAGACTTTTAAGCAGTTTAGGAAGGGTTTGATGAGCACCCTGATCGTGAGATTACCAGAGGAGGGTGTCGAGTACATAGTTTTATGAGACACATCGAGGATTGGGCTTGGTTGTATCCTGATGCAGAGATAGGTAGTGATTTCTTATGGTTCACACCATCTTATTACACATGAGTAGAAATATGTGACTCATGATCTCGATTTAGAAGCGGTAGTCTTTGCATTGAAGATATGGAGAGACTACCTTATGGGCAAGAAGTTCATCGTCTACACTGACCACATGAGCCTCATATACAACTTATCACCGAATCATTTGAATCTAAAATTGAGTAATTTTCTAGAGTACCACCAGGACTATGATTTCGAGATCATCTATACTCATGTGTAGTGGAACAAGGTGACATATGCTCTTAACAAGAGATCAAGATCAATGCTTTTGTGTGAGGTAATAGAACATGTTGCCTTGTTATAGTTATCATTCATGGTCAGAGTGGATGGAACCTACCTACAGTATATGGTTGTCACCCCTATACTCTTACAGCTATTTAGGGAGGCATAATTTGGGAATGTCAACTGTGAGGTTTTACGTGATCAGTTATCCACAGGATATGCTCTATATGGATATTCGCAAGGTGGGGAGAACATACTTTTTTTTCGAGGTTGTACTATTGTACCAGTGGTGTGGCAGGAAGAGGTCCTGAGGATGTTTCATACATTCCCCTTAGCAGTACATCTTGGAGTGGAAAAGATGTACTAGGATCCCTGGCGATAGTTCTGGTGGTCAATAATGAAAAATAGAGTAGAAGGGTTCGTTTCTCAGTGCCTTACATGCCTGCAGGTGAAGGCTGAGCCACAGGTCCTAGCGAGATTAGATCACCCCTGAAAGTTCTAGAGTGGAAGTGGGATGGAATATCGATGGACTTCATGACAGTATAACCAAGAATTTCCATGAGGCACCATTATATCAGGGTGATAATTCACCCACTCACCATGTCGGGGCACATCCTAGCTATCAGGGAGCAGAGTTCTGTAGAGATCTTGGTATGCATCTATGTGAAGGAGATATTTCATCTCCTAGGAGTCCCTTGGATAATAGTCTCAGATCATGATTCCCGCTTTACATCCCGGTTGTGGAAGGGAATTCAAGAGGATTTTTGGACTCAGCTACACTTGAGTATGGTGTTCCATCCCCAGACTGATGGTCAGACTGAGAGGACTATTCAGGTTTTGGGGGATACATTGTGGGCATGTATCATGGTATTTGGTCACAGTTGTGAGGACCACCAATCACTTTTTGAGTTTTAATAAAATAAAATCTACCACTCTACCATTGGTATGGCACCGTCTGAGGCCTTGTAAGGGAGATCCTGCTAGTCACCGCTTTGCTAGACTTACCCAGGAGAGTCAACACTCACAGATCCAGAGTTGGTGTGAGAAACCACAAAGAAGGGGCTTATCATCTAGGAGTTGATGAATACTATATAGATATGACAAAAGTATTATGTGGACAGACAACAGAGACCTCTGGAGTTTGAGGAGGGAGACCATGTCTTTCTTCAGGTCTCACCCTAATGAGGGATGCAGAGATTTGGCTAAGGTGGTGAGATATCTCAGAGGTTCATCAAACATTTCCAGATACTACACAGAGTTGACGAGGTGGTGTACAGCATAGCGCTACCACCACAATTGCTCCGGGTACATGATGTCTTTCACATTTCGCAGTTGAGGAGGTATGTGCATGGCTCATTGCACATCACCGAAGGGGGTGATCTGAACATCAAGGATGGAGCGACCTTTGCTGAGTACCCAATAGATAACGAGGATCAGCAAGAGAGGATCTTTCATGGGTGATCGATTCCCTTTGTGCACATTTAGTGGTAGCATTGGAATCTTAAGGAGAGAACGTGGGAGAGAGAGGCTCAGATCTATGCCCAATACCCATATCTTTTTGAGTAGCCCTGTCTTGGATTTTCAGGTATGTAAATCCATAAGGTGGGGAGAATTTCATGTCTTGTATTTTCTGTGTATTATTTTTAAATAATATATAGAATTTTTTTGAGATTACACCTTTTGAGGACATGCAATTCTGAGGCTTGATGTGTCCGGTATAAATTTTTACATTAATTTAATCTTTAAATTGCGTGCGCAAGTGGTTTTAATGACAAAGTGGAGTAACAATTAAATAAGTGCCAAAATCAGAAATTTGAGGGCACCATTGCATATAAAGCAGCAACTTTACCTTATAAGGGTCCAAACATCGACCGACATAGGTCGGATGCAAATGTTATTTTTTGGGCTTTTAGAGGAAACATTTTATATTAAATAATATAAATTTAATAATTTATATTATTTTAAAAAATTTCATAAGACAATGATTATTATTTTCATTAAATGATCATGAGACTAGGGTTAGACTCATAACCTGGGAGTTTTACCCAAGAATCCTCTAGGGCTTAGGAGAGAAGCCAACCTTAGAATATTTTTTATGAACGCCGATGAAAGACGACGCGTGGATCCTTGTGTAGTGAGATCAATTCTCGAACAATGAGTGATCTCCCACTTTATCGACAACTGAGGTAGGGGTTTTTTATTTTCGATTCTTCCTTTACTCATATTTGAAATAAAACAATGATTGCAGATCAACCCACAAATAGGTTGACCCACAAATCATGTGTTCTTGCGGGAGGATTTTTATTGGGTTGTTATTTATGATTAATACATGATGATGAAATCTATGGTTCAATTATCTCGATTTAATAATTATAATTGGAGCATATCAATGTCGTGATAAAGAACAGTTGAGGTTCATTCCTCTTTTCTCTTGTGATTTGGATTTCTTCCCCATCTTTTTACACTGTGTTCTCCACTTTATTCGTGGGACGATGAACAATGGATTGTTGCGCATCCATTTTTCAATGCAATGATTTTAATTTAGTGATCCGACATCGTGATGACCTAGAAGAGGTGCCACAACAATTGAAGATGACATATTGGCTCAGATTAGGAAAGACCATTCTTTGAGCGTTATTTACATGGGTGGATCGATACCTATTTTTGGGGCTGATCGGAGGCACAAAAACAATGAAGACGACATTGAGACGTCTGGGAGACCTTGAAATTGATGTTTGGATGAGAATGGATGGCCAAATAGATGATCGTAGTTCTACTTGAGGTGAGATGGTGGAGGTTCGCGATTCTAGAAATTTCCATAACACACGGCATTTATCCCGAAGAACACGACGTGTAGATCCGGCTAAGTGACCGCTAGGGTACTGCGATGCGTGAAGCGATGACACGGAATGTTCTCCAAAGAACACGGAGTGTGGTTCCATACATGGGACTCGACGTGTATCCTGAGGATACATAGACATGGGGTAGAGTACACGGTCGTTTACTCTACCACATGACAAGACCAGGTCGACGACATGGGTTACCCCCTGTACCGGTCACACAGGTTGTGACATAAAGGTTGAAGTTGTGTACGTGCACATGGATAGTGTACACAGAGTCCTCCTCGGATAAAGGAAAATCACATTTCACTCTCTTACACACTATTTATACCTTCTTCCACATGACCAGCCTTACAACATGGGCCATTGTACACGGGCAGTACCTGCGATTAGAAGAAACAGCGTGTGACACATCTACACACTGTGTGCTTTTCATTACATAGATTTAACATCTTGTCCACCATATCATGGACAAGTTTCATGTGGGTTAGTTCCCCCTTTTCTCAATCTCCTGAAGGTTAGGTATCATTTTCTTCAATAAGAGTATGATCTATTTAGCAGGACATTTATAGATAGAGTTAGGTATCCCTATGAGAGGCCAATAGTGAGATCCTCTCTCATTCTTGAACCATGGTTAAGTAAGGTATTGACGTGAATATTCCCATAGGATGATGATATTCTACCTATCAGGTGAATCTAGATGAGTTACGGTATCTTCCAAGGCTCTGGCAGTGATCCTTATCCGTGTATCGTGATCTTTCACCACTCCTAAGTGTGTTCTCCTGGAATGGGTGTATCTATCACTCTTTACTATTCTGATGGACATTACTTTTCAAACAGACGTCATCAGAGCTATCAGACCCACATAGTTAGTTCTCCTAGATGAGTTCTTCGTGGAATCTTCAAACTGAATCCCTAGCAGGGGAATGCATATGTGTGACTTGTTAATAGTCTACAGGTCTGGGTTTTGAGTATATATGGATTGTGTTCTGCTATTATATTTTTACTAGACATATACTATTTAGATCAATATATACCTTTACTTTGTGTATTTATTTGTGGTTTTGGTGTTCCTCTTCTGATTATTGTTATACTCACCCCATGAATGGGCTTTTCCCAAAAGTGTCATGTCTTGTGCAGACGAGCAGCCTTTTGACTAAGTCCCGGAGAGACCATGACCTCACCGAGCTTTCTGAGTACCCTACAGGCCGAGGTGTACCTATGGATTTAATCAATAGTCTCAGTACCTCTTTTTGTTAAAGGTTGGACTTTTAGGTTTTCAGACTCTTGTTTTTGGTGGGCGTGTATTTCGGCCCAGTTTACATTAAGTACTTTACTTCATGTCGTACTTTATTGGTTTGGTTTATTGGTATGAATGCATTTTGTTCCATAGTGGTTTTATTAAATTTCAGAATTTGTGGTCTTGGAGATATGTGCATCTGTACAAGTACTAGGAAATACCTCCCATGTTTCATAAAATGCCTACTCGGTGCTAGTCACTGGCCCCAGGTCTATTGGAGACGGGTTGCAGAGCTGTGGCGCGGGCCCCACTGGGATGGCTCCTGATAGTTATTCCTAACATAAAGCCTCATTAATGTGTGTAGGGATCCTAGTAAGAGTCATAGGAAGGTATTAAAATAACAAAAGGGCTTTGGACCTGTGAATATTAGAGAATGGTGGGTACATTTTTATAAGAGAGGGGAGGAGCACCCTTTGAAACTCTTAAAATATTAAATTAATATAAATTCAATTAAAATTCAAAATGGTCCCAAAATAATTTTTACAGAATAAAATATTTTTGTGGGTCCACTAACCCTAATCTGATTAAAATTAAACTATTTTTTAATATTTTCTAATCCTTATAGTTTTTTCTTAATCCTTTTTAATTTTTTGATGATTTTTTATTTACACTATGTGGGTTAATTTTATTTTCATAATATGTCAAAAGTCCCACAAAAGTTCAATTTTTGAAATAAACGGATTTATAATAACCATTTGGATGAATCTTAGTTTTTTTAGGAATTAAATATAATTTAATTAAGTATTTTATATTTTAAATTATTAATTATGTCAATTTTGAAACTATTCATTGAATTAATTTTATAGAATATAATAAAAACTAGATTCCTTCAAAATAAAATACATAAAATATATCATTATATTTCATTATCATCCATAAAATTATTGTATTGCATAAAATATTTCCAATAGGATTTAACTTAATACTATTAAAAACATTTATGTGACTCTTTCTTTAATTAATCTATTATTACATCAACGTGGTGCCATAATTAAATTTAATTTTTTTCCTAAAAATTATAAATAAATTACCATGATATAGTTAGTATATATAGACTTTTAATTAATATTTAATGTTTAAAAAATCCCTTTTATAAAACCATATTAAAATACATTACTTTTTAAAAACTAAAGAGTATGAATATCTCTATTAATTGAATATAAATATAATAAATGCCTTAAAGTCATCCATGTGGCTCCATGTTTTCCTAAAATAGACACAAAAATCCTCATAGTCAGTATAAATTCATCCAATAAAATTATGACAGATGTTAAAATAGTTAGACATTATTATAATATTATTTTAACATTCAATTACCTAGTTTTAACATTAACCGTGGTAGTACAATTTATTACTAATAATACTATTAATAATATAAAAAAAATAAAAGGGACATATATACATAATATGTAAAATATTATTATAAATATGAAATCCATATTTTAAAATTAATTACACATAATTAAGTCTAATTAATTTAAAATTAATCCCTATTGACAAAAATGAGAAAACAAATTTTTTAAAATTACAAACCATTAAAATATTAACATGCGTTTATATCTAATTTCATTATCAAATTACATATAATTATAAAAAATAAATTAAAATATAAAAACATAATCTAATTATACTTTATAACCAATTATAATGATAAGATAAAAATATAATTAAATTTTATGAAAATGTTTTTTGAATTAAATTGTAGTATTTTTTATGTTTTATTAAAATATAAGTTTTTTAAGACAAATTCTAAAATTAAAACCACGGTAAATTTTTATGTCCCAATTCCAAAAAAAGAAGTTTATTTTTTAAAATTGAACTCTGAAAAGTAACAAAAACATGATTTAAAATAGGTTTTCTCTCAAAAGGAGGTAAAACAACATTTTAAAAAAACACTCATTTTATCATTGAAATTTAATTTTTTCTTATATAATGTCTACAAAACACATTATATGAATATTAACTATTGTATTGAATTCATATTTCAATTATATAATCCAAATACTGTGATGTTATTATTTTAGTGACAAAATTATTTATATTTGAATAGTTTTCCCTAAAAACATCTTTATATACAATTGTTTTTTAGTTTCATTTCTTTTTATATACTATCCAAAGAATCATTATATAAAAATTTCTAAACCATATTTTAAATATTTTTTTAATGTAATTATTCCCTTCTATTCTAATGAATATGTGATAATGAAATCTTAAAATGGTAACATTAATAATATATTATTTTTTAGTATAGAACAGTCTTTAGTGCAACATAAGATTTCAGATAAACTCATTATTGTGTTCTATATATGCTATCAATCATAGAATAACCTTAAATGAAAAATTACTATCTAATTAATAAATCCTAATTAATATGAAAAATTCATATACTATAATTACATGGGATGTTACATACCCGACTCATTCATTTATCATGGAACTTCCACATTTTACCCTTTGTGCCATTTAAATTACCAATCGATTGAAGAGATGGGTTAGAGTATCCAATATTTCATCGATATCCATTTCATCCATAATATATCAATAAAATAAATATAAATATGTGTATTGATTGAACATATATACATGTGATCATTTGTCTGGTCATAAAAATTATTTGTATTTCTATTTATTCTACAAAATATTCATCACCTTGTCTGGAAAAACTCAAAACACCACTACAAAACAGTGGGTGTAATCCAAGATCAATTACTCATAATAAAAAATTTTATAAACTATAGAGAATTTAATATCATTGTTATATCTAGAGAATACATAAAACAAAAGAGGTTTTTGAAACACCTCAAATCCATAATCACACATTAGCTTTCCTATAATCAATAATATCACCATTACATGATGGAACCCTGAAGTATGAGCATCAGATAATTCACCTTGAATGAAGTTATTTTATCTAGTTTTTTAATGATATTATATATATTTTTCATTATTAATTTTCCTCTTAGGGTCTATTAATACCTTAAATGTATGGGTTTTATCATGTAGGAACACCTGATCTTGATAAATCTACCCATCGGCACCTGGCTATGGGTCAATAAATGGTTTCTGAACTCATTGTACAATCTATTTTAGGAATATAATAATGACTATAGTATATTTCAAGAAATTATTATCAAAATGGTGATTCCCATGAGGACTATCTATCACTACAACCTCCTCTGTAACCCATAAAATATGCCTCAAAGGCATGTTTCTATAAAATAGAAAAAAATTATGATTATATTATAAAAAAATTATCTCAGGTTGAAATAGAATCTAATATTAATGTAATAAAAATTAAGCGATGAAAATCTATATATCCATCCCTAACATGAGGCTACTTATGTAAATAGTTAATAAAGAACTCATAATAATTTACCAATCATTTTTTATAATCCTATAACTCATCTAGAAACTTCCTAAGATTGAGCATAACCAGCATGAAACACCAAATTTTCATGTAATCACGTTGATTATGTCTATGTATATGTTCTTAATAAGGATTTTTCTAGTCTATAAGGGTGTTTTAATCCCATTATTATGGCCATTATATCCTTGAAATCTAAAAATGACATTAGAGAATGATTTCACCCAACAGAAAACATGATGTATGGAATAAATATGTAATTGGATGAAAAACAGAAAACACACATGTGACAAACAAGAGGAACAACAGTAGCAGTAAAACCCATTAGTAATATATAAAAACAACATAAAATTTAAAATAGATAAAATGAAAATAAATTATGGAAATAAATACTCCAAGTTTTATGCGTTCTACATCCAATCATCTCACCAACAACTGATAAAAACCTCCCCTTCTTAATATGGAACATTCCCACTCATACATAAAAATCAAATAAATGGCCTACCAAGCAACAAGGGGGTGTAAAGGTTATGATATAAATAGGATAAGTAGGATCCCACTCAATTTATCAATATGATTTCTTATAAAAATAATCCCATTTTCTCAATTTGTATGAAATCAAGGCACGATTAATTAGATGTAATTTTTATTTAACAACACTATAAATAGTTCCCAATTTTTCCATTATTCTAAAAAATTTATTAAAATTGTTTCAAATAATATTTCAAAAAACAATTTTAATCAGTCAATGTACGAATCTTTTCATATCAACCCATGTGATTCAAATACAAGATATAAAAAATGAACAAGCCAAGAAATATATAATCCCTTCTAGCAAGATTTAATATACATAAATTAATGAATTTTTAATTATAATTGTCCCTAGAACACATGGATCATAGATAGGGAATAGAGTAAGAGCCCATAATGTGAACCCCTTGAAAAATCAATCATGTCATGAAACAGATGCATCCATGGATGAGGAACAAAGTAACAAACAAAAATTGAACCCCTACCAATACTGATAGAGGTGGACCAATTTTACACCAAATAAGTATGTTACTAAATGTCCAATGTTAATAACATTTATAATAAAATTCGCAGTTGATTCACAGTTAACAGTAATTCCAAAATCATCTTTATTTCATAAAAAAAAAATTTAAAAACCCATTCATCAATATATTTAGTAATTCATTGAAAAGTCCTTATCTTTTTTCAAATGAGTGGGAATCCCATATTTCCAAAAAAAATCACACACACATAAGATTAATTTTTTAAAAAAATTATAAAACCAAGAGAAATTGCCGCTTAAATTCAATATTCTAGAGACTAAACTACCGACCACAAATTCTGGTCACACACCAATTTCAACAATATCCACACACCAATTGTATTAAATAAACATAAGAGAAATTAAATGAGTCCATGATAAAAATTCTCATATATTTGAATAAAATTACATAAAAATGGGTAGGATGATAAATTATATCAACAAATATCTGAAGAGACTCTTATTCTAAACCATAATAAAAATAATATCCAACACCCAAACATAAATTCGATAATGATATTACATGTGATTGAGTGGGAGAAACAAAATTATTGTCATTAAATTCCAAAATAAATACATACATGTACCATTCTAAAATAACAGATGTACCAGGAACAAAATCAGAATCAAAACATATACAAAAAGTTGAATAATCTACTCAGTTGGAGACCAGGGTACAAAATTGAGGATCTTGAATGACATATAACCAACCACTAATTCCTTGAGTAGAAACAAGGTATAATGTAGGTGATAGAATCATGATGAGATAATAATCATGCTTCCAAAACATTAAATATTAGGGAAAATCATTGGTTTAGAGACAAAAATTTACGAAGTGAGTCCCCTAAGATTGATGTACACTGAAAAAGAAATCACTTTTATTAATAAAACCTCGTAGAACCAATCAAGATGGGAATTTATTTCAAATAATAAATTCCTTTCATGACATGTAATTAAGTTCAAGTTTTTTTTATTCCTAATTCACATCCAAAATGTAGAATTCATGACATGAATAGTCTCACGTAGTCTACTCCCAATCTAGCTCCATTATAAAAAAACCTAGATTTTAATTGACACCCAACAAACCCATAGTAAAAACTCATGGGAATAAGAATATGTAAAAAAAGATAAACAGAGTGTTAAAAATATAATTTCATTTTATATTCACAATTAATAAATTATATATGAAATATATCTTCTCACCCAAAATTCCATTAATCATAAAATATACATCATATATTTTTAATATTAAATTTGACTAATAAAACATAGCTATTAAATTTTATGCTCAAACTAAAGTAAAAATATCACCAAATCAAAATATAATATAAGAATACATGTAATGCATAAGTGGAATTCTTCCTTATGAGTCCTATGTTTCTAATAATAGAAGGGGGTATCTTTTATCGTGGTTTCCGAAGAACATTCCAAATTCAAACTCAAGCAATTACAACATAAGGGGAATCATTTGTAGGAAATGCATAATCTTGAAAAACTATTTAGGATATGCATGATTGAGAAATAAATTCCCTTAAATTTTATCTTATCCTAATAACTCATCTTATAGTAATATGGTGTTTTATTTTCATATTTTCATTATATTAATATGTAATTATTATTTATAGAATCAAATTTGAATATTAGTAAGAAAATGTTTTATAATTTATTCTATTTATTTTATTTATGTATTACTTTGTTAAATTGAACCTAAATTCCTTTGAGATTTTAATATAAAATAAAGTATTTTTAACCCGTCTATTATATATTAGTGACTATAAATAATAAAAAATTCATTATATTTTTTATAATAATTTTTTAATTTTTTTCATGAAAATGTTCATTTAAATGTAATAATATTTTAATGAATATTATAATATGAAAAATCCTAAAATTAAATTCAAATTTTAATTTACTATATTAAAATTTTCTTATTATAAAAATTATATCTTTTTCTAGGATGCTATATTTTTCATTGAAATGTATGTTTTTTATAAAAATAACGTTTTTCATAATATTTGAATTATTTAAGAATTACATATAATACTATACATCCCCTATAAGTACTAAAATATGTATTTATTATATAAAATTATGAATTATAAAATATTAATATATATTGGAAAACCTATCAATAATATTTTTATAACTAAATTAGAACAGTTCTTTAATAAAAAAATATTTTTAGTTTTCTCATAAAATGATCCATTTTTAAGAGGAAATTATTATTATTTTCAGTCTCAAGATTCATTATATTTTATTTTATTTATTTTATATTAATTTATTCTATATTTATATGTATCCATAAATACAATGCCTTATTTAAAATATTAATTCTTAAAAAACATATTTTTTTTAAAAAAACTTTGTATTTGATTAAAAGTTATTATATTAAAAATAGCTTTTCACACCACTTGAAATTTTAGAAGAGAGAAATATTTCTAAAATTTATATAATATGGTTACAATTAATTAATATTTTAAATTTAAATATTTATTCATAAAAGTATTTATAAATTTTATAAATTACTTACTATGGAAAATTAATTATATTTCAATGAGTGATACCTTCTAAAATATTGTGTATTTTCATTAATTAAATAATTATTTTAAAATTTTCCTATCATATTAGGTTTTTTCTTGTATAAAAGTAAATTTACAAAAAATCATTTAAATTTTAAATAATATTAAGAACACTACACAAATAAAATGACATTTTCTATTAAAATGTTTTCCTTCACAATTTTTTTAATTTAAATGACAATTTCTTCTTATTAAGAGAATGAATTATATTAAATAGATCCATTAATCAAGTCAAAAATTGGTAATTAGGGTCATATTATATTTTTAGTAAAAAATTAATTTCAAGGGTTAATTTATAGTCAATATTATGAAGAATAAATTGGTATATTGAGGCATCTTGAAATTTAAATAATTAAAATGTCACTTACACATTCAATAAATAATTTATAGTTTATAATTTCAAACCCACATGTCTCACCAAATATTTTTATACCTAATTTTATAAACTCTTTATGCCAGCATATCTCCCAAGTGATTCTATTATAATAACTTATCCAACTTTAGTATATGTTAAAACGACTTCTCTTTCAGTTATAAAAGGGGATATTACTCCCCCATTGTGTCAACTATATCAATGGTAATGTAATTGATCATGAATATCATGTCCAATTCACTCACTAAATTCCTTCCAAAGAATTTATAAGTTTCCAAGGAATCCTCCTATTCTTAAATAATTACCTTATCAAAGTAAGGATTCCTCTCCCCTTTTTGATTCATGTTATTTTTTTGATAATCACTATTTATTTAAATATTTTTATTTTTATTACATATTTTTATATTCAATACTTTACATTTAAAATTATTTCCTAATTATGAGAGATTATATAATGTCTCATAATTTCCATATAATTTTTTTGAAAAATAATATGTAATTATTTTGTGACTAGGCTCTACGACAACATGTGATTCTGAGACCCTAGTTCTTGGAATGAAATTTTGAACTTTTCTTTAGTTCACATAAGTTAGCATACGAGTGGGATTTTTCAAACTTTTGAACCGATGATCATATTGCAAATCTGATGGCACCATTGAACGCAGAACGCTAATATTTTTTTTAGAAGGAACATAACTTCGACCGACAATGGTTAGATAGAAAATTTTATGTTCGTACATTTCATAAAATAATAAAATAAATTAAAGAAACGTTTTCTTATTTTATTTCACACAGTTGAGTGGTAGATGGTGGTGCTACAGTTCATCAATGATGCGATGACAATGCACATTAAATGAGGTTCATTAATATCTCATAGTAAAAGGTTAACTACTATGCTATTTTACAAATGAAACAGCGTAACGACTTGATGTCACTTCTTAACAATAACACTGCGATGTGTTTCTTTTTATTAAGCTAATGCATTGGATAATTTATAATTAAATGTTGGGGATTATCTGATGAACATATAGTGGAATTAATCTCTGATAAAGAAAAATGAACTTTCGAGAAACCATCGATAATGATGAATGCTTGAGGATTGGAGGGTGGTGACAAATATCATGTAGAAGAAGATCAGATCCAGGTTTTGATGAACGGTGAAGAATGAAAGTGGATCATGGGTCGATGATAACTTGGATCTTCATCCACCACCTACGAAAATGCCTAATCCGGGTAATGATTTCATTGGTATTGAATTCTTTGTTCTTCATTCTAAAACAACAAAATCAGATCAACCCACTAATATGTTGATCCATAGATCAGGTACTCTTGCAGTAGGGTTCTTTCCTTAGAGGGTTTTCATGAGAATTGATGATATCTTCATAGAATTGTGATCCCCAAAAACCCTGGTTTCACACATCTAATGTGAAGGGTGTGGGATAACATGAACAAGGCCTGATCCCTCATTCGTGTGCGTTCTTTGTGGATGAATTCTTGAAATGATGGAATAGAGATTTTGAGGCTGTCTTAGAGAAGGTAGAATCCATATGGTCCCATAAACATATAGAGTTCAAGAAACAGACCACTGGATCAACCTTTGTGCCCCGTAGAAGGAACCACCATTACGTCACGTCAGTATGAAGGTGTGGTACCAACCAGCATCATGTGGAGGGGCAGCCCGTATCCAGGCCACTCAGACATGCCAGAGTCATGTGGTCTGTCGACCGCGTGTGGGAGTTCGGCTTACCTTACTCGTGGAGCAAGCCACAGTCACATGACCGCAGTGGAGGAAACCATTATGTGTTGACCATGGGGCGAGTGGGGAGACAGACACGACTTCCAGCTATGTTTTATTCATGCGATTAACCAGTCCACCTTGGGTGGACCGGGCAGGCCAGTGGGCCAGAACGACCCCATTGGCGAGGGTTGGGCCCTCGGCCCAATGGGTTTGTGACCCAATAGACCATACCTAGGTCGAGCCAGGTCCGAGATGGGTCAACTGACCCAGGTCGGATCAGTGGACCGCGGGCCAGGCCGAGATGGGTAGGCCCAACAGGATCGGTCCAGACCTAGACTCAACACACCCCTTTTTGTAAAAACATTAATTACTAATATTATACGTGTCTCTTTGACACACCGTCTATGGTAAGAGAACCCTTACGATGAGTCAGTCCTTCTGATATAATCTACATGATTTTTAGTAAATGTTGGAAAACATACATATTGGATCAGACTCGAATCAAACATTTCCCTTTTACAAAAATGATCATATCATACAAACTTTGCATCCATTTGACGCGTCATCTATTGCGTTGGGACCCTCACAATGAGTCAGTCCCTTGGGATATTCTACGTGGTATTTTTTGGAGGCTGGGGTTTTAATGATGGCTTGTGGATCAGATCCTCTTTGATTTAATCGTGATATGTGCGGGAATTCAGTGTCTATCTAAGACATGATCAATGAGAGAGACCCTCCGTGCATCAGCCCGAGAGAGACCCTTCATGTATCAAAAATAGAGAGACCCTTTGTGGATCAACATTATAGAAACCCTTCATGAATCAGAAGTAGAGAGACTCAATGTGGATCAGTAGTAAAGGAACCATTATTGGATTAGCTGTAGAGTGATCCTTTGTGGATCAGCATGAGAGTGAACCTTCATGGATTAGAATAAGAGAAACCCATTTTGTATTAGTAGTAGATCAACCCTTTTCAGATTATAATTAAAGAGAACCTTCATGGGTTAGTAGAAAGTTCTCTCAATATAATAAGATGATCTATCTTTTTAACTAATCATCATTACATTTTTCATATGTTATAACTGGTTTGAGATATTCATTTTTCTCTGTACATTAATTTGAGATCATTCATTTTGGTATATCTATTGTATATTTTTGTGAGATGTGAGTTTGTCTTGGGGTCCTTACTGAGTATTTTTATACTCCCCCTTTCACAGGTATCACCTACACCTTCTGTGTCTTTTGAAAGTGAAAGTCATATTTGACTACTGTATTAGAGAACTAGCGATAAAAAGTACTCAAAGCTTGATAGATAGAAGGGGTGTGCGATAGTAACATCCGACAGTGAGTTGTACCTACACATCGGGCATGATCCTTGATGGATGACCTTCAGAACATATACATCCTTTGTTTTACATTCCTTTTAGTTGGGCTAGTATTCTGTATCCTTTTACTATCTGTAGTGCGTGTACTTATTGTTGGTTCCAGTTTCAGCATCCATTCCATAGTATGGGATGCATCTGTTTGTATAGATTGAACGACAGTGTCTTCCCTTTTTGGGGTATTCTTTTTTGGTGTTAGTATCCAGCCCCTGGCCTATGGAAGGAGTGATTATTGTAGTTACGGCATGGGCCTTGGGGAATAGGTCTTGAAAAAGTGGTATTAGAGGGTGGTCGGTTCTACCAAAAGAACTAAGAGGTTGTATATACAATGGGGGAATAATTTTAAGTGTTTTGAGTTAGGAATTCATTCTAGGGAGTCCAGTATTGGTGTGGCAGCCAAAGTATCCATACACCAGGACCTTGAATTCTTTTTTCTAAATAAGCACACAAAAACACAAGTAGTATGGGTTAGGGAAATTTTTTTCTCTTGATCTCTTTTGAGTCATCTCACCAGGTATAATTTATTAACTATGGAACATCTGCTTCCCTACAGGATTACTCAATGAAGACAGCCATTCATGATTCTTGTGAGGTTTTACAATGATGGTCTACCAAGTGATGATGCATTGGTATAGGGACCACTTCCAATGACAACACATTTGGGTGGTGTATCAGCAGCACCACCACCCATAGAAGGGAAGTCACTACTAGCCCCACCAGTAGATAGTGCATGCAACCTAAGCATGCTACACAAGTTCCAAATATATAGGCCTCTAATGTTTTGAGGTGAAGAAGATCATTAGGAAGCTGAGGATTTTCTAGAGGCAATTACATGGATTTGTTTCGTGGTAGAGACACCTATAGAAAATATGGTGGTCATAAACACTATCTTTCTTCAGGGCATGATAGGGAGATAGTGGAGCTTGATTCTCTAGACACACAAGAAGGAAAATGTTGCCTTGTTGGACATTTAGAACCTCTTCATGGCAGGGTTTGTACGAGAAACACTATGCTTAGTGTGTATTCAGGAACTTCTACAACTACATCAGGGGAAGCCTAATTGTGGAACTTTACACATTGAGGTTTACCAACCTATCCAGCAACTCCACCAATATGGTACAATACCCTTCCTTCATGGCCCATATCATTGAGAAGAGACTCTAATGGGAGATCAGGGTGTAGATGATTTTGATTATCATCCCAATGCAGGCTAGAGTGATAGAGAGATATCTACTGGTGGGGAGATTCTTTGTTGAGATGGCATCGAGGGTGAGATCCACTATAAGATGATAAGTGGCTGAGTCATCTATAGCTGGTAGTAGGCAAACGAATTAGCAGACCAAATGGGCCAGCCCTTCCAGAGGATGACCCTAGGAAGATGGGTTGTAGGTGTGGAGATCATGAGTCATTGGAGGTAAGACGAGGGTCATAGTTCGTTACTCGAGCAGTGGGAAGGGACACATAGCTCGTGACTGCCCAAACCACCGCATAGGCAATCAACATATGGTTGGTGGACAGCCAAAGAAGAGGTAGATTTTTGATTGAGGCGATATATATGGAAGAAAATGTGATAGGGAAGAAGGCCGAGCAGAAGGCAGCAGAAGAAAGTTCAGGATACTATATCCATGACCCCAGAGTGGTCCACCATGAGCGTAAGGAGCTGGAGGACAAGGGTGAGCTGAGATTCAGGAAGTGGATTCATATGACTATGATTCTCTAGATATGATTACAGGTACGATTTGTGTCTTACCCACCATACCTGCAGTTCTTATAGACACAAGTTCTAGTCACTCATTACTAGGAATAGGCCTTGTTCGAGACTCATAAATTCTGGTGGATCCATTGGATCAATCGTTATGATTAGAGACATTTTCAGGAGGGGATTTGACAATTACATACTAGTGTTAGAAGTTTGATATTATTCTTGGAGGTGAGATCTTGGGCTGAGATATCCTAGTAGAAATGTCGAGACCTTATGACGTCATCTTCAGTATGGACTATTTATCTATATCCTATGCTTATATTGACTATTTTAGGCACAAAGTGTTCTATGTCTGCAATGAAGAGACTAGTTTTTCATCACCAGTGAGAAGGGAAAAATTACAGTGTAGGAATTACTTTCTCGGAGGAGGGTGCAGCCGATCAATCAATAGTTGGCTAGCCTCACCCTCGGGGTGGTGGACAAGAGGATTCCAATCCTTCCTATAGTGGGGAATAAGTAAGTCGATGTATTTCTATAATTTTTCCGAGGAATACCTCCCCGCATAGAGGTATACTTCTACAATGACATGTATCAAGGGATGACACCGATATCTACACCGACATATTGGAAGGCTCCCATGTAGTTATGGGAGATGAGAGTACAGTCGGAGGACATGTATAGGAAAGAGATTGTAAGAGCTAATGTTTCTCCATGGGTATCCTCAGGGTTGTTTTCCCAGAAGGAAGATAGGATGTTAAGACTATGCATGGACATTCAGCACCTAAACTATGTTACCGTGAAGAACAAGTATCCCCTACCAAGGATGGATGAGCCCTTCGATCAACTGAAGAGAGTGATCTGGTTCATGATGATCGAACTCAGATCAATCTATCATCGGCTTCGGGTGAGTAATGAGGACATACCAAAGACAACCTTTAGATAATGGTACAACCATTATGAGTTTTTGGTGATGTATATCGGTAGGTCCAATTCCCCCAATGTGTTCATGGAACTCATGAACATGATCTTCCAACCGTTCCTCGATTGTCTCATTGTAGTCTTCATTGATTAAATCTTGGGGTGCTCAGCATTGGAAGAGGAGCACACTCTAGATCTGTGGATAGTCATGGATACACATTGAGAGTACCTACTTTATGGTAATCCCTTGAAGTTATTGTTCTAGATTTTAGAGGACATCTTTTGGGGACACATCATCTCATATACTAGACTTTTGGTAGATCATGTGAAGATAGATGTAGTGCTGGCTTGGGAGCCACCAAGGATTTTGATTGAGTTGTGGAGTTTCTTAGGTCTGGATGGGTACTACCGAAGGTTCAAACCTGAAAATTGAAAAGTATCAGTACCTTTGTCATCATTGAAGAAGAATATAAAACCCTTCATATGGAAATAGGGTTTATAATAGAGTTTCCATGAGATGATGCGAATACTGACGAGTTCCCATCCACCGTCTAATAGAAGAGGGCATTGGTTATGTAGTTTTCTGCGACACATTAGCCACTAGAGTGGGTTGTGTTATGATGTAGGAGTGTGTAGTGATCACCTACGAATCATGGTAGTTGAGTCAGCATTAGAAGAACTATGTGACCCATAACCTGGAGTTAGCAGTAGTGGTAATTTCCTTGAATATATGGTGGAAAAACATTATTGGTGAACAGTTTACCATCAACTATGACCACAAGAGTCTCATGTCTATATTATCACATATCGATTAGAACTTGAGACAACGATGATGGATGGAGTTCCTCTTAGACTATGACTTTGAGATAATCTATATTCTTGTGAAGGGGAATGTGGAGGTCAATGAACATAGTAAGAGATCTGGTTTGCAGCTGATGAGTGAGGTGATGGAACAGCTAGCCACAACACACATATCCTTCATAGATGATGATGGAGCAGCATACCTCCAGTTAATAACTATTACTCCCCCAATCTATCAATGTGTTTGGAATGCACAACTTGTGGATGTTGACTGTGAGACCCGATGTGCACAGATATCCTCAGGAGATTCTCTTGATTGATTATAGATAGGTGGGGATGTGTCATCCTTTTCAGAGGATTTACCTTTTTACTAGTGACATTACAGGCAGAGGTGTTGAGGGATTTCCAGTCATATACTTTGGTGGTACATTCTGCTGTAGAGAATACGTACCAGGACCTCTGACATTAGTACCACTGGATAGGGATAATGAATGTTGTGGTATAGTTCGTTTCATGATGCCACACTTGTCAGTAAGTGAAGTTCAAGCATTAGGTTCTAGTATTCTCGACACAAACACTTGATGGGTCGTGATAGATTATATTGTTATATTTTAAAATAATTTATCTATAGTTTTTATTTAAAAAATATTGTATTTTCTTTAGATCAGGAGCTGATACGACACACAATTCTGTGGTTCGTGCTACCCAAAATAGAATTTTGGACTTTTATTTAGTTCACTTTTGTAAACATGTAATCAGAATTTCAAAACTTTTGAACCAGTACACTGATTGAAAATATGAGGTTACTATTTAAATCTGAATGCTAATATTCTCCTAGAATGAATTTAACATTGACCAGAAAAGGTAAAATGGAAATGTTAATTTTTGGAATTTTTAGAAAATTATAAAATAACATAGAAGGAGTTATTTCATTTTCATTGGTAGTATTGAGTGGCGAATGGAGTCACTGCATTGCAACATTGAGGAGATGACGAGACACATTAAATGAGGACCATTAATGGATTGTTTTGAAAATGTTACAGCTATGTTGTTTCAAAAATGAAATTGCATAACTATTTAATGTTGTAGTGTAACAAAAACAATGTGACATATTTATTTTTAGTAAGATAACACGTTTGAGAGTTAAGAATTAAGCTATGGGAATTCTCTAATGATCCTATGGTTTAATTCCTCTCCATTTATAAAAAATGAACACCAATGAAAACCTCTCCAATGATAAATGATGGAGTATCAGAGTGTGATGACAAATATCATGGAGAACGAGATCAGATCTGGGTTTTGAAGGTTGAAAAAGAACAACAGAGGATCACAGGTCGATGACATCTTGGATCATAATTCATCTACTATGATAGATCCAAATATTTGTACGGATTTCGTTGCATTTTAATTCCCCATCATTCATTCTAAAACATAAAATGATAATCAACCAACCAATAGGTTGATCTGTGGATCTGGTGTTCTTGTGGGATTGTTCATTCCTGGGGGTTTTTCATGGGGATTATTGATAGCTTGAAAGAACAGTGATACCAAACCTCTACAGCTTCAAACATCTAACATGGAGGGTGTGTGCCGACACAATCAATTCATGCACCCCTTTATCTATTTGCATTATTCATTGAAAAATTCTTGAAATGGTTGAAACAGGACTTTGTGGTTGTTTTAGTGATGGTGGAAGCCCTATGGCCCTGTATTTGGAGACAGTTAAATAAACGGACCACCAGAACAACTCTAGTGGCCTGTATAAGGAACTGTCATCATTAGTGGTGGCGATCATGGAAAGACGGAGGCGGCACACCCATTAGTGTGTCATGGTGGGGTGGAGGTGTGGTGTTGACTGGTTCCATGTGGGGAGGAAGCATGTGTCCCGGCTACTCGGACATGCTAGAGGCACATTGTTTGTCGACTGCATCCGAGTCTGTCCAAACATGTCGTGCAAGCCGTGGTCGGTTGACCATTGTAGATGAAACTGCCCCGAATCAACTGTAGTGTGAGTGGGGAGTCGAATACGAATTCAATCTGTGTCTCTATCGGGTGACAAACCTATCCTCCTCTGGAGGACTGTGCAGACTAGAGGGTCAGGCTAGACCCATGGCCCAACGAGCCCATGACCCTAAAAACTAAGCCTAGGTCGGGACGGAGTCAGGTCGGAAGGCATGGGTCAGGTTGGTGTACTATGGGTGGGTTTGGTTTAGTTTGGCCCTACCAGGTAGAATCAAACCTTGACCCAACTAGCCCCCTTTTTTAAAGAACACATAATTAAATATGAGACCGAACGTCCGATTGACGCACCTTCTGCAGAACGAGGACCCTTACATTTTGGTTGTTCTTATGAGATACTATACATGAGTTTTGGAAGATGCTGGCATATGATGGTGTTGGATCAGACTCAAATCCAACCAATTCGTTTTTACAAAAATTCCAATATCTTACACACATCATGTCCATTCGACGAGTCATCTATTTCATTGGGACCCTTACAACAAGATGGACCATTAGGTTAATCTACGTGGGACATTTTGGCTATTGAGGTATTGCTGATCTCATGGGGAGAAGATCCTCCCAGAATCAAGTGTGCTATGTGCGGGAATCCAGTGGCTGGCTGTGATAAGAAGAATGAGAGTGACACTTTATAGATTAGCATGAGAACAACCTTCACGGATAAAGAGTAGGGAAACCCTTTGGGGATCAACATTAGAGAGACCCTTCATGGATCATTAGTAGAGAGACCCTTTGTGGATCATCTTGAGAGAGACCCTTCATGGATCAACAGTAGGAAGACCCTATGTGGATCAGTAGTTTAGAGACCCTTTGTGGCTCATCAATTGAGGGACCCTTCATGGATCAGCATGAGAGTGACCCTTCATGGATCCCCATGAGAGAGAATCTTCGTGGATCAAAATATTATCCAACATCTCTGGATCAATAGAATGGAAACACTTTGTTTGTCAGCAGTTGAGCCTCTCAACAGAAAAAGATGATCGAGATTTATGATTAATCATCTTTAATTATAAAATTATGTAAAACATGGTGTGATCTGTGACTTTTTATTTGGGCTCTACATTGAGATTTGGCTTCATGTTATTTACTTTTTTGATTTCTGTGAGTCCTAAGTTGCTATCAGGATCCCTACTGAGTATTTCTATACTCACCATAGCACGTGCTTCACCCTCACTTCTTGTATCTTATGTAGATGACATGCATCATTGACTAGGACATTAGAGAGAAAAATATATATGGTGCTCGAAGGTGGATCAATATACACGGTGTGCTTCAGTGACATCCAACAGTGAGATGTACATACCAATCAGGTAGGATCTTTTTCGTATGACCTCGGAATATTTTACTTCTTTTGTTGTATATTCCTTTCATTTGGGATTGTATTCCCACCCCTTTTACTTTCTATAGTACTTTTACATGTTGTTGTTTCATGTTTTAGTATACAATATGTAGTATCGGTTTCACGTCTCTATACAGATTGAAAGTAAATTCCTTCCATTTTTGGGGTATTTTTCCCCCATGCTAGTTTCCAGCCCGAGTCCTATGGAGGGCGGGCTTGGGGTAGTCATAGCACGGACCCCCAGGGATGGGTCATGACATATTTATACAAGATGAATGTGACATTAGTAATCCATTAGTATCATAATTTAAATATTATATCTACCCAAATGATACATAACATATGAGAAAAAGGAATTAGTATCGTAGAGGCTATCTAAATAAATTAAATATTTAACAACACATGAAAACATTTATACATAATAATTATATTATAAATACTTTTATAGATATATCATATTATATAATCATCTTAGTAATCAAGGTATTTAAAACATAATAAATAAGTTATCTTAGATGCGTAGTAAAGTTAAAAAAAATATCATTATAGAAAGGAAAACATGAGAAATACATAAATATCATCATAAAATATTACAATACCATAAATAATAATAATTAACCATTTTAAAGAAATACAAGGTCATTAAAAGGTCATTAAGGAAACATAAAATCAATGAACTCGATATAAACACATATCAATAGTCATATATCATTTTATCATGAAATTAATTGGAGGAATAATTTTTACTAATTAGGAAAAATTATAATAACATTCTATTTTATGTAAATTAAATGAATCATAAAATTTTTTCATGGCATGATCAGTCATTTGAAAATTTGGGACAACCATATGTGTATAAAATTATTTCAACATAGAGTTTCTCATTATATTAATAGAATAACATTCAAATAATGATTCCTTCATTTCGATCTTGAAAATAAGACATTCACACAAATCTTCATGCATCCCATTGACAAAAACAGATCCTTATCACTCTGTAAAAAATATCATTCCCCCAAAAACATTTCATCAAAGCTTACCATATCTTATTTTAACAACAATCCTATGATCATATCTTCTAATAACACATTCATATAGATAAAAAGTTTTCAAAGCATCCCACATACCATTCACATAAGAAAAAGTGAAATAAATATTACAAAATATCATTCACACAACATTATATCATATTAAGTGATACGAAACCATCACCAATGCTTTAGAGGGTAATATAGGACACCATCATTCATCATTCATAAATATGAGTGCCATAAGAAAATCAATCATTCCACATTTCATATACTTCACTACTATAATTCTGAGCATCTGCACATGCTGGAGTGGAGGAGTATTAGTGACCACCATTTGAAGGTCCCTAAAGGGTTTATTAGCAACCGCCATTTATCAGTCACTAGTAAAGTAGCAGGTAGGAAGGAAAATACCCCTAATATTTTGTTTTATTATTAGTGACTTCCATTTGGTGGTCACTAAAGGGTGTATTAGCGACCGCCAAATGGCGGTCGCCAATAATGAAACAAAAAACATCCAGCTTTTTCCCGCCTTCCCACTTGTCTTCTTCCCAGTAGTACTCTACAACACATCCTGCCTGTAGTACCCCCAGTTTCTGGTATGTAACCCATTCTTGATGATTTAAGGGTTTTAAAGTTAAGGGTTTTGAAAGGGGGAGTTGGGAGAACTTGGAATGATGTTTGGAGGAAAAGGGGAAGTCGCACGGTCGGCGCACGGTTTGTCAAACCGTGTAGCCGAACCGTGTGCAGTGGGTCTTGGAGGCAGTGGATTCCGCACAGTCAGCACGTGGTTTGTCTAACCATGTAGCCAAACTGTGCGTGAAGGTTGGCCAAGGTAGAAGCTAAAGAATGATTAGAGCACAGTTTGTCAAACCGTGCGGACTAACTATGTGGTCACTTAAAGTTAGATCCTAAAATTGTGGATCTAACTCATTTTGCCTTTAATTTCTTTGTTTAAACCTTCTAAGCGGCCTTAACTCAGGATTACTCACCCTTGAAGGTTTTAAGACTTCTCCCAAGCATTCCAGAGGTGATCTGAAGGCTTCTATTGGCTAATCGAAGACGGATTCTTAAGGTATGTTATCGTTCTTGATCGGTTTCTTAGGTCCACTTAGATCTACATATCCTATTCTCTCTATTTCATATATATACGCCCATTATGGGTAGATCTAATGGTGTGGATACCAAATATGACATTTTTTGGTCATGGTTGTATTAGGAGAAGAGATCTAAAGAGGGTTTTGGAGTTTTTACCCAGTGTTCTTGAACGTTCTTCGTCCGTGGCTTGGTTTCGCCCAATTTGGTGAGGTAGGTGGCTTCACTCACGATTCCTCTTTCTTATAACTTGAAGGCTTAGTTTCAATTTGTTTTACTTGATCGAAATGGTTTGTTTATCTGTTGTGAAAGAATGGTTTAAACCCCTTTTTAGTAATGGGTAATGGAAATTGTGTGGTTTTGGAAAGTGTCTGTGGAAGTAAATTTAAAATTGTGATTTAAAATTGCCTATGGTTTTTTCTGCTTGAATGAAATGGTTTTCAATAAAAGGGTGATGCTTTATTGAAAGGTTTTGAACACACATGGTTTTGGAAATAGACTTGCATGGGTTGTGGTGTGTGTTCATATGCATTGGTATGGATAACGGCGACAAGTCCCCCCAGCAAAAGGTTGGGATGGATAAAGGCGAGATGTCCCCCTATCACTAGGATGGGACGGATAAGGTCGTGAAGTACCCCCGTCAAGGTAGTCCACTAAGTGATGGCTTAGTGGAAGGATAACTCACCACTCACAAGTATAGGGTCATCTAGTTTTCATACATGGTTGGTTGTGTGGATTGGTGGAAGGGAAAAAATGTGCCAAATGGAAAAGTTAATGGATTGGGAACTTTTCTTGGTTGATTTTCTTAAGAAAGATGGGTTTTGTTGGAAAATGGTTTTGACATGGAACTTGTTTATTATGAACTATTTTGGAATTGATTTAAATAAATTGTTTTATATAAATTTGCTAACATTTTTTACCATAGAGGCATGGGTTGGGAAGTCATCGGGGAAAACCTAGTGAGTTTCATTACTCACCCCTTGCATTGGAATGGTGGTGCTTTTGCAAATGTCATATACCAGGACATTGGCAAAGGTAAAGTGTCACATGTTTAGAACACTGCTTCGTGATACATGGGCTGGTTCATGATGTTGGATCTTGGAGCTTGTGGAGCATGAAGTTGCGTTGTTGTCTTGTAGTCTTTGAGTTGTCTTTCCGCTGTTTACTCTGATGTTTTTAGTGTTGGTTTCTGCTATAGTACTCTTGGTTGATTTTGGATAAATAAATGGTTGATTTTTCAGAGTATTGTCATGCATCATTAGTAGTTTTTTTGGTTATGGTTGTTGGATATGTGGTATGTTCTTAAAGGGTAAATCATCCCCCAATTGATTTGAAACCCTTCGGCATTTATTGCCCGTATTTGGCGCCTTGGGGATGTCGGTTAAGGCCATGGAATGACTCATTGAGCTCTGAATCCAATGAGAATTGGAGGGTCATTACAAATGGTATCAGTTTGTTCAGTCCTTGGGTTATAAATGGTATCAGATTGTTCAGTACTTTCCTAACAAGTGTTCATCGATGTTCTTAGTCCTAGAGTTGAAATTCCTTCTTGTCTATTCCTTGGGTGATAATCTTAGACAGGAGTAGGATTGTCAGAACTTGAAATGTATAGCATAAAAAGACGTAGCTAACCCATTTATGCTAAACTTCAAGTTACCAGGGTGTTGGGTACATAAGTGTTTTGGATACACTTCTAGAATGTTACAAATCTCATTATCATGGGTTTAGCCAATGTGATGAGCTTGACATGCATTAAAGGAATAACTTCCCACTAGGATGGAATATCTCATTGCAAAGAATGATTTATGATTTTGGGAAAGGTGCAATTTTTTTAAAAACACATAAATTGATTTTCAAATGAAAGATTTTGAAAACTGGATATTTAGTATATTTTGAAAACGTGTGGATTTTCAAAACGTATGTGGGATGTTTTCAAAAATGGTTGAACATGTGGATAAGTTGGATGGTTGGAAAACAATGATGTGATAGCTGATGTGATATAAATTTAAATGATAAGCCTTCAGTTACTAGGAAGTGATACTAACAGCGTGTGTTGTTGGTATAGAAAATGGCACATGTTAGGCATCATAGAAACCAACCCAAAGAAGCTGTGGAGAATGTGGTTCCACCTGATCCAAGTGTGAACCAGGAGCTGGTTCAGAGTATCATTCAAGCGTTCCAGGCTGGGGACACAGGGAATCAGAGAGATGATTCAAGGCATGTAGACCATTCTTCCCAGTTCCAGAAGCAGAATCCACCCATCTTTTGGGGTGATTCTGAACCAGAATGGGCAGAGGTGTGGCTGGGTAGGATGAGTCGTATCTTTGATTTCATCTGCACACCAATAGAGCTGAAAGTAAAGCTGGAGATGTATATGCTCGAGGATCTTGGACATTAGTGGTGGGATTTAGCGGTGCAAGATAAATTGGAAGAAGGCCTTACATGGGATGATTTTGAAGAATTTTTTAACAAACAATTCTATCCTCACATGTTCCAGATCCATAAAATGATGGACTTCTTCAGCTTGAAACAAGAGATCCTCTCTGTCATAGAGTATGCGACTATGTTCATGAATTTAGTCTGTTTTGCACCAGAGGTTTTAGCAAATGATTCTTTGAAGGCACGCATCTTCTAATTAGGGCTAAGGCAGGAGATTCGATTGAAGATTGTGGTGCTCTGCATTATAGATTATACAGAGATGGTGAACAGAGCCACGGTTGCTGAACGTGATATCTCGGGATCAATGGGAGGAAGCATGATGATACCCACAGGAACAAGTGGGAAATTTAATGCTAGAAAAAAGAGGAAGATGGACACATACATCCATGGTGGGAGTGTGAATCAAAACCAGACAGTGCGATCAGTCAACCTTCCTCCACAACCCCAGAGCAAAGCAGGTTTCTTTCAATGTGGTTCGACTGATCACATCAAACGAGAATGTACAACACCAAAGAGAGCATGCCAAAATTGCAAGAAGATGAGGTATCTTTAGTGATATTGTCACAGTGCTCCACGGTCATGTGTTCGTGACACTTCTCATGTGTTGCCAGCATCTTTTGCTTCTATAGGGTGAGGACAACAAAATCATTCTGGCTAGTAGAACAGAGCTAGTTATGGTGATTCCAAGAATATCATAACCCCTCAACCAGGGCAATCTCAGCAAGTCAACAAGGAGAAAAGTGCCGCAATGAAACAATTGTATGGAGGAGAGAAAATGATAGTCGATGATCAGGTTGGACCATCTACGATGACAGGTACAGTTCTTTTTAATTCTACCTTCATCTAAGTGTTGTTTGATACTGGTGCATCACATTCCATCATTTCTTCTTGTGTTGTTGACTTTCTATGTTTAAAACTTGAAATGATGCCTTCTATGTTAAAACTGAAAACTCCTCTGGGTGAAAGAGAATGTCAATCCTTCGTGTGTAGAACATGTGCTATAACTGTTGATGGAGGTGAGCTGAAATGGGACTTCTCCATGTTGGATATGGATGTCTATGATATAATCCTGGGTATGGATTGGTTGACAATGTTCAAGTCTCACATCAACTATTATGGGAGAACGGTTAGTTTCACGACTAAGGATGGCATGGAGCATCTCTTCTGAGGAGAGAGGATAGTAAAGAAAATATCAAAGAGCTTGTTGACACCAATGGTGGGAATGATTTCTCACCAATTGGTAGAGTTGACTTTGGAATCAATGGAAGATATTGAGGAAAATATTTTCCAGCTGTGGTGGATCAATTTCCAGATGTTTTTCTGTAACAACCCGAGCTTTTATAAGATACATTATTTTTAATTTCATTCATGTCTTGTGTTGTATGCTACACACTGATTATCTTGTGCTATACACAGCACCGTATTAGCTTGTTGTATATGCAACACTATTCTTGTCCTATGTTACACACAATTTCAATTTCGTTTGATAGAAGTTATTCTACGCAACATTTAGTGTATATATATATATATATATATATATATTCAATGTATAAATAAAATATGTTTGGATTCTGTTATACGCAACAACAAAGGAGTCCTGCACTACATGCAACTCTGACTTGGCTTGCATTACACGCAATCGCGACCTTCCCTGATAGCGTGTGTTGTACGCAATACCGGGTTTTACTAAACAACAATATATTATTATAATATTGTTATGAACTAGCCGTTATGAATAGTATTAACTAAATTTTTAATTTTATAACATTATTATTCATCTTAAACATTTTCTAGAACATGGTATAAGAACAAAATAAATTTTTCGGGTAAAATAAGTGTTTTTCAAAAAATGCAGTTTTACTGCCTTTTGATGGAACACTCACATTAAATATCGTTTTTGACACGTTTATAAGTTCAATTTGAAAAAATTAAATTCTTCTTTGGAATCAAGAAATTAAAATTTACTTTGGATAAATTTTTCATTTTATTCTGATAACTTTCATATTTTAATGAATGGTAAAAACGCACTATATTTAAATTAAAAACAAATTTTTTAATCGTAATATCTTATGTGGTTAAATTATAATATTGAATGGTTTTAAAGTATAAATAGAATATATGTTTTTACCATTTAATATAATTTATGTCATTATCATTGATTTTACCTTGTATTCATAGGTTAAATCAATTCAATCTTTTGCAATGTTTTAAAGAAAAAACCATTTTCTTTCGACAACGAGATTAATTTTAATTTAATTCTTGCAACTTTTGTGTATTGAATTTGGAAAAATGGATTCTATATTTGGAATCAATGGATCCAAATTATGTTAATAAGCTACTTTTTATTTTTGGGAATTATAAATAGTAACTACGGTAAATTTTATTTACCATAGTTAAAGGTAAATCGGGTAATTAAGGGTAACTATAATATTATAAAATTACCCTAACACATGTCAAAATCCTATTGTATGACTAAAAGTAGACCCATATCACCTAAGGGTCGGATTATATTCATTTAATGGACTTTTTTCCATGAAAATAATTTAATTGTTATTAAATCCAAAGAATGTGACAACATGTCACTTTCTTAAATATTATAAGTATACTAATTTTAATTTAGTGATAAAATTCATGAATCTTCAAACATGAATAGAATCCAGAAATATAATACAATTATTTACATCATAGGAATTTATTTATAATTTTTAGGGATTAAATAATTATCATTTAATATGACACAAAGATGATGCAGTAATTGTCTTATTAATGAAATATTGACATAATTGATGTTATAAATACCCAAATAAATGTAATTTAAGACTTTTTATGAATTACACTAATTTTATATGTTAATATGACATGTTAGTATTGATTTAATTAACATTTATCGAACTAATAAATCTGTTATGAGTTTCACAAAAATCAATTACTAAATAGTGTCAAAATTGACATAAAATAGTTTTTAAAACAAATATTGTATTATTAATTGTTATTTTATTCCTAAAAATATAAGGTTCATCCAAATGACTTATATAAGGTTATATATATTAATAATAAACAACTTTGGGTTCGTTTGGCTTGATATAGTAAGTTTATTAACCTTATAGTGTAAGAAAACAAGAAGACACGGTAAAAGTAAAATTATCTAACTTAAAGTTAAATATAAATGATAAGGTTAAAATAGGAACCTAAACTTGTCTAAATTCTATTGGATGAGAGGATTTCGACCCATCCCCACCTTATCTTTGAAATAAATCAATTTGGATCTATTTAAAACCGATCTTAACTTTATAATAAAATAATAGTTTTAGATATTCCAAAGGTGCCCATCTCTTCCCTTATAAAAGGGTACCTCCTCCCCCTCTTCCTCAAACCACTTTGAGCCTTCAAGATCGGCCAACCCCTGCCAATTTCTCATGTCCACTTCCCTAGAAACATCCTAGAGGTTCTGGTATTTTTCAAAGACCTATTTTAGTTCCCTAAAAGGAGGTCTCAAAGAAGCACTTCAAAGAAGAGGAGGTTCAGACACTTACGAAGCAAATCGGACCTAAGGTAAGGGAAATGTCACAATCTCATTTTTATCCGAGATTGTTTATACTTTGGTATTTATTGGGGTGTATTTTATCATCCACATCCATGTTTCCTCAATATGTAATATTTCTATCCTTCTACAATATTTTATATCCAATTTTACCCTTCGGTGAGTTTTTAGTAAAAGATATGAAAGGAATCTTTTGTCGTTTTTCGTACGAGGTACTTTTTGACTTTTCTGAAAAAAGTACGAGAAGAATGTTTTTTTAACTTATACAGTATGAATGGATTTTTAAAACATTATTTCCAAGAATATTCCATTAAAAGTTATGAAGCTTATTTTTAATCAACTTGTTTTAGTTTAAAATTGTGTGAGATGTTAAGAAAGGAAAATGTTTTTGAAGTAGAAAGGATATTTTCCTCAAAAATGGAGTTCAAGTGTTTTATCAAAATTATTTTCCATCTAAGATAATATAGGGTTCTGTTTATATTCCTATTATTACATTGATTTGACTATGTTGTGATTGAATTATTTTTATGAATTCCTTTATCTTATATGAATTGTTTTATGATGTCATGATGTTTATGATTTCCATTTTTATTACATGGGTTATGCAATGGTGTATGATTTATGATTTTGTGGAACACATAAGAATGGTATCATTATGAGATGGGTGGGACCTATATCTCCCTCCAATGCATTGGGTAAATATTTTTTATCTCATGAGATAGACATGGCTAGAACGTTAGGTTATACCGGTTCAGTGAAACTGGACTGAAACGAGGAGTGAACTCGGTTCAGAATGGGACTTTGTCCACTAAGATAGTCTTGTAAATGAGTCTTGACTAATAAGAAATGATTCTCTATAATTGTGTGTTTATTCCACAAAGTTTCATGTTTTAATTTATGATTATTGGGATTTCATTTCACTACTATGATTTATCCCATGTTATGAAATTATGCTCTCTTTTGCAGGTTAAGATTTCCAAAATGTTATATTCTTATGAATATGATGTGATTGATATTTCTTTTGTTTACCCTTACTGAGAATTTGAGCTCACCCTTTATGTTTTCTTTTCCCCAGGATATAAACAAAGGTTTTAGGTAAAAAAAGGGGGGAAGATCTTTATTGGAGATGTTGAAGATTTTTCACCACGATTAGAAGATTATATGCTGAGTTTCCAAAGACACTAAACTATTACAGTCCTTGTGTGTGTGTGTTTTTTTGTTATGTACTAAGTATTCCTCAAAAGTAATGTAATGTCTATGTACGTTAAGCTTCAGGTCTCTATATTTTCCCACAAACTTCTCAGTGTTACCACCTATAAGAGAAGTGGTGTTTACAATTGATCTCCTTCCGGGGACTAGTCCTATCTCACTTCCATCTTATAGGATAGCACCAACAAAGTTAAAGGAATTTAATGTGTAGTTGGAAGAACTGGAAATCAATGGTTTTATTCGGCCAAGCGTGTCCCTGTGGGCAGCACTAGTTTTGTTTGTAAAGAAATCAGATGGAACTTTGAGGCTATGTGTGGATTATCTTAAACATAACCAAGTTAGGATAAAGAATAGATATCCACTTCCTTGCATTGATGACCTGTTTGATCAATTAAGGTGAGCTCATTGGTTCTCCAAGATTGACTTGCGGTCAGGATATCACAAGTTGCGAGTTCGGAAGGAGGATATTCCGAAGACATCCTTAAGAAGCAGATATGGACACTACAAATATATAGTCATGCCTTTTGGTCTAACGAATTCACCTACAGTCTTCATGGCTTTAATGAATTAGATATTTCAACAATATCTAGATTCTTTTGTTGTGGTGTTTGTGGATGATATATTGGTGTATTCAAGAAAAAGGGCTGAGCCTGAGAAACACTTAGCGATAGTGTTGGAAATCTTGAATAACCATTAATTTTATGCCAAATTATCAAAGTGCGATTTTTGGATACAAGCGGTACGTTTTCTGGGCCATGTTGTTTCTGTGAATGGTGTTTCATTGGATCCATAAAAGATAGAAGTTGTTCTTTCTTTGCAACCACCGAAGAATGTCTTTGAAATACGATGTTTTCTTGGTCTAGACGTTTATTAACAACACTTTTTCTGTGACTTCTCACGACTAGATTTGCCAATGACAGCTTTGACAAAGAAGAACAGTGCATTTCAATGGACTAAGGAATGTCAGTGATCTTTTCAAGAGTAGAAAGTTCGCCTTACATCAGCACCTATCATAATCTTTCCAGAATCAGGGTAAGGATAAGTGGGGTATTGTGATTCTTCGGGAATAGGGCTGGGTTGTGTTCTCATTCAAGGAGACAATGTTGTTGCTTATGGCTCAAGGCAGTTGAGAGTGCATAAGAAAAATTACCCTACATGTGATTTGGAGTTTGCTACAGTCATCCATGCTTAGAAAACATGGAGACATTATCTCTTTGGTGAGAAATTTATTGGGTTTACAGATCAAAAAATCTTGAAACACATTTTCTCACAGCGAGATTTGAATCTGTGGTAGAGGAGATGGATGGAGTATCTTCAAATGTTTGACTTTGACTTAATGTATACACCGGGTAAGGGCAATTCAGTGGTTGATGAATTAAGCAGGAAGTCGTATGTTCAGTTGGCAAAGGAATCCTCAAATTAATGGCAGTTGATGTTGGTCTTAGTCTACATGCATGTGGAATGTGAAAACCTAGGTGATGTTGTTGTTTTCATTTCAGCTACACTGGTTCCGGATTTGGTGGAGATAGTAAAGGAGACATAGCCATCCGATGTAGACTGTGTTGCAATGAGTTCAAAACTCAATGGTGGGGAGACCATTGAGGGATGGAAGCTGGATGGGAGTTGAGTTTTTTGTTTCAGAGATCGTATGGTGGTACCGATAGTTTGTTAGGAAGAACTCATTCATGCTTACCACCATTCGAGATGGGATGTACATCTGGGTACACAGAAGATGTATAAGGCACTAGAGGCGTAGTTTTGGTAGAGCGACATGAAAAATAAGGTGTCTGAGTTCGTCTAGCGATGCTTAACTTGTCTGCAGGTTAAAGCAGAGAATCGGAGACCAGCTGGTATGTTATAGTATTTACCTATCCCAATGTGGAAATGGGAGCAGATAGCAATGTATTTTGTTACAGGTCTTCCAAGAATGGTCCGGAAACACAATGCCATTTGGGTGATGGGGGATCATCTAACCAAGTCGATCCATTTCATCTCGATTCGTGAAACTCATACGGTGGAAGATCATTCAAAAATATATATTCCAGAAGTGGTAAAGAGGCAGGGGGTGCTAGTTTCTATCATCTCAGATAGAGATATGAGGATCACATCTCGTTTCTAGAAATCATTACAGCAAGCCCTAGGGACTCAGTTGACGATGAGTATGGCGTATCATCCTCAGATAGATGGGAAATATGAATAGACAATACAAACATTGGAATATATGTTTTGGGATTATGTAATGTACTTTGGTGGGTCATGAGAGGAGCATATACCCTTATTGGATTTCTCAAACAATAACAGTTATCAGGCCTCGATACACATGGAAACTTTTGAAGCATTGTATGGGCGTCCTTGTCGTTCACCACTATGCTCAGTGGAAACTGGTGAAACTTCACTAGTTGGGCCGAGCCTTGTCCTAGAAACAATGGAGAAGATTTATTTTATTATAAAGAGGATGGAGACGGCTCAGAGTCATCAAAAATCTTATTCATATCACCGTCGAAGACCGTTGTCATTCGTTTTGGGTGATCATGTCTTTTTGAGAATCTCTCCATGGCTTGGAAAACTTCATTTTGGAAAGCAGGGAAAATTATCTCCTTGATATATAGGCCCTTTTGAGATACTGGAACTGGTTGGAGAGGTGGAATATCAATAAGAATTACCACCACTGTTCAGTGCAGTACATAATTTGTTCCATGTATCTCAGTTGAAGAATTATCGGCCTGATCTTGACCATGTGATCAGATGGGATCACTTTGACCTAGAGTTGGATGCTTCATTGGTACATATCCTGGCGCATATTGTGGATGGGTAGGATAAAGTCTTGTGTTGAAAAAGCATCGGCCTAGTGCAGTTTTTGTGGCAACATGGTCAGATTCAGGAAGAGACTTGGGAATTCAAGAAAGAAATGAGAGAGCAGTGGCCCAAACTCTTTCAGTCAAGCGATGGTTTTCTACTTTTTGAGGACAGAAAGTCCAATGGTGGGGAAAATTTAGTACCCCTGGTTTCTGGTCTATAACCATTTCTTGATGCTTTTGATGGTTTTAAAGTTAAGGGTGTTTAATGGGAAATTTTGGAGAACTTGGAATGATGTTTGGAGGAAAAGGGGAAGTTTCACGGTCGGTGCAAGGTTTGTCAAACAGTGCGGCCAAACCATGCGCAGTGGGTCTTGGAGGTAATGGATTCTGCACGGTCGGTGCATGGTTTTTCTAACCATGCATCCAAGCCTTGCGTGAAGATTGGCCAAGGCAGAAGCTAACGCACGGTTAGTGCACAGTTTGTCAAACTGTGTGGTCACTTAAAGTCAGATCATAAAATTGTGGATCTAACTCGTTATTCCTTTAATTGCCTTGTTTAAACCTCTTAAGTGGCCCTAATTTGGGATTACTCTCCCTTGATGGTTGTAAGTCTTCTCCAAAGAGTTCTTGAGGCAACCCGAAGGCTTATCTTGGAGAATCGAAGCTCAATTATTAAGGTATGTTATCGTTTTTGATCAGTTTCATAGGTCTACATAGATCTACTTCTCCTCTTCTCTCGTTTTCTTAGATCTATGCTAGTTATGGGTAGATATAAGGGTGTGGATGACAAATATTACCTGTTTTGGTCATGTTTGTGTTAGGAGAAGAGATCTAAGGAGGGTTTTGGAGTTTTTACCCAGTGTTCTTGAGAGTTCTTCGTCCGTGGCTTGGTTTCGCCCAATTTTTTGAGGTAGGTGTCTTCACTCCAGGTTCCTCTTTCTTAGAACTTGAAGGCATAGTTTCAATTTGTTTTCCTTGATCAAAATGGTTTGTTTATCTGTTTTGAAAGAATGGTTGAAACTCCATTTTAGTAATGAGTGATGGAAATTGTGTGGTTTTCGAAAGTGTTTGTTGAAGTAAATTTAAAATCTTGATTTTAAATTGGATATGGTTTTTTCTACTTGAATGAAATGGTTTTCAATAAAAGGGTGATGCTTTATTTAATGGTTTGGAACACACGTGGTTTTGGTCAAGGACTTCCATGGGTTGTGGTGTGTGTTCATATGCATTGGGATGGATAAGGGCAAGAAGTCCCCCCATCACTAGGTTGGGACTGATAAGGTCGTGAAGTACCCTCGTCAAGGTAGTCCACTAAGTAACGGCTTAGTGGAAGGATAAATCAACACTAGTGAGTATAGGGAGGTCCAGGTTGCATGCATAGTTGGTTTTGTGGATTGGTGGAAGGGAACAAATGTGTTAAATGGAAAAGTGAATGGATTAGGAACTTTTCTTGGTTTCTTTTCTTACGAAAGATGGGTTTTGTTGGAAAATGGTTTTGACATGGAAATTCTTTATTGTGAACTGTTTTGGAAGTGTTTTATATAAATTATTTTATATAAATTTTCTAACATGTTTTATCCTAGAGGAATGGGTTATGAAGTCATTAGGGAAAACCTACTAAGATTCATTACTCAACCCCTGCTTTGGAACGTTGGTGCTTTTGCAGATGTCATCTATAGGGATGTTGGAAAAGGTAAAGTTTCACATGTTTAGAGCACTGTTTCATGACCCTTGGGATGGTTCCTGATGTTGGAGCATGGAGCTTGTGGAGTATGGAGTTGTGCTGTTGTCTTGTAGTCTTTGATTTGTCTTTCCGCTGTTTACTCTGATGTTTTTAGTGTTGGTTTCCGCTGTGGTACTCTTGGCTGATTTTTGATAAATAAATGGTTCAGTTTTATGAGTTTTATCATGCATCATTAGTAGATTTTTTGGTTATGGTTGTTGGATTTGTGGTATGTTCTTAAAGGGTAAATCATCCCCCACTTGTTTTTAAACCCTTCGGAATTTATTGCCAGCCTTTGGCACCTTGGGGATGTCGCTTAAGGAAAAGCAATGACTCATTAAGATCTCAAGCCAATGAGAATTAGCGGGTCATTACACCGCTGCCCACTGCCCCCCCAGCCCCGCCCTAGTCACCGATGGCCAACACATACACACCATGGCTACCTTCCCGAAGCCCTTCGGTCTCCCCCCAATACCACCCTCAACTACCCTTAACGTACCAGGACACACTCCGTTCACCATGCATCCTCCATGTCCAGAGAATCAAGGTTGTAGAAAACCTCTCCCATCTCATTGTGTCACTTACGTGACCCAGTGCATCGAAGACCGAAAATCACTGGTTTTTGTGGTGGATCTTTGGGTCCGCCAAATGGCAGATGCTAAAGAGTATTGCGATAAGCCAAAAATTTCCTCTATTAAATGGATACTAGGTGGACGCTAAAGTGATTTAGTGACGGATTTTTGTTGTCGCTAATACACTTATTTATAGTAGTGAATCCAATAGAAAAAAAGAACGATTTTCGTAAAACCTAATAGAAAATCAAATAACATGAAAAAATAAATATTTTAATATATTAAAAAGTAATTTTAATGAAGAAATCAATTCATAAGAACATTTAAATAGGTATCAAAACATCACCTCATAGAAGATAAACTATGATATAAAAAATAAGAAAACATACTACATTTTCACAAATAATATTAAATAATTGAAGTAAAAATTAAATTTAAAGGTAAATTATTCATAAGGTAATTATAATACAACAACATAATTTATAATATAATGAAAATTGAAATATAATAGATAAATAAGTGTGATTATGATCTATAGAGATAATTAACTCACAAAAACCATTACAAATTTTGTAATTTATGAATCATAATTCAAATTAAGAATAAAAAAATATACTTATATATATTTAACTAATTTAGTCATTGATTAATCGTAAAACTATTAAGGGCTAGTTAATACACAATAGAAATAGGACATTGGTATGTAGTGTTAAAACATGTTGTAATAAAGAGATATAGAGATGAATAAACCAAATAATTGGAAAAGTGAATGCATTGAATGAACACAAAGGAGAGATTTTTAAATAAATATATATATCATGAAAAGGGAAATTTATGATAAAATTATTCATCTAGGTATTAAATATATATGATAAACAATAAATTGGTTAAAAACATGATATCATTCCCCAATGAAAAAGATCATAGAAAAAATGGGTTACAATGTTTCCAATCCTAGATGATAACCCCTTGACATCATGTAAAGAAATATCTACCTGAACCATCAAATTAAAAACATTATTCACATATTCTTCCTTTTTATACTAAAAAATTATAATTACTTATTATTCTTATATTGGTGATCTATATATCATTTAAAACACAAAGTGCCGATAACTATAACAGTTTTTCACATTTTATAATGTGGATATTGTAACCCATCCTTTGGAACAAAATTTTTAATTAATAAATAATTTATTATACTATTATATATGTATTATATTTTTTTGTAAATATCTAATAAAAAATATTTTGTTTTTTAGTTAAGTTGAGTTAAAATGGAATTGATTTTTTGTTTTTTCTTTTGATTTTAACGAACATTGCTGATAATTTAATAATAAGTAAAATACATTCAATAATATTTCCAAAACCATATAAAAATAATTATTTTATTATATAATAATAATAATAATATTATTATTATTATTCCCATATTCATCCATGATATATTTTTATAGCACCATTCATGTAACTAGAAAAACTAACCAAACATAAAGATCCTCTTTTAAAGGATTGGTGAGTATGGTTAAGGGGTTTTATATTGTTATAATGTAAATTTAATAGAAACTTAATGAAATTATTTATATTTTTTATCAATTTTGAATGATATTATATAAAATTTTGATAATTTTTTAAAACTAGAAGAAAAATGAAAAAAAAATGATTCGTCATGGAAGTCGTAGTCTATGCACACCAATGTTTTACATTCTATAGTTTTCTAAGATGATTGAAATGAAAAAATAAGGTGTGATGAATAAATATAAAAAATTTATAAATGATAAAGATACTGATAGAATTCTATTATTATAGAGATAATTTTTTTTTGAAAAATAATATTATGAAGGTAAACAAAATAAGGAAACAATACATATATTAAAGGCTTGATCAATTCTTGGATGCACACTTGAATATGGGTAGAATATGATAGGGTGAGTGAAATAGGGATTATATTCATGGAATAGGTTCATAGATATATTAAAATTGTATATTTATTATATGTAATTTTAAATATAAGTGATTCTTGAAATGGTGAAGATGTTTTCCAATTATAATTTAAGTGATGGGTTGTTTTTAGAATATCCATTGAATTTTCAAAAAATAATTTCACTATTAATGAATCAATAGATTAAAAAAGGACAAATAAGTCATGGTTATATTGTTTTTTCAAGCATCGCCTCAAACATAGATTTGGAAACATGTTTTTATCTTGTTTTTTCCCACTAATAGAAAAAAATTAAAAAAAATTAGCTATGTAACAAATATTTAACCACAGAAATCAATTTTAATGTCCAAAATTAAAATTTTACTAATTATCACACTTTGACATTGTGATTTATTATTTGAAAAAAATTACCCTATAAAATTTCTACATTTATGAATGTATGGTTTTAAAATAATAAAAATTAATTAAAATAACCCTTTAAAAATTAATATTTTTAGGTTTTTAAATTTATATTTGATAATGTTATAATGTTAAATGATTTCAGAATGATAAATTGAATCACTAAAAATTTCATTGAATTTTATTAGGCATCCATATTAATCCAAAACTAAATTCCACCCTCAAAATGCTTGATTTAAAAAGAATACAAAAAATAGATGCTTTTTTAGTAATATTTTAAAAAATTTATTTTGTTTTAAAAAATGGAAATGTTTTTTATGTAAAAATAATATTATAAAGATCATTATGTTATATTTTTAATTTCATATTTTTTTAATGAATTTTTTTTAGATCTTATAGTTTACTCATACATGGTATCAAAATCATGCGAATTTTAAACTCTCTGAATCCCATGTGTTTTAATTAAGTATAAATATTTTTTTTAAACTATAAATAATCCATATAAAGTACAATTTGGTATTTTGAATTCAAAAATAAGGTTTATTTTATATTAAAATTTTATAAAAAAGTTATATATATTTTATAAAAAAATTTTTACTTCTTTTGAATATAATAGTTTCAATATTTACTCATGCTAATTATATCCCTTTGAAATGTTATTATATTATACTGGTTTACAAAATTTCTGTTTATTATAACATTATATGTAATTTAATCTTTTTTTCATTTTTTATACAATGTGTAAAATATGTTATATAAAATTCTATGCATTTTAAAATATTTAATATGATGAATTGTTATATTCTATCCTGTAAATAAAATCTGTCTACATAATCTAAAATACCACTTACGTTCAAAGATGGTGAAGCATATCAGTATGATAGAAATGACTTGCGGGTTAATATACAATAAGTTATCAAATATAATAATTGTGGTAAGATTATGAAACCCATAAATTCCTTCCTAAGAGTAAATTTCAGTTATTTATTTTCCTTATATCCTTTTGAGCTATACATCCCACTTGATTAATTTCCCAAGAGTGATTATGGTCAAACATGCACTAATATATGATCATAGACAGTTTTGAAGTATTATTATATATTTTCATTGTTTTGAAAATTTATTTGGGATCCCTCTAGAGATATATATTCTATTTCCTAAAACCATATTAAATGTTTCTAATTGACGAATTAAAAAGATTCTCCTGAAAAATATTACCATCAAAATCATTATGAGATACAATAAAAATACATCTATAAATTATTCATGACATTCTAATCATTGATGTGGTGATTAAATATTATTAAAAACATCATAGATATACCAAGGTTATAAAATAAAACTTAAAAAATTCATCCACTTCACTAGAGTGTATGATATGTGTTCCTTACTAAATTCCACTTCAATGATATTAATTTTATATGAAGTTCATAGTTCAATTTGTTTTACAGGATTATGAGGTGTATTTTCATTGATATCCCTTGGATTTGGTGATTAGTTTTCTTACATTCCATAATAACTAAATTTTGAATCATTTCACATTCAATCCTTCCTCCATGTTGACCATAACATTTCGAGATTCCTAATCTCTATTTCACATGTTACCACACATAATACATTAAACTTTTCCATTTAAAAATTTCATATACGATTCTTATAACATTTATTACCCACTGTAAGAGGCTAATATTCATTGCTAATATATGTAGTCTTCATGTGCCTTGCTATTCATAAATACCATTTTAGTGCATTTTACATTTTGAACACCCATTCTCATCATTTGTGCACTTCATGCCTAATGTGCACCAATTTAGGCCCAATGTTTCATCTGATTTTAAAGAATGTAAATATCCATATTTTAGTTTGATATTTTTGGTAATGGATATTAACTTAATTATGAACATTTTTTATTCAGGGATCAATGGATTATTAATAAAGGATGATGGAGATATTTGGCGATTAAAGGAAACAATTCTGGAGAAGGTAGATTGGATATCATCCTACTGATCGGACTATGGGGACCGATATACAATCCCAATGAAGCCCAAAATTTATTTAAGGATATAGGACATATATAGTAACAAATAATTCTTCTGGAGCCAGTGCTAATTCGTCTTCAATTGAGGTGATTAATGCGTCCCAAGTTGAAGATTTAATTTTGGGCCAGAGTCTGTGGCCCAGCAAAACAGCCCACTATTTCAATCATATATCCAGAACCAAAAAGTATTGTGGGATGAAATTTTACATTATGTTAGGGAACATCAGGGGATTCATTTAAGTTTTCTATGTCCCACTCCAATTCGGCTTTCTAGAAGGTCCTTTAGGCGCGTCTTTCCGGTGGATGCAAGCTGGATGCAACTTCGGGGCAAGAAGTGAAAAAGTATCTCATCATTAATGTTCCACCCACCTGTCCCCAAAATAATTAATTAAAGGCACATGGGATGTTGGGGGCTCGGACAAGGCTTCATTTTTTCCTATTTAAGGTAGTAGTGGTGGTGGATTTAGGGATGTTGGGTGCTTTCTTTTCATTGTAATGTTATTATGCCAATTTGCCTTTGTAATGTTCTTCCTTCTCATGTAAGTTGTTCGAATCACCTTAGTCTTCAATAAAAGTTCTTCTTCTTCTCTTGTTCTGTTCTTCTCCTTATCACCTTGATACCGTTGCCTCAAGGTGTGAATTTATTCATACCAAACCTTGTGATTTTGTTCACACAATAGTGGAGTGATCGTTATTTTTGTTGTTTTTACTTATTCAATTCCACCCTCATAAGTCTACTTTCCGCTTCTGTTGAGAACTTGTCATCAATGGAGGGCTAGCTCTTTTATGGGTTGATCCAAGGGAGTATCAAGGGGCTGGATTGAATGTTATTTCACATGCCCTAAATGTTATTAATTTCTTTTAATTGAGTTTCTTTCATTCAATGATTTTTATTCTTCCTCTTCCTTATTGAATTTATTCACACCACTTTCATGTGCTAATTACATCCTTTACCTTGGAGTGCTCATGAAATTGATCCTAAAAGTGTATAGGTGATTATCATATGTTTTGAAGGTGTCTAATCAGTAAGTTATGAGGTTAGTTTGAATTCATTGCATGAATCCTTCTCTAGTTAATGAAATTAAAATCGTAAAAAAAGGAATTCATTCAATTCACCCCAAGCAATAACCTAGGATCAACTCATTTTCTCATAATTTGAATTCACATAGATCTTTTAGTGCTCTTTCAAAACAATCAAAAATCAACCCAAGTTGTCCACTTCATATCCAAAAAACTATCTATTTTTATTGAGTGTCTAAAGGTTCTTCTTTGGTCTCTGGGGATTCGACAACCCAAGCTACACTACAAGCGACCGCTTGACCCTTAAAACTTGGGTAAATTTGGGTGCAACCAAATTTTGGCGCCGTTGACGGGGACCAAGTAAGTTCCTTATAAAAAAACCTTCTTTCCTCACCCCCATTATTCTATTCTCACCCGATATCTCTTATCTTTTCCCTTTCTCTCTTTTTTTTGGCGCATGTCCGCCTTCACACGCGATAACTCAAACAGACTAGTTAGAGTGGAAAGTCATAGGATAGGGGAGTCAAGTACACCATTGGATCCTAACCTTCCTAATACCCCAGAGATAAATATTGAGTCAATTTCAATGGAGGGTCTTCAAATAAACCAACTCATAAACCCGGGCGGGAACCAAAATGGAAATCCAAATGAGGCAGCCCCAAATTTGGGGAATGCAGTCGATCAAACCATGAATGACTACCTTACACCTACCTGGACCAATGAACCCTCTTGCATTAGGCATGCTTCCCTAGGAGATGCCCACAATGTCTTTAAACCTCATGTCCTAAACAACCTTCCAACTTTCCATGGGATGGAGTCAGAAATGCCTTACCTTCGTGTCAAGGAGTTCAATGACATTGTTGAAACCATGTGATCACCACATCAACTAGAGTCAGCTAAGATGAGGCTCTTTCCTTTATCACTTAAGGATCGAGCAAAGAACTGGTTAAATAATCTGATACCTTCATCAATCCATACTTGGAACCAACTGCAAAGGGAATTTTACAAAAAATACTTCCCCCATCACAAAACCATTGCACTAAAAAAGACCATCCAAAATATTTTTGAAAAAGAGGGAGAGTCATTTTATGAAACATTGGAGAGGTTCAAAGACACCCTAAACATAGTTCCACACCATGGTTTTTCTATTCCTGAACAAGTAAGAATTTTCTATGAAGTTTTGGGCCCGGGGAACAAACAATTTATTGACATGATGTGTAATGGGACCTTTAAAAACAAATCCCCAAATGATGCATACGAGTATCTAGAAATCCTTGCTGAACAAAACCAAACATGGGGAACATCACCTTATTCTGAAAAGCCTCAAAGAACTACTAGAATACATACACTTAGGGAAGAGTAAAGCCTTAGGGTGAAACTTGCAGCACTCTCTAGGAAGGTTGAAGAGATAGACCATAGGAAAATCAATGAAATCCAAACTGTAGACCTTGTTTGCACAATCTGTGACAAACATGACCACAAAACAGATAACTGCCCAACCATTACATCCATCAAGGATGTTCTTTTAGGTGGAACACCTGCTGAAGTCAATGCCCTAAACTTTCAAAAGCCTCAATACCCAAACACATTCAACCCAAGGTATAATGACCACCCAGGCTTCTGATGGAAAGATAACCAACAACCTAGCCAACCACAAGGACCAAACCCCTACCCTACACAAAATTTTCAAAACCATAACCAATTTCAACCACAACCAGTACAATACCAACATCCTCCAGTCCAATACCAACAACCCATCCAACAACCAAAGTATCCCCCCTGGAATAACCCAACCAACACAAACCCCTTCCCAATCTGTCCCTCTCCCAATCCTTGAACAACTGTGCAAACAAATGGAAAGGATGAGCTCAGAAGTCTCGTCCCTTAAACAAGAACTTCAAACCATCAAAACTAGAAAGGAACCCATGCCCACACAGGTCATTCCACAAAAAACATCAAGGGGGGAGACAAGTTGCACTCAAACAACTCATGAACATCTAAAGGCTGTGATAGTTTTGAGAAGTGGGAAATCAATTGAGAAACCTGAACAAATAGTTCAAAACCCGCCTGAAGATTCAAACTCTAATGAAAATTCAAATGAAACACATGAACAAACTGAAGATACTAATAAAAATGTGAAAGAAACAACTCTTCAAAAAACAACCCCACAACCTGCCCCATTTCCTCAACGCATGAGGGGGAAAACCAAGCCTGAATTAAGTGAAACATTGAGGGAAATATTCTCACAAGTCAAGTTGAACATTCCACTCCTCGATGCCATTCAAACCATTCCTGCATACTCAAAATTCCTTAAGGACCTCTGCACATTTAAACGGAAATTCTCACATAAGAACCAAGTCCTTCTGGCAGCAAATGTTAGCACAACAATCCAAGGAACCCTTCCTCCAAAGATGAAAGACCCGGGATGCCCTTACATAAATGTTGAACTTAGAGAGAACAAAGTTGTCAAAGCCTTGTGTAATCTAGGAGCCAGTGTGAACCTCATTCCTTATGTTATGTATTGTTAGTTAGGGCTCGAAGAACTCCAACCCACATCTGTCACTCTTCAACTTGTTGATCGTAGTATTCGAGTTCCGAAGGGGATCTTAAAGGATGTTTTAGTGAAGGTTGAAAATTTCATTTACCCAGCTAACTTCATTGTTCTAGACAATCACCCAAGCATAGCTCCTAGATAGCAAACCCCAATCATCCTTGGTCGTCCCTTCCTTGCAATAATCAACTCTGTTATCCGAGTCCGAAATGGGAACATGACCATCACCTTTGGAAACATGAGTCTAGACTTGAACATCTACAATGAAAACTCTCAAATTGGGGATGATGAAGAGATCCATGAGGTTAATTGGATAGGTAGTTTTGATAGTGAACTCAAGGAACATCAAGGAATTACCAAAGGATGTTTAAGTCAAGAAGAGATTGATTTTCTTTGTTCACATGAGGGAAATTTGTCTCCTTGGCTTGAATCTCTTTCAGATTGCTCTATTGATGATTTTCTAGAATCACCAATCAATGATACCATGGGTGAAATCAATAAAATCAAGTCTATATCCCTTCATGAAACTACTCTAGCTAATTTAGTGGATGAAAATTCTCTTCACAAGGAACCAATTTTGTCAAGAAATGTGAACAAAGAAACTGAGTTCAATACAAAGTCTCATCCTTTCTTGGAAAGTGATAACCACTCTGATCTTGAATTTAAGGTTTTACCTTCATCACTCAAGTATGCATTCTTAGGGGACAATAAATCCTTTCCTGATGTCATTTATTCCTATCTTAATGCCAATCATGAGAGGATACTTCTAGATTTCCTTAGGAGACACAAGAAAGCCATTGGTTGGACCCTCTTAAATATTCCTGGGATTATCCCACTTATCAGGACTCATAGAATTGTTCTAGAATTCGATTCAAAGCCATATCATCAACCTCAGTGGTGACTCAATCCTAATCTCATGGAAGTAGTGAGAAACGAACTTTTGATATTGTTAAAAGCTGGTATCATCTATCCTATAGCTGAGAGTGAGTGGGTTAGCCTAATCCATGTGGTTCCAAAGAAGGCTGGAATCACAGTAATAACCAATAATTATGGAGTGATTCTTTCAACAAGGGTTAGTAGTGGATGGAGAGTCTGTAATGACTATAGGAATCTCAACACTTGTACCAAGAAAGACCATTTCCCCTTGCCCTTTATAGATCAAGTCCTCGAGTGAGTGGCGGGTCATCAATTCTACTGCTTCCTAGATGGATTCTCAGGGTATAATCAAATCGATGTCTCTTTACAGGATCAAGGAAAAACGACCTTCACATGTCCATTTAGCACTTTTGCCTTCAAGCGCATGCCCTTTGGGTTATGTAATGCCCCTGGTACCTTCCAGCGGTGCATGATGGGAATCTTCTCGGACATGGTGGGGGATTGTTTAGAGGTCTTCATGGATGATTTCTCCATCTTTGGGGATACTTTTGAGGGATGCCTTCTAAATGTTTAAAAGGTTTTGTCAAGGTGTGAGGATAAGAATCTCATTCTAAATTGGTAAAAATACCATTTCATGGTAATGGAAGGACATTTTCTAGGTCATCTGGTATCTGGTAGAGGGATTGAAGTTGATAAAGCTAAGGTTGACATCATTCGTCACCTTCCCTCTTCTAAAACTATTAAGGAAGTAAGGTCCTTCTTAGGACATGCTGGTTTTTATAGAAGGTTCATTAGGAATTTCAGCTCTATTTCTCGACCACTCTGTGCTCTATTGGTAAAATATGCTCCATTTTTATGGATAGAAAGCTGTGAGGAATAATTCTCTATACTCAAGTCCACTCTTATATCTCGACCTATCATGCAATCTCTAAATTGGGAACTTCCTTTTGATCTCATGTGTGATGAAAGTGACTTCACTGTAGGAGCAGTCTTAGGACAACGATGTGAGAAAACTCCATGTGTAATTGCTCATACAAGAAAATATTTAAATGATGCACAAATAAACTACACCACCAATGAGAAAGATCTTCTTGATGTTGTCTTTACTTTAGAGAAATTCAGGTCTTATCTCTTAGGATCACCCATCATTGTCTTCACTGACCATTCAGCCCTCAAATACCTTTTCCAAAAACAAGATTCCAAGGCTAGATTGATTAGGTGGGTCCTTCTTCTTTAAGAGTTCGATTTAACCATTAAGGATAAAAAGGGTGTTGAAAATTTTGTAGCTGATCACCTCTCTAGGATGGAATTCAAAGACAACTCACACACCCTCTCTGTGTCTGATTCATTTCCTGATGAGCACCTCTATTCAGTAAGTGATTTCCCTTGGTATGCTGACATAGCAAACCATTTGGTGATGGGTGACATTCCAAAATTCCTGGGGACCCATGCTAAGAGGAAATTCCTTTCTGATGTCAAACACTACGTGTTTGATGACCCTTAACTATTCAAGTTATGTCCTGATCAAATCATCAGGAGATGTGTTCCCGAGTCTGAGCAAGAGTCCATTCTAAAATTTTGTCATGGAGAGGCATGTGGAGGCCACTTTTCTACAAAGAAAACCACTACAAAGGTCCTCCAAAGTGGTTTATAGTAGCCGAACCTCACTAAGGATTCATTCCAATACTACAAAAGTTGTCCTCAGTGTCAGCAATTAGGATCCATTTCCAAAAGAAATCAAATGCCCCTCACTCCCATTCTAGTCGTTGAAATCTTTGATTGTTGGGGAATTGATTTCATGGGACCCTTTCCAAACGCTAAGGGAAACCTCTACATCCTCTTAGCTATTTATTACGTCTCAAAATGCATTGAGGCCATTCCCACCGGGACTAATGATCATCAAGTTGTGATCCGATTCCTAAAAGAGCATATCTTTTCTAGATTTGGAATTCCGAGGGCTATAATTAGTGATCGTGGAACCCATTTCTATAATCACCCATTCTCTTCACTCATGTCTATGTATGGAATTTCTCATAAAGTTTCCATTGCGTACCATCCTCAAACCAATGGTCAAGCCGAGTTAGAAAATAGGGAGATTAAGCAAATTCTTGAAAAAACTTACAACCCCTCTAGGAAAGATTGGTCTGAGAAACTCTTGGATGCTCTTTGGGCATATCGTACAGCATTCAAAACCATCCTAGGAATGTCACCATATAGGTTGGTTTATGTAAAATCATGCCATTTACCTGTTGAAATTGAGCATAAGGCATTTTGGGCAATCAAAAAAATGAATTTCGAAATTTATTTAGGTGAAGAAAAGAGGAAGCTAGATCTTAATGAACTTGAGGAACTTAGGATGGAGGCTTATAAAAATTCAAGGATAAATAAAGCTAGAGTTCGAGCCTACCAATCTAGGAATATCAAAGTCAAAAAATTTGAACTGGGAAAATGTGTGCTCTTGTATAGTTCAAAACATCATTTACGCCCGAGAAAGATAAGGTCTAGATGGTCAGGTCCATTCATAGTGCATCATGTGTACCCCCATGGGGTAGTAGAGATTCAGGATCCCACAAGTGGTAACATTTTTAAGGTCAATGGTCATAGGTTAAAACCATTCATTGAATCATTCAATAAACAGGAAATAGAGGTAGAGTTAACAGAGCCAACCTATGAACCAGGAAAGAATTGATAAATTTAGGATCCATGTCGAGCTAACGACGTTAAACAAAAGCGCTGCACGGGAGGCAACCTGTGGTCTTCATGTTTCTAATATTTGTGAATCATTTTTTTTTCTTCTTTCTTTCCTTCTTCTTCATTTTGTTATTTAAAATATATATATATATATATATAGACTGTTGACCTGTTCTTATTTTATGAGTAAGGATGGGTACGAAAGGGGAGAATCGTATTCACCCGTGTCACGTGGTGTGATCCCTGAGTAATACCTTACCCAGAAAATATAAAGAAGACAATGTATCATCATTTTATTTTATTTTATTTTATATTTTTGTTTTTGTTGGTATTTTAAAAAAAATAGATTGTTGACTTGTTCTTATTTTATGAGTATGGATGGGTATGAAAGGGGAGCACCGTATTCATCCGTGTCACGTGGTGTGATCCTTGAGTAATACCTTACCCAGAAAATATAAAGAAGACAATGTATCATCAGTTTATGTTATTTATACTTTTTTTAGGTTAAAAAATTAAAAATATATATATATTAAAAAAAATTAAGGCATGTCATATGTCATTGGGAAAAGCTGGTCACATCCGTCCAAGCCATTGGGAGATAAACCAGAACTGAAGGGAGACATGGGAATGCATTTCCAACATCAACCACTAGGTGACTTCATTCCATAATTTTCATTTTCAATGTCTTCGTTGAACTTCTATCCTGCCACTTCTATGTTTCAATTATTTAAACACTGGGGACAATGTATTCCAAGTTGGGGGGGAGATAAAAATGTGTGGAAGGAAAAATTTCATTAACCTTGAACATGATAAGACACATTCCAAACTCTAAAATTGGATATCAAATAATTTTGCATGCCTTGATTCTGATTTTAATGAAAGTTTATGTTCATGTGCATAGATATTGGAAAGTGCGGTTGTCTGATATGATTTGTCACTATTATATTTTCATCCATTTAATAAAAAAACACAATGCACGTCCTCTAGATTTTGGGGTCTTAGTTTGAGTTCTTAGGGACCCATAATAAATAGCATAGGATCGGTGATCATTTTAATTTTAACATGAGTATTCAAAAAAATCAATTACGCGTAGAGCAATGAATTGACCTAATGTGTGGCTTTCGGCACTTGGTGATCGTGACTCCATAGTTTTCTGGCCCAGAGTTGGGCTATTTATCTCTATTTGTGGTAATTTGAATTCATTTTTTATTGAGTTAACTCGAGATGATGCCTGAGTATGTGAGCTTCACTTGGTGCCCTAAGGTCATTGAGCTTGGGAGTCATCAGAAAAGTCTTGCTACATGGGTTGGCTCGATTGAGTTCAATTTCAATTACCATGGAAAAATTGCAAAAAAACCCCCAAAAAAAGAAAATAAAAAAATGAGTACTCATCTTATTATTAAAATATGATTGCTCCTAGCGCTTCCATCTTTTCTCCCTCGAATGTAAATGAGCCCCCGTGTCTATTGTGATGCACACCACTTCATCATGCTTAATTGAATTTGGATAAAATATGGCAATGAATTTGAACAAAGGAATGAGCTTGGGCTTGAGATATGATTGTGAAAAAAGCTTGTATTAAATGATTTTGATGGGTTTCATAATTTTTTGGTATGTGATCTTTGGGTGAGAAATGTGTATTAAAATGTTTTTGGAAATGGTCATTCGAATTTCATTTTTGTGAGATATATTTTGCTCGGGACTAGCAAAACTCAAGTTGGGGGTGTGATTAGCCACTTTACGAGGCTATTATTCATTGCTAATATATGTAGTTTTCATGTGCATTGCTATTCATAAATACCATTTTAGTGCATTTTACATTTTCAACACCCATTCTCATCATTTGTGCACTTCATGCCTAATGTGCACCAATTTAGGCCCAATATTTCATCTGATTTTAAAGAATGTAAATATCCATATTTTAATTTTATATTTTTTGAAATTGATATGAACTTAATGATGAACATTATTTATTCAGGGATCAATGGAGTATTAATAAAAAATGATGGAGATATTTGGCATATTTGGAGATTAAAGGAAACAATTCTGGAGAAGGCAGATTGGATATCATCAAACTGATCGGACTATGGGGACCACAATACAAGACCAATGAAGCCCAATACTTATTTAAGTATAGAAGACATATAGGGGAACAAATAATTCTTCTGGAGATAGTTCTAATTCATCTTCAATGGAGGTGATTAAGGTGGCCCAAGTTGAAGATTTAATTTTAGGCCAGAGTCTGCGGCCCAGAAAAACATCCCACTATTTAAATCATATCTCCGTAACCTCAACGTATTTTGTGCTGCAATTTTACAGGCTGTTAGGGGGAATCCGGGGATTCATTTACGTCTTCTAGGGTCCACTCAAATTCGGCCTTCTAGAAGGTCCTTTAGGCGCGTCTTTCCGGTGGATGCAAGCTAGCTGCAACTTCGGGGCAAGAAGTGAAAAAGTCTCTCATCATTAATGTTCCACCCACCATTCCCCAACATAATTAATTAAAGGCCCATGGGATGTTGGGGGCTCGGCCAAGGATTCATTGTTTCCTATTTAAGGTAGTATTGGTGGTGGATTTAGGGATGTTGGGTGCTTTTTTTTCATTGTAATGTTATTATGCCAATTTGCCTTTGTAATGTTCTTCCTTCTCATGTAAGTTGTTCGAATCACCTTAGTCTTCAATAAAATTTCTTCTTCTTCTCTTGTTCTGTTCTTCTCCTTATCACCTTGATACCTTTTCCTCAAGGTGTGAATTTATTCACACCAAACCTTGTGATTTTTTTCACACAATGGTGGAGTGATCGTTATTTTTGTTTTTTTTTACTTCTTCAATTCCACCCTCATAAGTCTACTTTCCGCTTCCGTTGAGAACTTGTCATCAATGGAGGGATAGCTCTTTTATGGGTTGATCCAAGGGAGTAGCAAGGGGCTGGATTGAATGTTATTTTTCATGCCCTAAATGTTATTAATTTCTTTTAATTGAGTTTCTTTCATTCAATGATTTTTATTCTTCCTCTTCCTTATTTAATTTATTCACCCCACTTTCATGTGCTAATTACATCCTTTACCTTGGAGTGCTCATGAAAATGATCCTACAAGTGTATAGGAGATTATCATATGATTTGAAGGTGTTTAATCAGTAAGTGATGAGGTTAGTTTGAATTCATTGCATGAATACTTCTCTAGTTAATGAAATTAAAATCGTAAATAAAAGGAATTCATTCAATTCACCCCGAGCAATAACCTAGGATCAACTTATTTTATCATAATTTAGATTCACATAGATCGTTTACTGCTCTTTCAAAACAATCTAAAATCAACCCAAGTTGGCCACTTCATAGCCAAAAATCCATCTCTTTTTATTGAGTGTCTAAAGGTTCTTCTTAGGTCTCTGAGGATTCGACAACCCAAGATACACTACAAGCGACCGCTTGACCCTTAAAACTTGGGTAAATTTGGGCACAACAAAAAAAATTTACCATATATCTGATAGATATTTATGTCCTCTATCTGATATAACAAATCATTCCTCAAGGGAATCTCTTTTCATTTTTAATGAATCTAAACCCATTGTAATATTGAGTATTTACAACATCCATATCCATCTTAAGAGAACATCGAACAATGCCTGCATAGTTACTAAGGTATCTTATGGATAACTCCCTATAAAGGATATTCATTAATCTTGTAAGAAATCAATTTAGTTTTCTATTTGTATCAAATAGGAATCTATATCCCTACCATATGACTCATGTGAAAGTTTATTTATATGATTTAATAGATTCATTTCTTTATTACTTAAATACAAATAATTCTTACTATATTTTTGTTCAAAGGGTCCTCATAAAATACTTATTTAAAAAATATTCTTCTACACATATGCATCTGTAAAATTTATGTACAAATTTTCTATATAATACATAAGAAGATTCTAATACAAATAATAATTACCTTCTAAATGATAGAATTTCAAAACAATGTTATCATGGTTCAATCATTAGAGATTAGAAAATATATTTTCCTTTTCATTGACCCAATGCAAAGAAACTAGTGGACTAGTAAACTAGTTAAAAGGGTGAATATTTTCTCATAAATGAAATGATGGAGAGTCAATATGTTATTATTATTTTTAATATATTAACATTATTTGTGTTGTTTCCCATAGCATGAGACTGGTGTATAATATTTTCAATGAGAATGATTATTCTAATCCATATCATTCCTTGTCTCCCCTTTGTATATTACCTACATTGTCAATTCACCAATTATTAACTTACATCATTCAAATTTGGACCATTACCAAGACTAATATGAAATTGTGTAAGTGTGTCCTTGAATTAATTAATTTCATAAATTTGAACTAAAAATTAACCTGGTGAATATTAGAAATTACATGTATATGTTATCCTGTGAATCTCTAGGTTTCAATATTGGTTATCTTAAGTATGATTTATAACATAATTATTTATATATTTTAAATGAATTAATATTGAATTTTTAAGATAAATTGATTATCCCAAGGATATCCCCATGGAGTTTCAAATGAAGGGTGTAGTAAAGAATATTTGTTTTTTAATATGTGAGGATCAAGTTAATACCCAATAAACCCACATTTGGGTTATTAACCCTATATGAAATCCTCTTAGATCCTACATCCTATTATAGTCTCCATATATGAATGTAATTTCAATGTTAAAATAATAATCTATACATTACCAAAACCTCGAGATGTGACAATAAAAATTTACTCATTCCATATAGTTTTCTATATTATTTTCACTATTGTTTTCTAAAATAATAAAAAAACACTAAATTAATCTAAATATTTATTAAACACATCTCAGATACCAACTAAAATGAAATAAGATATTCATGACACAATCAACACATGAATCTAAGGATTTAAATATATCATCTCACAAAAGGTCATATAAAACAATGACTGAATGTTTTTATGTCTTGGTAATTAGCCACATAATGAACTTAGTTTTACAAAACATGAAAACATATATCAAAATAATGGTCCTCTAGTCCATTATATATATATAACATAATTAAATTATCTTCATATCTTGGGTAATGAAATCATTATTATAGGGTGATATGAGACTCTCAATTATGGTAAAACATACAATAACACTTCAGATTACCATTGGATAAAATAAATATATTAATGAAAGACCAAAATTCCATATAAGATAGTCATAAAACATGTTACAGTAACATAATTTAAATAAAGTCTTTAATGTAGATTAAATGATATTACATGGCACAAAAATACATTTCGGTATTCATATATCATGATAGAATGATATATAATTCAAAATTTCATCACACAAAATCATAATATTGATTAGTTGGAATTTCATTGAATTGAAGTGAATATTTTTAATATTTCATATCTTGGGGAAAACCTGGAAATGTGGCATGACCATACGCCTTGAAAATATAGTGAATAATGTTTTCTACATCATGTTTATATAAAAACATGTGAAAAAAGCATCCCACATCGCATTTTCACAACAGATATATAATAAATTATTCAATCATCCCATTAACAAAACAAAACTTTCATATTACCTTACCATATCTCATTTATACAAAAATTTGTGAGAAACACTTCTCACATATCATTTACAAACAATATTTATGAAAAGTCTTCCTATATCCCATCCAAAAAAATTAAAAAATGCTTCACCCATCTCATTAATACAACAGTAAATTATCTCATGTGATATTAAATAGTAATCAATACTTTGGAGGGCAACATAGGACCCCACCCATCATCATTTATGAAAATAAGTTCCATAATAAAATTAAACATTCATCGTCTATTAATAAATCCATGGAAAACAAATAGTTTGTTCAAACCATTATAATCATCACATAATATGAAATTTAAAAATAATCTAATATCAAAATCTATACTTTAACAAAATAAATAACATCTTAATAAAAAATAAACTCTTATGAACACATCAATTCATAAATGATAATCATCAGAATGTAAATATAAGTGAAAAAAAATTTCCCCAAATAATTTAATATATTGATGTATAATTTATATTAAAATATAAGTTTATCTGAAGGGAACTATAGGATATAATAAATAAAATTAAAAATCTTTCCATATAAATGAACCTTGAAGTGAAATAATATTTTCACAATACTAGTGCAAAATCTTTGAAAATATTTACTTTTTAAGTTTTATTTCATAATGGAGACCTGGAGATGATATAATGTTATGAATAAAATTATAAATCACATTAAAAACATTTATATTTTAATATAATATATCTAATGGTATCTTGAAATTGAAAATATTTATATCGAAATAAAGTGTCAACAGGATGATAATTTTTTTTAAATTTAATAAAAAAACATTTAAATAATGTTAAAATCATTATTGGAACCCACATATTTAAAATGACGATGTGACATTTGTTTTAACATGATGAAATGGTAATAAATGTATAATTTAAGATCAAAACTAATTGAATATCAATTATGGGAATGTATATTTTTGGTTAGAAGTAAACACCTATATTTGAAGGAGAATCCAATAAATATTATGGGGATTATTCTGAAAAATGAATAAAAAATTAATAGAATAATTATGGTTGAAAAAATTAATGAAAATTTATTTCCAACAAATGAAGGTGGAAAAAAACAAAAATTTATTTATTTTATGTAATATAGAAATTTTGAATGACATTACAAAAACAAGAGTGATTGTGACCTAAGGCTGATAATTGAGTCATAAAAACCCCTTAATGGTTTAGTAATTTTTTTTATTAAAATTCCATTCGAATCATGAAAATAAAATTTTTCTATAATTACCATTTATTAAATCATGTATTATTCCAAAATACATTCATGGATAATAAATACACTATATAAACATGAAATCAGTTCATAAAATTATGGTATGTCTCAATGAAGAGAAGTTATGATGACAAAATCCTTATAATTTATGAAATGAATGGATTGAATGAACATGTAACATATAGTGTGAAATGAACATTTATATCATTAAAATTGATATTTGTGACGAAATAACTCATTTTTTTAATTTTCTAACTCACATAAGAGTTTCATTTGGGAAAAAATGACATCCTACCACAATGAATAGAAACATGAGAAAAAAACGCTAACCATTTTTCCTTTCGTAGTTTGTGAAACAATATCATCCAATAAAAAACAACAACATTAATGAGTTATTTATTAACCTTATTCATATATGTTATCATTTTATATTCCCCCTTCGTAATTATTTTTTATGTCTCTATTGGATAATTATAATTTATTCTGACCATCGAGTGTTAATAATATTTTCAATTTTCACATGTTTTATAATGTAGATTAGTTACATAAACATTTTAATGGATTTATTAATTAAAATTTTATTTTTTTAATTAAATATATGACATATATATATTTATTAATATATTTTATCACTCCATAGGTTTTTTAGATATGATGCATAAAAATTGAATTCATGTTGGTGTATTCCGGTGATTTTCATGATTAAATATGATACTTTAATAATTAGTAAAATAATTAATAGAATATTTCCTAAGACATATAAAAATCATTATATTCTTATTAATTTATAATAATAAAAATTTTCACTTTCTCAATCTCATCATTATTAGGGTTTTATAACATTTATCATGTATGTGGTTAAACATACGCAAAATTGAACATGCTATATCTTAATTTATGAGGATAGTTAATGAAGTATTTAATTTAAAATAATATAATTAATAAAAAATAATGGTATTTTATTTTTTATTATGATTAACCATATTTTTTTATTTTTTTAATTAATAATAAAATTCAAAAGAAAAAATGAGAAAATATATTCATCATGGAGGAGGTAGTATGTGCAACTGCATGATTGACATTCCACTATTTTTATAAGTTGGTGAAAATGGATAACTAATGGTTTTAAAATTAATATTAAAATATTTAAGTATGTTATTGATTTTGTTTTTATCAAACATTTTTTCTTTATATTATATTTGGAAGAGAAATATTTGAACAAATAATATAAGGAGTTAATACATTCGTTTGAGACTTTATTTTTCCTTGGACATTACATTGACCTTAAAGGGTGTAGAAAAACTATTACTAACCATGTGATTATGTTCATATTATATAAATATAGTGAGATTAATATTTTATATTTTTAATTAGAAATTATAAATATATGTTATTCATGAAGTGGTTAAGAAGTAACCCTTATCTATGTGAAGATAAGGGTAGTTTTGGAATTATCCAATGAATTTCAATAATGTTTTTTTACTATTTACTATTAAAGATATTAAAAATGGAAGAACTAAATAGGGGTGATGTTTTTTTGATCCACACCTCAAAAATATTTTTGGAAATATGTTCTACATATGTTCAGATATTCCCCCATTATTAAATTAATTTTAACCTTTTCAGGTTTTACTAGCGTAATAAATTTTTAACCATTTTAATTAATTATAATGTGTAGAATTTAAAATTAACTAATAAAATAATTTAAAACATATTATTTTAAAATTATAAAAAAAAATTCATATAAAATTTCCATTGGTTTTAAATGATAATTTTCAAAAGAAATACACTAAAACACATAAAACATTTTTTTTATAAATGTTTTTATTATAAATATAAATTTATCAATGATATATTTTGAATTGTTTTTTATTTTAATGAAAAATATTGATTTATTATCTATTGAATAAAATTTATAATTCTTCAATGAAATGATAATAAAAAAAATCATGAAATTATTTAATTTATAGAGAAGATAAAAAAATTATTTTCAAATTTTAAATTATCAAATTTCATTATATATAAAAAAGTTTGGAATTGGGTTTTCCTGTACAGTAAATACTTCAAAATTAAAAATGATATTTATCAATTTTATGTTTTACTTCATATATGGTTTTTATATCTTCTAGGTTAGGATTACATAATTATAAAATCATTGTAATTATAATTTCTATAAATACAACCATTTTAAATATAAATTAAACCTTAATATAATATGAATATAAATTTATAATAAATTTTCAATTGAAATGTTGAATTAAAAAATGAGGATTATATAAAGAAATTAAAAATAAAACATTTATAAATGTAGTAATTTTTTTAATAAAAAATCTAATATAAAAAATCATTTTCTGAGAATAATCATTTCAATATGAACTCATATTAATCCTTTACCATCTAAAGATAATAGCATTCAATGGTTTACCACATTAGTTTTAATTATTTACTTATTAAAAAGTTTATTCGTAATATATTTTGGTCTTTTACATTAGATGAACCTTATGACACAATATAAAAAACATAGAATATATTTTGAATTAACCAAAAAACTCAATTCATTACATATAACACTTCTCTCTCATCAAACCCCTTTTATATTTTTTATAGCTATAATTATTTAAAAATAAATATTGATTCTCTCCCACCTATTTATGATTAAAAGAATACACAAATATATGCCTAATGATTTCCATGTTATTGGATTCCACATATTCATAATCAATCATTTAATATCCAAATGACTCCATATTGATAAAAATCCAATATTTATCTCTAATTTATCCATTTAAATTATCTTTTTCCATATACTTCAGGCTATTGAACTCAATAATAGATTTTATAAGTCATATTCTTAGAGTGTAAGTGTATTTTTTTACTCAAGTATATTCCATGAGAACAGATTGATGTGGTTTGAATTTTATATTCAAATACTTTATAATAGTACACTATGAAGATTGTATCTCATATTCAATTATTATATTATAGAGAAATATTGTTTCATTTTTTAGTCCATTTTTCTTAACGATTCCATTATGTCATTTTAAAGTAATTTTTTTAAGAATGATTTACATCTCTTTCAGTGGAATTTTAATTTGGGTCCATAATTTACTTCACATAAATTTTTCCCTCATTTTCAGAATGATAATATGGATTATTCTATGGTATTATCATAATTATCTAACCCATTTTATGGGAATTATTTTTAAATTTTTTAGGATGTTGAAGTTCAAAAAATTCTATTTCAATATAAAATAATTGTTTTATTTCCTCAAAAAATAATTTATTTATCTTTTACTCATCATTTTCATGTAATGATTATTTGTTTTCATAGATATGTTTATCATATCATGGTAAAATGATTTTCCAAATTATCCACCTGCCTTCACAAAAAGAAAATTCAATGTAATATTCATTTCATATTTTATAGGAATGTATAAAAGAGATTAAGGAAACATTTTATTTCTATTTCTATTTTAACATAAATGTTTATCATTCCTAAAGTAATTTTTATCACCATGTATATGTTATTATTATATGATTAATTTATGAAATTATATACTTGATGTCCTATGATTTTTAATGATCATGTTATTTTATTTTTTTGAATCATTTATGAAATCCATTATTCTTCCATGTGTTCTTTAAGATACAATTAATCTATTTTTTTATACTACACACATATGTATAAATGATTGATCTGTGGGGTTGTATATTGATTTCCAACTCATTTGATAAGGTATAATTTAACTTTAGATGATGTAATTTTACATTAATGAGATTCAAGATGCTTTTTTCACATGTAATCTATGTACCTAACCTATGAGAATCTTTGGTCACACATGTTTTGATTTAATATTATGTATGAAGATTTGTTATTTTTTTTGTTTTAATGAGTTTTGGCAGTCCTGATTCATAGATTATTGTGTTAATATGATGTGAAAAGCATTGTTCACTATATATTGTTTTCATAATGTCATTACAAATTTCAATGTTGTTTACCATGTTTTGAAAACATTTAAAGATGAATTCTATTTCCATGTTTTCATGATTATATATTTTGTTTAAATTATTCTACACTTTTTTGTCATTCTCACCTTTTATGTGTTTATTGATACATGTTTGGATAAATTTTAGTGATTTTAGGGTACTTTAATAAAATATTTCCAACCGTATATTACTCTAACATGTTTTATGATTATCATAAAAGGTCCTTCGATCCATTATTATGTTATTTATGTAACACACATGATATAATAAATTCTTATTATCTTACACATTATGATATTTTTTTATTTTACCAAGTATTTTATCTCAACAATTTCTTATATTTCCACCCATATCTCATGAAAATGACTATATCATGTGTGGGGATAACAATAGTCCTAGTGGATCCTGAATATGGAATTGAGTTTCCAAGTTCTATAAAATAATATGTCTATGTAGTAAATTTTAATGGCACTTAATGTTTCAATACATAGGTTCTATAATTATTTATAATATTTATTATCTAAATCTGGAGATTATTTTAATATTTATTTATTTTATGTCAGGTGGTTTCAATAAATGTATCGATTATTATCTAGAATATAAAACTCATTCACCAAGGTACATTTTAAAAAAACATAATTGCATGTATGAGTCTTAAATTGTAAATGAATAATATATTTATTTGAGATAATCTAGAAATTAAATGTCATGATAAATCAATAATATTTTTATTGTGATTTTTATTCAGCTTATAGTAGCCAAAATAAAAATTTGTGGAATAATGTCAATAATTTTGAATGAATCAAACATCATAGATTAAATTATAATACCCTTTTTTATTAAAATAATATAAAATTTTGGTCATATAAATTTTCAAGTATTTTATTATATCCCAAATACCATAATTATGAAATTTAATTTTAAATAAATAATTTTGTTTTGGAAACCAACTGTTTAAAATTTTTAATTGATTAATTTCTGATATTTTTCAAAAGTTGTTTATCTATAGATAAATACTGATAAATACTATGCTTTTATTATTTTTATTATATAAATATATTTCATTTATTGATCTATATATTCTAAAAGTAAAATATCTTTTCTTCAGACATGTAGACTACAACATCATAATGACGATGTAATTCATTTTTCATCACCGACTATTAGGGTTGGTCATAATGATGGATATAAATGTAATAATATGATAATTATGGTATAAATATTATTGTTTTATCATATTGAAAAATTATAATACTTTTATATAAGAAAATGAAAAATAAAAACATTTCTCATGTGTTCATAAACCTTTTTTCATGCATGTTGCAGTGTAAATATATTTTCATCAATACATCAAATTGGGGTTAATAATGATTGAAATTATTAATATATATGATATTTATAACATATTTATCTTTATATAAATATGATAAATAATTTACCTTCATAAATTTCACCCTATTAAAAAATGGAAACACATTTCTTGTGTTTGTGTGGACTAAAACATCCACCAAGTAATGTCATCATTTTTTCATATATGACAGTAAATAATGACTGAAAATATTTATATTGTGAATTTTTATTATAATAAAATTATTATTAAAATTATAGATATGATTTAACTATGATAAATAATCAAGGATAAAAAATTAAATAGAAACCAAAATGTAAAATAAAATAGTTAATACCAAGAAATAAAAATGTTAAAAAATAATTGTTATAAATTTGTGTTGGAATGTTATAAGTGGATCATATATGATATTATAAGTTTTTATATTGTTATTTTATATAATTAAAATGAATCAAAATTTCTAATTAAATAAGTTAATAGTGTAATCTATGAATGTGGAACATGTTGTATGGGTTTATCATTTCAAATTGTCTTATTTTGGGTATATGGTAGGTTTTTCACCTACCTTATTTTGTGAGTTGTATAGAATACCCCTTAAAAATTTATAGTCACTAATAATTATTAATACATGATATTTAATGATATAATTAAAATTAGTTTTTAAAATTCGTTATGATTCCAATGTTACCAATGTAGTTATGGTTTTTTAATGTAATTTTATATTATTCTAGGATTTCTTCTGTTCATTTTTCATTTAGAAAAATTATATGATGATAATTTCTTAAACCCTATTTATCATATTCTACTCTTTTTAATCATTTGGATTAAATTTTTATATTCCATTTATTATATTATATGATGATGAATCCAAAAATAAGTTATATAAAATATTTATTATTTTTAAAATTTTGTTTTCATATTTTCCTTCAAACTATTTTTTCTATTTACGTATTTCCATTAAAATTTTATAGATAATATTTTTAAAATTCACAAAGGATTTAATAAATTCATTTTTAAAAAATAAATCTATAATAAAATTAAATCAAATATTCTAGTATTTCTTTAAATGAGGTAAATTTTACCACAAATGTGAGTGAAATATTTTTCTTCATCTACACCACATTAATGAAATCCCCAAACATTTATGAATAAACTTTTATAATAATTATAATTTATTGGTTTCAATGGTTTTTTTTCAAATAAAATTATTATCACAACATTTTCTGAACATTAATTTAAAATGATATCAAAATAAAAGGGAATAACATTCTTATGTGAATGAAAGGGATTTTGAAAATTCATTTATAACTTCATTATTTAAAAAGGTTCATTGAATGTTATAGGTATTGTATTTATTGTTTTTTTAAAGTATTTATTTCAGAAAAATATTTCTTTTATACTTAATTATTTGACCTCCATTACAGATAATGGATTATAATTATTATGACATAGTTCAGTTTCTTATGATCATATTCTCTATGACTCTCTATTATTAAACAAAAATTATTTTCGCCTTCATGGCAATATTCTTAAAATCATGGATGAATTTAATATTATTTCTATTAATTTTATTATTTTTGACCAATATAAGACTTTTATATATGTTATTAGTTGAATTAATGTTATTAATTATGTAATTTCATTAACTGGGAAAATATTGAAATTAATTAATCTAGATTCATTATGAATAATTGTTTAATGATAAAGAAATTTGAGAGTGATTTTTATTAGTCGTTATAAAAATAATATTTCAAAGGATATAAATGGGATATGTGGGCAATTATTATACATATCAATTTTATTCATTGATTAGTCTCATGTGACAAAAACATTATACATGATGTATATGCTAAGCTTGCAAGGTCATACAATAATAAATTGGTATGTGGTGTAATTTATCTAAAAAATTGTAAAGGATTTGTTGAGAGGATTTCAATGAATAAGAAATATATTTTTTAAAGGGATTGAACTATTGAAAATAAATCTATTTGTTAGGACATGATGGTATGATTTATGATTTAATGGTTTAGTGGCCTTAATCATGAATGTCTATAATCATGCATTTAATTTATTATACATTAATGATCCTTTTTACATTTAATTTATATGTTTATATTAATCTTAAATTTTTATTGAACAAAAATTTCTAATTTAATTCCATGTTTTCTATCAATTCCACTATATTTTTTATTCCTTATTTTCTCATGATAGATTCCGCTCTACATGACCATTACTGAGAATCTATGTTATGCCTCTATTATTTTTCCTTTAAGGAAGATATGAAGAAAGATATTAATAATTATTTAATATATATAATAATAAATCTTATGGTATATTTTTGTATTTCCATGTTTATATAGAAATAAATAATTTATTATTTTTCAAATAATGCTAAAGTGATCTATCAAGCATGGTGAAATACCTTAAAACAAATACCAATTAAATAATGTAAAAATCCAATCTTGGTTTTTCGAGTCATGGAGTCAGACTAGAAATGGATGGTAAATGTGAAATCATATTTATTGATAATCAAAACTACAGGGTTTATGTGACATCAAGATTTTCATGATTTCATAACATCCATACTTGGAGAATCATGTGTCGATTATTGGAGAAATGTGACATCAACATACTATTCTATATATTTAGGAACATAAATTTATAATTTTAGATAGAGAAAATTGAAATAATTTTTTAATTTAATAAGGTTCCCGTAGTTGATAATCATTATATGACGTAACATATACATTAGTGAGTTATGTTATCATATGTTATAATATATTTCTTGATTATTATGAGATCAAGAACTACTTGTCAATTTATCACACTGATGCACTCACAGTAATGAATTGAAGGTGAAATACTGAAGAAAATTTTCATTTGTAACCCCAAGAGAAATAATTCACTGATGTATGAATATTATATTTTTTTACGGATTCCAACAAGTATTATTTATATATGAACCAACAAATTCATGTTTTTTACCCCAATCTTATTTTAGGCCACAATTATTCATCGTCTGTTTCAAAAAAGTAGTGATTTGAATTCTAGTATAAAAAAACAATAAACTATTTTATTTAATATCTCATATATAAATGAATATACAGTTTAAATTTTATGTTTTCTTATTTTCTATTTCCATAAGAAATTATATTTTTAATGATTCCTTCTTGCTTCTATAAACCTTACATTGGAGGAAAATGTTCTTATAATTTTAGTTAATACTCTATATAATTTGTTATTTGAGAATTAAATTTATTTGTTAATTTTATTATTATCTTTTCAATGAACCTATTTTAATATTAATACATCTAAATAAAAACACTCTGAATGTACCCTCAAATATGTTAATTAATTACATCACTTTCCACCTGTGTTCAAAAAAAATCTTAATAAAAATTAATTCACAATACTTTTTAATTAGTGAAATTTCCCCAAATTTTTTTCTAATACACTTATGGAACATGTCATCCTTCTATCTTAAAATAAGGATGAGTCCTTTTTCTATTTATTGAAAACAAATAGGAGGCCAATCTGGATTTTTAATTAATATAGATAGGTAAGGAATTAAAATAACGTAAAAAACTCTATTTACATGATTACAAAAAGTAAATATTGGTTTATTTATTCATCCAAGAAGAATAAAAGATATATTATAGTTTACAATAATATGATAATGTAATGATTTATCTAGAGTTATGTGATATACAATAATTGTAATGGTAACACATTATTTTAGTGTTTTCAGTGGTAAAAGGGATTATAGTTTAGTTTAGTTTTATTAAGCATATAGGAATGGTACACTATTTATGAATTCCATATATAAATTGAAATGAATAAATAAATGATTTTTATTATTAGGGATAAAATGTGTATTTATGAGTTTATTACAACTATGAAAGAAATAATGTTTTATTAAAATTGAGTTCTTTCCATGAAGGAGAAATTTTTCCATGACAATATATGTGTTAAAATTTTGCTCAGATACATCAATGAAGATTTTTCCAAAGTATCTACATTAATGGAATCAAAATATACATGGATTATTATGGGTATCAGAAGTATTAAAAGTATATGACAAGGGTGTGATACGTTAAATGATAAATAATTCTTTAATTTTTATTTTATAAATAAAAGATGTTTAGTTAACTAAAAATATATAGAATCATTGTTTAATACTCTTTCACAAACAATTAGGGAACATTATAATATAGAGTATGGAAAAACCATTATTTTAATGACACAAAAAATGAAACCCCCTATAATTATTTAATTAAATTATAAATGCTATAGTAATAAAAAATGTAAAAGGAATCATAAAATTGAAATATATTTCCAAAGGAGTGTTATATAGTTTTATATCATATAAGATAGATGGTATTTCATATCGTTAAGAGAAATGTAATTGAAAAAAAAACCCACATTATTTTAGGAAATATTATAAGTATCATTTCATGAAAGTTATGGATAGGTGGGATATACCATTGTTTGTGTATTTTATGGCTATGTAACAAGAATCATGTGTCATACATATAAAAATAGTGTCATAACTAATCAAAAATTATTATAAAATATAGATTAAATATGTAAGAGAAATTCATGTAATATGATTTTTACAATAATTGAAGTATCTCATAGTTTTCCAATACACACATGTGAATTATTTTGTTTTTTAATATATGAAATATGGGATATAGTATATCTAAAAATGGGAAAATATAGTGTATTTAATCTATTGGTTATAATAAGATATTTATTCAATATGTTATAGGTGTTCATGAATGTATTAAATATGGAAAATTTTTATAGTAGATAATATTTTTTTCAAAGATTGATCAGTTAGTTCAATGCATCATATTTTGGAAAGAATTGTTCATTTTTTCTAGGCATATAAATTTATAATAATTTATGTAGAACTAATGCTATAATGACATTGGAAACTAAAATTTTTTTTAAAACATCTTTGGTGAGAATAAATTTTATTAATCCTGACTTGGAACTGCCTCAAAAAAATTCTTTTAGAATGATGAATTTTTTACCTCAGGATGCTATATCTCATTATATTGAACATTATAAAACCATATAATGAATAATATTATACCTTCTACCACATGTTTTTTAATAATAAATTTGATAATTAAATTCATATACTTCATAGGTGAATCATAATGTGGATACTAAAATAATATTTTGGTTATTTCATCCATGGAGTTATGTATCCTATGTTTCCTACTCATGAATGAAAAATTAAACAGTTTTATATACATCAATATTGGTGGTTTCTAAAGAGTTTTACTTAATGTGAGATATGTTTATTTCAGAATTGTAAGATATTTTTTGTGATATAATTATTATATTGAGGTAACATATTATTATGAATGTATCCATTCAAAAAAATATCTAATTCGTTTATTATTATAAATGTTCATATACTTAGTTAACTTTTAATGCCTATAGTTATATGTTGGAAACCCATGTTAAATATTCATTGTAATACTTGATGGATTGATATATTTTCAATCACCAACCCATGGTTAAAAGGATATAATGATAGACCACACAACATATAAATTACATTAAAAAATAAATACATCATTTAATGTTCAAAGTTCATATCTTTATATCTTGTAATAAATAATAGGTAATATTTATTATCCTTAGACAAATATATCCTGTAATATCCATTATCTGAATCTGAACAAAAATATTACCCAATAAATCCTAAATACATCCATGAAATAATTAATATATGTCATATGACCACAAAACTACATGAAATTATTTCATCTACAGCATATCAGAAAGAAATATTTTGACATTATAAAAATATTAAACATATAATATTGATTATTATAATGGTAGTCTAATAGATTTGAGGAGTCAACTTAATTTATGTATAAAATGAAAATACATTGAGACTTTTAAGTAGGATTTCATAGATGGTTGACCAAGATTTTTTCCAATGAATAGTCAACATTAGTGACATTATTGATTTTAAAATATTTCAAGAATAAAATATTGAAATGATATTATATTTTTATGTATTGATTGAATAATTAATGTTACTATTTTACTGGTAAATATCTTATGGAATTTTTTAATTTTATCACTTAAATGACCCTTTTCATAGAACTATGATAGATAACTATTAAATCAGAAAAATCAGGATGCAGTCTCTTTTTTTATATAGGATATTATGAAGTTCAATCGTAGAAAACCATATATGTTATTTAATATGTAAATATAATGAAATAAAAAATGTGACCCACTAAAAAATGATTTATCAAATATTATTTTTTCCATCAAAATAATATTTAAGAGAATGAAATAATATTGAAAACTCTACATAACACACCATTATAGTCATTATATGTTTTACATTAAATTACTATTGATTTCTATTTAATTGTATTGGAGGTATAATAATGTATAAAATATTAATTAATTTCAAAAAATATTATTTCACAAATATATATTTTCTTCTTTATAAATTCTCATTAAATGTATAATAAGTAATATAATCAAAATGAAATTTTTTTATTTCTTCTATTCTTATGAATATATATATATATATAATGATCTATATAAATTTATATTAATTAAATATACATTAAAAGTACACTATAATTTGTATTAAATGTTAAATATACAAAACATTTAAACAATAAATGATGAAAAAGAGAAGATAATTGAAATTTATCAATAATTCCATAATTCCCAAAATATCACCGCATCTTATTATACTATTAGTGTGTAATGATATATATCCTTGTAGACTTCTTCTGAACTACAAATGACCATTTAATTTAATTTAATAATAATTTTTATAATTTAAAGTTATAGGTATTTTTTTACTAATTAATAGCATGTTTATATACTAGTTTCAAAATAAAGAATATTTTATTATCATGAAAAATATTTTTATAATTTGACATGATATATTTATATCGTGTGATTTAATATAATGTCAATTTTTTTTAATAAACATTTATAATTTTTTCCCTTTGGTTCATAATATCAAAATTTCAGACTACTCCCATTCTAGGTTGTCCTAAATTAAAGAATATATATTATATATGATTTATATTTTGTAAAATTTATTTTATTTATTGAATTTAAATATGAAATATTTAATGATTGTGAATGAAGATATTAAAATTATATACTTCTGAATACAATATATAATGGTTTGTCTCCATAGATATTGAAAACGAGAAATTAGATTCTATACGTACTAATTATGCTATTTTATTTATAGGTTTACATAGTATATTATGTATATGGTTCTTCCATTTAAATACTATTTATAATTTATAAAGTCGCATATTATTCATATCATATGAACTATATTGATTTCACCCATGATTTAACTTCATTGTAGAATTCATTTCACACGGAAGAAGGGTATTATTTTTTATGATATCATAGTTCACATTTAATTTAATATTAATAGAATCCTATATGGTACACAATAATAGACTGATATTTATCACCTTTCCTTAGGATTCCTAATAATTGAATGATTGTGACAGTAATCCAAAAAAAATTTAACATCAAATTATACATGTGAAACAAAGTGAGTCAGACAATTTTCTTGTATTAATTGATAGAGATATCTAGAGAATGATCATGATTAAGAATCATCATGTGGTGTGTAGTTTCATCATTGATTTAGGATACTATCCTAAAATTTGTTTTAGTTACACTGTTGAATTATTTAAAATAATTTTTTAACAATTCATAATGTCAATAAATATATGGATCAATTGTATGATAATTAATTATAAATTTTTTAAAGAAATGTATGATAAATGTGATATTATGTAAATAAGTTTTGGTATATAAGTAGGTAGAATTATAATTTTATTAATATTTATTGATATTTTCAGTATTTAAACATTGTTATAACATCAAGGATGCAATTTTATATAATATTGGGTATCTTTTGGATATTTATTTTTAAATATTAAAAATGAAAATAAATTTTAACTATCCTTTTGGGTCATTTAGATGTGTAATAGGCACAATTTGTTTCACTTAGATAATGTATAACCCCCCTATAGATAACCCATGTGAAATTTATTGAGATAATATAGATGATTGATAAATAAAATTTATATTATATATTTTATTGGTATTTATGTTCATTTTTCTACATCATATTTACAAAATTTTGGAAATTTACATTATTTTGTAATTATAATTAAAGTTCATTATTTTTGTATCTGATGTTAAAATATTGAACAAATTTGGGGTTATTTAATTAAATAATTATATTGAAATAAAATTAATTATATGAAATATTATTTTCAACATAATTTTAATCTATGTCTTTGAATGAAATAACTTCACTGAAAAAATATGATTAAATTATGGATGTATATGTGGTAACTAAAAAATATATATATGTTATGGGAATCATAAAGTAGTCATATCGGTGAATATAAATAAGTAAAAAGCTACTTTTCTGAATAAATTTATAACATATAATTGATATTAGTCATGATATTATAATGAAATATGATATGTGTAAGTTTATTATGTATGGAAATAGGAATAAGCTTTAATAACCTCAATATTCCAAAAGAGTAATAAAATTTGATAGAATTTATGACATGAAACACCATATATATAAACGAATTCAAAATCATGAAAAATTATGATACATTTCATATTATAAACACATTTAACATAATATTATTCTTTCAATGCAGACAATACTGATTTATATTTTGTTTTATGAAATAACATTGTTTCCGATGCTTTTACGCTGGGGCGTGCGCATCCGTCTATGGAGGATGCGTAGCTGTTTCCCCGCATTCCCTCTTTACAAAGACGGGTGGCATTTGTTCCTTATTCAGGGATGTTTGCTCCTTGATCAAAACTGGGATGATCATATGTTGGTTCTTCCTTCCGTGGATTCCTCCTCGGAACTCGTCACCTAGTCTGGGTCTTCCACATAGATTTAATACGTTGTTCGTGAAACTATTCCCAGTTCCATGTTTTCATGGATTCCAGTTAATTACACTGCTTCTGTCAGGACATTCCAAAGGGTTCGGTCAGGGCAATGACCTTCAGTTGGGGGAGTAGTCACGTCGAGGCATCAGTAGCATGTTTGAACGCTGGGGAATTGGCATGTCTTCCTTTTGTCCCTTATCATAGGGATTCTCGAGGGTGCGGAAGCCTGAGGCATCCCACATCGAGCGCAGGAAATCATATTCCATAGGCATGTATCTGAGGTTTTCCTTAGCTTCCCATGTTTAACACAGGGTATGTCGCAGGTTTAACGTCCAGCGGAGACAGATCGTCCTTCTCAAAACACTAGCTGGAGTGGATCAGATTGTTGAATTTCTTTTGAAGGGGTGTCAATGTCGGGATCATCTCATGGGCATCTTCCCAAACGCTGTGGAGGGGAGTAGAGTGGCATGATCCTACCGGGATGTGGCGGGCCGAGTAAGAATCAGGGTGGATGATGAATGGGTGGATGGATGAAGTAGAGGGGGAATGAAATGGGACCATCACAAGGGCGACAGTAAAGTTGGGCTCGAAACTCATAGAGGATTTCTACATACCATACCTTAATATGGATCAAAGTCCTCGTAGTTCGGGCATAAATGGTGGGTGTTGGTGGACCGACATGAAAGAAAAGAGACCTTGGTCCAGATGGTGTGGGGCTTACACATTGGGTTGCCCGCGTGTTGGTGAACCGACGTGAAAAAGGTCGGAATGACCATCATATGATGGGATTGAAGCTCGGGGAGGCATCCTACCTACCATGCCTTGACCTGGATCAAAGACCTCATAGTTCAGGTTGGGTTTTTCCAGCAAACCAACGTGAAAGTGAACCTAGGGGTCCAATGGTGGTTGTCTTGAACATCGTGGAGGCTTCCTATGTACCACGCCTTAGCACGGATCAAAGACCTCGTAGTTCGGGATGGTCACAACGGCTTACCGTTGGGCCTAAATGTAGTTTAACATCATGCGGGACAAGGGTGGAACTCAACGTGAAGGAATGAACGATTGGTGGGCTTGAACCTCAGGGAGACTTCCTACGTACCATGCCTTGACATGGATCAAAGACCACATAGTTCAGGAGGGTTGCAACGGCTTTCCGTCGGACTGGAATGCAGTTTAACATCATGTGGGACGAGGGTGAACCCTGATGTGAATAAATGATGGGCTGTGGGCTTGAACCTCTGGGAGGCTTCCTACGTACCATGCCTTGACATGGATCAAAGACCACATAGTTCAGGTGTGCAGTTTAACGTCATGCTGGATGGGGCATACAGTCTAACGTCATGCTGGACGGGGGTGGAACTCGACGTGAAGTAACGACCGAGTGGTGGGCTTGAACCTCAAGGAGGCATCCTACGTACCATGCCTGGACATGGATCAATGTCCCCGTAGTTTTCTAAAGGTGGGGGTCAGGGTCAACGCTCACTCTAAGCTCACGTGAGTCATGCTAGGTGTGAGAATCAAGAGGTTGCAGGGACCTGACGATCACGTCTCGAAGGATGCATCCGTGGGAAATGAAGAGGGGCTTACGCGTTAGGTAGCCCTCGGTGCTGGGACTAACTCTAGGATGGAGGCCCGAAGTGCGATAAAGCACAGTGGAAAAGGGGCTCCACTGGCCTTGGCAGTGGGGAAGTATGGAGGTGCATGGGTGCAACCATCCACAAGAGAGGCTAAGGGGGGCTTACACCAAAGTTGTTTCCCTTCTCCCATGGACATACTCTACTCCAACAAGGAGGATCTCATCCCATGTGATGGAGAATCCATTCACGTGGAGACGAGCGGGCGTAAATAATGTCTGAGCTAGGGGGACCCTACGTGCGATGCATGGGGACTGATCTATGTTTAACGTCATGTGTTGAAGAAGAGGTGCTTCATAGTTTAACGTCCTACAGGTCGGACGATGTGGGTTTACTCCGCACCCCTAGGACTTACATAACCGGTACCCTCTGCCCCTTGGGGAAGGGAAGGTACCAGCAAAGCCGTGGTAAAGGGGGGGGGTCGAGGAGAGAACCATTGAGGGGTCCACGTTAGTATGGATATGGAAAGAAGAAATAGCCATTAGTGTGCCTACGCGAAGAAGCATTAGGCGAAGCAACTCTATGGGTGGTGTTGTCCATGGGACTTTGAGATCACATCGTGCAAACCTGGAGGGTCGCACGGGAAGAGGAATTTCCAAGAAAAGGAGTATGCTTCGCGAAGTGGAGTTCCTTGGCCTTAGCATGGGGCAGGGGTGTGAATGGGAGGTTCTTCGCAAAGTGGAATAGTATTTGCGGAGCACTGCCTTGCGAAGCAAAGGTGCCTCGTGAAGCAAGGTGCTGTGAAGCAATGTGCTTCGTGATGTACATTGACCTCGCCTTGGCATGTGGATCACTAGTACAAGATGGTTGTTTCGCGAAGAATAAACGCTCCGCGGATGCCTGGGTTCTCTTGGGAATCCCCTTCCTTCGTGAATTCCCTTAGCCTTCGCGAAGCGCATCCCTCTTGGAAGAGGGGCTCAAGACGAGACAAGGTAAAGGCATCTCGCAAAGTAGAAGTACCTCGCAGAGCTCATGGTTCCCGGGGGCGAATGATGCTTTGAGATTCGGGAGCTGAGAAGCCGAAAGGCCGGATCTTCCTCCTCTTAGACTTAGGGGGCACCCAGTATTTATATGCATGGGGCGCCACGAAGCAGATCTCACGCGGCGTGAAGGGGCGGCGGGTGCTTCGCGGCGGGCTCGCGAACTTCAGGCCGTTCGCGAAGCGTTACCGCCTCTGGAGCTTCACGGCAGGCTCGCAAACATCAGGCCGTTTGCAGAGCATTACCACCTCAGGAGCTTCGTCGCGGGCTTGTGAACGTAAGGCCGTTCCTGGAGCATTACTGCCTTCTTTGCTTCGCGGCGGCCACATTTTCTGTGGTGTGCTCCGCGGCTGCACTTCGTGGGGCAGCGCGTGGGCTTCTTTTCCTTCTTCCTTTGTCATCCAATATTTTGTTTCCAACAAATTCCCCCCCTTATCCTTGGAGCCGCGGAGGGATGAAGGGTCGAAGTCTAATGGAAAATCACCAAAATTATAATTGGTTTGCGATGTTCCCTCGCGAAGAGGACGCGCGGGGCGACCGCGCTCTCCGGACATGCCGCGATGCTCCGCGTGGGTGGGATGCACCGCGAAGCCCCGGGGTTTCCGCCTATAAATAGGGGGGCTGACCTATCCTTTGTCTTCTCATGACTTTTTTCCTTTTGCACACTCGACTTCGCGAAGCTCTACATACTCCGCGTCTGTTCTCCGCGAATTGAGCTTCACGGCGAACCGCGAGTCTCCGACTCTGCGACCGCACCCAGCGAAATTATGTTTTCCGGCCAAGGCCAGGCTCTGCGGCTTGGTTTTGCTCCTGAGCTTCTCGAGAGCTCTTCGTGAGCAACCTTCACGACCCGTCCTAAAATTGTTTTGAGTTCTGAAACTGAAATGGCCCATAGAGAAGCTATGTTGGGGGTGCTTGCAGACGCCGCTCGAAGGGATGAGATGGCTAACTATCTGAGCCTTTGAGAGATGGTCCGAAATCAGTCGGACTATAATTCTTTGATAGCACTACTATCAGAGAGTCAGAAGAACTACCCGTAGTGCAAGAGGCTGCCTTTGTATGGTTTCGGGCTGAGGGATGATGTCGTCATCCCTGATGCGAGTAGGAACGAACCAGCTTGCTTGTTCGAGAGCACAACATGCCAGCGCCAGTGGTTCAGGGCGGCCGATGGTCTTGCACGAGAGGACTTCACACCCATCACCGCCGAATGTCTCTACAACCATGTGAACAATATTTATGGGGAGCCACTGCAATCGGAGACATCCCCTCCTCTTTACCGCACCATGCTGAAGTCGTCTTTGTAGGATTCAACGAAGGGGTGGCCCGATGAGTGGGACATGCGCTAGGGCGGCAACTTCACCAATGACTGGGCATGGGCCTACTGGGTAGGTGCCTCATGCGAGGAGTTTGGGGCCGAGCTGAGGAGAGTGGGTTTGTATGAGGCAGCATGGGCCTCCCAATTCCACATTTACAAACTGAAACAACTAATGTCAGAGCTGCTGAGCAAGTGGTCATCTAGGACCAATACTTTTCACCTGCACCATGGGAAGGTGGGCATCAGCCTGTGGGATGTCCACCAGATTTCGGGGGTTCCGATCTTGGGGGCCATGTATGATGAGTTCCTCCCCGTCATGAGCGTGTGGGAGGATATGGAGTAGATGCCACGACTGGCATCGGCGCTGATGGCACTGTTCCCTGGAGAGGACAAGGAGGCAGTGAGGGATGTCCACTTTAAGAAGTGGTTCGAGCGGTTCTGGAACTTCCCGGAGAATTGAGAGTTCCCTCCGAGGAATCAAACTTGTCCGAAGGCGGCTCAACGGGGCAAGGAGCACTCGTATTGGCGGGTCTTGGAGGACAGCCAATGGAAGACTTGGGGTTTCAGTGTCACCACTGAACAGCAGCCGATAGTCAGGCTAGCAGCATTCATCGCGGCCCTTATCTATGGTTGGATCCTACCTGTGAGAGATACCAGCATGGGGGTGCGGCACAGCTCATTCATCATGGCATCTATGTTGTCCATGGGGCAGCAGGTCAATCTGGGGATTCCAATGCTCACCAAGTTGTACAGAATGTTGCGGCACGTTAGCGAGGGAAAGAAGCTGACAAGGATATGTGGGACCTTCCACCTTCTGTATGGGTGGATTGCAGCACACATCAGGGGGATTTATAAGTATCCAAACCCTATCTCTCCACCAGGATCAAACTTCCGCCCCTCCATTCTGAATGCGGCCGGGAGCTTCCCATTCAAACTGACCATACTGATGGTACTGAATCGGGTGTGGAGGGCGGATGAGTTCATCTTACACCTATTTCCATTGCCTACAGGGGTACTCACGGACAACGGAAAGGGGATGGAAGAGTACCGGGCTTATCTTCTAGCCTTTCGAGGCAGAGTTTTGGTGGCACGATTGGATCATGAGCTGCTCTGTGAACCGTACACCCTGCATCGGTTTGCGAGGCAGTCCTGGTGCCTCCACCGGCTGACCCCGCAGGTCTACTGGGAGGTGCGTCACGAGGATCACCCGTGTGTGATGAGGTAGTTGTGGCTCATGTTCACACGAGAAGATGGGAAAATCTGAATTGCATTGCCTCAATCCACCGTCGCTTTCCGATTGGTGAGGGAGTATGACATCATCTGGGAGGCCGCTTATGCGGGGGAGATGTCGAGGCGCCAACCGTTCGAGTTGGTGACGGTGGGCCTCCTCTATCCCGAGGTCGGGGCCGGAGGGCAGCAAGGGCCTCTCGCGATGGCGGGGCTGCTGTGGCGGTAAGGCCCGCACCGTCTGAGGGTGTTGTAGCAGTAGCAGATTAGGTGATTCAAGAAGATTAGGTCCATCCAGAGGGGCAGTCACCGAGGGGATTTCGTAGGATATCCACTTAGGCTCTGGGGAAGCGGTTGCGTCATATCGACATGACAGATGATGCTGTCTTCCCGGAGGCCTGGGACATTTTGGATTTCAACCGGAAATTCGTCAGTCCAACCGAGATGTGGGAGTACTTGAATCACCTCGGGATGGAGTTACCAGGCATGGGCCCAGTCCGGGATGGTTTCACAGTGTCTCCGGCGGAGGCGGAGCAATACTTGTATGAGATGGAGGACTATGTTCACTCCAGTGGAGTCCCACGCCCAATGACAGACCGGGTGAGGGTACTGCTGGATCGGATGGTTCCCCCAAAACTATCATTTGCTGATCTGAGGGAGCGCTTCCCCCTACCAGAAGAATTAGAGGACTCCTCTCGGGAGGGTGAGACTTGCGGAGGGAGCCCATTGAAGGAGGGAGAAGTCGGAGACCAAGACTCGGATTCTGATGATTTTTCAGAGGCTCTTGAGGAAGCATTCCAATCTTCTTTCCTTATAGTCCATTCTTCGTCCATCACGGATTTCTCACTGATTTTTGAACCCTGTAGGAGGAACTTGTACACAGGCCTCTCTCTCACCCCTTGGCAGGTGACGATGCAGGACCTTCAGAACTCGCGCCTATGGCTACATCCAGTTCTGTGTCTGGCAGGGCCAGAGCACCGTAAGTGGAACCTCCAGGATCTCCAGACCTTCCAGCGGTCTATGGAGGGCCACGCCCTGGGGTCCCATCAGCATCGACTCAATAGAAACACCAGGATTTCGATCTCCAAAATTTTCCTCTACTGGATTCATTGTTGTCACATGTAGATTGTGCCAACTAACGTTTATGTCCCTCTCTGTCATACAATTCTTCGACTGCCATGGGTTGTTGTGGCAAGGCTGGTCGGGATGCCTGGTGCATCCCTCCTAGGGGCATGCCAGTGATGGTGGAGATAGTCCCCCATCTCCTCGAGCTGCAACACACACCATCATTAGCAGGAACACCAGCATGGTCATGCTTGAGGATATTGAGGTGGACTTCGATGAAGAGGATAAATCGGCTGACCCAAGTCTTGTCACACCTAATTCGGCGCTAGATGTCGCACCAGATTCAATGCCGGATGCAGATCCTACCGAGGACTTCCTACGGTCGTATCCTGCATACGAGCCTACCAATCGCGCAGATTGGGACAAAACGGCATCCGACAAAGAAGACAGCAGCAAATTCCATTGCCGATCGTGGAAGCTAATCAAACGCTTCATCAAGGACACCCTCAAGCGTTGTGGCTAAAGGAAATGGATAGACTTCGCTTGCGGATGCGTGAACTGTGCACTGGGGGAGTGGATGCCCAATGTCCTCATGCGCTTATCCACAATCTCATGGCTGTGAAGATCTGGGAGTATGATCACGGGCTCAGCATGGGATGGAAGTGGAGGAATGCGACAAACATCAATAAGCTCCAGGAGGCTGAAAGTGAAGTCCAACAGCCGCAGACCTGGACGGATGAGCACTCAGCCTTTCTCAATATACAATCTGAGCTGATATCAGGATTGAAGGCCCAGCTGGCAGAGGCAGAAGAGCATATGAGGCAGGCTTCTAGAATGATGGCTTCCATTCAGGATGGCATAGAGGGGGCCAAGGCCAAGGCTGACGAACTGCGCCCCGTCGCTGCTGAGGAGGAGCAGGAGCTGAGTCAGCGGCAGCAATTCCTGGATGCGACAAGTCGAAGGGTGGCGGAGCTTCAATGCTCTTTTGATGGGGTCAACCCGTCCATGGGGGGAGTCGACCCCCGGGTACTGTAACAAATTACAAACCTTTTGATGGTACTTTCACGCTTCAATTTTTCTTCTTTTTAATGTCGTAGCATGCACGATTTCCACTATTTTCATTGGTTCATTACATCCCTACAATGTTTGCGATATGTCTGGCGACAATTCCCCAAGCTCACGTGCGTCAAGCCCGATGTGAGAAACAGGAGATAGTTGCCTCATCGTCCCACCCAACATGGGAGTAGAAAACAATATTCTGGCATCTGGGGTTTGGATGACCAGCCCGGATTTCTGGAAGATGGGAGAGGCCTGGTTGGAGAAGGAGGTTCTCAGAACAGCCGAATTACCATTTCATTAGAGTGCTCTTATGCACGAACGGTGAAACTCCAGGGGCACTGAAATCGGTCTGAACAGACGGAAATGGGAAATGTGAATCACGATACCCATGATTCGGAACACTATGGGGATGGCATGTCAATAAGGGACAAACGTTAACCATGGTGGAGAAACGATATACTTACTTCGTTAGCCTGATATGGGGAAAATAAATAAGGGTCGACTGTTGACCATGTTCGAAACACGGGACCATGTCACAAATGTTGTTGATCAATCCTTCAGGGTAGTGGCCCTGGACAGTAGGTAGACCCTAGGTCTAGCACCCATACTGTTAGGGGGTCCTTCCAAACATGACCAGTCTTCTGGAACGTTAGCCCAGGACGGTAGGTGAGCCGATGCGGCATGAGACCGGGCCGTCAGGGGGTCCCTTTAGACATGAAAGGGGACGAGGGTCCGAATAAGGGGCACGCAAAGCATGGAATATGGAGCGGTGGTTTGTCTGGACAGAATCCAACACTCATGTAACTACACCACCGTGGTTGGAGTATGCCAGATGAGTGCATCGGTTTGATTGCGGATCCTTCCTTCTTTGGGACAGGGCCTCTCTGGAGAGAGGGTATGTTGCCTCCCAATGGGATCTTGGGGAATCCTGAACTTGTTCAGGGTAGAATCATAGTTATATGGTCCTCTACGAGGGGTCTAGCCAGGGGGGCGGAAAGGTGAAGAATAGGATTAATGATTCTTATGGGCTGGACCCTAGGAAAAATACCAGGGTGTCTCTACGTATCCAATGAGGATGGGAATCAATCCATACGTAGTTCTGAAAGCACGGTTTAATGTCATGTGGGACGATGAGAAGCCTAATCGTGTTGGTATACATCCTGCCACAACTACTAAGCCCACGTGAGTCATGCTCGGTGTGGGAAACAAGAAGTAGTGGTGGGACTTTCCTGACACAGAAAGGGGGCAGGTTAGGGTGAGGGTATGCTCGGTGAAAACCAGTCCCTTAATACTAACATGGCCATGTGGCGCACCAGGATGCACGAAGAGATAGAGCTGAGTGTGTCAGAATCCCACTTGAACATGAGGGAGTGGAAACATGTCAATCATGAAACTCGAGATTTGGATCATAATGACGGAGGCATGACGATAGAGGATAACTGTTAACCATCGCGGAAACGCAGCACCCATATTATGTTAGTCTAAAATGGGGACAGACAAATGAGGGTCGACCATTGACCATGTTCAAAACACGGAACCATGTCAAAAATGTTGTCATAGATCCATAGGGACATTGGCTTGAAACGATTGGAGGTCCCTTAGGTCCAACAACCATGGAGAGCCCTTAAGCCTAGCATCCATGTTGTCCGAGGGTCCTTTTGGATGTGGAAGAGGATGAGGATCCAAATAGAGAGCTCACGAAGCTTGGTCATGGGACGAGGGGAATGTCCCCATGAAAATCCCACACTTCGGGCTCTTTGTCAAAACACATCTGAATACGACAAAGATACGTATTAGATTGAGGGATCAGAGTCCTATCCCATAGGGAGATCTTAGTTTAGGGTCATAGAATTCAGACCATGGGTGGGAGGAAACACATGAGGCACATGGTGGGGTAACTCAGACACCTCACGTGAATGGGAACCGGGGGTTCCGTCCACCATGTGCTTTTCAAACAGTTTTAGGTCGAGGGACCATAAACGAGAGTTGATCTGGGCCTAAAGGAAAATTTAAAGGTGTTCCTACGTACCCCATGAGGATGGGGATCAAGTTTCATGTAGTTCTTGAGAGAGTCTTAGTTTAACGTCTTAGAACTCAGACCATGAATGGGTAAGGGGAGCAGGTGACACACGGCAAGGTGGTTACAAAACCCAACATGAATGAGGACCTAAGCCCTACTTACCATGTGTTCTCTGGGGAAATTCTCGAGTCAAGGGACAGAACATGAAGGTTAGGTTGGGCCTATGGGGAAGTACCCAGGCGCTCCTACATATCTCATGAGGATGAGAATCAATCCATACGTAGTTTTGAAAGGTGGCATGGTAAGGTACCAGTGCTAGGGAAAAAGGGGAGTGCGGGCATGGCCCTTGCACTAAAATAAGCGGAATTTGATAAATATTGTTTTTCCATTAATGTGAGTGGTTTTTTGTGAAGCGGTAGGCCTAGGGTAGCAGGTCCTTGTTTTTCCACAAGAATCAAGTTGTGGTAGGCGTTGAAAAATGGCATGGAATGTAACCAATACCCAACATGATGTCCTCTATAATGAGGTCATCACAATGCAGTGCCATTTTTCTTCGTGCGGCCAGGACGATAATGTCACAGTTTTGGGTCGTGCGATAGGACTAAGCATGCATTTTAATGTCATGCATCGCAGACGCAGCAGAGATGATGCTAGGCGGGGAATGTGTATGGTGTCATGTGGCATAACCGATGTTAATGGGGAAATAATCCCATATTATACCATATGCAGTCCCAACAGAGGAACCTCAGGTCAAGGGGCCCACATAAAGGTGAAAGGTAATAGGGGAGAGACTAGCTCCCAAATGAGCTTGACCCGAAAATGGGACGTTTGGGTGGTCCTACATATCCCATGAGGATGGGAATCAAGCTGAACGTACTTCCTAGGAGATCGTAGTTTATGGTCTTAGAGCTCGGACCATGGGTGGATGACAACTTTCCAGGTAAGCGTAGACCTCGACCCTATCCCTAATCCCACATGAGTTAAACTCGGTGTGGGAAACAAGGCGGGGAGATCCCTATCGCAGTACCGAAACATCCATCGAGGTGAAGTTGGTAAGGAGCCCTGAAGGACACCTTTGACATGGCTTTGTTCTCCCAATGCGCAGACGTACACAGAAGAATAGTACCGTGAATTTTAAAACTTCACTTGGATGCGATGAGAACAGAGAAGGACGTGAATCGTGTAACCGCCATTTTGGGCTTAATGGGGTTGGCGTGGCGATAGAGGATAACTATTAACTGTGGCAGAAAATAGTCTTCATATCATGTTAGCATAAGGTGGGAAAAACAAATGAGCATCGACCGCTGACCATATTCTCAACACGGGATTTTTATCGATTTGTTGTCTGAAACCCTTGAGGGAGTTGGCCCGTAACAGTAGGAGAGCCCATAGGCGTGGTATCTAGGCCGTTCTTGGGGGTCCCTCCGGGTGTGAATGATGATGGAAGCCCTGATGGAGGGATAAAAAAATCATGAAAACCAGGTGTGGACGTGTCCGAGTAAAGTCCGACATTCCAGGTAATAAACCAGAGTACCTCTAGGTACATTATTAAACCACCGAGGACGGTTGACGAAACAGCTCGGGAGGGAGAGGTACATGGCGTGGTATTTACAAGACCATTGTGAATGGGGACATAATCCCACACCACACCATATTCTCCCCTTGTGGAGAAAGGGTAGGACAAGGGGCCAAGATGGGATGAAGACTTTTGATAGGTGGTGTTGGACCCAAAGCATAGACATTTAGGTGATCCTACGTATCCCATAAGGATGGGAATCAAGCCACACGTAGTTCTAGAAGATACCCAGAGGGTGGGATACACTATAGAGGGAATGTGCGGTGTAGAGAATAATGAGGAGATAACCCTACACCACTCCGCACAATCTCGTAGGAAAGCACCTGGGCCAGCGGGCCCAAAAAGGCCACGGGACCTGATAGTTGGGTTCTGGTCAGGAAGGCCTGGCCTACTCGCAGTTTAACGTCTTGCAGTAAGGACGATGGTCGGGGAGTAGTAACCCCTAGATGGAGGATGTGTGTGGTATGGCGAACAAACCGACGTGAATTTGGACATAATCCCTCACCACACCATACACTCCGGGTAAGAACATGGGCTAGGGCCTGAGAAGGCCAAGGGGCCTGAAGCTAGGCATCGGTCAGGGAGGCCCGACCTGTTTGTAGTTTAACGTGTTACATGAGGATGAAGAAAAAGAAAACTGTATCTTATCTGGGGATGTGCATGACATTACAATTAACCCGACGTGAATGAGGACGTAATCCTTCACCACGCCATACATCCCTTATAAGAGAGTCGGGGCTGTGGGACCGACCATTGGCACCACCTGGAGGGAAGTTTGTCACTTCGGGATGGGGTAGAACGAATCACTGCACATGTTGTTTGGGACATCTCGAGGTGGACCCAAAGATCCAAGACACTTTTGACCATGTTTGAAACACAGCGTTCTTATGGTGACCTGATATGGGAGTAATAAATGAGCATCGACCATTGACCAAATTCGCAACGCGGGACTTGTATTGGCTTGTTGCTTGGAAACCCTCGGGGGTGTTGGCCCGTATCGGTAGGAGATCCCTTGGGCGTGGTATCCAGGCCGTTCTTGAGGGTCCCTCCGGGTGAGTAAAGTGATGGAATCCTAGTCAAGGAGTGGGTGGAGCATAGCTGTACCCATCCACGAAAGAGGTGAACATCTCCAAAGGGGACATGCAGCTGGGTCGAGGCTTGCTCGACATGAGTTAGGGAAAAAGTGTGCACCCTACCATATGTCTTGACCCGAGGGGAAGATTTTGGCTTTTGGTTTGGGACAACAGACAAAATTTCCGGGTGTTCCTACATATCCCATTAGGATGGGAATCAAGCCATACGTATTTCTTGGAGTCCATGCATTTTAACGTCGTGCGGTAAGAACATGGGAGAATATAAGAATGGGAGTGGGAACATGGCACAACCCTTATAATCCTTGCATAAGCAAGGCGAAGAAATCCTACTCCTCATCATGCAAGGATCCTCCAAGACAACTATACCCAGGTGGGACAGTGAAATAGAAGAACTCGGGGCTGGGCTCAAGATGGGATGTCTTAGCATTCCTACGTATCCCATGAGGATGGGAATCAAGCCGCACGAAGTTCTTGAAGTGCAGTTTAATGTCGTGCTGAACGAGATGCATTTCATTTTGGGATATGTACGGTACGGTGGGTAACCCATCGTGAATGAGGACGTGTCCCGCACCACACCGTGCAATCCCATAAGAGAGCCTGATTCGACGAAGTCCAAGGGGCCTGAGGCTGAGCCTTGGTCTGGGAGGCCTGACCAGCTTGCAGTTTAACGTCTTACAGTAAGGACGGGGGCCAGGGGCATGAAGCGGCCAAGGGGCCTGAGGCTGTGCCTCGATTAGGGAGGCCTGACCGGCTTGCAGTTCAACGTCTTACAGTAAGGACGGGGGCCAGGGGCCCGAAGAGGCCAAGGGTCCTAAGGCTGTGCCTCGGTCAGGGAGGCCTGACCGACTTGCAGTTTAACGTATTACAGTAAGGATAGGGGAGATCTTAGTTTAAGGTCATAGAGCTCAGACCATTTTGCAGATTATTTTCTTGTAGGATGATGGTGTAGTTTAGGGTCGTGCGGGACCGTAACATGCCGTTTAGGGTCGTGAGGGACCGTACAGTTTAAGGTCATGCCGAACTATAACATTCAGTTCAGGGTCATGCGGGACCGTACAGTTTGAGGTCGTTCCAGACCATAACATACAGTTTAGGGTCGTGCGGTGTCGTACAGTTTAAGGTCGTTCCAGACCATAACATGCATTTTAGGGTCATGCAGGACCGTACAGTTTAAGGTCGTGTCGGACCAATGATGCTTAGTAAAAGTACTGATTGAGGAACTTGTTTTTGGTGGGAGGAGTTATGTGCTCACCATCCGTGGTCACCAAGGAGTTTCCTCCGTTGGGGTAAACCTTATGGATGACATAAGGTCCTTCCCATTTGGGATCTTGCTTGGGTGGTTTCCTAACGGGGATCATTGGTGCTCGAAGGGCCAACACTAGGTCACCCTGCAGAAAAGAGAAAAGCCGAACCTTCTTGTTGAAGGCTCTAGCTATCTTATTCTGATGCCTTTCCAAATTGTGCAGGGCATGAAGCCTATTCTCGTCCAGTGCTTCAAATTCAGCTAGACGGATTCCAGCCACCTTATCTGGTGCCTGCTGGTCATAGATTGCTGTGTGTAATGATGGCAGCTGGATCTCAGTGGGTAGGATGGCCTCATCCCCATATACTAGGGAATATGGGGTCACTTGAGTGGAATTGTGAGTTGTTGTCCGATAAGCCCAGAGGGCATTGGGGAGCTTGTCCAGCCAACTTTTCTTGTTCTGACCAACCATATTTTGCATAATGTTAGAGAGGGTTTTGTTGAACGTCTCGATCTTTCCATTTTCCTATGCATGATAGTGAGAGGTATGGTTCGAACGGATATTGTACTTGGCCTACAACTTCTTCAGCTCAGTCGCTCGGATGTTGGTGTCGTTATCGGTGAGGAAAACGTGAGGGACCCCAAATCGGTGGATGATATTGGAGCTCACAAAGTCGACGATGGAATGAGCCTTGACCTCTTTGAGTGGAACTGCCTCTGCCCACTTGGAGAAGAAATCTGTAGCAGTTCGGATGAACCTACACTGGAGAGCTGTTGCCGGTGGATATGGTCCCACAACATCGAGTCCCCACACCACAAATGGCCAAGAATACCTGGTGGAGTGGAGAGGCTCTGGTGGCCGATGCAGGAAGTTAACGTGAACTTGGCACGCATGGCATCTCTTGGAAAAATCAATACAATCATGGATCATAGAGGGCCAGAAGTACCCCAACCTCTGGATTTTATGGGAGAGCTTTGGCCCAGCTTGGTGGGCACCACAGGAACCGGCGTGAACCTCTTTCATAACCTGGGAAATCTTGAATTCATTAATGAAACGGAGGAGAATGCCAATGAATCTCTAGTTATAGAGGATCTGCTCAAGACTGGGACTTCTCTAGAGGGTAAATTGTAGTGCACGACATTGGATTTTCTCGCGCTAGGCCTGATCGTCAGGGAGGCAACCATTTTGGAGATACTCGATAAAAGGTTCCCTCCAGTTGGGAGTGACCTCAACTACTACGTCTGAAAAACCTGGGACCCCTGACGTAGAAGGTCCGGTGGTGAGATGACTTACCCGCAGGCCGTCATAGTCCTCTGGGGTGACAGGGGCAATGACTCTCCATTGTGCCACACGTATGATCAAATCATCTTGTTCGGGTTCTGCAAGCGACGCAGCTAAGCCAGCCAAAGCGTCTGCTTGACCGTTCTATGACAGAGGGACATGGGTAACCTCTGGTCGAGAAGGGAACTGGGCCATTAGACAGAGGGTTCACTCCAGCAATGGCACAAGATCCGGATTTCTGACGACATAGTCTCCATTGAACTGCTTGATGACCAACTCAGAATCTCCTTTCACATGTAGATGGGGCACATCAATCTCAAGGGCCAACTCAAAGTCAGTGATGAGAGTCTGGTACTCTGCCTCATTGTTGGTACAACCTTCTGACAAAAAAAAGTGTATGGGAGGACGGCTTGAGCCGAGGTGATGAAGACGATACCCAGACCCACTCTGTTGAGCTTAGGATTGTTGAGCCTCCTACCGGTGGGGCTCCGAGAGGCACCATCGAAGTGCATTTTCCAGCATGAGACGGAATGATCGACTGAGAGGATCGCCTCATTAGGAAAATCTAGGTCCAGGGATTGATCTGCGGAGGTTTTATGAGCAGCTAAGAAGTCTGCCAATGCATGTACCTTGATGGCCTTCTGAGGCACGAATCTGATGTCGAACTGCTGGAGGATCACCGCCCACCGCGCTAGTCGGCCGATCAACATGGGGCGATTTAGGATGTACTTAAGTGGGTCTACCCAAGAGACCAACTATACCTCATGGTGCTGCAGGTAATGCCGCAACTTCTGTATAGTAAACACGAGTGCCAGAAAACTCTTTTCGATAGGGGAGTATCTGATCTCCTTATCGAGAAGCATGCAGCTGAGATAGTAGAGACTACTCTCCATACCCTCGTTATTCTTCTGGGCGAGAAGTGCACCAACGTATCATTCTAGGGCAGTCATGTAAAGGACCATCGGCTTTCCAGAGACGGGTGGCATCAGAACAGAAGGTTGGAGAAGATACTGCTTGATTTCCTTAAAGGCGTCTGACACTCTTCATTCCATTTGTAGGAAGTGCCTTTCTTCATGAGCCGGGAAAAGGGCCTACACTTGCCGGCCAAATTCGCGATGAATCGGCGTATATAGGCTAAGTGGCCTTGAAGACCTCGAAGTTCCCGAATATTGCTCAGGGGAGGCATTTTTCTGATGGCATTGATCTTCTCTGGGTCAATCTCAATTCCCCGGTATCTAACAACAAAGCCAAGAAACATCCCATAGGTGACCCCGGAGGCAAACTTTAACTGGTTCATCTTCAGGTGGCAGGAACGGAGTAAACTGAACACTTTCTCAATGGCTTTGAGATTGTCCTGAAACTGGTGATATTTGACAACTAGATCATCCACGTATCATTCCACTAACGTCCCAAGACTCAGCTTGAATATGCTATTCATGGCCCGCTGATAAGTGACACATGAATTTTTAAGGCCGAAGGGCATAACTTGGTAACAAAAAGTACCTTGGGGAGCCCTGAAGGCAGTGGACTCCTTGTCCTTAGGGGCCATCTGGATCTAGATATACCTGGAATACCCATCTATGAAAGAGAGGTCTTGGAACCCAGTTGTGGCATCAATCAATAACTCGATCACCTGAAGGGGAAAATCATCCTTTGGGAAGTGGCGATTGAGATCGCGGAAGTCGATGCAAACTCTGATATGCCCGTTCTTCTTTCTGAATGGCATAATGTTGGCAAGCCACTTGGGGTACTGGACTTCCTTGACAAAGTTGACTTTGATAATCTTATCAACCTAAACCTCAACCATGGCACCATGAGAAGGATGCATCTTTCTGGGAGGATGCTTAAACCCATGATTGTTTGATGGGAGGCCCAGGTGGTGAACTGCTACTTGAGGATCAAGTCCTGGAATCTCACCGTAACTCTAGGAAAGCACATCACAGTGTTATTTGAGAAAGTCTATGTACCGCTGCTGCTCCTTGAGGGACATGGCTGCATTGGTCAATGTGGGTCTCGGATCTGCCTCACTGCCAAGATTCACATGTACCAATTCATCAATCGTGGTAGAGACGCATTCCTCAAAGGCAGGGCGAATCCTCTAGGTCTTCCTCTCCACCCGTGGAGGGATTTCAAGTAAGGGGAGCTGCCTCTAAGCTATCAAACCCTAACAGTTAGCCAGTGCCGACTTAGGCAGCAGTGGTCATCATATCAGGAGACCCATGCACCACTGAGACCATAGCAATGAAGGTAGTCGATCCTATACCATCTGGCGTTCGGCCTAAGGGACCACGTTTGATGACATCAAAGAAATGGTGACGCATCGTCCTGAGTTGGTTGATCCCAGCCCAGCAGAAGAGACACGTATGACGTACCTTCATTGCCATAATCCTGACATTCCGATATCGCATAGGGGTAGGAGGTTCCAGGATCACCTGAGCCTGGTTGGTGTAGGATTACGAGGTGATTTTCTGTCATCACAAGGACATGGGAACATGCCTTCCTTTCATACTTGAAACAACAAAACATTGCCCCATGTCGGGGGTCGTGGCCTCCAATCGGTGAATCGGAAAGATGTAGGCGTCATCCATGATTTCCAATGGATCACTTGTGACCGAGGTGGGTTCATCCTCACATGCTAGGATTTACTTATCCTTGCTCTTGTAATAGTCGGTGTCCATATAGCGGGCTTCACAAGAGGAGAAAGGAGACACATCTCATTGGAGCACGGCTACTCGACCATTGAGGGAGTATTAAAGGCATTGGTGATATGACGAAGGGACCGCTACATGCAGATGGAGGCATGGCTTGTCCATCAATGGGTTGTAGGTGGTGTCCTGAGAGACAACCATGAACTCGGTGCTGGCAATTAGGCCACCGAACTAGGTCTTCAAGAAGATCTTGCCAACTAGGGATTGCTTGGTCCTGTCGTATCCTTGGATTCTAAGGTCGGAGGGGGTTAAATCATCTTCTGACAAACCCAGCTTTTGCAGTGTCCGATTCGGGATTAGGTTGATCCCAGAACCCGTGTCAACGAAGCAGCGGCGGACTTCCACGCCATTAAACTGGCCAGTGACATACAGTGGGTGAATATTCCCCTATATGGGAGGGTCTTCATCTTCACCGTAGAATGACATAACCGCCTTGAATTCGGCGTTCTCAATTGTCTCACGTGGAAGGCTTCCACAGCTGCTACCTCCGTCTCGAATTGAAGGGGTCTTCTTAGGGCCTTGGAAAGTGCTTCGCATATTTCAGATGATAGGCGAAGAGCCTCAAGGATAGAAAGCCTTGTTGGAATACTGTCCATGTGCTTCAGGACATAGTACTTTCATGCCATACGTGAGCTTCTGCCTACAGGAGGTCGCTCTACGGTTGGAGGGATAGTGGGTCCTGCCAGTCGAACTGGTGGTTGGCTAGTACTGGGTACATCCCGCTACCTACTAGTTGAAGCCTAGATAGTAGCCACCATATTAGAATCATAAAACTGATATTGGCCTACAGCCGGGAAAGACTGACTGCGATATGGACGAGCCATCTCTGCCTGATCTGGTAACACAAATGGCGGTGGAGGTAGATCTGAGGGCATCAGATGAGATTGCGCATGCTGAGCTCTGTGCTGAGCCTGGAGTCTGGTTTCAGAAGCGTGTACGTCTTGACTGAAAGAGCCTGCTGACATGCCTCGATGACCTGTGTGTTTGAGGTTCCGCTGACGTTGGCGTCAACTGGGGACATTGGGGAGGTTCACCTGGCGTTCCCCCTCATCGGGAGCCATATAGGGCTTTACCAGATCCATGGTGTTAACCGAAGCGCACCCTTGGCTGTCTCTCAACGATTCATCCACCACCATGTGGACTCTGGGAGGAATCCCCATTTCAGGGGGCATAAAGTCACCAAGAGTGCGGGGTGACGATGGCAGAGGTGGAGCGTGGTGCTTCTTTTTGTGTCGTCGCTGCGTACCATTTTGGGAAGAGGTCGGTTGTGATGACGATGTAGAGGTACTGGCTACTTCCTCTGAAGGCTCCAGCTATTTTAGGCATGCTCGAATGATACCATGGGCATGGGAGAAAGTTTTTCGAGCCATCCAGTCATCGTATTTCTGGGACCCACAGTTGGGAACCTGCTGCCACTCGTCTTTATTGTCACTATCGATCTCTGACCCTACAATGACACCCGCTACTTTTAAAGGTGTTGGTCCCAACCTGACTATGTTGTTGTTGACTTGGTCTTGAAGACATTCTTTAAATACATATCATTGCTCGAGGGTGTTCCCTAGAATCTGATGATAAGGATAGTAGTTGGGTCGATCGGTGAGATTTGCCTCTTTCGACCTTCTGCACTCAGGTAAGCGCACAATCCCTTTCTCTAGAGCACTTTGAAAGTAACCGGGGACCTGATTCTCATTGAACGAGTAAGTCTGGTGCCTTCATTCCGGATAGGGGGCCCTGGGAGCCTTTCCCTGACGAGGGGCCGGAGGGGCCTTCCATGGAGGCGGTGCCAGATTGTCTCGCCTAGGCGGTGGTGGCGCATTGTGCGGGGGAACCTGTCAGTTCTGAGGTGGTCGCTGCTGGGCAGGAGCATGTGCTTGAGGAGGAGGACCTTAGTGGGGTTGTGGGTTCGGTGATGTTGGCAGTAATTCCAGCTACCCCGGGGATTCTATTTGGGCCACCGCGGCAGGTTCGGCCCTGGAAGCCCTCCTGGCTGGGATCACAGTGGGCATAAAATGTGCTTGACTAGCCTGTTACAGAGCCTCCTCGAGGTGCTGAGCCTTATCTGAGAAATCCCGAAACCCTCCAGGGTAGTTTTGGGTGATCAAGGAAGGAACCAGCTCCGTTTTGACATTCCCTACACACATCGTCAGTAATTTCTCATGAGTCAGTGGCATGTCGAGGGAGTATGTAAGTCCCTTCCACCGGGCGATGAAGTCCACGACTCGCTTGTCAGGCCTTTTTTTGCACTTGAATAGGTCTTCGATGCTAGTATTTCGCGTGGGGGATCTGAACTGGTATAGGAACTGCCGGCGAAGATCCTCCCAGCTGGTCACTGATCCGATAGGGAGCTGTTTGTACCAGACGAATGTCGAGCCCTCCAATGTCTGTACGAAACATCAGAGCTTGGCGGATTCTTGTTGGGTTGGGGTCCCCAGAATGGGGCCACACCTGGAAGAAAAGTGTGCCAGGTGTTGTGTCGGGTCCCCTGTCCCGTTGAAGGGAGAAAAATTGGGGTTCCCAAAACCCGGGGGTGCGGGCATATCATCCACCCACGCGGGATATGGCTTGCCATCCGGTGGGACTGCCACCTGCCGCGTTTCCAATGCTTCGAGGCGAGAGATGAGTTCCGCTATAAGTTAATCCAGGTGGGGGTCCCTCTCTTGACGGGGATCCCTAATCACAAGTGTGTTTCCGGGTTCTTCGACACAGTAGATGGCTTCAGTAGCTCGTGGAGCGACTGGCGGAACGACCTGTGTGGCGGCTGGGGGGACCCTGGCTGGATTCCTCAGATTTCCCCATCGTTCTGGAGGGTTTGGTGAGACGTATCACGCCATCTTTCCATGACTTCTGGATTCTCCCCTGTCTACGAGAGTAGCATGATCAGGGTTTCCCGGAGGCATCTCGTCGAGGGGGAATTGTCCCTACCCCTGCTCCCCCGACATGGGATTACCATAGTCGGGTCGCCGCTCTACAGCGCGCTCGGCCAGGAATTTTTCAACCAACCTCTTCTTCTCAGCAAGTTGTTGGTGTAACGCGGCCTTCTCAGTATCTTTTTCCGTCTTCTTTACAGAGGCGGATGGTTCGGAGTGCTTGACGGTTCCAACATGCTCCTTACCCTTACAGTCATTTCAATTGAGTACCAGCGACTCGGTGGGTACAGGGAGGCCTAGAAGGCTTCTCTGCTAATGGTTAACCATCCCTAATGGGTCCAACATTGGTGGTACACCCTCAGGGGTATGTCTCCATCGAGGAATTCAAGCTCGTCCTCATTTTCTACTACGCCAGCCATGTGGACCGCGACCCTCCTTGGGGGTATGACCTCATTGTCGCATAACGAATCGGGTTGTCATCGGACAGGACTAAAGAGGAGGGTGGCATACTATCCCCAGCCATGGACTTGCACATGGGGGGTAGCTTCCCTTATCATTCTGTGGAGTACTTTGAGACTCTGAATGCATTTCTGTTGAAGGGTACTCTGGTGGTCTGGCGACTCAGGGCGCTGGGCCACATGGAGTGTGGCCAAATCGATCAGGCGGCATTGCTCTCCGATTTCTTTGAAGTGCTCTTGACTCCTGGGGTACACTACCCACTCATAACGAAGCCAGAAGTGTGTCTCCCATAGGGTTTGGCGGAAACACCCTACTTCCTCTGGGGTAAAGGATTCCGGCACGCAAAAGTTCTGCGCTGCTGTCGGCCAGAACTTCTCCGGGAAGTGATCTGCTGTGAGAATGCTCCAGAAGCTCCTGGGTTCAGACTCAAGTTCCGGCCCCATATTTCCCCATTCTTCAACCATAGGCGGCTGAGGGACCATTAGTGGTACCAAGGCGGACAACTGGGACAGTAAATTGGGCGGCGGAGAATACGGCGAACGAGCTGACTGGCCACCGAATTCTGGGCCATCCTCTGAAGAGCGAGGTGACCTGACCAAAATATAATGATACGATGGGCTGATATCCACATCCTCTGGTGTAGGAATTGCGGCCACTGGTGATGGTTCACGCCGTTTCTCTACCATCGTTGGTCCCCAAAATAGCTCTTCGTGATCCATGGTAGAGGTAGAGGGAACTTCGGGTGACGACGGTGGTGATTGCGCGGTCGGGACCTGTGGAATTTCCACAATTTATTCTTCCTGGATTTACCTGCGGAGGGAGGTGGGAATCCGGTGGACCTCACATTCTGGTAGAATGATGCTGACATGCCTGGTTCCTGCCCCAGTCCTTGATGCTAAGGAGCGGGGAGAAGGTTCCATCACTGAGTCGCATTCTTCTTCAGAATCCGAGAAACAAGCTAGTTTGATCTCCACCCAGGCCTCCCCAGGACTCTTCTTATGGCGGCAACGACCCACTCTCCTGCCCCTGGGTGGATCTTCAGGACAAAATTGGTCCTTGAAATATAGTCTCAGAGCAGCGTCGGCGCCATGGCAGGGAGGACTCCCTCTTGAGATAGCCGGGGCGTGAGGGGCACCAGGGCAGATGTCAAAGGGTACATGGGAAGGACCTCCATGGATAGCACCCATGCGGGAGAAACCTCTGTTGGAACCGGCAGGAGCACGGGGAGGACCTCCATGCTTGATGTGGGTGGAGCGAGGCTGACCTTCACTCATCATGTATTCAGGGAGAGGAGGACCTTCACCAGTTGCAGAGAGGACATAGGGAGGAACCCCATGTTGAAGATTGATCGGATGGGCAGTGCCTTCACATCGACGGTCGGGGGGAGGAGGAGGAACTCCATTCCCTGTATGGTGGGCGCGGGAGAGGCTTCCGCACAGAGCGTCACTGTCACGGGGTATGTCTTCATTTGGGATGGTCGTGGCACGAGGCATACCCCCATGATGAGCTCCAGAGCTTGGGAGGCCCATGGTCTGTGGAACGGTGGTACGGGGAGGACCTCCATATGGAGTGACGTTACCGCGGATTGGTTCGCGGCAATCACCGCTCGGGCATGCGACCCCAAGAGTCAGCCTAGCCTTCCCATGGGGTGGATGAGGCCTCGATCCTAGTTGGGTGAAGGAGTGCCCCTGCTCAGTGTATATAGGGAATCCATGATGCACGTCGACAGTGGCTCGATCCACAGTAGCTGTTGAAATCGACGTAGCTTAACGAGCATCCTCAGCTCGGGCCTGGCACTGATGTCAGGTCAAAAGACCTGGAGCAGGTGGTGCAGGGGCATAGCCTACCTGCTCTTCTGGAAAAGCCGAATGGCGGTGCTGATGCAGCCAGATGGGAGCCCTTGGATTGGGACTCTGACCAGGCTGAGCTGGACATCACCCGCCTCATCAGCGTAAGGTGAGGAGTCATCAAGGCGTTCCGGGGACAGGCTCCTAAAATGATTGAACATAGGGGTGGGGAGCAGGGGCTCCCTGCGCGGCCTTTGAGGGCGACTTTGACAGTGGGGCCTGGATGCCTCCAGGTCCATGTGGGCCATATCCCGAGTTGGGATGACCCCTTCCTCCTTGTACCTGCGTACAAGGTTGTTGATCACCCTTCATTGGATGATCTCTGACGGGGAGGGAGGATGTGGGTGTCCCGTATTCACAAATGTAGAGGTCGTTGCGACGGAAGTAGAGCCACACGGAGTTGCTATCCTGGTATTTCCCCTGCCCCTGTATAGGTGAGTGGGTGGTGATCATGTCTCCATAGCTGTAACCTAGTTCCTGGGAAGTAGAGAGGTTAACTCGTTAGCAGAGCGAGGAAAACAATTTGACAACAAGTGCCCCAACGTTATTCCGTCTTTGTGTCCGGTAAGAGAGATCCACAATGACAACATTGCAGAATGGAATTACCCATGTTTTACTGCCCCAAATTCTGATGAGTTTCACGCGAGGCCCGCTATTTGCGTGGCGGGACCCGGCGCCGGATATCTGGATCAGTTGACACATCAATCTACTGGTGTCTCGAATGCTACTAATCTCCACTTTTAGGAAAATAGTTTCACCTCGGGTTCACCATTTATTTTTCTGATGATTTTTTGTCGAGGTGTGTGCATCTGTCTGTAGAGGACGCGCAGCTGTTGCCCTGCATTCCCACTTTCCAATGGTGGGCGGCATCCATTCCTTTTTCAGGGACGTTTTCTCCATGATCGAAACTGGGATGATGGGATGTCGGTTCTTCCTTTTGTGGATTCCTCCTCGTAACTCGTCACCTAGTCCGGGTCTCCCTCATATATTTAATATGGTGTTTGTGAAACTCTTCCGAGTGCCATTTTTCATGGACACCAGTTAATTACATTGCTTCTGTCAGGACATTCCAAAGGGTCCGTTCAGGGCAGTGACCATTAGTCGGGGGAGTAGTCATGTCGGGCCATCATTAGTGTGTCTGAACGCTGGGGAATTGGTGTGTCTATATTTTGTCCCTTGTCATAGGGATTCTCGAGGGTGCGGAATCCCGAGGCATCCCACATCGAGCATGGGGAATCATATGCCATAGGCATGTATCTGAGGTTTTCCTCAAATTCCCATGTTTAACACAGGGTATGTCGCAGGTTTAACGTCCAGAGAAGACGGATCGGCCTGATCAAAACACTAGCTGGAGTGGATCAGATTGATGAATTTCCCTTGAAGGGGTGTCGATGTCGGGATCAGCTCGTGGGAGGCTTCCCAGACGCTATGGAGGGGAGTAGAGTGGCATGATCCCACCAGGATGTGGCGGCCCGGGTAAGAATTAGGGTGGATGATGGATGGGTGGATGGATGAAGTAGAGGGGGAATGAAATGGGACCATCGCAAGGGTGAAAGTAAAGTTGGGCTCAAACCTCATGGAGGCTTCCTACGTACCATACCTTAATATGGATCAAAGTCCTCATAGATTAGGCATTAATGGTGGGTGTCAATGAACCGATGTGAAAGAAAAGAGACCTTGGTCCAGATGGTGTGGGGCTTACACACTGGGCTGCCCAGGTGTTGGTGAACTGACGTGAAGGACGTCGGAATGACCAACGGGTGATTGGGTTTGAACCTTAGGGAGGCTTCTTACGTACCATGCCTTGACATGTATCAAAGACCCCATAGTTATGGTTGGGTTTTGTCAGCGAACCGACGTGAAGGTGAAACCAGGGGGTCTACTTGTGGTGAGATTGAACCTCGTGGAGGCTTCCTACGTACCACACCTTAGCACAGATCAAAGACCTCGTAGTTCGGGATAGTCACAACAGTTTACCGCCGAGCCAAAATGTAGTTTAACGTCATATGGGATGAGGGTGGAACTCGAATGGAAGGAATGATCGAGTGGTGGGCTTGAACCTCAGATAGGCTTCCTACATACCATGCCTTGACATGGATCAAAGACCTTGTAGTTCAGATGGGTCGCAACGGCTTGCCGTCAGACTGGAATGCAGTTTAACATCCTGCGAGACGAGGGTGAACCCTGACGTGAATAACTGACGGGTGGTGGGCTTGAACCTTAGGGAGGCTTCCTACGTACCATGCCTTGACATGGATCAAAGACCACATAGTTCAGGTGTGCAGTCTAACGGCATGCTGGATGGGGCATACAGTTTAACGTCATGCTGGATAGGGGTGGAACTCGATGTGAAGGAACAACCGAGTGGTGGGATTGAACCCCATGGAGGATTCCTATATACCATGCCTTTAAATAGATCAAAGTCCCCGTAGTTCGCTAAAGGTGGGGGTCAGGGTTGGTGCTCACTCTAAGCTCACGTGAGTCATGCTCGGTGTGAGAAACAAGAGGTTGCAGGGACCTGATAGTCACATTGCGAAGGATGCATCCATGGGAAACGAAGAGGGGCTTACGCGTTAGGCAGCCCACGATGCTGGGACTTACTCTAGGATGGAGGCCCGAAGTACAAAAAAGCGTAGTGGGAAAGGGGCTCCACTGGCCTTGGCAGTGGGGATGTACGGAGGTGAGTGGGTGAAACCTTCCGCAAGAGAGGCTAGGGGGGGCTTACACCAAGGTGGTTGACTTTCTCCCATGGACATACGCTACTCCAACAAGGAGGATCTCATCCCATGTGAGGGAAATAAATTCCTGTGGAGACGAGCAGGTGTAAAGAATATCTGAGCCGGTGGGATCCTATGTGCGAGGCACAGGGTCTGATCAAAGTTTAACATCATGTGTTGGGGATGAGGTGCTTGGCAGTTTAACATCCTGCAGCTCAGACGATGTGGGTTTACTCCGTACCCCTAGGACTTACATAAACGTTACCCTCTGCCCCTTGGGGAAGGGAAGGTACCAGAAAAGCCGTGGTAAAGGGGGCTCACGGAGCGAACCATTGAGGGGTCTACATTAGCGTGGCTATGCAAAGAAGCTATAGCCGTTAGCGTGTCTATGCAAAGAAGCATTAGGCAAAGCAACGCTACGGGTGGTGTTGTCCATGGGACTTTCAGATCACGTCATGAAAACCTGGAGGGTCACATGGGAATAGGAATTTCCAATCAAAGGAGTATGCTTCGCGAAGTGGAGTGCCTTGGCCTTAGCATGGGGCAGGGGTGTGAATGGGAGGTGCTTCGCGAAGTGGAATAGTATTCGCGGAGCACTGCCTCGTGAAGCAGAGGTGCCTCGTGAAGTAAGGTGCTGTGAAGCAGTGTGCTTCGCGATGTACATCGACCCCGCCTTGGCATGTGGGTCACTAGTATATGATGGGTGTTTCGCGATGCATAAATGCTCCACAGCTTCCCGGGTTCCCTTGGGAATCCCTTTCCTTCACGAATTCCCTTAGGATTTATGAAGGGAATCCCTCTTGGAAGAGGGGCTCAAGAAAAGACAAGGCGAAGGCATGTCGTGAAGGAGAAGTACCTCGCAGAGCTCATGGTTTCCGGGGGCGAAGGGTGCTTCGCGATTCGGGAGCTGAGAAGCCGAATGATCGGATCGTCCTCCTCCTAGACTCAGGGTAAGCCCAATATTTATAGGCAATGGGCGCCAGTAAGTAGATCTCACGCGGCGTGAAGGGGCGGCGGGTGCTTCACGGCGGGCTCGCGAATGTCAGGTTATTCGCGGAGCGTTACCGCCTCCGGAGCTTCGCGGTAGGCTCGCGAACATCAGTCAGTTCGCGGAGTGTTACCGCCTCCTTTGCTTCACGGCGGGCTCACGAACGTCAGACCATTCGCGGAGCATTACCGCCTCAGGAGCATCATGGTGGGATCGCGAACGTCAGGCCGTTCGCGGAGCATTACCGCCTCCTTTTCTTCGCGGCGGCCGCGTTTTCTGGGGTGCGCTCTGCGGCTGCGCTTCGTGGGGCATCGTGCGGGCTTCTTTTCCTTGTTCCTTTATCGTCCAATATTTTTTCACCAAAAAACATCTTTCATCAAAAAATTGTGTTACCTGCAATACATATTTTTACCGAACAATAATATATTATGAAAACATTTCTATTTAACATAATAATATATAAAATAGCCATTAAATTTGTGGTTATGAATAATATAAACAAACATATAAAAATATTTTATTTACACTATAATAAAATTATTTCATTAATAAATTAGAAATACGTATAAAAAACAATTTAATATAATAGAAATGAATTTATGCTCAAAAAGGTGATTGATCCTAATATATTAAATTAATTAACATTTGTGATTGATATTAATGAAATATATATGTTATTGTAAGATCTCGGACTTTTCAAGAGTCATCACAAGAAAATTTTCTGGTAAATTTTGGTGATTTTAAGTACCGTTAACATGGATTAGTGTCTTGGGGTGCGTTTAGGTGAATTATTAAGAAAACCAATGGACAGTGGGTTGTGCACAGTTTGTGCACAGTTTGACAAACTATGCCACAAAACCATTCCAAGCATGCAGAACTGGACAAAGGGGTCCACACTGTTGGTGCACGGTTTGAAAATCCATGTGACCAAATTATTCCAATCATACAAACTTGGATAGATAGGTCTGCATGGTAAGCGTAAGGTTTTCCTACCCATGCAGCTCTGCCGAGGAAACCATAAACATGGAAATTTAATTCAATAAATCATTTTTAAAACCACCAGAACCACCCAGGCCTCTCATATTTCAAACTTCTCTCAGGTTAATGAATTATTGGTGTGTCCAAAACCTACAAGAGAGATTACAAGGTTATTTGAATACTTTTTTTGAGATTGAATTCCAATATTGATGATCTAATCTACTCTCGATAAGTGTATTTCATCCTGATGCTTCTTCGGTTATTTCTTATATCATTTCAAGGTCTTTTCATGGAGGATGTTAACTGTTCGCATGGATCGAAACATATGGGTTGAGATTTAGATCATGGATTTTCAATCTAGATAGTGATTTTCTTGATCTTGATACCTTAGATCTTAATTCTGGTTTTAGGGATTTACATCTAGAGCTTGATTGAGGACGTCGTGCTGCTCAAATTTTTGGGATTTCCGTTGGGCTATCTTCTACCAATAAACCGAGGTAGGTGGTCTATATCGAACACCCATAGTCATGATTTATGATATGAGTATGTGTTTATGAATATGATATATTCCATTGATAATTAAATTTTCTAATTTTGTGTAATTAGTTATAATTAATTAAATTTAGGTTCCTTGATGATTTAATTAATGATCGAATCATGTAACAAATGACGGGGGTTTCCCAAATAGATCTATTGATGATTTTCCTTTTTAACTGATATATTTTATTGAATGTTAAAATATAATTAATTGTGATAATTAATTAAGTTCCATGATACTAAAAACAGATTATTAATTTGTATAATTTGAAATATGTCATGATGTTGACCAAAGATAATTAATTTTAAGAATTAATTATAGAAAGATGAGATTTTAAAAGGATAATTAATTGTGAAGAAATAATTATGGAATGAGAATGGTTTTTGTTGATAAATTAATTGATAAATTAAGTAATGGTTTATGTGCTATGTTATTTTTTGAATTAATTAATGGCATTTGAAATGATTATCTAATCTTTGTATTAATAAATGTATTATGTGAAAAATTCACATGATTAATGAATGATTAAAGGAAAGATATTTTATGGTGCTCAACATGACATCCTAGACCGATTAGAAGTTGGAACATGGACATGGAATTCCTCCCCCATAGTTATCCAAATTTTATATTATGTGGTGCTAGGCATGACGACCTACTCTAAAAGAGTTTTGTGGTGCTAGGTATGATGACCTACAACAAATGATAAATGAAAATAATGAATTATATTTCAATTGAGATTTGGGGTGCTAGGAATGATGACCTATAACAAATGAATGATAATAATCAATAGCGATTCAAATGGGAAAATGTATTGAATTGTCCTAATAAGATGATTGATGATTAAAGACAATGTGATAACTGTTCAAATATTGAATTGTATTTATTTCTTCATAAATCTACATGCACTATCTTTTGACTGGACTCATTTTATACATCATTGTTGGTGGCCTACTAAGATGTACCCACAACCTATTAATAACACCCAAGCAAACATTGTTGTTACTGGAACGTATAAGGGAAAGGCCCTAGGATAGGTTGATGTTTGGGTTTGAAGTGTGAGAGAGGGAACCGGACATAGTTATGGACCTATTTTGGAGTCATTGCCTCTTTACATTGAGTTTCAATATAAACACTAGGAACATTCATTGTCATAGCATGTATTACCATCCATTAGAGTATTTCATTTTCTGTTTTTGAGTACCATATGTCATGGAATTGTTCTGGTTAATTATATGCTTCCATACTTGGTTATTTTTGTTTTCTTCTACTGCTGTTTTATTCAGATAATAGAAGGTATAGTCTCCCTAATAATGCCATACCAGACCCTCACTACTAGTCGGAACCCTCTGGAGTATATAGAGGCACACATGAGGGCATGTGGCCAACCGCCTTGGGGAACCATTCAGTGGATCTCGGGGTGGGACACCACAAAGTGGTATCAAAGAACTTTTTTTCCTTTTTTCATCAATTGACTTACTTGTTTGGTGAAAGGTATACATGAGACTAGGAAGAGTTGAGGCTTGGTAATGAGCTCATTCATGGGAGTTTCAAACCCATGTATGATGGAAAATATTAGTACTCAAGGTGGTATTGTTTTTATTTTATTTTTTTGTTACAGTTGTATATTATTTCACGGTGGGTGACACACCTATGTTGTGATGTGATATTTGTTTTTATAATTGTTTAATTATGATTTGTGGCTTAAATAGGAATGATAGTTGAGTCTACATTAATCATTCTAGTCACTCAGGGTTTTTGTGACATGAATCATTTTAGGCACTTATGTGAAAATTTGTTATTGGTAAGTTGTTGAACTTGAACAATTTTCCTTGATGTGAGATTGAAACAATAATGCAAAATGAGAAGAAATGGATGTCTTATGGGAACCTTGATTAATGAAATGAGTCTGTGAAATTAATTAATTTATGAATGAATCAATTTCAAATAATGTGTTTATTTAATAGCTGGATTAATTTTTGATAATGATTATACCCTTTTTAACCATGACCTATGAGTAGGATCGGTAAAGGTAGCGATAAGGCCTCAGTGTTGACTTTGTGGTGAGAAATAGGGGAAAGGAAAATTTTGAAACATTTTGTGTTAGTTTCTCCTCTTATGTAAATGTTATAAGGTTTCATTATGAGACCTAAGACGTTTGTTTGGATCTGTAGAGATATTCCACCACGATGCTTATTGAGGGAGATACCGAGAGGTATGGTCCGAAATAAACACCTAGATAGGGAGATTGAGGCTCCATTGGTGAAATTTGAGGAAGAAGGGGAATACATCCAAGAGAACTTTTCTTGTTTCATGCAATTCATGGTGAGAGACCCAGAGTGGGTTCAGAAAACCATGTCTGGGTTGAAAATGGGGTTTCAGATGTTGCAACCTAATACTTTTACTAGAGAGAGTGGACCTGAAGGATATAAATTTTGTATTGAATCCATAGAGGTGATACCTAACCATTTTCATACTTTAGTTGAGAGGAGGATAAAGTTAACTACTTATATGCTATTGGGTTCAGTGAAGCGATGTTGGGACATTCTGGTACGATCTGGACAGACTAATAATATGTTATGGAAGGACTTTTGGGAGAAGTTTCTAGAACACATATATTCAGACATGCTGAGCCAAGAGAATGATTTAAATTTTATGCATCTGACACAAGGAAGAATGTCCATAATGGAGTACACTAAACGATTCACTGATATACAATAATTTTCTTCATCTTTGGCTGTAGATGAGGCATCTTCGGAAAAATGATTTTAGGATGGACATAAGTGTGACATTTTGTCCCATGTGAATATATTTTGCCTAAATAATTTTTTAGAAGTTGTAAATATGTATCTCATTTCAGAGGGGAACCTGAAGGAGGCTTCTAGTACTGCATAAGTAGTTGGATGATCAGGTACTGGTCCTTCTGAGAGTAGGAAGTGTCACCATGAGAATCCTAGTCAGGACAGTGGAAAGCAAGGTGGACAGTCTGGAGGAATAGTTACACTAGATTGTTCTCAGTTGCTTTTACACTAGTACGGTAGGAAGGGACACTATCGTACACATTTTCCGCAGCCACTAATGGAGTTCCAGTTTTGTGGCATGATGGGACATATATAAAGGTTCTGTATGAAGCAGTGGTAGGTTGGTGCTATGGGAGAATCTGCTCAGAGTCAGAGTGTGGGAAGTGGGTCTTCAACACCATATAGGTCTAGCAGCTAGAGTTCTACCGGCAGAGTCGGTAGAGGAAGTGGGCGTGGTGGTAAAGTGTATGAGTGCCCAGATCTGCAGAGTGGTCCTACTCATGTGAGTAAGGTGACACCATAAGGAATAAGGGTGAGACAATTACATGCATTGTAACCTACATTTGTGAAGATAGAGGCTAGTCCATCAACAGTAAGAGTTAATATTGTAGTTTCTTCTACATTAGATACCCCCTTGTTTGATACTGGTTCCTCTCACAAATTCATATCTGCAAATATTGATACTGTCTGGATCTTCGAGGAGGAGTACATAGGCTGGATTATTAATATCGATACACCATTGGGAATACAAACTAGGGATATTTGTTTATGTAATGTATGTTCTCTTGATATTGCAGAGTATCATTTTATTTTTTATATCTATGTGCTTGATATAACAGGATTCGATCTAATTATGGGTATAGACTGGCTAGTCACATATCCAGACCACATAGATTGTTACTACATGAGAGTGACCTTTGTATCTTCTGAGGGTGATCAATATGTCCTTCACGTAGAATGGGATATCTACATAGGTAGAGCTGGGGAAATTACTCAGCAACTGGGAGAGCTCATGACCCAAGTTGCTAGTCATTTGTTGGATGATGGGAGTGGTAGGCAAGATGTCCTTCCACCAATAGTAGAACGGTTTGATGATGTATTTCCTAAATACATTCCAAGATTTCCAACTGAGAGAGATGTGGATTTTACTATTGATCTCATGTCAGGTGATGAGTCGTTATCTATTCCACCTCACATAATGACACCGATCGAGCTTCAAGAGCTCAAAACACAGTTAAAGGAGTTGGAGGATAATGTGTTTATCTGTCCAAGTACTTCACCTTTGGGATCACATATTTTGTTTGAAAAGAAGGATGATAGGAGTTTACACTTGTGCGTAGAATATTAGAAGTTGAATAAAATGACTATAAAGAACTTATATCCACCTCCACGTATCGATGATCTGTTTGACCAGCTGAAGGGAGCTACTATGTTCTCAAAAAACGATTTGACATCAGAGTATCATCAGGTGAGATTTTAGACTTCTGATATATCATGAACTACTTTCAAAATAAGGTATGGACTTTATGATTTTGTTGTAATGAAGTTTTTTTACTAATGATCCACAAGTGATTAAATCTTGGATGAACATGATCATTAAACTATACATAGGTCATTTTGTGGTGGTGTTTTTGGATGACATCTATGGGTAACCTAAGACTCATGATGATCATGCCCAACATCTTGAAATCATCTTGAGTACACAGAGAGAGCATCAGCTATATTCCAAGATATCGAAATTTTAGTTTTTGATTGACAAAGTACACTTTTTGAGGCATATCATCTCAGAAGAAGGTGTGGATATTGACACCAAGAATGTTCATGTGGGGATTTATTAAGAGCAGACTAACAATGTTTTTGATATTATATGTTTTTTTAGGATTAGTTGGATATTACCATAAATTAATCCATGCCTTTTCATGAATGGAGGCACTGATTATTGGTTTGAAAAAGTAAGGGGTAATTTTTTGGGAAGAATCATGTGAGAATGCCTTCCGGGGGTGGAGGAAGTGCATGACATCAGCACCAATTTTGGTATCACCTGATTCAGGTGAAGATTACACTGTGTATTGTGATGATTATGGGTCAGACTCTAAGATATGTTGATACAAGTTGACAGAGTCATTTCTTATGGGTCTCTGCAGTTTAGGCCACATGAAGAATTACCCTACGCATGAACTTGCCTTGGTAATGGTGGTTTATTCTCTTATGTGTTAGAAACCCTATCTTTTGGGTGAAAAGATTATAGTTTTTACAGATCAGAATAGTTTGATGTATATCTTTTCACAACACAACATAAATCTTTGATAGTGATGATTAGAAGAGTATATGCAATCCTTTGATTTTCAACTGGCAGATACACCCAGAAAGGGGAAGTGTGCGGCTAATTCAATGAGCAAAAAAACTCAAACATAGTTGGTAAATGAGTCAAGTTCAGAGTGGAAGATAATGAATTTTTAAGTGGAAATGCATATGGCAGTTCATGAGAGTTCAGAGAGGATGACTCTAGTTTCTGTAGATGTGGAATCTATTCTATTGATATGGATTAGGGATAGGTAGTATGAGGATCCAGAATTATTTTCCATGAGAGAAAGACTTGATGGTGGGGAGACACTTTCATACTAGAAAATAGATGAGGATGAGATCATCTGTTTTAAAAATCGATTTGTTCTACCTACATGTATGTGATAAGAACTCAGGCGATAATTTCATTCCTCAAGGTGGTCAGTCCATCCTGGGGTCAATAAAATGTACTGGGACCATTGATGATAGTTTTGGTGTCTATGCATGAAAAAGGAGATAGCAGGGCTCATAACAAGATGTTTCACATGTCAGAAGGTCAAATTATAGCGTCAAAATCCTGGAGGCCTATTGCAGCCATGACATATTACACAATGGAATTTTGATGACGTGACTATAGATTTTGTGTTAATACATACAATGAATCTTTGAAAGAATGATTTTATTTGGGTCATCAGGGATCTACTAGAGAAGGTATAACACTTATTTCTAGTTATCCATTAGAGTAGAGCAATTGGTTGAACTATAGGTCAGACATATTGTTCATTTTCACGTAGTGCCACTAAATATAGTTTCTTATCGTGATTCACGCTTTACATCATGCTTCTGGAAGGGTTTACAGAAGGAATTTGGTACACACATTATATTTAGTATGACCATCCACCCACAGACAGATGGGCAGTTGGAGCGTACCATACAAGTGTAAGAGGATATGGTGAGGGCATATGGGTGTGAATTTGGTGGTTCTTGGGATAAGAAATTGGGTTTAGTAGAGATCACCTATAACAAAAACTATCCTAAAACTATATATATATCACCAAAAAAGGAAATTTAGGTTAGTCATTTTATATCACTAATATGTTAGTTAGAGGTTGGTGATTTGGAGCTTTTGGTACTAAGCCGCATTCAGGAGACCACGAAGTAGGTACACTTGATTCGGAAACATATGGCTACAGCTTAGAGTAGACAGAAGTTGTATACTAATAGATAGATAAAACCCAATATTTTATAGAGGGTGATATTGTATTCCTTCAGGTGTCTCCAAGATTGGGTCACCTCATGATACGGAGGTAGGGAAAGTTAGCCCCATGTAATGGGGGACTGTTTGAGGTGTTGGGGAGAATCGGTCTGGTGGAATACCGATTAGCACTTCCACATAAATTTAGGGGTATAAATGATGTCTTCCAGGTGTCAAAACTATAGTGGTATTAGTCCAAAATTTCTCTTGTGATTTATGTGAATGAGTTTGACCTCAAGACTGATGTGTCCTTTGAGGAGCATCACGTACGCGCGATGGGGCGTAGTGAGAAATTGTTATGAAGAAATACTATGCCATTAGTTCATGTGTTATGGAAACATGGAAATTTTCAAGGGAAAGAATGGGGAAAATAAGTAGAAATGATGGATCAATGGACCAAAATTTTTGGCTTCGAATCATAGAGAGGTTAGGGAGTGCAGGTTGACGATGAGCTATTATAAGGTAGGGAGATTGTAAGATCCCAACATTTTCTGGAGTCATCTCAGTCGCTTTTTTATGTAATTTTTTAATATTTTCAGATCCATTAACATGGAGAAGTGGCATGGGGTTATTTTTGGTAAATTTTTAAGGAAAAATAATGGAAAATGGGTTGTTCATGGTTTCTGCACGGTTTGATAAACCGTGCAACCCAACTGTGCTAAGAGTGAAAACCTGGACAGAGGGGTCTGCACAATTTGCACATGTTTTCACAAACCATGTAACCAAACCATGCCAACTATGAAATCCTAGATAGATTGGTTCACAAGGTTGTAATAAGATATTCCTAACAGTGTACCTCTACCTAGGAAAACATGTGTACTGAATTTAAATTCTAAAAATCCTTTTTAAAAACACCCGACCCCCCCCCCCAAGACTCCCATATTTCAACCTTGGCTCAGGATTGATGAGTTATAGGTTTTTCCAATGCCTTTCTTAGATATTACAAGGAAATCAAAACATTGTTATATGAAATTTAATTACCAGATTAAATATATTCTCTCCTCCAAGTAAGTGGATTCCATCCTGACGATTCTTCTATTCTTTCTCTTATCTTTTCAATATATTTTCATAGAAGATCTTCACTATTTCCATGGATGAAAACTGATGGGTTGAGATCAAGATATAGTAATGTAAATCTAGATCAAGATTTAAAATATCTTGAAACCTTTTATTTTAATTTATTTTTTATGGATTTAGATCTGGAGATTGATTGGCGGCTTTGTGCCCCTCGAGTTTTGGGGATTTCCATTGGGCTAACTTCTGTCAATAAACTAATGTAGGTGGTTTAAATAGAACTCCCATAGTCATAATTTATGAAATTTTTATGAGTTTATGAATTTTTTATATTCCCTTGATAATTGAATTTTCAAATTTTGAGTATTTAGGTATATGGAATTGAATTGAGTTTCCTTGGTGATTTAATTGATGATTGAATCTTAGAACAAACTATGGCGGGTTTCCCAAATAGTTCTATAAGTGATTTGGTATTCTAAATAAGATTTTTATGTTAATGTTAAAACATAATTAATTTTCATAATTAATTATGTATCATGATGTTGAAAAAATATAACTAATTAGGAGAATTAGTTATTTGTCATGATGTTGATCAAAGATAATTAATTATTTGAATTAATTATGGAAAGTTGAGATTTTAAGCGGATAATTAATTAGAATAACTAATTATGTAATGAGAATAGTTTTGATTTATTAATTAATTGATGAATTAATTAATGGTTTATGTTCTTAGTTAATTGTGAAATTTACTAATGGCATTTGAAATGATTAACTACTCTTCAGATAAGTAATTGAATAATCTATAAAATTTTTATGATTTAAAGAAAGATTAAATGACTGATATTTTGTGGTGTTAGGTAGGTCCTCCATGAAAGAATAGATTTTGGGACATGGACACGGTGTTCCTCCCCAATATTTATCCAATCTTGAGATTATGGGGTGATAGGAATGACGACCTACACTCAATGAGATTTGTGGTTCTCAGCATAATGACCTACACCAAATGATTAATGATAATAATGAATGATGTTTCGGCTAAGATTTGGGGTTTAAGGCATGACGACCTACACCAAATGAATGATAATAATGAATGATTAAAATGGGAAACATAGATTTAATTGGACTAATGTTATGATTAAAGATTAAATGGAAATGAGATAACCATTTAAATTATGCATTGTACTTATTTCTTCATAAATATGCATGCACTATATTTGTACTAGACTCATTTTAGACACCATTGGAGGTGGCCTACTACATTGTACTAACACTCTATTCGGTTTTCCAGATCAGATCCCAGGCAGACATTGTTATTGCTAGCTATGATAAGTGCAAGGAATTGGGATAGGTTGTTATTTGGTATTTGAGTGTGGGGGAGGGAACCAAATGATGTTTGGGACCTGTTTTGGAGTTTTTGTGTATTTACATTGAGTTGCATTGTAGAAACGTGGAACTTTCATTGACATATCATGTTTTACATTTCAGCTGAGTATTGTATTTTTAGTTTTTTTCTATCATATGTCATGGCATTAATCAGATTATTTATATGATTTCATACTTAGTTATTTTTATTTTCATCCTCCATTGTTTTATTCTGATTACATAGGGTATAATTTCCCCATGGCTAACTTACCAGACCCTCACTACTAGTCAGGTCCCTCTAGTATAAGGGGAGGCATGTTTTATTGTATGTGGGTAACCGGCTCAGGGCACCATTCAGTGGCTATCAGGTAGGGTTGTAATAGTTATCTAATCAATAAAATATTTTGTAAATTCATCCAACATATTTTATAAGAATATGATAAGAATAATTCAAGTTATGTGACTGAAAATTGTATTTTTCAAAAAAGACAATTGTCATCCTTTTAATGGAGATCCTATATTATATATAACTATGGGAACATTTATAAATTTTAAAAGTTAAAAAGCATCATTTTTTTAAATTGAAATATCAATATTTTCTAAGGGTTTTTTTTTGGTAAATTTTTAGTATATCTATTTTTTTAATAGAGAAATATTCAATATTTAAAATCAAGAAAATTTTTTATTATAATTTAATCATGAGGTGAAATTTTAATTTTTTTTTAATTATAAATTAGGTGAAATGATGTTATATTAATCCAATTAAGGTAATTTTAATCAATTTTTGATTTGAAATATCAATTGAAAACATTGAAAACATTTTTACATTTTTACATTAGTAGCCCACAATGTATTCTCATCTAAAGGATTAAAAATAAATTAATTTCTATTAATTATGTTTTTATAATTAGGAAAAATGGGTTCATATTTTTAATTAGAATAATATATTATTTCAAATAAGTTCCATATATTTATATTCCTAAAATAATTGTGAATTTAGTAAAAATTAATTATATTTATTTGTATAAAATTTAGTTTTTCTGGTGACGAAAAAGTAAGATTATAGAAAAAAACAATGAAATATGTCAAAAATCTATTTTAGTCCCTATTTCATCCATATAATCCATTTTCACGAATGTTGCTAAATTTTTGGGGTGTATTTTTTAAAGGATGCCTCTAATTAGTGTTTAACATTTTATATTTACCACAATGCCACACCTCATTCACTATAAATAGGCACTCATCCCTCCATTTATTTCTCTCCTACAATTCCCTTTAGAAATTCTAAAATATTACCAATAAGGATCCAAAAATCCCCCCCCATTAACCTAAAAGTCTATAATTGGGATGAAATATAACCAAGGAGGTATTTTTGTATAAATCAAAAGGAGTTACCCAAAAATGGGGTGATATTATTCAATGTGCAGTTATGTTCTATTTTTTCTCTATCACTATTTTTTTATTCATTAATTATATAATAAAATAATTATAATAAATATTATAATATGTTTTTATTTTATGTATTTGTCTTAAACATACAAATTAATCCATAAAATCTGTGGCGAACAAACCATTAGGGTATGGAACACTACCACCCAATGAATCTGTGTTGTTCATTTTTCCGTTACCATCTCTAATGATTGGTAATTATATTAGACACAAAATTTTTAATTGATATTTATGATATTTATGATGTATTAATTATTATTTAATTTCAATATAACACATTCATTCATGATTTACATTTTTTGATAATACGATAACATCGTGTGTGGATGTGTGGACTACCGCCTCCTGAAAACGATGAGATTCATTCACACTAAAAATGGAATGTGTTAAGAATGATTTTAATAAAAATATATGAAATATATGAAATATTTATGGTAATTTTATTATAACACACACGCACACAAATATTTTTAATTTATTTTAAGTTTATTAACATGACAATGATCTGGATGTACTATTATGGCCTTTCTCTAGCCAAATCTCTCAATGAATGATGCGTTTCATTTTCATTCACCATTTTTTGGATTTTCAAAAATACATATATAATAGAAATATATGATATATAAATAATTGTTAACATTTTAGATATTATTAAATCATGATCTATATATGAAAAACAAAATAACAAGTCATAACATAGTCGTAAAACACAGCAATTGATACTTGAAATAGTACAAATGTTGAAAGATTACTAAAAATTGGGTAATAAGATATTATAAAAAATTAATATATGATATTATATCTATGATTATGGTTTAGGTATATTATAGATACATTTTTAAAGTTGTTATATAGGATGTAAGAATACATTCATCCGAAATAATACACAAGGTAAAGAATTCTTGTCTCACTTTTACTCTCGTGAGACATACATCAGAATCACCTCTTATTTAATTTTTTTGTGTATCTAATTCCATTTTTGAAATATTATAACATGAATTATTTTATATTCATGGTATCTAAGTGTCTTATTTTATGAATATTTCTTTTTCCATTTTCAAATAATATGTTATCACAGTTTTAATGTAGTTTAATGTCACTATTTACATCTGTGAGATAAATTTCTTATATATCACAAAATAATATTGTGTGTTTGATAGAGTTAATATTTTATACAATTTTTATATGTATTTATGATATCTAAACACCAAAAAATAATCAATTCATGTTTAATAACATCATTTATGGATTTATATTATGTTTTGTGTTAAAATTGGAAAGATTCCTAATTTTGGGAATTTAACAGATTTGATATGTTTTGGAAATTCGACCATATATTTTATAATATAATCCTAATTTATGTGATTCATTTTTTTGGAACCCTAGTGTTCTGTGCTACATATTTTTCTTCTGGGGTATGATATAATTCAGCCATCAATGGACCTGAAAAATAAATTAATGTGTAGAAAGATTCCGGATGACCATTTGGACCCCACATCAGTTAATCCATCATAAATTGGTCATAATAGCTCCAATTAAGGTGATTCAAATTTGAATGGTCAGTCAAGTCAGATATGTGTATCTTTGGTGAAGATCATGGAGATTGAGATTCATTAAGTCAGAAATTGGATAGGAACCATTGAATGAGAATTTTATGAAATCTCACTCAGAAAAAGTCATCCTCAATAAATATTATATATCTTTTACTATAAACATCCAATTAATTTGAGATTTGGAGGAAGGAAAAGAAAATTTGATTTTAAGAATTCTATAAGAATGGCCCTTTGGGTAATTTGAGAAGAGGGGGTGCCAACCAGGAGCAATCTTTCAGAGGATAGAATCTGCTGGACAGTTTTTCTTCTTTTCTCTTTCTTTATTTTATTTTTTATAGTTTTTTAATTCCTTATCCTTCCCCTTAAATCTCTATTACCTTTAACATGGTGGGGTAAAAATTTTAGTGGTTGTGGAAGGGTATGTTTTCCTATTTTTTAATGCTTGAGTACATGTACTTTATTAAATAAAAATTCTATCTCTTTTCTACAATGTTGTTTTCAATTTCATATAGTGGGTTTTATTATCAAGTGAGATCATATTTGATTTTTGATTCTGTTATTGATTTTTTCTTTGGTTAATGAAAATTATCTCCCTCCACTAGGTTTTGGTTTATATACGATGGAATAGACAAATTCTTAGTGGTGAAGTACTCGGTGATCGTCAGTACGTGTAAAAGTGGTGGTGAAAGTTTTTTATTGCTTGGGATAAACAAGACCCGATCGGGTATTTCCTAAGTCAATTGTGGATATTTACTACAAATCTCATCCACAGGGAAAGAGATTTGACCAAACCGAGATCTTGGAAAATAATTCTCTAACTATAACCATTCAATAAATGGAGTGATAGGAAATGATCATGGAATCTCACTTTAAACAACATAGAAAAATATGTTAGAATAAAATAAAATAATCATAGAATTACAATTAAAAAACCAAACCTGACCTAATCACCCTTATCATATCATAGTTTTTAATATTTTATTCAGTTAAACTTATTCATTTCATTTTTAATTTTCTTTCCAAAACAAATTAAATCTCATAAACCACCCATTTTTTCCTCTAATTAAGTGACAAATGTAATTGTTGTGCACTCCTCTCTGGAGACAATTTAAGTTAACCAATTTACTACATTTTAACATAGGTTTTATTTTTTTTGTCACACCCCCTGATAGGCACGTGTCAAAACATGGTTCCATTTCCGGCGAGGATATTCCATCAATCAAATTGTAAATATTTGACTCTTTTTTTTAATTTAAAAAATTATAAAAAAGGTTTTTTCATTAAGTTCTAAAATTATTTTTTCATTAATTCATGGAACAATTATCCACGAGTGAAGGAAACAATTTTTGACTCTCTTTGGTCTATAGAGGATAGTGTTTCTCTCATTTCTAAACAGATCTGGGGAGCTCAAATCCAAATCAAAAAGGAGGATGAATTCAAGGATCTCATTCAAGACCTTATAGAAAACCATGAATACACAGTATTAGAGAGGTTGTTAAGAGAATTAGTTAAACTCCATGAGTATTTTCAAAAATTTCATCATGAAATGGTCGAGGTGAAACAAGAAGAGGAAACTCAAACAAAAGATCAGTTTCAAGGACTTCAAGAAGAAATAAAATACCTAGAGAGAAAAATGGAATGGTTAATTGAATATGTTAACACATCCCAAGATAAACCTGGAACTAAACATGAGCCATTTGTGGAAGTGGACTCCCCACTAATCCTTGATGTTGAATAACCTGGGGAGACCATGGTGTAATTAAAGGATGACCATTTGTCCATTTTCAACCATTTCTGAAGATGATTGATGAAAAATTTGTTCCTTATGAAGTATGTACAAGAGATCAACAAGATCTGGATGAGTTCTGGAAATAGTGTGAGGAACACCTTGATTCCCATGTTCCTCATAATATAGAAGATCTAAAATAATTGAAGTAAGACACCAAAAATGTAGTGGAATTTAAAGAGAATATCGAGGAGCTTGACTATCCACCCCCATATTCTACCAATCTAATCCAAGAGGCACTTCCCATTGAATAACCAATCGAGGCTGAGAAAAATCAGGGAGATGATATTTTCATGAACTCGTTGTCTTCTAATATTATTGAAACTTCATTATTTAACTTTGTTCAAACAGAATTATACACTGACATTCCCTTTGATTATTCAACTAATGTAGCATATAATGAGAAATCACTATACAATTAATAAGAACTTGTGAAATTGGAACCTAAGAAAGCGAAGGACTCATTCTTTATCCTACCCTCGCCAAGAAAGTTATATCTTTTTATCCGAGGGGTGGGTTTGGTGTATTATACCCTTATTGTCCTCAACAAAAAAAATTATGCACATGATGTAAATAAGAAGTTTTGCTGGTTCATCACAAAGAAACTCAACCCACCATCAGATTGGAAATAGCCAACTGAAACAGCCCATCTGGAGACAGTCAAAACACAAGGCCCACTTGGGGGATTAAGCCAAGATCTATATTTTTTTTATCCTATTTATATTTTTATTTCTTTCAATAAATTTCTTATGTTTTTTTACATCTAGGTTTTCAATGTGTAACACTTATGATCTTAACTCAATGTTGCACTACCAATAAGGCAGGTTGTACCTCTCCTTCACAATTACTTGTTTGTTGTGAATCAATTATAAATATACTTACATGTTAAATCAACTTGAATACATTGAGGACACTACATCATTTAATTGTGGGGGAGGGAACCATTGTAGTTTAAGATTTTCATTTTGTGTTTGTTTTTTAAAAAAAAATCATCTTTTCATTTTTTTGTGTGTTTATTTTTCAATTTTTGGTGTGTTATTGAAAATTTTGAGCATAAATGATTATAATTACCATTTTTGAAACCCATTTCAATGATTGAAAAAATATATTCCAAAAAATAGAGCTTAAATTAATGCTGAAATGACCTTTTTTGAGTTAAAATCTTTTGGAATTTCATTAAAAGTACACTGATTTTTGAAACTCATTACATATTTCACTGTCTATATCTTTGAAATCACTTTCCCGTGGGGCTTCTGAACCAATTTTTTTCATGTTATTTATATTCACCTCACTTTTTTAGGGAACCAAAATATGCTTGTTCTAACCAGAATATTATTTATTCCTTCCAAATCATTAGGGTTTGGGTTACACATATTTTAAAGGATTGAGGCATTTATTTTTTATTAATACCCTTTTCAAGATAATCCCATTCATTATGGCCTACCTTGTACATCTAATCCTTGTATCCCATAGAATCCATGAACAACCTATTAGGTTATCCTCATTACAAGCCAATTTTCCCTATCTAACCTACTCTTGAAGTAAAAATTCGTTATCTAGTTGAACATAAGTGTGGGGGAAGATGTCTTCTGTTGTGCTAACTCATTTGGTGAAACTTTGTGTGGAAATTAAAATGCTAAAGAGATGTGATTTCTGCTGAAAAATCATTCTGTTGAAAGCTGTTTCTTTTCTAGAGCTTTCATGATACGAGAAGCTATGCCTTTTCTGGAGCTTCTAATGGAGGAAAAATGTTGTACCTATTCTAGAGCTTTCAAGAAAAATCATTATTGATAAGAATAAGATTTTTTTTGCTGTTATCTTGATGGTGGAACCAATTTTCTATAAATGGGAAGATAAGGAGACCATACTTGTGTGAAAATTTTTATCCTGCCATTTTTCTTCAAAATGAGCCAAGCCCTCCTTTTTCGGACTCAAATTTTTTTATCATCTAAATCCTACCAACCGGAAGCCACAAAACTACCCTGAAAAGTCTCCATGATAAACACATGTTCTGAACTCTCATTGGGGGGATAATTAGGAGTTTTTAAAACCTATTGTTACCCTTGCATTAGTTTGGTTGAGGAAAACGTTGTTAAAAATTGATATTTGAGAGATGAGAGAAAATTAATGTGAGGTAGCTGTCTTGTGTGCATGGGATAAGGAATGTATTGGTAATATAATAAATGATGAAAATGGAGAACTTGAAATAATTTTTTAGGAGGCATGATATCTTTTTGTTTCATGGTGTGGATTTAGTTGATCTTGTGGCTATACGTTTTGAATTTAATTTGATTTTGATTTTGACTTGTCCTGGAGTCCAAGTGCTAAGTGTGGGGGAATTGATAGAGTTAATATTTTATACATTTTTATATCTATTTATAATATTTAAACCCCCAAAATTCATCAATTCAAGTTTAATTACATCATTTATGGATTTATGGTATGTTTTGTGTTAAAATTGAAATGTTTCCTAATTTCAGGAATTGAACAGATTTTATATGTTTTGGTAATTTGACCATATATTTTATAATATAATCCCAATTTATGTGATTCTTTTTTGTAGGAACCCTAGATTTTTGAGATACATCTTTTTCTTCTGGGGTATGATATAATTAAGCAATCAAGGTACCAAAAACATCAATTAATGTGGAGAATGATTGTGGACAACCATGTGGACCCCACATCAGTTAATCCATAAAAAATCAGTCATAATAGCTCCAATTAAGGTGATTAAAATTTTAATGGGAAGAAAATTAAGATATGTGTATCTCTGTTGAATATCATGGAGATTGAGATTCATTAATTCGGATATTGGATGGGATACATTGAGTGATGATTTTTGGAAATCTCGCTAAGAAAAAGTCATCCTCAATAAATATTGCATATCATTTTCTGTAACGGCCCAATTTATTTGAGATTTGGTGGAAGGAAAGAAAATTTGATTTTAATAATTCTATAAGAAGGGACCTTTGTGTGATTTGAGAAGAGTGGGTACCAACCTGGAGATATCATTCGGAGGACAGAATCTGCTGGATAGTTTTTATTCTTTTCTCTTTCTTTATTTTATTTTTTAGAGTTTTGTAATGCCTTATCCTTACCCTTAAATCAATATTACCTTTACCATGGTGGGTAAAACATTTTAGTGTTTAGGGAAGGGTAGGTTTTCTATTTTTTAATTCTTGAGTTCATGTAGTTTATTGAATAAAACATCTATCTCTTTTCGGCAATGTTGTTTTCAATTTCCTATAGCGGGTTTCATTATCAAGTGTGATCGTATTTGATTTATGATTCCATTATTAATTTTTGATTTCATCAATGATCATTATCTCCCTCCACTATGTTTTGGTTTATATACTACAGAATAAACAAATGATTTGTGGTGAAGTACTCAGTGATTGTCAATACGTGTGAAAATGGTGGTGAATGTTTTTGATTACTTGGGATAAACATGACCTGATATGGTATTGCCTATGTCAATTGAGGATATTTACTAAAAATCTCATGCACATGGAAGGAGAGTATACCAAACTGATATATTGGTAAGTAATTATCTAACTATCACCTTTTTACCAAAGGAGTGAGAGGAAACAATCGTGGAATCTCACATTAAACAACATAGCAGAAGAGGTTAGAATAAAATAAAACAAGGATAGAATTACAATTAGAAAACCAAACCCAATTTAATCACCCTTCTCATAACATAGTTTTTAATATTTTATTCAGTTAGTCATTTTCATTTCATTTTTAATTTTCTTTCCAAATCCTATTAAATCTCATAAACCACCCATGTGTTTCCCTCTAATTAAGTGACAAACGTAATTGTTGCACACTTCTATCTGGAGAAAATAAAGGTAAACCACCTTACTACATTTTATCTTAGTTTTTATTTATTTTTGTCACACCCCATGATAGGCACATGTTAGTGGTGTATATACTACACATTTTTATATATTATATTTGGAATTATTTTATCTTCCTGGTATTTTCATGTTCACTATTATTTATTTATTATGTGGGATTCTAAATAAAATTTACCAATGGGTAAATAATTTATTAACTAGATTCCTTTTAATTGGGACATAAAATTTCTTCATAATCATTAATATTATAGGATTATTTATATAATGAAGGTGAATATATACTCATTAATATAAATTCTTATATTTGGAATTTATTTTGTAAACATTATCAATTCATTTATAAAATATTTCTTCAATGTTATGTTCATTTTAAGGGTTTATATCCCAATCCCATTCAATTGAAGATTTTGTATTCATGAAATTATATTAAAGGTATTTATATGATCATTATAAAATAAAACATTTAATTTTATTCTTTCCTATTTATGGATGTGTTTTTCATTTAATTTTAAAAACCTTTCCAATCATTATTACATTGAATATTTTAGGAAACATTTTTAAGAAAATCCAACTACCATTACCACTTTAGTCATGGAAAATATTTACTTCTATAAAATATGTTCCCTAAAATATTTTTAAAAAATGTTTATAGACATTATAAAATGATTTCATTAGGTTATTTTTACTATTTTTAACTTTTGAAATTTTTTTCAAATGAATATATTTGTATCCTTTCAGACAACAAATATTTCTATGATTTTTACCATGAAAAATGAATGCTCTATTTACCATTAATGACATGTAATTATTTAACTACCATCATTTCATCAAATCTTAATTATGATGATTAAAAGGTTAAATTATAAACAAAATGTTTGTGAAAAGATATATTAATTGATGGGGGTTTTAAAATGTTTTTCAAAATAAAAAATACATTTTCCTCAAGAATGTTTTTAATAGATATTTTTTAATATTCCATCCATCAATGATAATAAAACATTTTTTATTCCACATTGGATATGTTTTATTAAAAATATTATTATTCTTCCCATGGATAGTTTATGATTGATTTTCAAAAGGTTAATATTGATATTCACTTCCATTATTATTTTGTTAATACACATGAAATATAAATTTTCCTATGATAATTAGACATTGAATTTCCCCTAATTATCTATATCATAATCATGGATGTGCTTATTTCTTAAACTATATATAATTTTTACACATTGTTTTTATAGTGATAATTATTTTATTTTAATAGGAAATACTAATAATGAAATATTATTTATTCAACAAGGATATTTGATAAGGAATACTATATAATAATTAAATCTATTTATCTATATATAGAATTATTTGAACTTGTATTGATCAGCAGAACAAGTAACATATTTATTACATTGATGTGTCAGTGGGTTCCCATGAGAAAAATTAGTTTCTCAAATAAAACAGGTTTTTACCTATTATTTTAATCATTCGGAAGTACTGATCATGATAATAATGGTTTTAATATGTCTTATTCTAGATGTATAATAATAATTAATTTCCCTAATTTTTTTTCATTATTAATTATCCCTTATATTTTCACTATGAAAAGGTCGTGGGATGAATTTAATTCTCTAGTTACTAATTAAATGGTATGTGTTTTCTATTTCATAATAATCTATATTGATTATTCCCAAACTATTTTTTTAAATGACATGTGTTTTCAATAATTTATCTTTATATATTATTTACTAAATTATTATCATATAATTGATCACATGGAATTTGTCTATAGATATTTAATTTTCCATAATTATCATTATAATTGATTCATTATTTATTCCACTATATTTAACATTACTTAGAATTTTATCTCACTGTTATTTTAATTCATATCCCCATGATTACTAGAAATTTGAATTAAAATATATATTTAATTATACTTTACACGGAATAACATTATTATCCTTAAAAAATAATTATTTGGTAATTAGAGTATTTATTTGAAATAAAGGATATATGTTTGTATCTGGTTTACCAAGGAAACTATACTCTTATGTCTATCTAGAGATGATTTATTTTAATCATTCCAATGTAATGGTAGTAGAAAATAACTAGGGGAATATGGTGTAAAAGGGATACAATTGGTATCTAGGAAAGTTTACTAGAAACTATAGGAAATTGATTTAGGAAAACCAATATTACAAAACATAAACCTAAGATATAATTTTAGGGTATGTCTAGGAGAATATCATAATATTTTTTTATAGTAGTGATTATGTGGTTATTACTAAGAATAAATCCATATATTTTAATTATCAGGTGTTTATGATATTAATATTGAATATATGATCAATGTATTAAACAACACATTTAAGGTTTTATGTAGTTGGAGTCTACCAAGATTAAGAATATTTTGGACGGAATTTATCGAAATAAAACTCATTAGTTTTTTAATTGTTTCAGTGGATAATTTATTTGTGGAATAATGTATTTAGATTTTATAGAAACAAGTGTAATTTTATTAACAAACATTATGTTAAATATGGTCAATAATGAATTTGTAATAATTTTCAAATTATATTATAATTATTCGTAAAAGAAATGTATTGAAAACCATAGAAAAAGAAGTATTTAATGAGTAAATTTTAATTATTTATATTATATTTATTTTATTAATTTTATTAATTTTTTTTTAAAAAAGGAAAACACATAGTTAGGTGAGGTCATGGACCCATTATTAGAGGATGATTTGGGTTTTCTGCCTCCCACTAGCCTACACAATGTCTTCAGTAATGAGAATTTTTTTAGTAAAAAAATCTAATGAAAAAATATTAATTATAAAAAATTGGTATCAATTTTAGGTCTATTCATTAATATATAAAAAGTATTGGTTTTTTAATATATTTAGGTACAAATATAATGGATTTTTAAGTTCATTAAAATTTGATTTTAGTGCTTAAAAAAATGGGTTCATCCTAGGATATCCATTTCATAGAGTAAAGAATAAGTTAGCATTTGAAAAAAGGAAAAAAAATGATGTAATTTTTCAAATAAAATTAAACCTTATATAATAATAATATATCCTCATATTCATAAAAAGTAAAATAATTACTAAAACATTAGGAAAAAGACTTAAAAAACTTTTCATCATAAAACATTATTTTTTACTGAACTGATGGTCTTTTAAATCATCATGAATTTATGTCTTTGAAGACATTTCCATTCCATTAATCATTTACTCGATTGTAATTTATGATGGAAATGAATCCTTATTAATATATACACATTTCCAAAAGTACATATGTTCAGTTCCGACTAATGTTCTCATACATGGGATTGTGTTATATATTATTACTTATGGCCTTGATACTTGTCATTATATTTTATTAAGTTGTTATTTTATCAACTCATATACTAATTTTTTATTTCAACATAGTAATTTATAAATATCAAACACTATTTTTTAGAAAAATGTTATAAATTATTGGGAAATAATTTATTTAAGGTAGGGATAGAGTAACTCCCTGAAAATTTTAAAAGAGTCACTTTATTCCAAATCATGGATGACACACAAACCCAAATGTATAAATGAATATGGAAACATGATATTTATATTATATTAAATATTTTAAATAAATTAATTATATTATATATCTTGAAATGAATCCACAATAGTGTTATCTTATGTCGCATGCAAGAATGAATTTCTTTAATAAGATATGTTACATGCACGACCGTGTTTTACCAAAAAAAAATATTATTAAAACATTATAAATTAATATAATATGATATAAATTAGCCTCTAAATTGGATATTATAAATATTAATAACTCAATTATGAAAAAATATTTTTTTACAAAAACATAATATGATCTCGTTGATTAATTAGAAATAAATATAAAGATTGACTTTATAAGAAAGAAATTTTTTTGGGATAAAAAATGTTATTGATCCTAATAAATTAAATTTATTACCTTTATTGAATTATGTTATCGTAATATATTTCTTATATATTCAATCATATATTTATTATATTCTTCTAATATATTTAGTAAGCATAATATAATAATAAATATACTTGTATGATTAAAACATTTATTATCTAAAATGGAATTTTTTAAGCATTTTATTAGAGAACCTATTTAAATAAAATATGGATAATTTATAAAAACATAATATTTCAAACAAAATTCATTTTTTAAATAATAAAATCAATGTTAACTTATAGTACTTATTTTTATTTTTCTGATAAGTTTCATTTTTTATGAATACTCAAAAATACTGAATTTAAAATCAGATCATTTTTCTCATCAAATTATTGATATGTTAAAAGAAATTATATATTTAAAGATTAATTATATTAATAGTAAATATTTTAATCAAATTTATGTCATTATAATAAATTTAACATTGAATTTTAAAATAAAAACATTTGAAACATTTGAACATTTTTACATTAAAAACATGCTTTATCGTCCCGTATATGAGATTAAATTTTAATTATTTCTTTCCAATTAATTAATTGGAATATAGATAAATATATACAGAATTTGTAATTATAATAATTTATATTTTTTAATAAATTAAACATATTTTGTTTTCAAAACTATTATTGAACGTAATTAAAAAGAATTAAATGATTAGTGTAAAATTTATCTTACGAAGGGACTAAGCCTTAAACATAAGGGCTAAAATAACATAGAATATTTCCAAAATCCATTTTATAGACATATTTAAACTGTATAATCACTTTTATATAATTGTTTTTCATTATTGGGGGCACATGTTGTAACGGTGACCTCTAAATAGTTATTATCGTTTTATATTTAAAATGATGCCATGAATCATGTACTATAAAAAGGCACTCATCCCCCTAAATTATTCACACATCTCAAGGAAATTGGATCTTCCAAAATCACCCCAGTTAATATCTAATAATAACTCAAATAAACTGACATTTCTCAATATGGGTACAAATCCAACCATTGAGGAATTTTGTTATTAACCGAAAGGAGTTATTTGAATCAGATAAAATATTCTTCAATGTAAATTTATGTTGCCTTTGTTGATACAGTTGTATATTATTTCACCTTGGGTGACAAACATTTGTTGTTATGTGATATTTGTTTTGATAATTGTTGAATTATGATTTGTGGCTTAAAGAGGAATGATAGTTGAGTCTGCATGCATCATTCTAGGCACTCAGGGTTTTTGTGACATGAATCATTCTAGGAACTCATGGGAAAATTGTTTATGGGTACATTCTTGAACATGAACTATTTTCCTTGATGTGATATTGAAACAATAATGAAAAATGAAAAGAAATGGATGTCTAATGGGAACCTTGATTGATGAAATGAGTCTATAAAATTAGTCAATTGATGAATGAGTTAATTTCCAATATTGTGTTTAATTAATAGATGGATTAATTTATGAGAATGATTATACCCTTGTTAACCAAGACCTATGAGTAGGATGAGTAAGGTTAGTGATAAGGCCTCAGTGTTGACTTTGTGGTGAGAAATAGGGGAAAGGGACATTTTGAAATATTTTTGTGTTAGTTTCTCCTCTTATGTAAATGTTATAAGGATAGATTATGACAGCTAAGATGTTTATTTGGATCTTTAGAGATATTCCACCATGATGCTTATTGAGGGAGATACTAAGAGGTATGGTCTGAAATGAACACCTAGACAGGGAGCTTGAGAAACCATTGTTGAAAGTTGAGGAAGGAGGGGAATACATCTGAAAGAACATTTCAAGTTTCATGCAATTCATGGATAGAGACAGAGAGTGGGTTCAGAAAACCATGTTTGAGTTGACAATGGATTTTCAGATGTTTCAACCTCATACTTTTACTAGAGAGGGTGGACCTAAAGGATCTAAATTTTGGATTGAATCCACAGAGATGATACATAACCATTTGGATACTTTAGCTAAGAGGAGGGTCAAGTTAACTACTTATATACTATTGGGTTCAGTGAAGTGATGGTGGGACATTCGGGTTTGATCTGGATAGACTAATAATATGTTATGGATGGACTTTTGGGAGAAGTTCCTAGAACACTTATATTCAGACACACTGAGGCAAGAGAATGATTTAGATTTTATTCATTTGACACAATGATGCATGTCAATAATGGAGTACACTGAATGATTCACTAATTTATAGTGATTTTCTTCATCTTTGGCTATAAATGAGGCATCTTCGGCAAAATTATTTTAGGATGGACTTAAGTGTGAAATTTTCTCCCATGTGAATTTCTTTTGACTGATTAATTTTTTATAAGTTGTTAATCTGGATCTCATTTCATAGGGGAACCAGAAAGAGGCTTCTAGTACTGCACAAGTAGTTTGATGATCATGGAGTGGGCCTTATGAGATTAGGAAGTGTCAACATGAGAATATTAGTCAGGATAGTGGAAAGCATGATGGAATGTCAGGAAGAACAGTTACACCTAATTGTTCTCATGTGATTCTCCACTAGTCCAGTAGGAAGTGACACTATCGTACACATATTCCTCGGCCACTAGTGTAGTGCCAGTTTTGTTGTAAGAGGGGATATATACAAAGTCTCTGCATCAAGCAGCTGTAGGTTCGTGCTAAGGGAGAAGCTTCTAAAAGTCAGAGTGTGGGAAGTGGGTCTTCTACACCATATAGGTCCAGCAGATAGAGTTCTACTTGCAGAGGCGGTAGATGAAGTGGGTGTGGTGGTTTTGGGAATGAGAGGTCAGATCTATAGAGTGGTACTACTCGTGTGAGTAAGGTGACACCACAATGAATAAGTGTGAGACAGTTACAGGTAGTGTAACCAACATGTGTGAAGAGAGAGGCCAGTCCATTGATGGTAAGAGTTAATATTGTAGATTCTTCTACATTAGATACCACCTTGTTTGATACTGGTTCCTCTCACACATTCATATCTACAAACATTGATAGTGTCTTGATCTTCAAGGAGGAATACATAGGCGGGATGATGAATATAGATACACAGTTGGGAACAAAAACTAGGGATATTTTTTTATGCAAGGGATGTTCTCTTGAGATTAGAGTGTATCATTTTCTTTGGAATATCTATGTGCTTGATATAACAGGTTGCAATATAATTATGGGTATGGACTGGCTAGTCACATATCCAGACAACATAGATTGTTAATTCAAGGGATTGACCTTTGTATCTTCTGAGGGTGATCAATATTTCCTTCGTGGAGAATGGGATATCTATGCAGGTAGAGCTATGGAAATTACTCAGCAACTGGGAGAGCTCACGAATCATTTTTCTAGTCATTTGTGGACGGTGGGAGTGGTAGGCATGATGTCCTTCCACCAATAGTAGAAGTGTTTGATGATGTATTTCCTAAATACATTTCATGGTTTCCAACTGATAAAGATGTGCATTTCACTATTGAGCTCATGTCGGGTGATGAATCGGTGTCTATTCCATCTCAAATAATGACACCGACTGAGCTTCAAGAGCTCAAAACAAAGTTGGACGAGTTGAAGGATAATGTGTTTATTTGTCAAAGTACGTCACCTTTGAGATCACCGATTTTATTTTTAAAGAAGGCCGATGGGAGTTTACACATGTGTGTCGACTATTAGTAGATGAATAAAATGAATATAAAGAACTGATATCCACTTCCACATATCGATGATCTGTTTGACCATCTGAAGGGAGATACTATGTTCTCCAAGAACTATATGACATCAGATTATCATCAGGTGAGATTTTAGACTTCTGATATATCAAGAAATACTTTCAGGAGATGGTATGGACTTTATGAGTTTTTTGTAATGATTTTTTTTTACTAATGCTCCACAAGTGATTAAATCCTGAATGAAAATGATCATTAAACTATACTAAGATCATTTTTTGGTGGTGTTTTTGGATGAAATATATGTGTAACCTAAGACTCATGATGATCATTCTCAACATCTTGACATCATCTTGAGTACACTGAGAGATCATTAGCTATATTTCAAGCTATCAAAATTTTAGTTTTTGATTGACAAGGTACACTTTTTGAGGCATATCATCTCAGAAGAAGGTGTGGATATTGACCCAGAGAATGTTCATGCATGGATTTATTAAGATCAGAATAACAATGTTTTTGATATTTTATGTTTTTAGGATTAGCTGTATATTACCAAAAATTTATCCATGTTGTTTCATGAATGGTCGCATTTCTTATTGGTTTGAAAAAGAAATGGGTAATATTTTTGGGAAGATGCATGTGATAATTCCTTCCAGGAGTGGATGAAACGCTTGACATCAGCACCAATTTTTGAATCACCTGATTCAGGTGAGGAGTACACGGCGTATTGTGATGCTTCTGGGTTGGACTCAGAGATATGTTGATACAAGTTGATAGAGTCATTTCTTATGGGTCTCGGCAGTTGATTCCGCATGAAGAATTACCCTACGCTTGAATTTGCGTTGGTAGTGGTGGTTTATTCTCTTATGTGTTGGAAACCCTATATTTTGGGTGAAATGATTATAGATTTTACAGATCACAATAGTTTGATATATATATTTTCACAACGCTACGTGAATCTTTGACAGTGATTATTAGAAGAGTATATTAAGTCCTTTGATTTTGAACTGGCATGTACACCCAGATAGAGGAAGAGTGCGGTTATTTCCATGAGCAAAAAAACTCAAACTTAGTTGGTACATGAGTCAAGTGTAGAGTTGAAGATGATGAATTTTCTAGTGGAAATTCATGTGGTATTTCATGAGAGTCCGGAGAGGATGAATCTAGTTTCTGTAGCTGTGGAATCTATTCTATTGATATGGATCAGGGACAGGTAGTATGAGGATCCAGAATGATTTTCCATGAGAGAAAGACTTGATAGTGGGGAGACACTTTCATGCTAAAAAATAGATGAGGATGAGATCATCTATTTTAAAAATTGAGTTGTTATACCTACATGTATGCGATAATAACTCAAGTAATAATTTCATTCTTCAAGGTGGGTTGTCTATCCTAGGGTGAAAAAAATGTATCGGGACCTTCGATGATAGTTTTGGTGTCCATGCATGAAAAAGGAGATAGTTGGGCCCATAATAAGATGTTTCACATGTCAGTAGGTCAAATTAGAGAATCAAAATCCTAGAGGCCTATTGTAGCTGTGACGGATTACATAAGGGAAGTGGGAAGATGTGACTATAGATTTTGTTTTAGTATATACAATGAATATTTGAATGAATGATTTTATTTGGGTCATTGAGGATCTACTAAAGAAGGTATAACACTTATTTCTTGTTAGGGAAACCATTAGAGTAGAGCAGTTGGTTGAAATATACGTGAGACATATTGTTCATTTGAACGGGGTGCCACTGACTATAGTTTTGGATCGTGATTCATGCTTTACATCATTCTTCAGGAAGGGTTTACAGAAGGAACTTTGTACACAGGTTCTATTTAGTTTAACCATCCACCCATAGACAGATGGGAAGTTGGAGCATACCATACAAGTGTAAGAGGATATACTGCGAGCATGTGGGTTTGAATTTGGTGGTTCTTGGGATAAGAAAATTGATACCCTAAAACTATATATATCTCCAAACAAGGAAATGTAGGCTTTCCATTTTATATCACTGATATGTTAGTTAGAGGTCGGTGAGTTGGAGATTTTGGGACTGAGCCGCATTCAGGAGACCTTGAAGTAGGTACACATGATTCCGAAAAATATGGCTACAGCATATAGTAGACAGAAGTCATAAGTTGATAGATAGAGAAAAACCCTATATTTTATAGAGTTTGATCATGTATTCCTTTGGGTGTCGCCTAGATTGGGTCACCACATGATACAGAGGTTGGTAATGTTAGTACCATGTTTGGGGGACTGTTTGAAGTGATGGGGAGAATCAGTCTGGTGGAATACTGATTAGCACTTCCACATAAATTTAGGGGTATTGATGATGTTTTCCAGGTGTCACAAATATAGTGGTATCACTCCAAAATTTCTATTGAGATTTATGTGAATGAGGTTGACCTCAAGAATGATGTGCCCTTTGAGGATCATCAGGTATGCACGATGGGTCATGGTGAGAAATCGTTATGGAGAAAGAATGTTCCATTAGTTCATGTGTTATGGAAGCATGGAAATGTTCAAGAGAAAACATGGGAACAAGAAGTAGAAATGATGGATCAATGTACCAATATTTTTGGCTTGGAATCAAAGAGAGGTTCGAGAATGCAGCTCGAGAACGAGCTATTATAAGGTGGGTAGAATGTAAGATCCCAACATTTTCTGGAGTCATCTCAGGAACATTTTCAATTAATTTTTGAATATTTTCTGATCCATTAACTTGGAGTAGTGTCATGGAGTTCATTTTTGGGAATTTTTAAGGAAAAATAATGTATAATGGGTTGTTCATGGTTTTTACAAGGTTTGAAAAACCGTGCAACCCAAGTGTGCTATTAGTGAAAAATGGGACAGAGCGGTCTGCAAAATATTCGCATGTTTAAAAAATCCAAGCAACCAAACCATTTCAACTATGAATACCTAGATAGATAGTTCCACATGATTGGAAGAGGATATTCCTATCTATTCACCTCTACCCATGAAAACAATCGTACAAAATTTTAATTCTGAAAATCCTTTTTAAAAACACCTGACCCCCCCCCCCCACCCCCCCACCCAAGACTCCCATATTTCAACCTTGTCTCGAGATTGATGAATTATATGTTTTCCCAATGCCTTTATAATATATTACAAGGCAATACAAACACTATTCTTTGAAATTGAAAGCCCAGATTAAAGATATCATCTCCTCCAAGTAAGTGGATTTCAACCTGAAGCTTCTTCCATTCTTTCTCTTATTATTTCAATATATTTTCATAGAATATCTTCACTATTTCCATGGATGTAAACTGTTGGATTAAGATCAAGAACTAGTAATGTGAATCTAGATCAAGATTTGAAAGATCTTGAAGCCTTATATTTAAATTTATTTTTTAGGGATTTAGATCTGGAGCTTGATTGGCGGCGTTGTGCCGCTCAGATTTTGGGGATCTTCATTGGGTGAACTTCTATTAATAAACAAATGTAGGTGGTCTAATCGAACTCCCATAGTCATGATTTATGATATGTGTATGAGTTTATGGATTTTCTAGATTTCCTTGATAATTGAATTTCCAAATTTGGAGTATTTTGGTATATGGAATTGAATTGAGTTGCCATGGTGATTTAATTGATGATTGAATCTTGGAACAAACGATGGGGGGTTGCCCAAATATTTCTATAGGAGATTTGGTATTCTAATTGAGATATTTAAATTAATGTGAAAATATAATTAATTGTGAGAATTAATTATGTGTCATGATTTTGAAAAAAGATAACTAATTAGGAGCATTAGTTATATGTCATGATGTTGATCAAAGATAACCAATTGTTTGAATTAATTATGGAATGTTGAGATTTTAAATGGATAATTAATTAAAAGAATTATTTATCGAATGAGAGTAGTTTTTATTGATTAATTAATTGATGAATTAATTAATGGGTTATGTTCTTAGTTAATTGTGGAATTAACTAATGGCATATGAAATGATTAACTAATCTTCAGATTAGTAATTGAATAATGTATAAAATTATTATCATTTAAAGAAGGATTAAAAGACTGAGATTTTGTGGTGTTAGGCAGGTCTCCAAGACCGAATAGATGTTGGGACATGGACGTGGTGTTCCTCCCCAATAGTTATCCAAGCTAGAGATTATAGGGTTTTAGGTCTGATGACCTACACTCAATGAGATTTTTGGTTCTCATCATGATGACCTACACCAAATGATTAATGATAATAATGAATGATGTTTCAGCTAACATTAGGGCAGCAAGTAATGACGACCTACACCAAATGAATGATAATAATGAATGATTCAAATGGGAGACATGGATTGAATTGGCCCAATGTTATGATTAAATTTTAAATGGAAATGAGATAACTGTTTATATTATGCATTTTATTTATTGATTCATAAATATTCATGCACTATCTTTGGACTAGACTCATTTTAGACAGCATTGGAGGTGGCCTACTACATTGTACTCACACCCTATTTAGGTTTCCTGATCAGATCCTGGGCAGACATTGTTGTAGCTAGCTATGATAAGTGCAAGGCATTAGGATAGGTTTCTATTTGGGATTTGAGTGTGGGGGAGGGAACCAAATGCAGTTCGAGACCTATTTTGGTGTTGATAAGTATTTACATTGAGTTGCATTATAGAAACGTGGAACGTTCATTAATATATCATGTTTTACTTTTCAGATGAGTATTGTATTTTTAGATTTTTCTATCATATGTCATGGAATTACTCTGATTATTTATATGCTTTCATACTTATTTATTTTTATTTTCATCCTCTGTTGATTTATTCTGATTACAGAGGGTATAATCTCCCCAACAATAACATATCAGACCCTCACTACTAGTTAGCGCCCTCTAGCATATGGGGAAGCATTTTTTATTGCATGAGGCCAACCAGCTTAGGGCACCATTCAGTGGATATCAGGTTGGGATGTAATAGTTATGTAATCAATCAAATATTTTGTATAGTCATCCAATATGTTTTATAAGAATATGATAAGAATAATTCAAGTTAAGTAATTGCAAATTGCATTTTTCAGAAAAGACAATTTTCATCCTTTTAATGAAGATCCTATTTTATATCTAACTATGGGAATATTTATAAATTTTAAAAGTTAAAAAACATCATTTTTAAAAAAATTGAAATATCAATTTTTTCTAAGGGTTATTGTTTTGTAAATTTTCTGCACATATATTTTTTTAATAGAGAAATATCCTATATTTAAATTCAAGACAATTTTTTCTTATAATTTATTCATGAATAGAAATTTTAATTTTTTTAAAATTTTTAAAATTAGAAATTAGGTGAAATGCTATTATATTAAACTAATTAAGGTAATTTAAATCAATTTCAGATTTAAAATATCAATTGAAAACATATAAAACATTAAAAAAAATTACATTAGTAACCCACTATGTGTTCTCATCTACAGGATTAAAAATAAATTAATTTCTATCAATTATGTGTGTAGAATTAGGAAAAATAGATTCCATATTTTTAATTAGAATAATATATAACGTTAAATAAGTTCCACATATTTATATTCCTAAAATTATTGTGAAAGTAATAAAAATTAATTATATTGATTCATATAAAATTTAGTTTTACAGGTTACTAAATAGTAATATTAATGAAAAAAATTGAAATATGTCCAAAATCTATTTTAGTCCCTATTTCATCCATATAATCCATTTTCAGGAATTTTGATCAATTTTTTGGGCGTATTTTTTAAAGGATACCTCTAATTAGTTTTTAACTTGTAGTATTTACCACAATGCCACACCTCATTCACTATAAATAGGCACTCATCCCTCAAACGTTTTCTCTCCTACAATAACCTTTAGAAATTCTAAAATATTACCAATAAGGATCCAAAAATCCCTCCCCATTAACCTAGAAGTCTCTGATTTGGATGAAATATAATCGAGGAGGTATTTATGTATAAATCCAAATGAGTTACACAAAAATGAGGTGATATTCTTCAATGTGTAGTTATGTTCTATTTGTTTCCCTTTCCCTATTTTTTTATTCAATGATTATATAATAAAATAATTATAATAAATATTATAATATGTTTTTATTTTATGTATTTTTCTTAAACATACAAATTAATCCATAAAATGTGTGGCGAACAAACCATTGGGTTATGGAACAATACCACCCAATGAATCCATGTTGTTCATTTTTCCTTTACCATCTCTAATGATTGAGAATTATGTTGGATAGAAAATTTGTAATTGATATTTATGATATTTATGATGTATTAATTATTCTATAATTTTAATATAACACATTCATTCATGATTTACATTGTTTGAACATACGATCACATCGTGTGTGGATGTGTGGACTCCCGACTCCTGAAAACGATATGATTCATTCACACTAAAAATGGAATGTATTCAGTATGATTTTAATAAAAGTATGTGAAATATATGAAATATTTATGGTAATTTTTTTATAAAACACACGCACACACATTTTTAATTACTTTTTAGTTTATTAACATGAAAATGAACTGGATGTACTATTATGACCTTTGTCTGGACAAATCTCTCAATGAACGGTGCATTTCATTTTCTTTCACCATTTTTGGGATTTTAAAAAATACAAATATAATAGAAATATATGATATATAAATCTTTTTTACTTTATAGATATGATTAAATCATGATTGATATAAGAAATACAAAAATAACAAGTCATAACATAGTTGAAAAACTCAGCAATTGACACTTGAAATAGTACAAATACTGAAAGATTATTAAAAATTGGGTAATTAAATATTAGAAAAAATTAATATATGATATTATAACTATTATTATGGTTTAGGTATAATATAGTTATATGTTTAAAGCTATTATACATGATGTAAAAATACATTCATCGGAATGAAAACACAAGGAAAGGAATTATTGTCTCACTTTTAATCTCATGAGACATGCATCAGAATCACCTCTTATTTAATTTTTGTTGTGTATATAATTCCCATTTCGAAATATTATGAAATGAATTATTTTATATTGATGGTATATAAATGTTTCATTTTAATAATATTTCTTTTTCCATTTTCAAATCATATGTTATCACAGTTTTAATGTAGTTTAATGTTACTATTTACATCTATGAGATAAATTTCTTATATATCACAAAATAATACTGTGTGGTTGATAGAGTTAATATTTAAAAAGAATTATATGTATTTCTGATATTTAAACTCCCAAAATTCATCAATTAATGTTTAATTACAACATTTAGGGATTTATGGTATGTTTTGTGTTAAAATTGGAAAGTTTCCTAATTTTTGGAATTTAACAGATTTTATATGTTTTTGTAATTTGAGCATATATTTTTAAATATAATCCCAATTTATGTGATTCTTTTTTTATGAACTTTGTAGTTTCGTGCTATATATTTGTCTTATGGGGTATGATATAATTCGGCCATCCAGGGACCTGAAAAATCAATTAATGTGTAGAAAGATTCTGGAAGACCATGTGGGCCCCACATCAGTTAATCCATCATAAATCAGTCATAATAGATACAATTAAGGTGATTCTAATTTTAATGGGCATTAAAGTTATATATTTGTATCTTTGGTGAATATAATGTAGATTTATATTCATTAGGTAGGATATTGGATAAGGAACATTGAATGAATATTTTAGGAAATCTCACTGAGAAAAAGTCATCCTCAATAAATATTGCATATATTTTCCTATAACCATCCAATTAATTTTATATTTTTAATGAATGAAAGGAAATCTTATTTTAAGAATTCTATAATAAGGGTCCTTTGGGTGATTCAAGAAGAGGGGGTTCCAACCAGGAGCAATCTTGCAGAGGACATAATCTGCTGGACAATTTTTCTTCTTTTCTCTTTATTTCTTTTATTTTTTATAGTTTTTTAATTCCTTCTCCTTCACCTTAAATCAATGTTACCATTACTATAGTGGGGTAAAAAATTTAGTGATTTGGGAAGGGTAGGTTTTACTATTTTGAAATTCTTGAGTTCATGTACTTTATTGAATAAAAATTCTATCTCTTTTCTCCAACGTTGTTTTCAATTTCATATAGATGGTTTTCTTATCAAGTGAGATCATATTTGATTTTTGAGTCCATTATTGATTTATTATTTGGTCAATGATCATTATATTTCTTCAATATATTTTGGTTTATATACGATGGAATAGACTAATTCTTATTGGTGAAGTACTTGGTGATCGTCAGTATGTGTGAAAGTGGTGGTGAATGTTTTTGATTGCTTGGGATAAACAAGACCTGATAGGGTATTTCCTAAGTCAATTGAGGATATTTACTCCAACTCCCATTCATATGGAAGTATAGTTGACCAAACTGAGATCTTGGTAAGGAATTCTCTAACTATCACCATTCAACCAAAGGAGACAGAGGAAACGATCATGGAATCTCACTTTAAACAACATAGCAGAAGAGGTTAGAATAAAATAAAACAATGATATAATTAAAATTATAAAACCAACCCCGACCTAATCACCATTCTCATATCATATTTTTTACTATTTTATTTTGTTAATCTTTTTCATTTCATTTTTAATTTTCTTTCTAAAACCAATAAAATCTCATAAACTATCCATTTTTTCCTCTAATTAAGTGTCAAACGTAATTGTTGTGCACTCCTCTCTAGAAACAATCTAGGTTAACCACATTACAACATTTTAACATAGGTTTTATTTTTTGGGTCACACCCCATAACAGGCACGTGTCATAACATGGCACCGTTTCTCTGGAGGTTGTGCCAACAATCCAATTATAAATATTTGACTCTTTTTTTAAATTAAAAAAACATAAAAAAAATCTTTTCTCATGAGGTTCTCAATTGATTTTTTCATCAAATAATTGAACAATTATCCACGAGTGAAAGAAAAAATTATTTACTCTCCTTGATCTATAGAGGGTAGTGTTTCTCTCCTTGCTAAACAGATCAGGGGATCTCGAATCCAAATCAACAAGGAGGATGAATTCAAGGATCTCATTCAATACCTTAAAGAAAACCTTGAATACTCAGTATTAATGGTATTAGTAAAAGAATTAGTTGAACTCCAAGAGTATTTTCCAGAATATTTCAATGAAATGGTCGAGGTGAAACTAGAATAGGAAACTCTATCAAAATATCAGTTGCAAGGACATCAAGAAGAAATAGAAGACCTGGAGAGAAAAATGGAATGGCTAATTGAATATGTTTACACATCCCAAGAGAAACATGAACCTAAAAATGAGTCTTTAGTGGAAGTGGATTCCCCAAAAATCCTTGATGTTTAAAATCCTGAAGAGACCATGATGGAATTAAAGGATAATCCATTTTCCATTTTCATCCATTTTTTAAGAATATTGATGAAGAATATGTGCCTTATGAAGTATGTACGGGAGATAAACAAGATATGGATGAGTTCTGGAAGGACTGTGAGGAACTACTTGATTCCCATGTTCCTTATAATGAAGAAGATTTAAAATAAGTGAATGAAGACACCACCAATGTTGTGGAATTTGAATAGAATATTGATTAGCTTTAATACCCACCGTCATATGCTACAAATCTAATCCAAGAGGCACTTCCCATTGAAGAACCAATTGAGGCCGAGAAAAATTAGGGAGATGATCTTTTCATGACCTCGTTTTCATCTAATATTATTGAAACTTCATGCCTTAATTGTGTTCAAATATAATTATACTCTAGCGTTTCCTTTGATTATTCAATTGATGCAGCATACCATGAGAAATAACTATACAATAAAGAAGTTGTGAAATTAGAAACCATGAAAGGTGAGGACTCATTCTTTGTCTTACCCCCACCAGGAAAGTTGTATCTTATTATCCGAGGGGTGGATTTAGTGTATTATACCCTTATTGTATTCAACAAAAAGAATGAAGCACATGATGTAAAGAAGAAGTTTTTTTGGTTCATCACAATGAAACTCAACCCACCATCAGATTGGGGATAGCCAACTGAAACTGCCCGTCTAGAGGCAGTCAAAACCCAAGGCCCACATGGGGGATTAAACCAAGATCTGTCATTATTTTTTTATCCTATTTATATTTTCATTTCATTGAATAAATTTCTTATATTTTATTATGCTTTTTTGCTTCTAGGTATTCAATGTGAAACACTTTAAAGCTTAACTAAAGGTTTCATTACTAATAACTCAGGTTGTACCACTCCTTCACACTTACTTGTTTGTTGTGAATCAATTTTAAATCTAGTTAAATGTTAAATCAACTTGAATTTATTGATAACCCTTCATCATTTTTGTGTGGTGAAGGGAACCATTTTAGTTCAGGATTTTCATTTTGTGTTTTTTTTTCCAAAAAAAATATCCTTTTCATTTTTGTGTGTGTTTATTTTTCAATTCTTGGTGCATTTTTGAAAATTTTGTGCTAAAATGATTATCATTACCATTTTTGAAACCCATTTCAATGATTGAAAGAATCTATTACACGAAACATAGCTTAAATGAATGCTGAAATGATGTTGTTTTGAGTTCAAATATTTTGGAATTTCATGAAAAGTACACTTATTTTTAAAACTCATGCCATATTTCACTGTCTATATCATTGAAATCAATTTCCTATGTGTTTGGAACCAATTTTTTTTCATATTCATTATATTCAAATCACTTCATGAGGGAACTAGACTATGCTTATTCTAACCAGAATATAATTTATTCCATTCAAAACATAAGGGTTTGGGGTACGTGTGTTTTAAATGGTTGAGGCATTTATATGGTTTTAATCACCTTTTCAAGATAATCCCTTTCATTATGGAATACCTTGTATATTAAATCATTGTATCCCAGAGAATCCATGAACAACCTATTAGCTTAGCAACATTACAAGCCAATTTTCCTTATCTAACCTTCTCTTGAAGTGAAATTGCATGATCTAGTTGAACATAAGTGTGGGGGAAGATGACTTGTGATGTGCTAACTCATTTGGTGAAACTTTGTGTGGAAATTCAAATGCGTATGAGATGTGCGTGCTGCTGAAAAATCATTCTATTGAAAGCTGTGTCTTTTCTGGAGCTTTTATGATAAGAGAAGTTGTTCCTTTTCTAGAGCTTTAAATGGAAGAAGAAAGTTGTACCTTTTCTGGAGATTTCAAGAAAATTCATCATTGAGAATAATAAGATTTTTTCTTCTGTTGTCATTATGGTGGAACCTATTTTCTATAAAGGGGAAGATAAGAAGACCATACTTGTGTGAAAATTAGAATCTTGCAATTGTATTTCAAAAAGAGCCAAGCCCTCCTTTTTCAGCCTCATAATTGTTTATCATCTAAATGATACCAACCACATTCCATAAAACAACCCAAAAAATTCCTCATGAGAAACACTTATTCTTGACTAACATCGGGTGGAGAAGTATGAGTTTTTTAAACCATCGGTGACCCATGTATTGGTTTCTTTGAGAAAAACATTTTTAAAAAATTGATATTTGAGAGATGAGAGAAAATTAATGTGAGGTAGGTGTCTTGTGTGCATGGGATGTGGAATAAGGTGGGAATATAATAAATGATATAAATGGATAGCATGAAATAATTTTTTTAGTAGGCATGATATCTTTTCATTTCATGGTCTGGATTTGGTGGATCTCATAGCTATGCATTTCTAATTTAATTTGATTTTGATTTTGACTTTTCCTAGAGTCAAAGTGGTAAGTTTCATGGAATTGATAAAGTTAATATTTTATACATCTTTTATATGTATTTAGAATATTTAAACCCCCAAAATATATCAATTAAAGTTTAATTACATCATTTATGGATTTATGGTATGTTTTTTGTTAAAATTGGAAAGTTTCCTAATTTCGGTAATTTAACGGATTTTATATGTTTTGATAATTCAACAATATATTTTATAATATAATCCCAATTTATGTGATTATTTTTTTTAGTAACCCTGGTGCTTCGGGATACAACTTTATCTTATAGCATATGATATAATTCGACCATCAAGGTACCGAAAAAATCAATTAAAGTGGAAAAAGATTGTGGACGACCATGTGGACGCCACATGAGTTAATCCATCATAAATCGGTCATAATATCTCCAATTAAGGTGATTTAAATTGGAATGGGTTGAAAAGTAAGTTATGCGTATCTCTGTTGAATATCATGGTGATTGAGATTCATTAAGTCTGGTATTGGATGGGAAACATTGAATAAAGATTTCTTGAAATCTCGCTGAGAAAAAGTCATCATCAATAAATATTTCATATCTTTTTCTATAACTGTCCAATTGATTTGAGATTTGGAGGAAAGAAAGAAAATATGATTTGAATAATTATATAATAAGAATCCTTTGGGTGATTCGAGAAGAGCTAGTTCCAACCATGAGAAATCATTTGGTGGACAGAATCTGCTAGACAGGTTTTTTTTCTTTTCTCTTTATTTCTTTTATTTTTCTTATTTTTGTAATGCCTTATCCTTACCCTTCAATCTATATTAAATTTAACATGGCGGGGTAAACATTTTAGTGGTTAAGTAAGGGTTTTTCTATATTTTTTAATGCTTGAATCATGTAATTTATTGAATAAAAATTCTACCTCTTTTCTGCAACGTTGTTTTCAATTTCCTGAAGCTGGTTTTATTATCAAGTGTGATCGTATTTGATTTTTGATTCCATTATTGATTTTTGATTTGGTAAATGATAATTATCTCTCTCCACTAGTTTTTGATTTATATACTTTGGAATAGACCAATGCTTAGTGGTGAAGTACTCAGTGATCGTCAGTACGTGTGAAAGTGGTGGTGAATGTTTTTGATTGCTTGGGATAAACAAGACCATATCGGGTGTTTCCTAAGTCAATTGAAGATATTTACAACAACTATCATGCACATGGAAGGAGAGTATACCAAAATGAGATCATGGTAAGTAATTCTCTAACTATTACCATTCAACCAAAGGAGTGAGAGGAAACGATCATGGAATCTCACTTTAGACAACATAGCAGTAGAGGTTAGAATAAAATAAAAAAAGGATCGCATTACAATTAGAAAACCAACCCCAATCTAATAACCCTTATCATATCATAGTTTTTAATATTTTATTCAGTTAATCATTTTCATTTCATTTTTAATTTTATTTCCAAAACCAATTAAATCTCATAAACCACACATTTTTTCCTCTAATTACGTGACAAATGTAATTGTTGTGCACTTATATCTCGATAAAATCTAGGTTAACCAATTTACTACATTTTTACATTGGTTTTATTTGTTTTTGTCACACCCCATGATAGGCATGTGTTAGTGGTGTATAAACTACACAGTTTTATATATTATATAATTAAATATTTTATCTTTCTTGTATTTTTATGTTCACTATTATTTATTTCTTATGTGAAATTCTATAAAAAATTTACCAATGGGTAAATAATTTCATAACTAGATTCCTTTTCACTAGGTTATACAATTTCTTCCTAATCATTAATATTATAGGATAATTTATATAATGAAGTTGAATATATACTCATTAATATAAATTCTTATATTTGTAATTTATTATGAAAACATTATCAATTCATTTATTAAATCTTTCTTCAATGTTATGGTCATTTTAAGGGTATATATACCAATACCATTTTATTCAAGATTGCTTATTGATGAAATTCAATTAAAGGTATTTATATGATCATTATAAAATAACACATTTAATTTTGTTCTCTTCGATTTATGGATGTGTTTTTTCATGTAATTGGAAAATAATTTCCAATCATTGGTACATTGAATATTTTTTGAAACATTTTTAAGAAAATACAACTACCTTTCCCACTTTAGTCAGAGAAAATATTTACTTCTAAAAAATATCTTCCCTAAAATATTTTTAAAAAATGTTTATAGCCATTATAAAATTATTTCATTATGTTATTTTTACTATATTTAACTTTTTCAATTTTTTTCGAATGAATATATTTGAATCTTTTCAAAAAACGATCTTTTCTATGATTTTTTCCATGAAAAATGAATTTTCTTTTTACCTTTAATGACATGTAATGATTTAACATCCATCATTTTATAAAAGCATAATTATGATTATTAAAAGGTTAAATTATTAAAAAAAGGTTTTTGAAAAGATATATTAATTGATGGGGGTATTAAAATGTTTTTCAAAATAAAAAATATATTTTCCTCAAGAATGTTTTTAATAGATATTTTTTAATATTCCATCCATCAATGATAATAAAACATTTTTTATTCCAGATGGGATATTTTTTAATTAAAATATCATTATTCTTTCTCTGGATGGTTTATTATTGATTTTCAAAAGGATAATATTGATATTCACTTCTCTGATTATTTTGTTAATCCACATGAAATATAAATTTTCCAATGATAATTTTACATTGAACTTACCCTAATTATCTATAGCATTAATCATGGATGTGCTTATTTATTAAACTATATATAATTTTTACATATGGTTTTTATAGTGATAATTATTTTATTATCTAGGGAAATACTGATAATAAAATATTATTCATTCAACAAGGATATTTGATAAAGAACACTATATAATAATTAAATCGATTAATCTATATAAAGAATTATTTGGATATGTATTTATCAGAGGACCAAGTAACATATTTATTACATTGATGCATCAGTGAGTTCCCATGAGAAAAAATTAGTTTCTCAAATAAAATAGGTTTTTACCTATTCTTTTAAACATTCAGAAGAACATATCATGATAATAATGCTTTTAATGTGTCTCAGTCATGATGTCTAATAATAATGAATTTCCCTATTTTTTCATTATTAATTATCTATTATATTTTCACTATGAAAAGGTCCTGGGATGAATTTAATTCTCTAGTTACTAATTAAGTGGTATGTGTTTTCCATTTCATAATATTCTATATTGATTATTCCCTAACAATTTTTTTAAATGTCATATGTTTTTAATCATTTATATTTACACATTATTTACTAAATTCTTCTCAGATAATTGATCTCATGGAATTTTTCTTTAGATATTTAATTTCCCATTATTATTATGATAATTGATTCATTATTTATTCCACTATATTTATCATTACTAAGAATTTTATCTCACTGTTATTTTTCTCCATATCCCCATGATTCCTTGATGTTTTAAATAAAATATATATGTAATTATACTTTACAAGTAATAACATTTTTATCTTTGAAAAACAATTATTTGGTAATTAGAGTATTTTTTATAATAAAGGATACATGTCTGTATCTATTTTTCCTAGGCAACTAGACTCTTATGTATATCTAGAGATGATTTATTTTAATCATTCCAATGTAATGGTAGTAGACAATAACTAGGGGAATGTGGTGTCAAAGGGATACAATTGGTATCTAGGAAAGTTTATTAGAAAACATCAAAAATAGATTTAGGGAAACCTAGATTACAAAACATAACCCTAAGATATAATTTTATGGTATGTCTAGGAGAATATCATAATATTTTTGTATGGTTGGTATTATGTGGTTATTCATAAGAATAAATCCATATATTTAAATTATCAGGTGTTTATGAGCTTAATATTGAAGATATAATCAATGTATTAAACAACACATTTCTGGTTTTATGTAGTCGGAGTCTACTATGATTAAGAATATTTTTGAAGGAATTTAATGAAATAAAACTCATTTTTTTTAATTGTTTCAGTGGATAATTTATTTAAGGAATAATGTATTTACATTTTATCGAAACAAGTATAATTTTATTAATAAATATTATGTTAAATATGGTCATTAATGACTTTGTAATAATTGTCAAATTATATTATTATGATTTGTAAACGATATGTATTGAAAACCATAGAAAAAGAGGTATTTAACAAGTAAATTTTATGTATTTATCTTATAGTTATTTTAATAATTTGATTAATGTTTTTTAGAACAAGGAAAACACAATATGAGGTGTGGCCATGGACCCTTTATTAAAGGATGATTTGGGTTTCCCGCCTCCCACTGGCCTACATAATGTCTTCGGTAATGTGAATTTTATTTAGTAAAAAAATATAATGAATAAATATTAATTATGAATAATTGGTATAAATTATTAGGCTTATTAATTAATATATTAAAAATATTGGTTTTGTAATATATTTAGGTAAAAATACAATGGATTTTTATGGTTATTACGAGTTGATTTTAGTGCTTCCAAAAATGGGTTCATTCTAGGATATCAATTTCATAGAGTAAAGAATAAGTTAGCATTTGAAAAAAGAATAAAAAATGATGGAATTGTTTGATAAAATTGAACCTTATAAAATAAAAATATATCGCCATATTTAGAGGAAGTAAAAAAAATTACTAAAACAATAGGAAAAGGACTTAAAAAACTTTTCATTATAAAACATTATTTTTTAATGAACTAATGGTCTTTTAATTCATCATGAATTTATATCTTTGAAGACATTTCTATTCCATTAATCATTTACTCTATTGACATTTATGACCACAATGACTCCTTATTAATATATACACATTTCCAAAAGTCCATATTTTCTGGTTCCAATAATGTTATCCTATATGGGATTGTGTTATATATTATTACTTGTGGCCTTGATACTTGTCATTCTCTTTTGTTAAGTGGTTATTTTATGAACTCTTATATTTATTTTTTATTTAAACATAGTAATTTTTAAATATCAAAAACTATTTTTCAGAAAATTATTTTAAATTATTGGGAAATAATTTATTTAAGGTAGGGAGAGAGAAACTCCACGAAAATTCTAAAAGAGTCACTTTATACCAAAGCATGGATGACACACAAACTGAAATTTATAGAGGAATATTGAAACTAGATATTTATAGTATATTAAATATTTTAAAAAAATTAAGTATATTAAATATCTTGAAATGAATCCACAATAATGTTATCCTAAGTCATATTAAATAATGAATTTCTTTAATATGATGTGTTACATGCAAAACCGAGTTTTACCAAATAAAAAATAATTATTAAAACATTATAAATTAATATAATATGATATAAAATATCATCTAAAATGGATATTATAAATATTAATAACTCAATTATGAAAAAAAATATTTTTTTTCAAAAACATAATAAGATTTCGTTGATTAATTAGAAATAAATATAAAGACTAATTTAATATAAAAAATGTTTTCATGATAAAAAAATTTCATGATCCTAATAAATTAAAGTTATAACTATTATTGAATTATTTTATTATATTATATGTGTTATATATTCAATCATATATTTCTTATATTCATCCAATATATTTAGTAAGCATAATATAATAATAAATATACTTTTATGATTAAAACATTTATTATCTGAAATGGAAATTTTGTGGCACTTTATTGGAGAACCTATCTAAATCAAATATGGAGAACATATAAAAACATAATATTTCAAAGTAAAATTCATTTTTTAAATAAAAAAATCAATGTTAACATATAGTACTTATTTTTATTTTTCTGAGAAGTTTCATTTTTTATGAATAATTAAAAATACTGAATTAAAAATCAGAACATTTTTCATATCAAATTATTGATATGCTAAAACTAAATTTTTATATATTTAAAGATTAATTATATTAATATTAAATATTATAATCAAATTTTGGTCATTATAATAAATTTAACACTGAAATTTAAAATAAAAACATTTGAAACGTTTGATCATGTTTACTTTAAATACATGTTTTATCGTCTCTTATATGAGAATAAATTTTAATTAATTCTTTCCAATTACATAATTAGAATATAGATAAATATATTCAGTATTTGTAATTATAACAATTTAAATTTTTTAATAAATTAAACATAGTTTGTTTTCAAAACTATTAGTGGATGTAATTAAAATAAATTTAACAATTAAGTTAAAATTTATCTTACGAAGGGACTAATCCTTAAATAGAAGGGCCAAAATAACATAGAATCTTTCAAAAATCCATTTTATAGACATATTTTAACTGTATAATCCATTTATAGAATTTTTTTCATTATTGGAGGCACATGTTGTAAGGGTGACTCTAAATAGTTATTAACGTTTTATATTTACAGGAATGCCACTCCTCATGTACTATAAAAAGGCACTCATCCCTCCCAATTACTCACACATCCCAAGGAAATTGGATCTTGCACAATAACCCCAGTTAGAATCTAATAATAACTCAAATAAATTGACATTTCTCAATATGGGTACAAATTCAACCATTGAGGAATTTTTTTATTAACCAAAAGGAGTTAGCTGATACCGTGAAAATATTCTTCAATGTGCATTTATGTGCCCTTTATTTTTTATATAATTCTCTTTTTATTATTCCATCAATATATAATATCACTATTTTCCCTAATATGATGATATTTTTTTAGGTTATGGGTTATACCTACACCTACACACACTTCCATCCTATGGGAAATGAACATACTATTCATGAATGACGAACTATCACCTCATCAAATGATGTCATTCGTCTTTTGCATTCCCACCTCTAATGGCATGGAATTATGTTATAAAAAATATTTTTAATTTACATATATAATATTAATATAGTATAAATAGTTTTTGAATTTTTATACAACACAAACATTTATACTTTCCATCATATATATATATATATATGATAACATCATTTGTGGATATGTGGACTCCCGCCTCCTTAATGTGATGCCACATTTTTACACTATACAAGAAATATATTATAGGAAATTTTAGTAAAAATATATGACACATTTGATATATATATTATTAAAAAATAATTATATATTCACATATATATCATTTTTTCATTTTTTAAACTCAACAATGAAATTAATGTTGTGTTCATGCATAGGTACTACCCACCACCTCAATGAATGGTGCATTTCATTTCCTATCTCCAAATTTTAAGGATTATTATAAATAGATATCTAATTAAAATTTATAATATTAAAATCATTTTATACATTCTAGATAAATTTAAATAATTATTAATGAATGATGGAAAAAATAAATGTCAAAACTTACTCGAAAAACTAGGAAATTAACACCTAAAACATTGAATAAATTGAACATTTATTAATAAATAAGTTATATAATGTTATGTTATATTAATATATAATATTATTAATTAGATTATTGTTTTGGTATATTTCATTGACATCATTAAAACTATTATATCCATGTTTAATGTAAGTTAATCTGAAATAAACCAGAAGGTATGGTATTCATGTCTCAGTTTTACTCTAGTGAGGTGCACATCATTATCTACACTTATTTATATTTTATGGTGTACATAAATACCATTTTAATATATTATAAAATAATTTTTCTTATATTAATGGAATTTATATTTTTGATTTTATAATTATTACTTTTGTGTATTTTGGTTCATATATTACCACAATTGTAAGAGATTTTCATCTAACTATTTACATATGTGAGCTAAATGTCATATTCAACGCATAATTTTTTTGTGTGATGTATATAAAACATGATATGATATATTATATCATAGCTTATTTAATATTTTGGTTATTTTTAGGTTCAACATAAATTAATTCTTTTAAGTGGATTTTAATTAATTATTACCAATTTGTAATGAATTTCCTGTAAAAATTCCTTCTCATTAGGTTATATTACTTCCTTGTTATCATTAATATTATTTTATTACATATATAATGATTATCATATCTATTTATTTGTTTCTAATTATTATTCTTTGGATTTATAGTTGATAAACATAATCAATTCATTGATTAATTCTCACTTCAATGTTAGATCATTTTAAGGGTTTATAGCATAATATTTCTTTAATATAGAATGCATTTTTTTAAAATAACATTAAAAGAATTTATACGTTCATTTTTAATTAAACCATTTAGTTTTCATATCCTCTTGTTATTCATTTTTATTTTCAATTAATATGTCATTCTTCTACTATTTGGTACATAAAATGTTTAAGAAAATGTTTGTAATAAATCTTGACATTATTTCCATTTTAGTTAGAGAAACTATTTTCTACCAAAAATACTATTATATGAATTATTTTACCAAAATGATTTAAAACATTGAAAATATATTTATTAATGATGATTTTACCCTTTTTTCTTAAAAAATGTTTATAAAGGACTATTTTGGCTTCTTTGTGGAAAATGGGTTTTTCCAACCTATTTTCCAGGAAAAATAAATTTTCTCTTTAACTTATACGACATGTAATGATTTACCCACTACCATTTCATTAATCCTTAAATTCCATGATAAAATATAACTTTTTATTTAAAACAAATTGAAAATTTATTTTTATTGAATTGTATTTTTAGTTTGTTTTTCAAAATAAAATATTTTGTTTCCTGATGAATTTCTCTAAAAGATATTTTTATAATATTTATATTAATCAATGAATAAAACCCTTATATTTTTAATCCTATTAGCATATGTTATATTAATATCATCTTTATTCTTCCCCTAGATTATTTATAACTGATTTGACCATGGATTGTATTGACATTTACTTTGTTGATTCCTTTGTTAGTACACTTGAATTATTCAATTTTCAATGATCATTATACATTGAATATACCCTAATAATTCATATCATTTATCATGTAAATTTTTATAGCTTAATTTATATAACATTTTTATGTATGGTGCTTAAATTGACATTTATATGATTATAAATATAATTTTGGAATTTTTTTCCATTCAAAAAAGATATCTGATAAGGAATATTGTTTATTTATTAAATCGATAACTTAATATGAGGAATGATTTGGACATGCACTGAATGTTGGGGTCCAGACTATATATAACCCCTTGATGCATCGATAGGTCATCGTGAGTAAAATTAGTTTAAAATTTTAAAAATGTTTCTACATATATTATTAAACATTATGGAGGATAGATCATGATAATTGATGTTTTCATTGGCCTTATTCATACCATCCAATAATTATGAATTGCAATAACATTTCATCAGTATTTGTTATCCATAAAATTATCATTTTTAAAATGTTTATATATTCATTTCATTATCGTATTATTGATAAAAGTTTATATGTTATCAGTTTCATACAATTCTATAATGATTATTCCATATAAATTTAATAAAATGGAATGGGTTTTTAGTTATTTAAATCTTAATATGTTTTTACTGATTTACTACATATTTTATTGATTAAATGATATTAGTTTTTAGATATTTACATTTCTATATGGGTTATTCTCATTGATTCATTGTTTCTTCCTTTATATTTACTATTATTGATCACTTGATCTCACCCTAGTATGTTTCCTTTTTCCAAGGAGTCCCTGAAGTGGGATAAGATATATATAATAGGGTACACTAGATAGAATAATTTTATTATCCTCAAAAGAAAAAAATTGGTTGTAATCAATTTATTTTTAAGTAATACAAGACTCATGGTTGTATCAATTTTAGCATGAATACTAAGCTCTTCAAAACATTATTATTTTATTTCTTTTAATCATGCCAATGTAATAGTGGTAAACACCGACTCCGAGATTCTAGATTCAAGGTGTTATATAAATTAGTCACATAATACTAAAATCATAATATTAATGGTCACACAATATTTGATTAGAATCTATATAAGTAACATTAACATAATAATAAATATGTAAAAATCATGAACCAAATGGAATTCATATAAATAATTCCAACTATATAATAGTGATTAGAGCTCAAACAAGAATGACCAGTTTCTAAATAACAAAAAAAATTATAAATCAAGCTTATATGTTTCAATCCATTGATATGTAATTTAGTAAACATGAAAATATGAAACATATATTTTTTTATTTTCCATGCTAAATTTTTTAATATTTTCTATTACCTTGGATTGGTACCCACTAATTTAAAAATATATATAAATTTATTGGAGATTAAGGGAAGTGGAGTTATATTACTACCAAGGAGACACTCATCACAAGTTTAAATTTTTTTATTTAAATATAGATAAATCAATGTGATCATTGTGATTTCAAGACCATCGTTGAATATGATAAAATAAAATAAGAGTTGTAAAAACCACTTACGGTTATTTATTTCAAGGATTGTTTGATAATTTATTTACATTATAATAATTCATGAGTTTACTATATTTATATAAGTAATGATGTTTAAATAAGTATATTCATATATTGATATATAGTAGGAGATGAAAAATTATAAGGCTGATGGGATTAATTTTAAATTATACATTATCTTATATTATGATTTTCTTGTGTTATAAATGTGAAAATTATATGATAGATGTATATTATTTTTGGATTCTTCTTCATTCAATTAACATAATATGTAACTTTATTAAAAAAATTAATATTTGTTTGATCTAATATATAGTGTATTACTGAAAATAAATTGGGATGCATCTTGTTTTAGTTATCATGAAAGGGGAAAATATTGATCATTATTTTAAATGATTGAGGTTCACCTAAAACCATATTATATACATTATTAATATAAAAATGTAACATATTAGAGCGGATAGTGATTGGTAGGTATTCTAACCCTACACTTTTGAAAAGGTAATCACTCACTAGTAACATGGTAATATTGGAACTCATGTTTCAAATCAACTCAATATATTTGATCTCTGATAAATGAGTTAAATGTTTAATATGGAATAATCAAGGTACTTTATGTCTCAGAGGGATGTGAAATAAAATCCAATGAAATCATAACTATTATTGAGTTATTATATTTTTAACCTCCTTGAAATATTATGAATTATATTTTTTATTTTCATTTAAAATTTTATAATGGATTTCCTAAAACTAAAACTACAAAATCATTGAATAATAAAAGTCTTATTTCAAATCCATATATATTGTTGATCCTTATGATTAAACATTCAAATAAAAAGATTGAAATCAAGATTAAGGTTATTAAAATAAATCTAATGTAATATAAATGGACTGTGAATGTTTATTATGAACTTATAATTTCTAAATAAAATATCCTATAGTAAACAAGAATAAAAAATGTTTAAAAGATAGTAATGTTTTTTTAATTAATTCAAAATATATCATTTATCATTCTATTTTTCTCTAATCACATAATATAATTTTATTATGATATATTTCATCAATTAAATCTATAATAATTTAATCAATGGTAATATTTAATCATAAAAACTGATTCTTATCCTATTACCATGAAGGAATCTATGAAACATGTCATTTAGAAAAATTCAATCTTTTAATTAATAGATAATAATCATATACATATATAAATAATATAAAAAAATAAACTATTTTAATAAGAATTATAATGAAAAAAATAAATAATAATAAATTAATAAAATTAATTAACCACCCTTCGTTAAAAATGAAAGAAAAATGTTTCTATCCCTAAGGATTTAACAATATTGTGGCAATTTATCTATGTTATAAGTGGTGATTGTTCCAAAAAAAATTATTGGAAACCAATTATATCCTATAGTAATTCACCGATATATTCAATTAATCCATCAAGTGATCCTCTAAAATAAGATATATTCATTCAAATAGAATTTATTTTTATAGATAGAATTAACCATTGTATTTCATAAATATCTTATAAATATATCTAAATAAAATTAAATGAAAATATTTTTCAAAAATTCAGTGGTATATCACTAAAATCTCACTAAAATTTATCATTGTGTTTCTATATATACGACGATATGCGATATATAAACCTACAAGAATATCAATTTTTCTTAGCATGATGACTTGTACAGTTTCATGATTTTGTTTCTCTAGAAATTACTCTATTAAACAAGAATCATACAACATGACATAAAATTTCATATATCTATGAAACCAATAATTTCCTTATATTTTTATCATTATGGGAGTAGAATATTGTTTCATTATGAAATAATTGATTACATCTTGAATACAACATATATAAAAAATTCATGAAAAAACACAAAACTATTGGATAAACTATTTCAACAAAAAATAGTACGAGTCCTCTAACTTTTATGATAAGAAAAAAACTAAAATAAATATGACTCAATATTTCATAACCTCTCCAATCATAATGTTATAAATATTATAATGACATTACAAATTTTCTCACCAAACTATATGTTTTCTCTACTTTTTCTAAAGTTGAATAGTATTTGATAATTTTGGATGATTATAGATGTGTTTCACTATGATTATGTATCGATTTCTATCACCCATTCTTCCAAAATAATTATGATGACTAATGCAATGGATTATGTTGCTAGTTTCACCATTTTTCCCTAAAAATATCCAAACATATTCATAGTATCAGGATTCTTCATCCTATATTTAAAAAATTAATAAAATTTTAGTTAAGTAGGATTAATAAATGAAATCATTATATTTATACTATATTGTTATATATAAATTTTAAATATCAACATATCCTATACATAAACCCATTCTTTCCATTCAGAAAAAATCTCATCACCATCGAAGAGAAATAACATCATATCTGTTATTCAAATAAGAATAAAAAAGAAGTTATATAATTTTTAATTTGGAATTATTTGTCAATAATAACAAAAAAACCCCTATTTTTTAGTATATATATTTTAAGAAAATAATTATCCATGTATTTTATATTACTTATTAAATTGATATTCTATATCATCCTGTAATTTTAAATATTTCAATTTTTAATAATATAAATGTTAAATATTAATTTAACATTATTGATAAATATTTTACTCATCTTGTGAGGATCAAAAACATGGTGTTATACTCAACTATAAAGTAAATTAAGTATAACCGTAGTAATACAATTCGTCAAAATCGCCAATTTTTAATAAAAATTTAATATTAATCCTAATGAAATTTGAAAATATTTTTCTTCGATGTTATGGTATTTTTGGTGATGAGGTAAAAATTATATTAAATTATAAATTACAAGTATTAACTCATATATATGATTCACATCATATATTTCTATGCGTAATGAATATCTTATAATTCACTTCAATATTCCTAAATGAAATCACCTGTAACTACTCATTTTAACTTCATCTAAAAGGCTTGAAATCATGTTAATGATTCAATGGATATATTTATGATTTTTTAATCATATTTTTCTTAATTTTTATTTATAATCCACGAAATAAAAAATAAATTTCAATACCTATTCTATTTTAAAACATGTTCCCATTCAAATTCGTAATATATAAATATATTTCATCCTATCAATATTTATAAAATAATTGTTCTACCACAGATATCTCTTTATTATAATATTGAAATTATATGATTAATTTTGGAAGGGAATAACAATATTATAATGTTTTTACATAATGAAACGCATTATGGAATATATTGTGTTAAATAAATATTTTTTTTGGTTAGTTCCTAATGAAAAAGGTATTAAAACCAACAATGATAGAATCAATAAATTTAAATATATTTTACAATATGTTATTTGGAATAGAATCAATTGAATTTATAGTTGTCAACAATTCCCATCTATTTATTATGTAATTATTTTAATATAAATAATGTGAAAAAATATGTTTTAATAAATAATTCAACTGTTACTTTACAACATTATAAATTAACATATTTTCATAATAATAATAATCAATCATTTTATATATACATCTTATAATTATTTTGTATGAGTTCATGAGAAATTTAATTTAAAAATAAATAAATATTCACAAAGGAAAATCATCAAATCCATATTCACATTCCAATATTTTCACATCCACCCATAATATTTGTCATTCACATCTATCTAAAATTACATACAATATAGTTATTATTATATAACACAGAAGGTTTTTATATCATTGATATAATGTATTACATGAAATATATAATTGGTATGTAATTTCATCTATAGTTATAAAATAAGATATATATATATATAGTGTAAAAAAATAATTAATTCAATCAACACTCCCATATATGTTGAATTTATTTTATTTTTATTTCTCATATTCCATCATTTACAACCATTATCCTTAATAGTGGTTATGAAATATTAAAAATACATATTTGAATAAATGAAATATATTCTATTTAAGCACCAAAATATAAATGAGATAATATTCAATGTCTTAAACAAATATAAAAACTACATTTCTAAAATATATTTCCTAATAAAGTAATTAAAACAAGTATAGTTCCCTCCCAAGGGATACTTGTTTAAATTATTTTTTCTATTGATTATATAACCATGAAATATGGTTAAAAATGGAATGATAATATCTGATATAGATAGATGAATGGTTTTTGATTATTGTACTCCACATATTCATGTTTTATTCATTTCTCAAAAATAATCATTACATAGTTTGGGACCTACCTGAGTGGTAATGATTCCCCATTATCCAAAATGAATCCTAGAATAAAATCATGGTGAGAGTGAATTTCAATAGGTACAATAGTAGTACTAGAATAAATATTTTTTGGTAACATATCATAATATTATAATGGGGGAATTAGTAGGTCTCGTAGATGGATATTGTAGTAGAAGTACTATTCATAGAGAATGTACATTTAGGCCCTAAAAATGGGCCTCCATACCATACTGAATTTGGGACACCAAAGGCCTTCTGGACAATCAAACATTGGGAAATAGACAAGACCTGGAGACATCATGTTAGAGTAGTACCTGAATTGTGGATAATATAATATTCCTGGTTTATACTTTCTAATAGTTGGACATTAGGATTAATTCATGGATTTTCATGATTTCACCTGTTCAACACCCAATGTACGAGAGGTAGTGATCGATAAAATGAATATGATGTTATGACTACAAGACAAAATTATAGAGATTATGAAGGGTTTTTCATTATGTAGTCCAGGGAATTTGAATTATTTGTCACGTACTAGGCCTCTATTCAACTAGGCCTATTAGATATGTATGGATTTACTCTATGAGGCTTTTGATCCATGTAAGGACTGTGTCTAAACCCAGATAAAAAGTGTAATTTTATTAATTAAATATAAATATATAAGACCTTAATCCATTTGTATATTAAAATTATCATTAATATTATTCAATGTAGCATTTAATCAAGAATCATTGGTCTAATCCATCATTCTTTTGATTATCTAGATAAATAAATGTTGAATATATATACTAAAAAATGTTTTAAACCTTTTAAATTCCATTGGTCTCTAGAAATTTTTGAAATCATCAATCTTCTCAATTAGGTATAATTTTCCCTTATTTTCTAAAATTTATATATTTTCAATCATATCAACAATAACTCTTATATTCCACTCTTCAATAACAACCACATCATTTGAATCCAAATATATTTCCTCAACCAAAACATCATTATTTACAACTAATTTTGTTGATTACACAATTAATATAAAACATTAAATTTAGACCAATAACCATCCAATATAACATCAAACATGTAACATCATTTAATGCCCACCCTATCACAAAATATTAACCTTCATGTAAAAGGTTTGTTTTCTCCTCAACCATGTAATAGATTATTAAACCCATTGGAATTTAATATTTTCTAAGATAACGAAGTAAAACCCAACAAAAACATAGGGATATATCTTTATTTTTAATAAATGTAAGGATACTCCTTTTTATGGTTTGTCTCTCCCATCTTAATTTTTTTAATGTGGAGTATGATATGTTGTTCACAACGAAATATAAATCACAGAAAAAAAAATTTAACTAATAAGAAAAAATTGTAATGGAAATTTAAATTCTAACCCAATATTATTTCAAGATTGGTAATATTCTTAACACCTTGTATTAATACCTTCTAATAAGTTTTATTCTTCATATCTCATCGTGATTCACCTTTTTTGAAATAAATTCCTTAATAAAATATTCATATTTTTGAATATTGATTAATTGTTATAAAAAATTATTTTTGATAAAGTACTTATTAAATATTCAATAAAAATATTTTTCATATCCCTGATTCTTCCCTTGATTAATAATTTTCAGTAATGGAATTTTGGTTTTGTATTATTCTAATGATTCTTCTTTAAAATCCTATTATATTTATAATTCAATATTCATCCCATTTTCTAGTTGTTTATATTATTTATTTTCTTTTTAAATACTACGTGCTCCCTATTTCATCATAGAATTCCATGTTTTCATAACAAATATGTTAGAAACCAACCTTAAACATTACTTATTCAATTTTTTTTAACTAGATTTCAAATTTGAGAATATTTTTATTATAGTGTTTGAGAGAATTAGAAAAAACTATTATGTGGTAAAAACATTAATTACAAGTATACCATAATACTTTGTATACACTTTTTCCACAAATGGAAACCCCTTAAAAAATATGAAATCTCATCGAGACACAACAACAATTATTTAATTAGGACATTTTCTTTTCCATCACGAATATTAGGACTTGTGAAATAAATTTAAAACATGGGATGAGAAAAAATTCTCCGTAAGGGATATAAAAAAAAGGAAATTTATATTCCATTGATAAAAATTAAAAACCATGAAAACATTATCATAAATATATAATTTTTTCCCTAAATAAGTAGTAAATACTTTCCATTGAAAATAACCTCATTATATTCCTTTTTTGAAATATAAAAATTTACTTAAAACCCATAAAAAGAATATAAAATTAAAAAACCTAACATGGGACATAATTATACATAAAAAAGAATTATTGTTCAGTAAACTTCGATATATTTTACTGATACAAATACAATATGCGTCTGATCGACTCCCATACCCAATGTAATGGAGGTTGTAATGTTTTTACACATCATTGGTTTATCATATAACAACACATCCATGGATTAGCATGTAACCACCCATTAAATTTCATAGTACCATTAAATAGTCATAAAAAAATTATTATTATTATTTTACACTTCCCAAAATCTTATAACATCATTTTATATTGTTTAAATAAACAATCCATTTTCAAAAAACAACTTAAAACAGTTTCCAAATAAGAATTTTAATCAAAGAGTATCAAACTAATTTGAATGGAATTAACATTTTAAAACATTAATTTCCATATAAATAAATCCAAAAATCCATTATGAAAACATTCCCTTTTATGAGAATGATTTATAATATTAATTATTTTAAACATTTAAAACAATTTTTCAGTTGAAGATTCCATTACCACTTTGCAAACACATGAATAAAAATCATTACAGAATAAAATTAATCAAATCATTTAATTTAATGAGAATATATTAATTCATTATATAACTTGTCAAAAGTGTTATATATACACATTATAAGATTATAATGGTGGAAAATATCATTATATTGCTCAACGAAAGAATATTGAGGCGAAGTCCCATACCTCATGTTTGATTCGTCAAGTTTGTTATTTATCTTACTGAATAATAAAAATAAGTTAATTATTTACTTTCTTTGGATCCTTTTTAATATTTATTTTTTCCTTTTATATTTTTAAAACCATATTAAAAAAACAACATAATTATTTATGTCTATGTCATAGTGTTTGATGATATGTGGCACATTAGTCCAAACTGACATAGTATGGAGTTTATAGCCAAAAGTGATCATTAGTCCTTCATTTATAGAATAAAATTCATGAAATAATTAGTAGTTTTAAACATCAATTTTAATTTTAAATAAAACCATTTATGTATAGTTATTAAAAATGAGCAATGTTATAATCATAGAGATGAGAGAAAATATGTATCTAATATTCCCATTTTTCATCCATCATTATAGAAAAAGTTAATAATAATGTTATCTTTATAAAATGTTAATAATATAATGAATCTTCTATTAATAATTTAAATATATTTATATATATCATACTTGTGATGCAGTTAAGAAAAATCAATCAAATCGATTCGTGGAGTTGATAATTCACATTTCTGCACGAACAATGTTATCAATTTTATGTTAACAGAAGGTAAAAAAATAAGTGATATATTATTTTATTATAATGATAAATATTTCATTAATATTGTATATAAACATTAATTCCATCATTATAACCCGTCTTGAGACACAATAATTGAAAAAAAATTATATTGTTTCGTGGAGGTGATAGTACACTGGTATGCTAGAACAATTAATTCTTTTCCAATTTGATGTAAGGGGAGATATATTTACATTATAATAGAAAAATAATAACATAAAATTAAATTGAGAATATATGAGTGAATATATCATCATGGTTGTAGAATATTTTATGTTATTTGAATAGTAAATAAAACATGAATACCAAATTAATAATGATACATTCTCCTTACACGATCTCAATTGATTAACACCATCACCCCTTTAAGATGGTTGTTTTGTACGTAATAATGATACTATAATTATGGCATTAATTCTATAGACGTATTTTGATATATATTATTTAAAAAATAGGGTTTTTGGTGCAAATATTAAAGAAAAGTGGGTACACATTTATGAGAGAGTGTAGGGGGACTCTTAGAATTCTTCATAATATAAAATTAATATAAATTAATTTTCTAATTTAAATAAATCCAAAATTATTTATTGAGAATAGATTGTTATTTTAGGTAGTATATTCTTTTTAAAATGAAAATCATATAAGTATGGATGATTTTTAATCATTATCTTTTTATTTTAATTATTATTAATTATTAGTGTTATATCATGTAATTTACATTTTTATGGTAAATGTAATTACTATAACAGGAAAAATGTATAATAAATGAGTGATTTATTAAATTAAAATACATATAACCAATATTTTTCTACATAATATTTTTTTATAAAATATACATCATTTAATAAATGATTTTATTTTTTTTTAAATATCATTAGTGTCAATTTTCACACTATTCTTTTATTGAATTTACAAAAATATTATATCATGAACATATATTAGAACCAAAAAATTAACACAGAAGTATCATGTAAATGTCCTAAAAAATTATAAACAACAAAAATTATATCAAATTATATTTATTATAATATTTTTAATATCACTTATTGGATTCTTCCATTACTGTAGCAATTACTACATTATCATTGTGTCGTGATTTAATTTACCTATTTATATCCTAAAATTTTAAATAAATTAGAATAACTGATTTAATTTTTATTTATTTATAAATATTATTAATAGTTGATTATATCCCTTATATAAATTTGTATTAAAATTACTTTATAAGGTAAAAATAAACAAAACAAAAATCAATTTTCGTTGAATATAATATTATAAATTTACTAAAGTCATTAAATTATCTCCAATGGTCTTAAAAAATCCCAATGGTGATATTGGTTGTAAAAAACCCATAAAATTAAATTAGGATGCGTTTTAGGGTAATTTAATATTTTTATAATATAGTTTTTACCATTAATTACCCGATTTACATTTTTTTGTGGTAAAAATGTAATTACAAAAGTTACAATTCAAAATATCCATAGCCAAAATGGAAATATTTAAAAAAATAAATACCATATTATTTCAAAAACATAATCCAATTTTCCAAATTCAATACACATAATTAAAATAAATTATTTAAAAATTAATCATATTGATGGATCAAGGAAATGGTTTTTTAAAATAAAAACGTTCAAAAGCTCATAATGTTACTCTATAAAATTTCAATGTAAAATTGTTTCCATGAACCTATATTGGATTAACAAATAAAAATATGATATAATTTTACATTAAAACCATTCAAAATTATTATCTATCATGTAAAGTAAATTTGATGAAAATGTACATTTCTATTAAAATGCATTAATTTTTCATTATTCATCAAAAAATGAATCTTATCCATAAAATATTAATTATTTAACCCATGATGATTTATATAAAAATAATAAAAATATGAAGATTATTTTTTCTAACTAAACATAGAAATTTTTAAAAACAATATTTAAACTAGATGCTCCAACAAAAGGCGACAAAACTATATTTTTAAAGAAATACATATTTTAAAAAAAATGGATTTATACTTACATCATATCTAAAAAATATGAATGTTAAACATTATATTGTATATATTAAATATATATTTCATTAATTTAATCTAATAATAGTGATTTTTTACTTATTAAACACACTTGTAAAAATTTTATAGTTTTTCAGAAGAAACATTTTTAATAATTTTTAAAAGTGTTTTTATTTAATATAATTTTTGTTTCTCACTAAAGAATTAATTGTATATACAAGTGTAAAATATATTTTAATTAGTTAGTAAATATTTTATATTCCCATAATTATATTGAATATGTTTTAATGGTTATATTTAAATATTACATAGTTGTTCCCTTATGCTCGATGTGGAATATCATGTAAGCTATTAAGCATATTGTTACCTTTTAAAAACACAGGATGTTAAATTTTACCCCCATTATAAATTGAGGCCTCAAAATGTGATCATGGGAACAAAAACTATGTTTTAAATTTTAAAATTCATTTATTGAATTCCCACATCCGAGGAAGGTTGAATAAACATTCTGTTAAAAATATAGAAATGGAATAATAATTGCCAGTTGAGATAACACATACTTGATTTCGATGTAGGAAAACATGGAAATTGATGATAAAAATGACCATCATTTTCTAATGGATATTGATATAAAACAACGGTATGCGAATTTTAACAATTGCAAAATTATAATCCTATGATTGGTGAAAAGCTCATTATTTCCATAGTAATAAATCTAATCAGATATCATTTTTTTAAGATCATTTTCATTGATTTTTTGAATCCATTTACAATATATACTAATAAAATAAATAAAAATACTAACATGAAATATATATGTTCATCATATTGTCAATTTCCATATTAAACTCATCATTTTCTCCAATTGATGATTTTTCAAGATGATTTTTTCACACCTGAATCACTAAAATCATCTTTGTGCGAATCATATACTCCACAAAGATTATGTATCTATTTCATCTGTATTTATAAATTAATGGAAAGAAAAATTGTAAGTTACTATATGATAATTATCCAAAAAAAATAAACCATTATATGATGAAGAACTACTTTAATCACCAAAACTCTATAGTGATACCCAATGTGCATCATAAACCATTCAATAAATAATTATCATTAAAATTACAAACAAAATTTTTTATATAATATTAAAAATAGAAAATAAGAAGTATTTAATCACAAAATATTTCAGGAAAAGTATTATAATTCATCTACAAATAATAACAATTACTTTTGATGTCTCATACAAAAAAAACTAACTTAATCACATAATATCCAATATAGGTTAATCATTTCCATAAATAACATGAATCACCATAATTCCAAAATATAGACATATACCTTTTCAAAATATATCTCAACCTTTTTTCTTAAAATAAAATACTATAGTATTATATTAATTTTATCATATATGGTTCCTAAATAACGAACATCTTCAGAAATAACATTAATCTCATAATCAATTTTTAATCCTCAGGCTATCAACATGATTAAACGTGGGTTACAAAAATAAAATTATTCATTATAAATACACTCATTTAACTAAAAATATAAAATTACACCAATTTGAGACTTCGGGTAGGATTTTGTTAGACGATGTAGCCATGTCTCCCATCATTTGGGGTTCAATTCATACAGCCATACAGGATACGACAGGTTGTCACCCAACTTGCAGGTTTTCGTTTTTCTCAAATTTTTTCCCATATAGGATAATGATCTAAAAAATAACCATTTAATATTTTAACCTCAATTGTTATCTAAAATATTTCATTTTCCAACCCAAAATTTTATTACCCATAATTAACTAAAAAATTAATTCCACCAATAATTCTGTTAGTCCCTTAAAAATATAGTACATAATTCCTCAAAATGGATTGATAGACATTTATCATATAATAAAAAATAATATTATAAACTATTTGTGAAATCCCTAACACTATAGAAAACATCCTCATCTCCATATATATATAAACCATCCTATGATTACAACTCTAAGGGAAGATCAATTAATATATATTATTCTATAGTTTTCTAACTAGAATTAACAGTTGATGATCCTTCAAATTTTTAATTTTAGACAATTAAGAAAAACTCTAATATATTAAATTCCTAAATTACATTTGAAATCTAATAATATATAGCAACATTTTCCACCAAAGGAATGCCCTAAAAATGTTACTTATTTTAGAGACACAACATCAATTTGTTCATCATTAAATATTATATTCCCATTTCTATATTAATACTTCAGAAATATATTTTAAAACATTTCATGAGAAAAAAATATTAGTAAGGGATACAAAAATCAATAAACCATTATTCCATTGATAATCATTTAAACCCAAGAAAACATTATGATAACGTAATGATTTTCATACTTAATAAGTAGAAAATAATTTCCATTTAAAATAATATCATTAAATTTTTATTTGAAATTCAAATATTACAATAATACACATTGTAAGAATAAAAAATACATAATTTAACTGTGGGTTTGTTACATTCCCTTTCAAAAAATCCTAATCAATTCATTTTAATGGTTTTTCATAGGCCAATCCTACAAATGTATGTGAAGAAAATATTAACTCATATTTAATATGAGATGATTTATTATATTATATAATTATGGATATAATAAAACACTAAAATAGTTTTGGTATACAATCAAAACTGTCCTGGAGGTGAAAAATATTACATTTCAGTGTCATTGATCAGATGGTAGTGGATATAACCATTTCATAGTCTGTGAAGAAAATATCACAAATTAATAATTACGGTTGATAATTATACCTAATATATTGACTCACAAAAACTAGACATTATCTAGGATACTCATTAATAACTATAACATCATTTATATTAATATTCTTATCTTAATCCCATACACTCTTGGAATAATTCATGATACATTTTTGTCACTCATCAAAAGACGATTGAAATATAATTGATACTATGAACCCCTTTTCATACCAAGAGACTATTGTTACCATGACATTATTATTCATCTATAAAATTTAATAATATCCCTTATTGGATCAATTACATGTTATTAATAACTAATACCCAACATTTTCATATCATATATTCCAACTAATGTACACATGTCAAATGAATACCTTAGGGACACATACATTATTCTTGTAGGATATAGATTGTTGAATATTATACGTTTATTATTCAATAAGAAATAATAATCATAAAACTAAAATCAAATCCATCAATATAGTATTTTGTAGAAATTATTTCCATAAGAACAATTAAAAATAAAAATTTTAGGGAAACATAGAATGAAACTTATCATGTTACCATTGTGATTGATAGTAAACTACTAGATCAATTAAGGTAAATATCACACAAGAAAGTGAGAAAACTGTAAGAATAGTTTTGATGGGTGAATAAATTAGATAAAATTGTAAAATTATTTGTTTTCCAGTAAAATTAAAATTTTAATAACTTTTAAAAAATTACATAGTGGTTATATGGTACCCAAACCAAAATAGTCTGGTACTCGATGCAACCATTTCATAAACAATTGTCTAACAATTACCATGTTATGTTCCTCCATCCAGTAAGTGGTATCTCTACATCCATTAATCTTTTTTTTCTACTCAACATGGAAATGGAATCTATGGAAACCAATACATTATGTTCTTTACTATAAATTAAATATATTCTATTATATTATATATTTCTCTTAAATCCAAAAGTTCAATTAAATGATTTTTTAGGGAAAACCCTAACACCAAATTTGAAATTTGATAACTCTTGTTACATAAATAACATAATATTTCAAAATAATTATAATGAATAATGAATAATAATATATTTTAATTTCCTGATATGTCTCAATAACATAATAATGTTTTATTAGGTGTTTGTGTGTGTGATATTTTTCAATGAGTTTTTATATGTCAAGGTGAATATATATAATTTATTATAATTAATAGAATTTAAAATATTTATATTAATAATTTATTATAAATGGAATGGATGTAAAAAAATATTGTGGATGAATGGGGAAAAGTGAGAGGGTTAGATGAGTCCTAGGGGAATAAAATAGTGGAATTTTGGGAAATACCCCCAAACAATATAAACATTATCATTTGATAATGTTTCATTTCCAAATTATATAATAATATCTTATTCCTTATCTAGATTAGAAGACATAATATATCAAAATTTATTCCCCCCATTCAATATGGTATACATATTCACATAATGGTTGTATATATCACTGTATGTTCTGATGCAGTTCTCTATTGGGTGGGTAAGAAAACTAACATATAGTAATCCAAAATGGATTATTTTAAATCAAAATGAGTATTATTTATTTTATATAAATGGAGTATATAAATAAAATATGACATTGATTTTTCTTCCTCTTGATCACAAATCCATAATTGATGAATTTTTTGCACTTGATAGTTATAGTTTATTCCACCACTATGAACGAAACAATGATTTAAAAGAATAACCATGTTTAGCTTACGAACATAAATTTGGGGTTTCAAATTCATCATATGGATAAAGGCACTATTTATAGACATATTTTAGTTGAAGATTAAGGAATCTTGTTATTGAGGTGTTTTGGTAGTAAAAATTCCTTCAATACATATAAATGATTAAGAACTAGTGATATGTATTTTTTGAGGTAAATTGTGGGAGGTTTCATGGTATGATTTAGTGGTCCATAACAAGTATCCCATATAATAATTAATCCAAAATTTACAAGGACTATTTTTTCCCCAGAGTTCAAGGACAAAGTTGTTTGAATATAAAGATATATATACAAAAAATTAATGAACATCATTTATTGACTATTTCCCAAGGGAAATACTGTAAGAAGATATAATATTAAGGTCACTAAAATCCATTAATAAATAAATTGAAAACAAATTCCACATCTCTATAAAAACAACACATGAATCTATTACCTCTAGGATACACTTATTTTAAGATCTTATCATCAGAAGATATATCACTCTTATTTATTCATGACACTAGAATATTGTTCCTATTTAGTATATATTATTTTCATGGAATTATTTATCATTCATATGTGATGCTTTATGTACATATAGTATTAGGATATTATGTATTATTTAAATTTTTCATGGTCAACGATGTAAAAATACAGTATTCATAAATATTAAAAATGGCGATATATATATAAATATTTATGGTATTTATTAGGAATGAAATTAATAAAAGAGTCATGTTTAGTTGATTATTTGAAATTAGGATTATGAACATGAAAATATAGTATATAGAAGAGGGAACCAACCCAACTATAAATCTAGAAAGTAATTTCAGCATTAAAAATTATCTAATGGGGAAAATCATAATGTGAACTCATAGAACATTTCATTATGTTCTAGAACTAATAACAATGAAACCCTTATAAATAAGAGATATGGGAGTAATAATATTAATTCATGAAGAATTTTTTCCATAGAGTATAGTAGGATATCACCATTCAACCAAAAATTTCATGCATAAATTTTAATCTTTTGACAATAAATTTAATATTAATACCACATCCTCTCTTGACATGGTTCTCTTGTGACCTGATCCTTTCCGATTAATACCACAATTCATCAATTATTTTATTTCTTATAGACTATATTGAACCATTATGATAATATTATTCTTTTCAATACCCTAAAAAAATTATGAGTGATATAAATGATCATTATCAAATTTTTTGGGAGTAATGGACATAGATAAAATTGAATTACATTATATGATATGAGGCAATTCATCAAGGTATTCCTACTTATAAATTAGAGAAATTTAATTCTTCATTAATGAATGTTTTATGTGATTCTACATAATATTATATCAAAAGGATGGATAAATATTAATGCATTAAAAAATCGGTCACGCAAATAATATTTTGAAGAACAACTTTATGAGATACATTTCCTCTCCTCAGTGAGATTTGATACTTTGCTCTGAATTTGTATTGGATACAGATTCAACTTCTTCTAATGTTGAAAACTCATCACCAATGATACTAAAATAATACAAGATAAATTTATAAGCATCGAAAGAGTTACATATTTGATTAATGAAAAAGTTCAAGTCATCTACAAAGAATAAATGAGATGTTTAATTGAATATATACCGACCTCTGGAAGGATGGATCAATCCATTTACAATTCATTTTTAAATTTTCTTGGTGATGTTTTCATGGGAATGAATAATTAGTATTAGAGAATGTGGATCTCCAATGATATGAAACATCACATTTTTGATGAATCTAAATATATATCCCACAATTTAGATTGTGAACCATGGTGAGGATCATCATAAATGGTAAATTTTTATTAATCAAGAAGATTCACCATCAGACAAGTACCACTCAATGACCGAAGGAAAATTCATTATAGAGGAATAATGTTATGGAGCACAAGTTTATCACCTATAATCATGTTCACCCATTCTGGTGTCAAAAATAGAGAGCAAAGAAAGCATATGACACTAGGGCCTTGATCCATAATGTCCATGGATGAGATATTGTCCGCAACCTTGTTCCCCACCCTCCATGTATGGATAAATCAAGTATTGTTTCCAAGAATGTATTTTCTTTTTCAAATGGTGTATAAAATTGAACATGGAGTGGAACATTTTCTGTGCATGGATTCGTTGATGATCATAGAGTCAGTCTCATCCTGGGAGAGAGAAATATTCTTTGGTTCACATAATTTCAAAACATTGAGCATTGCTTTGGCTTCCCTTTGTATCAATTTCCCCTATCCATATTATGCAGAATATTTAACAAGAAAACTACCCCTATAATCCTACACAATGACTATACCACGAATGATCCCTTACTTACATTAACCATACACATTAATCATGAAACAAGAAAATGGAGGAGTCCCCTGCACCCACTTTCCTCTTGTTCCCCCATTGCTTGGAATGTCCAAGGATGCACTGGTCTGCAAACATCTCATGGAGGGTGCCTCGCACCAGTTGCTGATACTGCTGACCAAGTAAATGAGGTGGTACATGGTTCTTATAATGATGGATCTTCTAGAGTATATAATTCCCTCATACCTAGACTTGTTCATGTATTTTCATAAACCCCTACAGGATGCATTCAGAATGATATATTTCACCATTCTTGCTAAGGCAGTGACATTCGTACCATGAAACCACTAAACTAGGAAGGTGCCTTATAGAATGTTTGGACAATTATGTTCTAATAAATCACTAATGAACATCCATACTTCTTATATTCATTCACTCTCAAGTAGGATGAGGATTGTATTCTCCTCCTAATGTCATGTAAAATAGTGGAATTTATAGGAAAGGTTAACAGCCAACTTCAAGACCTTTTCATCATTAGTAACCGCATATTTACATATTCTCCAAATTAAAAAGTAAAAATGGTTTGAATTTTACTTTTCCACAAAATTCTATTCCACCTATAAAATTTCTCATGATGGAGAAGGATCATGTGAATGTCCCTTGAACAAAAGAAACATGAGGTAGATGGAGAGAACTTGAATCTCTCTTGTTCTGAGTTGATGAAAAAAATATCAAAACATACCTGTTGATCATCATCCCGAATAGAATGCATAAATATTGTGTGCATGATATCCTCTTTGAAGGTAATTTGAGGAGCATGGAAATCCAGGAAAGCCATGTGTGGACCCCACTATATGTTTTTGCAAGAAGAGCATGCTCCATTTACCCATGATCTATCGAAAGTAATGATGAAGAGCTGGTATGAGAGGGGAAATCATATCCCAAAAAAGGGTATGCCTGGGAACTCCCGTTTTCATTATTCCCTGTATCATATGAATATATGATCTTTCCCTAAAAAATACACTCTTCCACTACCTCCCAAGATAGCTTCTCATGCATGTAGTGTATGGTATCTCACAGATTACTAATGTTAATACCACCTTCATTGATGGGTCACTGCATCCTTATCCATGAGGTCTAGTGATGTTATTTTTGATAAAGTATACCACATGAAGCTTGAAAAAAATGCTAGCAATAACCCCCATCAACACCATGATAAATTATAGGGTGTGGATAGGTATAATTGATAGGAAACTATTGACTATATATATATATGTCCCCTGAATGAAAGGTATTATTTATTCTAGTTAAGCACACTTTGTGTAATATTATTGACAATGTGATTGAAATATTTAATCCATATTCCCCTAAAGAAATTGGGGTTCTGAGGAAATCCATATAAAAGGATCCTTTCTTCATGTTAAACTCCTTGAACAAGGAGGATATACGACTTGACCAACATTTTATAGGGATGTAAATGATTCTCTTAGATATATTGATCGCCTAACCACTCCAGGAACAATATTCGTCTATTTTTTTGTCGATCCAAAAAACCAATCTACTTCTAGAATTAGTGAAAATATAGGATTCACCTACAAACATTAGATGAGAGACTGAGGGAAGATTCATTTTCCTGTGGAAAGGAAAAATATACTCAGATGAAACCCTTCTATTGATAAGATGGATGAACGTTTCCTACAACATAATGAAGATTTTATGGGAGTGGGGGTCACCTTAACTAATCCCTTTAAAAGCCTTGATGATTCTGTGAGACATACACATGATGTAATCTTCAATTCATGGAGAGATAACATATCTAAAAATGAGGATTGTAGACTAGTCGGAGAAGCCGATATTTGATAATACCCTTTTCATGAATCCCCATTCAATTATACCATTGGATTTATTCATATCAAATTTGATAGCCATATTTTGAGCCATGAGTCTAGAATTTAATATCAATAACCATATCTTTTACCTAGGCAATAACCCCTTCAGCCGACTAACCTTTCATATAGCCATGATTCTAGATGGAGACCCACTGAGTAGTATAGTTGGAGAGACTCAACTTGGTAATTATTTAAATATAATCATAGATTATATAACACAAACCCATCATCCTATAATTAAGGGTGGAGGATGGGTAATTAAATTTGAGAATAGGTCCAGGGTTGTAGCGCTTTCATTCCTTAGGAGAGGGAATATATGGACGAAGGCCTTGATGGACACAACTATATCTACCTTAACATCCTCCCATGACCTCAAACACATTTTCCTCATCATGTATAGCTTCAGGATAGGCATCGACCTTGATGGACCTTACTAGGAATCACCTCCATAAGATACGTGTTCCCAGTTGGATAACTATTACTCATGGTAGGTCTAGGTCCATCAATATGGTTTTGAAAGAATGAAAATTCCCTACTGCCAACCATATCATAGTCATTTGAGTAGGAACTATCCTCCATCCTGATGTTAGGTTTAAAAATCTCCCTCCTCTCACTAATATATGCATGATAATGGATATATTCTTATCGACATCATGAATCCATTTAATTAATGATTTTCCATTGAAATTAATTATTTGTTTTGAATAAGGTATTCTAGGAGGGACATCAAGTTAGATAGATCCACAAAAACAAAGTCATTTCAGAACTCCTCCAGGATGAGATCCAGTTTCTCCACTTCATTAATTATGGTGTTCATGTATCTGTCTCTAGGAGACATTACATTCATCCATATTTGATGTTTTTTTAAGCCACATTAATTTATTATGGATGTCCACCCAGGAGTTCCCCTGAGTCAGGTCATCGCAGACTTCTTGCACAGTTTTTTGAAACCCATTAGTGCTTATCTAGTGCTCAAAAACCCTGAAATGGTCACTCTCCCCATGCCCAGAAACCAATGAATCTAACATGGTTTAAAGGTTAGAGGAAACACGTACCCAATGGTTTACAGTATACTTAGATTACTTTCACATGGCATGAATGTTGTCCAAGAACCGATCTAGGTTACTCCATCGTCATCTACTACCTTTTTGTTATTACACTAGGTGAAGTGGTCCCCACAGTAGCCCATTTCCAAGTGGCCCAAACTAGATATGAAATGAGTAATTTCATAGTTGTAAACACATGAGAATTCACCCCTATAACACTTATTTTCTAGGTCTTCTATGATGTTGAAATAATAACAAACAATCAAAGGAGAATACACCAGATCGAATGTGTTGAGATCCAACCACAAGGCATGCCTCCATTGGGTGGCACAATTCCCATACTCGAAAAAAAAGAACAAAGACTCCTTACTGTTGGATACCTTTATCTCAAAAAATTGGTCACTGGATTGTACCATAACCATGTTATCCACCTCTCTCCAAAATATTAAAATGTGAATATTGTTATGTCGGCATGCATGGACAGATGCAAACAACCATTACGGGTAAACTCATTGATTTTGGATATATTAGGTTTGTTCTCAAAAACTGTACTAATACCAACCTCATGTTTCATAATCATCCATGAAAAAAAATCTTTTTATACCCAGGCCTCGATGCTACAGGTGGTCCAAATTAGAATGGGTATCATTGGCATATTGATAGCCTGGCATTGGACCTAGGTGACTTGGTCTTCATGTTACCGAGGGATGAAACCTCCATCATTACTCAGTAATTATCCCTCATGCATAATCAAGAGCATTTTAATGGTTAGGTACCAGATGGAGAGATTTATAGAGAATGTGTCCTAATGGTCATTCCTCTCCCCTTTCTTTGAGGAGATAGATTTACATGTGCCTATTGGATAGGTCCAGACAAGCCCTCATGTAGGGTATTGTTACTATCTTCTTGAGAGACACATGCAAGATGTGGTGTAGAGAAGGTTTGGATCCCCTTAGGAGAAGGTGGTAACTAGACTAAATAAAAGTAGGGGGATTGGGGAGGAGGACGAATGGCCAGTGGAATATGGAGATAATCCTCCCCACTACCCCATTCATTTGAATAACTGTAAGAGTGGGTTGATGCTGGAAGAGGCCAAATTATCCTGTCTTAACAATGTATGACATCTATATTGAGTCTTCATTCCATGATTATATATATATATATATTAATTTAAACTATCACAATTTTTTCCATCAAAATGTTTTTTTATTGTTTTCAATCAATTCCTTATCAATTAATATGACCCATGAAATATTTATAACATAGGGGAAACCATGCTAGTCCACTAATATTTGAGAAGGATGAATATGAAATTTACCTCTGTTAAGAATGGAGGTATGCACTATAAATGAGAAATTATATATGAATATGGGAAGCAATTGGCCAAAAATATTGACATGATTAAATTTACTAAAGGGAATTATTTCTGTGGTAGTGATAACTAAAAAGAAGTGGACACTCATAGAGAAATAATGAATTTCTTTAATGAATTTATTAATGATGATGTCTCATTCATATATTTTAAAGGAATATGGGAATCCATGATGCCTATGGGAATTATTTAGATTGAGCCATCCAATATCATCTTTTATAAATTTTTATCCAGCAAAGATTATAGTAGATTATTTCCCTAATCAACTAATAATGATGTTTTTTAGATTATAGTATATTAACATTGAAAATTAAGAATATTCTAGGAATTTAGTTTTTTTAATAGTTGAGTTCTTTAATATAGTTGAGGAAAAATAACATAATATTCATTACCCCACCATGGATATATATTTAAATCTATTTATATTTGATGTATTTATTTATGCAAGATGTGATATTATTTGTACAACATAATTCTTCTTAAAAAAATGTTTAATAGATTACAGTTGAGAATTAAATGATTAATAAATTTTTTCGATTAATTAAGGAACCACATATATGAATCCCTTCAAAAATATCGATATAGAACTTATAATTATTAATTATATTTGTGATAAAATTCATATCACATGAATTTTTGAAGAATTTATTCATCGATTAATGAAATCAGAATTATTTCCATGATTTAATTTTTAGTATATATATTATAATTATGTATAGTTACAATAATTATAATATTATTAAAAAATATCTATTTTTTATTTCTATTTTTTTATTCTTAATGTACCTGATATACAAGATTTACAAAAAAAATTTATTTATTTACTGTTAAAGGAGACATCTTTCATTTGACTTGTATCATATAACATTATTTTATTGTATAAGTACACATCATATTCATTGTACAAAACATTCATTGACTTTTTATTCATATATTTCATAATTAATTTTATAACATTGAATTTCCTCTATCATACCTCATATTCTTACATTGTTTTTCTTTTAATAACCCCCATTTGAGAGTTTACTATTACCCCCATTTTCTATTATCTTCAATTTTATCTTCATCACAACATTGATAATTCCGTTAATTAATTTTAATTTTTTAGAATCATAGTTTTTGAGGAATCATTGAATTATGTATTACCTTTGAATTATCTATTGAGTAATATTGGAATCCTAGAGATATTATTTTCTTTTTCAGAAACGCATTATATAGATTATTTATATTTAATATTTATAATGAAAATTTCTTCAATCTATTTATTTTAAATGATTTTGGAGTATATTTTTATCCTAAAATTAAAATAATTCTCTTTTATAAATCCATGGAACATATCAATTTATAAATAATGTTAAAATAAATATTATTAATATAAACATGGAAAATGAATTAATGAATCTATTTGGAAACCAAATATAAAATATATATTTTTGAATATAATAGATCTGAAATTTGTATTTTTAGAACATTTTATCCTTCAAAAAATAATATATAAATATTTTGGATAATCCATCTAGTGGGTATATATGTAATTATTTGTTTTATAACACTTCTGTAATCTTATATTACTTTGACATAATTTTCTTCATTCTGTATTCTATGTTTTCATTTTTAGTTTATTATATTAGATAAAAAAATTATATTATAAATTTAATTCAACTAATTTGGTGTTAAGAATCACCATAGATGATATGTTTGTAGATGAATTTAATCTGAATATATACTAAATTATATAATATTGTACAAAGGATTAGTTAAGAGTTGAATGGATTATAATGGTAGTACATAAAATTATAAGATTCCCTATTAATGACCATTCTCAATATTAAAATCTCAATGTATACATATATGAATAAAGAAAACTATTCTATACAATGATTCCAAAAAAAGGGATAATATTTAATTTTTATTATGGAATATTTTTTCTGAAAACAACCATCTAAATGTACTTTTTATTCGTTGAGGATGTATTTTTTATTGAAAATGGCTGCATAAAATTTTTTAATTGTTACTCGAAGCAATGTAGGGGAAAGAGAAGTTGTTTACAATTTTTTTGGGTGTTTTAATAAATAGTGCTAAATTTTTTTAGTAATAATAAAAAATGGAATGTGATATATTTCAATTTAATTATTACATGAAAAATAATATAATTTCAAGTAACAAGTAAGGATTATAAATATATTCTAGGAGATCCTATTCCATCATGAAATCCTATTATGGTATGATAAAGAGATGGTGTATTTAAAAAAACATGTGAGTTAATATGAATATTTAGATTACATTAATGGTGATCACAACAACGTGAAAGAACCCATTTTTTGTCAAAAAGTGATAGATTTAGTGCACCATGATGGAATCATGTGGATGATTTTTTATCAAATGAGTGACTTTTAAATTTTGGGATTGGTTGATTTTTTTGAATCCCTTCCCTGTGTAAGGGCCTATTAATCCTTTTAATTTTTGGGTAAATGAATTTCATGGGGAATTATTTAGAGGGTTTTCAGTTAAATCAGAAGGGGTTTCATAGATTTCAGCATCCATAAAGGGATTATATAAAATTATTCCATGTAAGAAATTAAAAGTGGATTAATTACAACATAACATAGTTCAAGGAACCAAAATATTTTTTAGAGATCACATAAATAATTTTTTAGAGACAATAAATAATGTAGATAAGTAATTGAAATAAATTTTTGGATCACATAAAGAATATTATTTTGGTTGATCAATTGGGGAAAAATAATCTATCAAATTGTTATAAAATGTCATCAAGGATTTATTCATGAAATAGATATTACATGGAATATATGATTTCGTATATCAATTAAAAACCTTATCCCCATGTAATCTCCATTATGTGGTCACCAAATCTAAGGTGATTCATAACAAAAAAAAGTGTGTTCTTAAGGAGAAGTGTGTTCACAGTAACCGAAAGGGAATTGAGCTTTCAAATCAAGATTCATAGTAAATAATGTAAGGCTATGATTATAAAATAAAAATTATAACTATTCTATGATTTATAAATTCCACCAAATTGGAACCTTGAATATGTATGCTTCATGGACATTCCATTTTATTGTGAACTATGTTAAATTGATGTGTCTCTTACAAAATTTTTTTATTATCATCATCACCATTCATTTTAAAAAATAGGGTGAATATACCAATATAGAAAATATGAAATAATATAAAATAACACAACATTTAAAATGTATGAATTATGATTTTCATGTTATCCTATAGTAGAAGGATCACCCACTCTGGAATTAAGTGGATCATTCTAGGGAATAAATTAATAATTACACCAGGGACAACCATGGAGAAAAGGATGTTTTTGAATATGTTACCCACATTCCTGTTATGAATAAAATCTATGTGATTGTTGATAATACGAATTAACCTCTATAGGATATAAGAGATAGATTAAGGGATAATATATGATCCAAGTAGTGAATTATTCATTGTTATGTAGTCCATTTTGACCACTTCCTTGAGAATATTCTTCTGAATGCATAAAATAAGTCGTGTTAACATCATCATAGCATTGGATAGTAGAGAGTTACCTTAAACTAAATATGAATTAAAATAAATATTGACAAAACCTCTCAGATCATAGACCACATAACCAACCTAAATTACTCCCATAGTACATGAACTGTATGTGTTGAACAATACATTCATTTAATCATATTTTTATTTTTTTTTAATAATAGAAAATATAGTTTTTCTTAATATGATTAATTATTCCAGGGGTAGTTTCTTTAATTCTTCATAACATAATTTAATCACACATCATTGTAGATATTATATTGGTGAAAAAATTGTCATCATTGATAATAGATAAACTGTATCATTTTCATTTATTTGAATCAATGGATGTGGATATCTAAAATATTATATTGATCATTAATTGAAATAATTCTCAATTATGGTATAATTAGACGTTTCTCTACTCTAAATCAATATACATGACCATTTTTACTTTTAAAATGCATGATTCATTAGTCATAACTGATATTGGTGCATTATGAGAAGTATATAGAAGATAATTTGATTCTGACACTATAGGAATCAGTGATTTAGAGCGAACAAAATTTAGAAAAAACTATAAGATGCCCAGCCTATATAAATCCATCAATTCCGTATTAAATAATCTAATTAATATATAATTTTATTATTCAAATATTTGAGAAGGTAAATTTTATATTATTTGAAACAAACAAAATTACTTGAGGATACACCTAAATGAATTTTCTGACTTTTTATTTGATAGGGTGAATGTTAATGTGGATGAAATTTGTGGTGTCAAGGAAACCCATGAATACAAGAACATTTTTTGAGAATAGACATAGAATATTTCAAACCTAATTCAATCTAAATTTATTTGTACTACATCATATATAACAAAAGGATATTTATTTTGATAGAATTCCTAGTACACTAGTTTTATATGAAATTACCATCAATGATAATGTGGTTGTGGAAAAGGGGATGTCTGACAAGGTGGAATTCAAGGCCTTTAGTAATATCACAATATAATATGTTCAAGAAGAAGAATAGGAGGATAAATTCAATTAAATACTCTCATATCTAGTAAGGGTTAGCGTAATTTTTAAAGGGAAACATACACTTCAAAGATTTAGATATGGGAATATTGAGAACATTTTAGTGAAGTATCCCATTAACATTCAAGATAGTGATGGGGATACTATAATTCCCAAGATATTGTATTCGGTTAATATGGAAGGTAAGTGAATTAGGAATTATTATATCATCATTAAAAATATATTATATTATTAATAAAACAATATTAATGTTGAACTTGGGGAAAATGAAATTGGAGACTATAGTTGTCATAGAGAAAATGATTTGGCACATGTTGTGAGAAATTCATAAAAAAGGAAGATTGTGACATTGTTGAATGATATGTAGAGGGATGCACTGAAATATATGTTTAAAGAGATTTATCTATAGAATAAATATATTTTTGGGAGATATAATATAATAATAAAAATTGAGTGGTTCATTATGAAAATCTCTATACACAACAATAAAGAGTGTAGGAGTAAAAGATGTTGGATAAAATAGCAAAGATTGATTCTATGAACCTAGAATCATAGTTAAGATCATTGAGATTATGCTCAATTAAAATTAAAAAGAAATGTCTATCAATGGTATTAATATCACATTGAAAAATCATGTCATATGTATCTATGTTATTGAGGAGGATGTTGTTATATTGTGATTAAAAGTAAAATATCTAGAATGTCACTTGAATAACTACAGAAAAATATAAAAAAGAACATATATGTGAAGAAAAGAGATAGATAATAATAGTGAAATAAAAAAATATTATATGTGTTTTGAAGAATTAGTAGAAAAATCATAATAAAAAAGCATGTATGAGGCTAAATAAAAAAAATTAGAAACAGTTGAACCTATGAAATAAACACCCAATAGTATGTTCATGGGTTGTCGGGGAATTAATAAAAATAATAATACACTGAGAAGGCTAGTATAAACTATGTTTTACTTTAAGTAACACATGGATGAACCTCGAATTAGGTCTTATGGTCATAGACTAATGGGGAATTAAAAAATAATTTTAGATATAATAATGAAACTAAATGTAACATTGGAATAAAATTTTATTGAGAATATTTCAATATTCATGTCATTATTTAATTGGTAACCATTCTGGTGAAATAGGTTAGGGAATTTGGTCAATTATTTATCATAAATATTTATGAATTATAGGTATATACACTTAAAAAATGGTCATACACAACAACTCATAAAATCATCGAGTGACCTAAAAACATAAAATAAATTTATAAATTTGAGATATAATTTCCATCCATCCTATTCTAAATAGGATCAGACATATCAATTAAAACTAGATGAGAATAAAACAAATTGATAAAAAATAATAACATTATGTTTTTAAATTGATTTTCATGAAATAATTAAATCATTTTTGTGAATTGATCCTTGATAGAAGATGCACTTCACGGAAGATGGTAAATAAGGTTCTTGTTATAATAATCATGAATATAATGGAAAATGTCCTCAAATTTGGAAATTATGATAGAATAAGGATTATATGATTTGGGAAAGGCAAATTTGGGGTAATAACATATAACACGCATAGATGTATTGATTTATGACGGTTTTAGTCTCAACGTGCTAATATTAAAACAACTGTGTGAATTAGGGAGTTAAATAATGTTTACAATAAACATGAATATCCATTAAATAAAATTTGTATAGTTTTTAGTGTGGTATGTTTTTTAAGTGGATACTCTATTTTTTATGTGGAGAAGAAGAAGTATTATATAATTCCAAGGAAAAATGAAACACATTTTGGTATACAAATATTAACCATTTCATGTAACCAAACATTGATGATTTTAGGAAAAGTGATGGAGCTAAATATATTTTATGCTATCACATGATCATAAATATATATATGTGACTATTATTAAAAAGGTAAGATTACATAATAATGTACCCGAAAAAAATTAATATGTCAATGAGAGTTTAGGGGGGTGAGAATTTTAAATTATGTTGACTTATATCACCAAAGATACTAATGGGACAAGTTTATATATTAATTTCACTGATTATTGTAGTGGGTTGGCATGGATTGTGGTTATCATTAAAAACAATCAGGTGTTCAGTTTCATAAAATAGTATCATAGGGAGATTAAAAAGAATCATAGATACAAAATTATAGCATTATGAACTATAAATAACATAGATTTTACTAGTATCAAAGTAAAGTATTATCTAAAAATTAACTAGATATATAAAATAGATTAAGAAGTGACAAATCATTAGAAAAATGATGTAATTGAATTTATTTATCAAATGATAAACAAAAAGGTCAAAAAAATTAATAATGACAAATACCTAATAAGGTAGTTTTGATAAGAATAATTAATGATATATATCTACATTTATAGAAGTGCATTGTTATTTACAAGTGAAGAAAATTTCATATGCGATCTATGTAATGGTATAAATTCCCCATTTAAATATGTTTGAATCATGGAATGTTAATGAATAACTCTCAATTATGATAAACAGAGGAAGTTGGAATCATGTTAATATACTAGGATATTAATTGGATACCCAATAAAAATAATAGACTATAAATTTTTCACTCAGTATCTTGGAAGGGTGGTTGAAATAAATGACTTCATGTAGTGGATAACGAGTATAATATTCAATAATACATTGATAATTTTTTAACGGTCATCATTTTGATTAAATCATGTTAGTGGGAGAATAACTAGAAAATTTTGATTTAGTAAAATATAACAATAATTAGTATGATTTTTTTGATCTATGTAAATATAAATGCTTAATGAACATGTTCAAATGGGTAGGAAAAATATTTTTATTGTTTATAAAACACTAGTTTAAAAAAGAATAATTATGTCTCTAATGAAAATTAATTTTCTATCAATTGTAGAAGAATTTTATAAGTAAGATACTAATGTGAAAATTCTCGTTCTATTGATTAATGAAGATAATGACCAAAATGATAAGAAATTGTTTTTGTAAGTTGTTTCAAGAAAAATAAAAAATAACTCCACGAATATAATTGGGTATTCTTCTAAAGTATTAATGAATATGACAAGTTTATTTGAATAATAAATTTCATTGTTTTTAATGGGTACTCCTAGGACTATAGAATCAATGTTGATGAGATATTTCCACCCATGTAATAGTTATAGAAAATTTTACTATTATTATCCATTATAGAAAAATTAAATTGAAGATATTCCAGATTACCATCATGTAAAAAAATACTAAATGGAGTTCTATAAGTATATGTGTACTATGAATTTTTCAATGTTTTTTTAGTCCATGAAGATGGGAGAAATGTTTAATGAATAGAAGTGTATTTTTATAAATTAAAGTAGGAACTAAGATCTTGGTTTACATTATTGAATCAATAAATCAATAAGAACTATTTTCAAAGGAGTTTATTATGATCTATGTGTAAATAATGAGAGTGATCAAATCCTGAGAGTGTTGTTATATGAATGTGACATAATATTTTCTGTGTTAAATGAAGTTTAATGAAAAAAATTAACATGTTAATGGAGTATGAGATTACTAAGTATTTGTTAGTTGTCATTGTTCATTGTTTTATAGGTGACATTATAAGGAATTAAAAAATTATTTCTATAAAATTATATTCAATAGGGTAATATACATGTTTTATGATGCATGCCTCCTAAGAGATTATGACTCTAGTTGAATCCAAAAATAAATAGTCATGGGATGATGAAGGAAATTTGGTAAACAAAATAAAATTTAAGGAAATAATTAAAACCTTATTAAACATAATATAGAAAAAAAATTATTATTTTCTACTTGTTGGTGGGATGATTTCATAATATTACTAGAGATGTCTACATAATTTTAGATAATAGAATACTATGATATAATAAATATATATTGGTATTTATATTACATTACATTGGAATATAATAATAGATATTTTTGGATATAAATATTTTTATTGTAAATATTCATATAATTTCCAAAAATCTACATTAGGGGGTTCTTTTTTACCTTGGGAAATTTGGAATTTCATTGTTTCATAAGAAACATGCATGTATTTTACTCGGCAATATATATGCCAAATATATTACTGCCAGTCAATATTAAATGTAATTAATATGGATAATTATCCATATTAATGACATTAGATATGAATTGAAGTATTTTTTAAGATTCTTTTTGATAATTCATGTTTAGAAAATCAGATAAAAAATTATATCCAATAGAAATGGATAATGAAAATTAAAATAAATATCATTTTATTAAGAATAGTGTGGAGAATGATTTTAAAATTTTGGTATATACTAAAATAAAACATCAATTCAAATATATACTTACAAATGCATTAATAAATGTATCATTATAAATGCATTTATTTGATCCTGTAATCTATTAGATTTGTTTGTCTGGAAATGTGTGTCCTTTAGACAAAAACATTTGATGATTTTTTGAAATTTGACTATGAGAATATCAATACAATTATTTCTTTTGTATAACATGAAGGTGTGGTATGTGGGTTCATTTATAATCATTGAGAGATATTCTAATTTTGTGAGAAATGATATAGTGGGAGTTTATTTCAAACAATGTGGATGTTATTTTATAAATAGAGATATATCATAACAAGATGTGTTATGGCTACATGATAAGTTATTTTTTATCAAAAGTGGTTGATTATGTGGTATTCATGAATGATTTGTTATATGATTACTAATTGTAATTTATCACCAACAAAATTTAGTATCATTTCATGATAATTTTATACTGATTATATATTTCTTACAGATTCATGAGGTGGAATAAAAAAAGAAGGTATTATTTGGAGAACAAATCAGGACACTCTTATATCCCACACTATAAATTACTCATGTACAACTATTGTATTCATTACATAAATCTATGATCATTAACTATAGTTGTAGGATTTGAATATTTATGGAAAAAGTCGGTATAAATGTGTTGGTCAATAATAGGGTTTAGTGGTCTAAGGGGTTGAATTGTTTTAAAAAATCTAAAAGGAATATTATTGTAGAAAAACATGTATGAATATAATTATAAGATTTTATTATTTTTATTTTTCATGATAGGGACATTTAAACTATTCCAGTGCCTTTTAGAACGGTGGTTTTGGGAACAATATGATTGAGACATTCCATTTTTTTAGGAAATTTTTTTACCATCAAATTATTAGTTTCATTTTGAAAAAATATAAATGTTGGATTTCAATGCAATAATTAAGTGAAATTATTGTGAAATAATTTTAGAATTTGATTTATATGTGACTATGGAAGTAGATTACATAATAAAACAACGATGTCATCATTTACAATAATATAGAAACATTTTAATTTGACCACATGTCTGATTTAGTGGAAGAAGAAGACATTTAGTAGGATTCCATGGCAACAAGACAAGGTTGTCATTAATTTCTAAAAGGTGGTAAATTATTCTAAACACATGAGAATACCATAGGACAATTTTCATTGAAGTAATTAATGTTAATTTTTTATTTATTGTTTTTTCAGAGAAGCATTCCTATTTAAGGGCACATTAATAAATTCAATTAAAAATGAATAAATTGTAAGAGGAATATTGGATTTACACTACGTTGGAAAGGGTTTCACATAGTTAAATATAATTAAATAAAATACTTTGAATCATTCCACATGAATAATTATTTGGTGAATGGTGACAACATAAGGGGGTTCAAAAAGTTAAAATATTTAGATCATCTCTTTTTTAGAATTATGTGGGGACATTAATAGTGAATCTCCTATAAGTAAATATGTGGTGTGACTATTGGGATGGATAAAATATAGTAAATTATGTTGACGGATCATATATTGAATAATAATATATGAATCAAGAATAAAATTTCTGGGAGTGTTTATTCTGTGAGTAAAATATTTCATTGAATGAATGTTTCCACTCTCCTATGATCGTTGGACCTTCATATCACAATTTTTTTATATGAATCAAGTATAAAATGATTCAAAAAAATGAATTATGTTATCTTGGATAAGTTCATTATTTTTAATATAGTGTTTAGTGATCTCTCAATCTATGGTTTATTTTAAGCTAATATTTATAGTGAGTTTACTCTAAACATTGTAATAGTACTGTTGTTTTGTAATTCTGACACAGCGGCCCTATGCGTATGTATTATCCATTAACCAGCTCTATTGGGGTGAACCAAGTAACATTTTTGTATATATTCCATGGTTTTAGTTCAATATATTTATATTATAATTAGAATAATTGACAATATTGTTTTCTAAATGAAAACAAGATCAAACTAAGTATTGTTTTTAATTAATTATACCTCTAATCACCCCTCTATGTCTATTTAATCTAGTGGGGAAAAATATTCATATAATTTCTTGATCATAAACACAGGTATTAATTCATATTAAAATATATGGTTCATTTTTCATATGTTTTTAATTCAATAATATAATGAACTAATATTCAATTCAATTTACAAATATACTGAAAAAATTTTAAAATTAATAATTTTGATGTGAAGTTATAGGATCATGTTACTTAGGATATATATATTATTTTCCACTTATAGATAAATTAATTTTTTTGGTAATACATTAATTACATTCCTTGAATCAAGAAATGTTATTTGATAAGTGAAAAATGAATCAGTTATTTTGATTTCATAAAGAGATTATTTAATAGGTTCAGTGAATCTAAAACTTCCTTGGTGTATTGTTAAATTATATTGTATCATTTCAATTAAATCTTTCTAAAGATAATTTAGAGGATTTTAAGGAGTATAAGGTGGAAAAATCCATTATTTAGATCATAAAATTAATATGGGCTATCCAAATAGTTATATATTTTACATAAAGGTAGAGAAAATCATGGGAAAAAATGTTTTCTTCCATGAACCATAAGATTTATAGCATTTAGAATCTCAATTTAACTTATCATGTTCTAGGATACAAGATAGATCTAATTTTTTCAATGGGGGAAAACATTCTCTATAAAATTTACACCTATTATACCTAAAATAATTAATTTATATGCTGTTGATAGATTAGCTATATCTAAAATTGCTCATATTTTTGGTAGTTATACTATATGAAATGAGTACAACATTTAGTTTATGTCAACATTAATGTTTTGAAACTATTCTTTCACAACAAGATAATTTTTAATCTACATATTTACCAAATAAATATTTCGTCTTAATAAAAGTTATTATTTTTGATCAATTATTCTGTGTATCACATTGACACCATTTTATCATTGTGTGAATTTATTAAATCAAATATTTACAAAAATATTCATATAATAATGTATTTTAAGTAATTTCATTGTTTTATATTGTTATATTCCACACTTATGAGTCATGTTTCATTTTCAATTAAGGTATTTTCCTTAGTGGGTGGATAAACCTCTAATTGAATTATCTAGAGAGGATATAAGGGGATTATTTGGAAATTATTTTTTGTTACAATAATGTTACATCTGTGTAGTGGATTCTATTGTTTAACATTATTGTAGTATTTTACACTTATTATTGTATCATGACATGACATATTTACTCTTGGTTATAGTTTTACCTAGTGTAGATGATGGTTTTGTATTCATGTTCATTGGTTTATTTATGTTTTTTCTATTATGGTTTTCATTGTTTTTGTTTTATACATTGATAAATGGGGTATATAATCAACAATTGACTCTTAGACCATCACTACTAGTGGGAAACCTCTAGTGCATGAGGTGACATGCTGGAGGTCATGTGGATGCCTATCCCAAGAACCGGTTTTGGGCCTCCCATGTCTGGGATGTTACAATGTTGTATGATAGGTGTTCTTTTCTATGATTTAATATTTGGGATGGTTGAAATGTGATTAGTAATGTGTCAGGACTGTTATATGATCTCGTGTGTGGGGGTAGTGAACCCACGTACGAGGGAAAAAATGTCAACCATGGTGGGAATTGTTTTTTAATGTGTTGTTACATTTGATGATATTTCACTATTAAGTGATGAATATGTTGTGTGATGATACATTTTATTGATATTTTGATATTGGATACACTGACACAGGGTTGATCATTCATGAATTATTATAGAAACCTCGTTATATAATATAAATTCATCATGGTAGGCACACAAAAGATGGCTATGTGGACCATTAATGGTTGGAGGAATTTCATATTATAGAAAGTAAGGAAAAAATAATTCTAATGAGAATAGGAAAATGGGTAAATAGGGTATTTAAAATGTTAAATAATAATTAACTATGTGTTTATACTAAGGCGGATTATGTGAATAAAACATCTCTCATAGTTGGATATGAAATGGATAATTTTTTTAAATGAGAAAAAGGTAAGGCTTGAATCCATGTGACATTACTAACGTGTGTTTTCCTTAGCCTTAGTTTGGATGGTAGATGGAATCTCATTTAGTATTTTTGGGTTATATGTGTTGTTTATGTATAATGGTTTGATTATTTCTTGTGATAAAATTTTTCTTTTTTATTGAGGAATCTTTATGGTCTTTTTTATAAGGCTCATGTTTGGATTTGTAAAGAAATGCCACCATGAAGATGTGTACTGGTCAGGCGATGAGAGTATGTTTCTTAGAAAACTCCTCTCATAATGAATCATGAGAATTTGGTGGTCAATGAAAATATAGAATAGCTTCTCTGAGAACATTGATCATTTAATTATGATGATGTAATGGGACCCATAGAGTATTTAACAAAGTATGTTTGAGTAGACCGGGTAGTTATAACTATAACACCCCCCAGACTATTACCACATATAGTGGGAATGAATTAGTAGAGTTATGGATTGAGTATATCCATATGATTATTGATCTTATGGAGACTCCTCTGGAGAAGTTACTCATGTTAGTGGCCTATATGTTCTGAGGTTGGGCAAATCATTGTTGGGACATCATGGATCAAATAGTTCAATCTAAGGGAATAATGTGGAAGGATTTCTTGGAAATTTTCATGAAAACATATATCTATAAACCTTAATGAAATATAAGGATACAAGTTTTATGTGCATGACCCATGGAAAAATGTTGGAGATGGATTTTCCTAGATCTTTCACTAATCTTCTCCACTTCATTTCAACGCTAGTAAGAGATGAGGTGGTTGTGGAAAAGCATTTTTAGAATGGACTGAGATAAGAGACCAGGTCCCAAGTGAACATATTTTATCTAAAAATGTTTTCTATGGTATAGGATCAGGCCCATATCTCATAAGAGAACCATAAGGGAGATTCATGTGATGGACTTGTGGTTCCATCAGAGCAGTCATGTGGTACAGCTTCTATGAGAAGGAAGCACCATTTTCAGAATCTCTCCTTAGGTGGAAGTGCTCATAGCAGTCAGAAGAGGGGGGAAACCACTAAGGGTGGTGACCATGTGTTATTTCATCAGTTTTTAAGGTTAGTAAAATGTGTGGCCAGTATCCAAACTACCCATCATGTGCTAATATTGCGATCAGTTAGGCCATATGTAGAGGCTCTATATGAACCCACGATAGCCATGGTATGATGGAGATTAGAGGAGTTTGATCTTCATGGGTCATACCCAAAGGGGTGTAATATGTGGAACTATGTGGAAATATCAACAATTCATGCAAGGAAGTGTAGTTTAAGTTACTAAGGTTGGGGCCCAGGGTGGAAGGGTAGGTATTCATAATATATTTCATTCTACAAGAGAAGTTATAAAGATATAATCGTCAATTATTTGAGGTATTATTCTTGTTTCTTCCACGCTTTCTAGTGCATTATTTGGTATAGGTGCTATACATTATTCTTTTTTTAGGTTAGTTTGTAGGGGTAAGTGACATCATACTGCGACGTGCAGGCTATTTCCATGTATTCCAATATTCCATAGAGAGAAACATCTGTAACTTATTCGGGTATGTTTACTCCATGATCGAAAAGTGATAATGGGATTTCACTTTCTACTTATGTGGATTCCTCCTTGGAATTTGTCACCTGTTCCTAGTCTCCCTCGTAGATTTGAGTCATTGTTTTTGAATATCATTACTAGTTCCATATCATTGTATACACTGCTTAATTACTATTCTTATATCTAATCATTCCAAGGGGTCTTAATAGGGAAACAACCCTCAGTTGAAGTTGATGGTAACATCAGGAAAGTCGGGCATCTCAGCATGCATGTACATTATAATACATGTATTCATCCTCATAATAGAGCATCACAAGGGTACGAAACCTAAGTCATTCAATGTTGATCATGTGGTGTCTTATACTAGAGGCATTTCTCTAATGTTTTCTTCATCTTCTCCGGTTTAATTTGGTGTATGCCTTGAGTATGAAGTCTTCTGGTGAGGGTTACTCAAAATTCATGTCTTATAATTTTTTCCTCAGGAAAATCATGTTTAACACGAGGTATGTCACAAGTATAAAGTCTTACACAAATGGAATTATTGTGATCATAACATCCCATAGATATATATTAGATTGGTACATAACTAGGAGGGAACATCTGAATGGGTTACTAGATGATGGACCAAAACGCCCAAAGAGGATGGATATGAGTTGGTGTGTCCCATATAGGGAAGATATCATAGTGTGAGTGTTTTTTTGGACAACACTGAGGGTGGATCAGAGAATTTTCTCCAAAAAACACTGAACACCATGGTTTACCATTTTATGGGATTAGACCTCAGGGAGGTTTCCTACATACCCTATGTAGACAACAGGGAACAAAACACATGATGTTTGAAGAGGTGACAAATTGGGGTGTACACAAATGACAACGACTTGGAGACATGTTGGGGATTATCCATGGTTAGTGTCCTGAGACATGGTTTGACAACACTAAGTGGCAGACCAATGATGTGGGTCCCAAAAAAGGTGACACCAAAGTTTACCAGTGTATGGGGTTGAAACTTCGGGAGGCATTCTATTTATCCTACCTAAGAGATAGGTATCAAAACCCACATAGTTCGAAAGCATACAGTTTTACATCATGTGGAATGAGTGTAAACTACTGTGATGTGGTCAGGACCGATGGGTGATGGTCTTGAACTTTAGGTAATCTTCCTACATACCATGTTTAAAAATGTAAAGGATCGAAGTCCACATTGTTAGGTATGAAGGGGAATGGGTCTAACATACAAAAGGAGGCCCATAAAGGATTCTATAGTTGATGGTTACTCTATGGTCAAGTTAGTCATTATCAGTGTGATAAATATGTGGAAACAACAGACTTGATGATCGTGTTTCAAAGGTGTGTCCACAATGGATGATGAATGGGGCTTACACAAGGAGCTACCTGGGTGCCGCTAAGGAGCAGTAATGTTGGATGGGGATTATGCGTGGAATTTTCCCATGATATCCTAAGGAGAAGAAATGGTGAAATGGAAATATTCCTGGATTATTCCCGAGTGTCTTTAAAAATAAGAAATGGTGAATGTGTCTTAATCATGGATGGTCCTCAGGTTCCACAAAAGTGTGAAAGTGGTGAATGGGGATTACACATGGATGCATCCCAAAATTTTATCCTCATGTATTCTGATGAGGAAACCCTAAATTAGTAGTGGTTTGAGGGATACAATAGAGTCTTAGACCTATGATCATGTGCACTAGAGGGAAAATGTGAAGGGCGGGGGAATTAGTTCTATAAGTGAGAGATGAAAAGTTTGAATCACATACCCAAAAATCGAAACACAATGGGGGAAAATGATAAAGGGATATAACTATTTGTGATTTTTGAATCATAGAATACACGTCATGTTAGCCGGAGTTGGAATCAAATAATTGTGGTCCAGTCACTGAACATATTCAAAATATGGGGAAAAACTCTAAGTGTCGTCCAATTTCTTCCATGGAATTGGTGTAGACAGGTAGGTGAGCTGAAGCAGCATGTAATGAGGATGTTTGGGGGTCCCTTAATACATGAAAGAGTATGAAGATACCAATTTAAGAAACATGACACATGATTTAGAGTGAAGGAATGATCGAATATATTCCAATTCTCATGAAATTATTCCACTATAATCAAGGAAAGAGGAATCTTATTCTTCTAACATTAGGAATCTCTTATTTGGGACCAGAGGAATCCAATGTTTCAATTATAGGTAATGCTATAGTTAAAGGTCATGTAGTGAAGACTATTGGCATGTAATGGTTGGTTCATAAGGAATCTCTTAGTTATAGTAATATGCATCCTATATTTTTCATATATGGTGTACTACAATTTATATTTATGTGGAGAGGACTATTGGAATCTTATGCCTGGAGCATAATTTAACTCTTGTTTTGAGAAACATGAGTCCTATGTTTGTCTGATAGGGTGTAAAATTGTTTATAAACCTGTAGAGATGATTATTGAAATATTATTCATGGGTAATAAGGAATCTATTAGTTAGAACAAGAGACATCCTCTGATTGGAACATAGGGTGTACTATAGTTTAAATACACATAAATAAGACTATTGGCATCTTATTCTTGGTGCATACGGCATCTCTTGGTTGGAATAAGAGTAATCCTTTGTTTGTAATATAGGGTGTACTATAGTTTAAAGTAATATGGAGAGGACTATTGGGCCTGAGGGACCCTGTAACGACTGGTGTTGGGACTTAAGAAAGAGTACCCCTTTCAAGTGGATCCTTGTATAATATTCAGGTGATGGGGATAGGATGAGTTTCTTGAGGAATGGATCGACTCAATGTACGTGGGGAATTGATGATGATAATCTCAACTCACAACATAGATAATGAAACAAGATGAATATTTCGAATCAAGGTGTTTCGTGGAGTGGGGAGTAGTATCTCAAGTCATGGTATTCCATAGGTGGAAGGGTATGTGCATATGGAAGCAGTGGAAAATGATGAAGTTCCATCCTGAACAGATCAAGGTCTTACAATCCATGTTTCATGGGAATTCATGGAACTCAAAATCTCATGGAGCATGGGGCTCGTAGATCTCATTCTCTCACAGAGCATGGGGCTTCACAAATCTCTAGTTCTTGTAGGGAAAAGGGGATTTGTGGTGCTCAATGTATTATAGAGTAACTTCGTGGAAGGAAGGTGGATCGTGCTTCTAAAGGTCTAGTCAAGCAGATTCTCGAAGAAAAATAGATCATGGAGAATAACCTCATGTTAGCATAAATATATTTAATATAAGAGTGCTTTGTGAAGTCATAATCCTTCACAGATTATCAAGAAACAGGAATGGTTCTCCCTCCATCACAATGGGCATAGGTCTTCATGAAGTGCATAACTTCGTGTTGCCCGGGATCATCGCCAAATGGGACATCAGCAGCTGATGGGGAAATGTAAACATTCTTATGAATGGGGGTAAGCCATACATTTATAGTTGATGGTGGCTAATATATATTTCCATGAAGATAAAATGTGCCCCCTAAAGGAAATCACACTCAACCACCATTGGCAGTTCCCTTAAGTTTCTCAGGGTCTCATAAGCTACTATCACGGCCGCTTCAGTGCTCAAGAAGGCTCCAGTCATGTTCTATAGACTCACAGTTTCCTCTGTCACTTCCTTCACGGTGCTCAAGGAGGCTCTAATCAATTTACACTACTCTGTGATTGTAGAGGGATCTCCGCGAATGGGATCTACGAACCATTATTCCCACACAACACTGAATGTCTATAACTCAAAATCCGTAACTATGTTGGGGCATTACAACCAGTCAAATAGATGATTTTGAAATGGTATATTCTCATGAATAATTTATGGAATAATTTCAAATATATTGTGGATTATATTTAGAGTGCCGACAAATTCCCCTCCTAATAATGGGGTCCAACAAGGACGATGAGGGAAGGTGGACCACATTATATGGAAACTACTAAAGAAAATGACTACATTTGCGTGCACTTTACCTCAATTGTATTGGGGAGACAACAAAATAAATCTCTAATCCCACTTGATTCCTACTCAGTGTGGGAAAGAGAGATAATATAAGTTCTTCCACCTGTATAATAGTGCTAAATGGAGGAAGATGTGAGGGGATCTAAATAAGACAACATTCACCATTGGGAGTGTCCTAAATTAGATAGGGGTCATAGCTGGAGAACATGGATCTCTGGATAGCAAAATTGCTTCTACCAATGTAATCTTTAGTATATCAGTGGGGTAAGTCCAGGGGAATTAGAATAAATCGGAAATAAGGGTAATGAAAAGTGTGAATCATGATACCCGAAACTCGAAACACTATAGGGATGGCATGCCAATGAATGAAAATGGTTTAAAATGTTTGAATCACAGTATCCCTATTGTGTTATCCTAAAATGGGTATAAAAAACGATGTTTAACCTATGATCATGTTTGAAACATGGGCCCTGACTCGAAATGTCATCAATTGTCTTCCGGAACATTGGTCTAGTACAGTAGTTGAGTCATTGGCTGAGCATCCACACTGTTAGGGGTTTCCACTAGATGTGAAATAAGAAGAGGATCCAAATAAAGGTCTTGCAAATACTAGAGGGTGGAGTGATGGGTTGTTCAAATGGATTCCAACAATCTTGAAATTATTCCACCGTTATGAAAATACATTAGGTGAGTAGATCAATCTGATTAAAGATCACACCCATTTCACAAAAGGATGTCTCTGGCGAGAACCTAGATTGGCGCAATGTTTTATGTCATGACAATGAGGGTGATAAACATTTAGTTTAACATCTTATGATAAATATAGTGTTGACCGGAAAGGAAATATATAGTGCAGTATAGATACTAGTGTCAAAGAATACCATAATTTCGCACACCACACCTTTTGTTCCTAGTGGGATTCTTTTAACCGTGACTAGCGGAGCCTAAAATGGGGTTGGACCCAGGGGAAAGTGATATGGCATTCCTACATATCCCATGATGATGGGAATCAATCCATATATAATTTTTAAGGACCCATGTAGTATAACACCATACGGTAGGATAGAGAGTGAATGGAGAGATCCCAAAGGAGAAACGTGTGATGTGGTTCATATACCAACATGAATGAGGACATAATTCCACTTACACACCACATGTTTACATTATAATACACAATGATTATAGCCATGATTCCTAGACTATGAGAGTATGGCTCTTCCTGGTACTCACAAATGTTACAAATATCTATAATCCCACATGACCTATCCTCGATGTTGGAAACTAGGGTGGAGAATATATTTTCAACACGTTGAATACATAGTTGGGGGTGATGATGTGGAGTTGAATATGACCCAAACAATGCTAAATCAACCTCTTTAAGGTGCATAGGTTCACAGAGAGATAACACCAATGATGTTGAAATTCCCCTTGAACATGACTGAGTGGAAAGGGGCATGAATCATGAAACCAATATTAAAGGCTTAATAAGATGGTGTAATGATGGAGGATGAATGTTGACCATGTTCAAAACACATAATCCATATCGCGTGACTAGAAATGGGAGTAAACAAATGAGCATCGACCGTTGACCATGTTCGCAACAGGGGACTTGTGTTGAATTTAGGTTCAATTCCTTGGGGTCTTTGGAACAAGGTGATAAGAGATCACTCATGAATAAAATCTATTCCAATTAGGGGTCCTTTTGGATTTGAAAGATTATGGAAACCTGAATAATGGAAAATGTGATGCATGGAAATGGATGAAATCATGTCCTGGTAGAATCCCACACACTAGGTCATAAACTGTGGTGTATCTTGGAATGTTGGTGAGGTATAATAGATATCGAGAAGTCCATGAACGAAGAGGAATAAATGGGTTGTTGAACCCTGGACTAGACCCAAAGATGAAATTATCGGTTGTCCATACATATCCCATAAGGATGGGAATCATGACTTATGTAGTTCATGAAATGCCACAAAGTTTAATGTCATGAAGACAAAATAATAATGGAAGGAATATCCCTGAGGGGAAGTATGTTTTATGGGTATTATAAACCCAATGTGAATGAGTACATAATCCAACATAAGAAACACCATGTGCTCTTGATAGAGTTCAGGCCAGAAGGCTGGAAACAGGGAGGATTTGAGGTACCTGGTGTAGACCCATAGAAACAATTTCAGGGTAATCCTAGGTATCTAATGAGGATGGGAATCAATCCACCAATATTTCATGAGAAATTAAATGTTGGATAATAGAATCAAAACATGAGTTACCATCACACAATTATACCACAATGTGATTCCATTTTTTGTTATGCATCCAGGACGATAGTGTCATCGTTTTGGGTCGTATGATAGGACCAACCTAGGAATTTTAACATCATTTCTAAAAGATGCAACAATTTAATGTCATGAGGGACCAGGAAGTATAGTTTAACATCATATGTGTTGGATGCACATAGAAGAATGAGGATCTATAGGGAATGTTCATGGAGTGATAAATCATATTTGATGAATGAGGGTAAAAGTAAACACCACACAATGCACAATTCCAAAGGAGAAACCCCAGGACAAGGGGAAAAAATATGACAAAGGACCTTGATCTAGACATGATGATGAAGTATTCAGGTGTTCCTATGTATCCCATAAGGATTTTAATCAATCCATACATAGTTCTTGAAACACCATACAATTTAAAATTATTTCTTATGGATGGATATAGGGGCTAGCCCATAAGGGTGAGTATGTGGTATGACTATTATAAACCCAATGTGAATGAGGATATAATCCCACACAACACCATATACCCCCTATAGAACATATATCATGTGGCTTTAAGGAAGATATTGTTTCTATGAAATAAGGATAGATCCGAAAATGAAATTTTCGGGCGTTCCTATGTATCCCATAAGGATGGGAATCAATCACTACATTGTTTTAAAGTGTCATGCAGGATAACTCTATACGCCATAGACTCGTGGAAGGTGTATCTCATAAAATAATTTTAATGGAGTGGCGAATAAATAGATGTGAATGAAGTCATAATCCCATATACAAAACACTATTCATATTTCCTAGAGATAAATCATGTTGAGTGGGAAAGAAAAAGAATTGATGAACCCGAGATTGTCCCAAAAAATTATTTAGGCATTCTAACATTTCTCATGATGATGGTAATAAAGCCATATAGAGTCCTTAAAATGCCACATAGTTTAACATCATGTGACCAGACTATGGTAGATCTTATTTTATAGTCATTGAACTCATAGCATAGATGCCCAATTTAATGTTTTGTGTGTGGGATAGAAGAGAAAACAAGGTGAATCACTGAACCAATTAATTGGGAGACCATAGAATGATAATATTTATTGGGAATAAATAATGACCATGTTCGAAACCCAATATCCATATTGTGTGACATAGAATAGGAACAAAAAATTGAGCATCAAATTCTAACCTTATTCGCAATGCGAGAAAATTTCAAATTTTCACTAGCTATTCTCTATGAAATTTTCTCAAAACGGTAAGGGGTCTTTTATGGTGTGAGACCATGACTATATTTGGTCCTTTCAAAAGTGAAATATGATGGAAACCAAAATGGCAGGACACGTGAAACATGGTGGTACCCATGAAATTTAATGTCTTCTAGTAAGGATGATTGATGACGGAGGGTAGTCTCAAGGGGATGTGTGTAGAATTACAAAAATATTCCAATGTTGATGAGGATGTAGGGTCCATACCACAATGAACAATCCTATGTCAGAAAAAGGTCCAAGTGACCAGAAAGGCTGAGTGATATGAGGCTGGGACCCAGATGACAAGTCTTGGCATTCTTATTTATCCCATGAGGATATGAATCAAGTCATACATAGTTCTAAAATATTGTGCAGGATAATGTAATATGAAGAGGATTAGTGGATCTTATATTAACTTCATAGAGCTCAGAGTATTTTTTATTCTATCACCATGAGGGATGAGGGTGGTGGTACATCGTCTTTCAAGATGAGTGTAGGTAGTTTAACATCTTGTCGAGTAGTAACATAGTTAAACGTCATGTGGGATATGTGCTGGATATTTTTACATCCTTTAGCCAAGATGGTCTATATATTTTAATGTCATTCGGTAAAGACATAATAGTTATTGTCATGTTGGACTGTAATACAGTTTAATTTCCCACGAGATTAAGGGAAGATATTTAATTTTAGGCAGAATGATAATGTTGTTTTACATCATGATGTGTGAAGATGACCAATATAAAGTCATGAAAGATGAGAATGTTGTTTAATGTCATGAAAGTTGTAGATAATTAATTTAATGTATTGTAGTATTATAATATAGATTAACATCAAATGTGAAGAAGATGGGAATTTTAATGTCATGGAGTATGATAACGTAATTTAACATCATGCGGGTTGAAGATGAACATTTTAACATCATACAAGAAAATAATGTGTGTGTCTCTCAACTACATTAGCACACATCCTAACAAAACTACAAATCCCAAGTTATTCATGATTGGTTCTGGAAACAAGGAGAAATAATGATATTTTCCTGACACATGGAAGCTCAGAGAAATGGGAATGGATATGTTGGGCTGGGAATATCCGATTGACACTTTCTCTTTTACTTGACTTTCAAAGATTCACGAACAGGTAACACCAAGGGTGTTGGACATCCACATGAACATAGATAGGTGAAAAGAAGTTGACTCATGGTGTTCATTATCTATATCCCAATGATGGTGTAATAACGATGGATGATAATTGCAAACCATGTTCGAAACAAAATATCCATATCATGTTAACTAGAATGAGGACAAACAAATGAGTGTCAACCGTTGACCATGTTCAAAACACGGGACCTGTTACAAAATTTCATCAAGCGTCTTTGGGGGCGTTGGTCCAAGATGGTGGGTGAGCCAAAGTGGAATGATACCAGGCTGTTAGGGGGTCCCTTTAGACATGAAATAGGGCTTGGATACAAATAATGTGATGAAATAAAGCAGAGATATGGATTGATATTATGTCTATTTTGAGTTCAACACTATTGGTTATACACCATAGTACATCAGAGCATGTCAATGGGAAGGCATAGTAGGACTCACAGTAACTGAGTTGAGTGTTGCAAATAGTTTAAGGTATTATTTCTTCGAATATAGTTTATTTTTTTAAGGTCATACTATTTATAATTGGTACATAGTTTAACGTCATGTAGCTAGGAAAAGATATATCTAGCGCATAAGGTCATATAACATTGACTGCAGTTGATGTAGTTTTATTCAGGGAGCTTTGACCAAAATGATGTATAGTTTAACATCATGTGACTTAGAAATTTCACCATTTTTTAACATAATGCGGCCAAGACGATGGTTGTTATGCAGTTTAATGTCATGCAACTAGGACATGGCTATTATGAAATTTAACATCATGAAACTAAAATGTGAAAACAGATGGATTGTTTTGGTAGATGGATGATTATCTTTACCACATTATTTTGGTTTTTAAGGAAGGGGGAATCCTTTCGATGGGATTACCCTAAAATGACCCCGGTGAAAGCATGGATGTTCTCCATGCAAGAGCTAGGCTACATCACGGTAAGAATTCTATAAGATGGTATTGAGGTCACAGGGGGGTTTGTGGTTGTTGTAATGTAGCGGTTTTTATGACATAGAGTGTATCAAGGGTGGTAGGGTAGAAAACACACCCTCTATCTAGTCTGGTGAAAGAGTAAACATGACATGGACACATGAATACATGAATCATCGGTATGGTGGGGAATGGAGCTAGGAAGGAATGGACTTCTGGATCATCAATATGATGGGGTGTTTGATAACAAAAGGCGTGGAAGAATAGAAATTCGGAATGATGGGGTGAAAAAACCTTGATGACGTGGAAGCCTAGAGTGTTCGTATGAAGGGGTGATGGATCCCGGAAGGCGTGGTTGCCTGTAGCTTCCGTGTAATGGGGAGATGGATCCTACAAGGCATAAAAGCCAAGAATTTTGGTACTATGGGGCTATGTAGAACATAAGGCATGGTTTCTTGTAGTGTCATCAGGTTGTGAAAAATGGCGACAGGAAGGCATGGAAGCCTAGAGCATTGTAATGACCAGAAAATGGATTTAGGAAAAATGGAATTGTGGAATTTAGGTATGAAATATAGATAGAGAGATGAAGGCATGGACGACTAGAACGATGGTACAACATGGATATGGATCCCAGAAGGTGTTGAAGCCTAGAACATTGATATGGTGGGGTGATGGAGACCAAATGGTGTGGAATCCTGGAATGTTTATACGACCGGGCGATGGAGCCTGGATGGCCTGGAATCCTGTAACATCAGTACGTCGTTGCGATGGAGCCTGAAAGGTGTAGAATATTTGAGCGTCTATACGACAGGGTGATGTAGCCTGAATGTCTTGGAATCATGGAGCGTTTGTATGATGGGGTGATGGAGCCTAGAAGGTGTGGAAACCTAGAGCATCGACATGACTGGGAAAAAGAGCCTTGAAGGTGTGGAATCTTGGATCGTTAGTACGATGGGGGTGGTGGACCCATGAAGATGTGAAAGCCTGGAGACTTAGTATGATAGGATGATAGATCCTAGAAGGCATGGAATCCTAGAGCGTAGGTACGATGGGGTGATGGATCCTGGAAGGTGTGGATGTCTAGAACGTCAGTATGAAGAGGGATGGAGCCCAAAAAGTGGGGAAGACCGGAATATTGGAATAGTGGGGCAATGGATGGCCGATGTTGCGGATTCCTAGAATGTTGGCACGACAGGGTGATAGAGCCCTGAAGGCAAGGAAGCCAAGATTATCAGTACAATAGTGAAATACCCTAAGCTTTAATGGTATGATTCTCATTGAATTATACAGTATCCTGCGCAGTATGCAACTACAAGTTCTAACACACTATAACTTATCCAACTAGCTGTTACGAATAGTATTACCCAATTTTTAGAATTTTCAGAATTTCATTTCTCAAAATGGACTTCATTTTTGTTTTAGGAATATTATATTTATCTTCGGGATATTTTTTGGTATTTTTTTAAAAACATTCAATTTTGGATGAATAGTGAAAATACTGTGTTATTGTTTAACACCAAATTTTTATTTAAATAATTAGTTATTTTATTTAAATTTATATTATGAAAAAATAGATACATAATACCAATATATTTTTTATGTAATTAATTGGAGTCAGTTTATAATAATATTAGTTATATAAAATTTTATTGAACTTCTAACGTCATTTACACACCTTATATGCAAATTTCCAAATTTGAATAAAACATATTTTTACCATTTCTGTGAATTGAATTTAAATAATTAGAGAGACATGGTTGACATTAGTACATAAAATTTGGTTTAATAAGAAGAAAATATTTGTTTTGAAAATTGTAACTTTTGAATTTTATTTATCACGGTAAAAGGTAAATTGGGTAATTAAAGGTAAAATTAATATTATAATTACCCTAACACATGTAATAATTCTATTAGACAAGTATTTATAGACAAAAATAAACATTAGGAATAAAATTTGATCATTTTGGTCATCTTGGATTATATTAAAACATTTATTATTATTTTATTTAATGAAGAGTTAAATGTTTTAAATTCAAAGTTTAATAACTAAACCATTTTTAATAAAGGGTTCTATATATGATTAATTCAAATATATATATTCATTAGAAAGCTAAAAATATTTCCCACATTTCATTATTTTATATTTAATTTTTAGACTTTTAATAATTAAATTTATTTATGACACACTGATGATTTAGTAATTACCTTATTAATGAATGATTAAATAGTTATTATTATAAATTACCAAATAAATGTATATTTTTGACTTATGTAGAATTACACTAATTGTATAGGTGAATATCAAATTAAAGGGTTTGTTAAATAAATTTTTTTCGAATTGATACAGTTTTTATGACTTTTAAAAAACAAAATACAAAATAATGTCAAAATTGACATAAATCAATTTTTAAAACAAATGCTATATTAATAATTGATATAATATTTCTAAAATTTAAGGATCATACAATATACATAGATAAGGTTATATATATCAATAATCAACCTCTTGTGTTTCTCTTGGATTTTTATATTTAGTTTTTTAACCATTTATTATAATAATACAATAATACATGGTAAAAGGTAAACTATTTAACTAAGAGTTAAATCTAGAAGATAAGGTTAATATGGTAACCTGAACCTGTATGAAACTTATTTTTAAGAGGTTTCAACCCATAACCACCTTATCATTGAAATAAATCATTTTTGAGCCATTATAGGATGAATATGATTGTATAATAAAATAATATTTCAAGATTTTCCTAAAGTGACCCTCACTTTTCTTGTAAAAAGGTACTTTCCGTTCTTTCAAAATAACTCCTCCAAAGACATCTGGATCATCCAAACCTACTCAAATACCATCCAAACTACCCTAACTTCTATCTAGAGTCCATAAATTGAATAGAAAGTCAACCTAAGGATCTTTTTTGATCAGTTCAATAGGAAACACCCAAAGAAGAGGTAATAATTTCACCACCTCTTTCAAAGTTATTTTCTTCTTCCACCTCCACTGTCTTTTTTGTTTCCATGCCACAATATTAAATCCAATACATTATACATACCTTGATGTTATTATAAATATGTAACAAACATATTAATTGTTATATCCATTTTGTTAATGATAATTCACCGTACTTTTATATGTACGGCTTACCATCTCCACATCATGGTGTAGTTTGTTATTCAAACACATCATCATTTGGATGGCTATAAGATTGAATATAAATAAAATAGATAATAAATATAACATGTTATATATTCTATATATATGATATTCCATCCAATTACATTTTATTTCATGATCAATATAATGATATTGTCGCTCGTGCGTATGTATGGATTACCGTATCCACGAACACGATGAAATTCATTCCCCATCATAACCATTAAAGAAAAATTTTAATTTTATTATTAAACATAATATTTAAGAACATAATACCATTTGGGATATGAATTAAATATGTCCTATCCAAATCAAACATGACTTATGTTACAAAACATATAATGGAAAACACATCACATTAACACGAGAAACAGTGATACTACTGAAATATTATTAACAAAGTAATAATAGATGATCATATATGATATCATATTTATGTATGAGATTATTTATAATTTAATAAAAATGATTTAATTATTATACATGAGGTTAATTTACATTCAATCAAGGAAAAGTACATGGTAAGGGTCAACAATCTCTTCATTATACGTGGTTGTTTATACGTGAGTATCTACTGGGACCTCTTTATCATCCACATTTGTGTTTCTTAAAATCTTATTTTAGTATTTTTATACTATTTCCTAGACTATGTGTTAATATCATTTATACCCTTATTTTGATGTTTATAAGATTTTTATAAAGGAATCTTTCTTCATTTCCCAAATAAGGGCTTTTATGACCATTACAACAAAATTAAGGAAATAATGTTTTTTAACTTATACAGCAGGTAAACCATTTTCCACCATTATAACACCTTCAAAGCTTCCCTTAAAATATTATAATAATATTTTCAAATAAAATGTTTTCTTTTAAATTTACGTGACTTTAAAATGATTTCAAAATAGAAAGAGATATTTCGTTCAAATAGTTATGATTTCATCTATGTCAATATCCTTTCTAGGATTTTACACTTGTTTGAAGTTGGTTTATTATGATATAATCATCCATATGGTATTTAAGGTTTTGTGATATTTTTGAATGTGGATGTGATATTTTTACCACATTCTTGGTTTTTGGTTAAAGTATTGAATTTACAAATTCCTGTTTTAATATAAATGTTTCTGTTCTGTTTCATCCTTTTCATATGTGGAATGAATTGGAAATGTAAGTGATGGGTGGATCCCGCTATATCTCCTCGTTGCATCGGTAGGTATCA